>QPKB01000004.1:36880850-37120388 GCA_003546025.1 Camphora micrantha | reverse complement strand
AATTGAGGATCCAAGTGACGACTTTCGCGTTGTTCTGGTTCCAGGTTGCAAGTGTTTTGGCACCAGAATCATCGGTTGCAGTCACTGCATTTGGTGCTGGGATAGTGCCATCTAAATATCCTAGCAATTCCTGTCCTGTCACAAAGTTTTTGAGATGGAAGGACCAACTCATGTAGTTTGTTCCATCCAATTTAACAGGGATAATGTCCACCTTTTCCATGACTAGCACAAAACTTAATTTGAGATGAGAAATGCTTCAAGTAGATTTTTTTTTTTTTTTTTTTAACAGTGCCTGGACGCCCAAAACTTCTGTACTAGAATGACCAGATCTTCTCACAGAGTGATTTATGCACTAATCAGTCTTCCAGGTTAACATCGAGATGGATTTTCGACCCTATTGGAAGAAGAACTAGTCTGATCCAATGGTTGGATGTGATTCTGATGAGAAAAAAGGAAAACTGTCTTGAAAAACTGTCGATCCAGAAAATGGGTAAATCACTGACCTGATGAAGCTGATAAATCTTGAAAAAATGCTTAAAAAATCAAGGATAAATGAGCGACCCTGGTGGTCAGCTTGCTGGTGTGAGCCCTTATCTGAGATGGGGCCCACTGTTGATCAGGTTGACAGAACAGTCACGTGACTGTGTGTAAAAGGAGATCCTCTTGCAGAAAAATTGATTCTAATGCTTGAACAGAAGAAAAGAGGATGCAGAAATCTCTGTTGATGCAAAGAGAGATGGCAATCCGGAGATGGGCCTTGTTGTTGATCAGATCAATCGTCACAGCAGTCTCTTTATGTGTTGAGACCTTTGATGAAGATAACCTAGCTCTGATACCATGTAAAGGTGTAGAGAACAAAATGAACTAGAGATTTGTGGGAAATTGGTGATATCCCAAGATAGGATCAACACCCCTTTATATACATTTGATGGCCCAATTAAGGGCTGTAATTACAATCAATTATAATCTGATTACTGCCTATATTATCTGATTACAGCCTATTTATAAGATCTAATCAATACAGAAATGGAATGTACACAAAGATATGCTATATACAATGATTTGACAAAATCTTCACATGAATCCACGTGAGTTATTTCTTGATATGGGCCCTTTCTTGATGGGCCTGGTTTCTACACCTTACTCGTACATACCGGAACTTGTGCCGCAAGCAATCACCTTATGGACCTTTGCAATGATGGAGGCTATAAATAGAGGCCTTCATCGCTCATTTGAGGTGTGAAGAAAACAGCAAGCAAAACCGAGAGGGTGAGGTTTGGGTGTACGTGGGATTGGGGTTTGAAAGAGTGAGAACTCCATCTGTAATCTTTCCTCCATAGTGATTCTCTTGCGGTCTTCTCTCGTGGATGTGGGCTTAAGCAGAACCACATAAAACCCTTGTGCGATATTATCATGGTGTGATTATTTCTCTGTTCTATGGCTTTATCGTTGCCTAAGCACAACAAACTGGTGTCAGAGCCCAGATCGAAGGTGGTCCACATTCCTGATCTCGGATCAGGTGTTGAATAGCAGTGGAAATAGGCTGATCTAGATCGGTCTCAAGTGGGGCACGGTGATTGTGGATCTGGTCATCTTGGATCGGATCTTGGTTGCTTGTAAAAGTACAACAGAGAAGGAAGAAAGGGGATTTGTGCTTGGAGCGCAGATCTGACCTTCTCCAAGTGCCATTGTCGGAGCAGAAAGGCACAGTGTAAGGTTTTCCAGCAAAGGTTGGCTGCTGCCCAACCATTCCCTACTGCCGTCGGACCAGACGAAGCCTGAAGCCAGAGAAGAAGGCGCTCTTTGGTTTCCTGCAAACACAGATCTGAACTCTACAGATCTTGGCATCGTTGCAGATGAGAAGACCAGCACAGAGGAGGACCGTCTCGTGTTGATCTCAAAGTGGGTCACTTGTTTTGTCCCTTTTTTTTTTGTTTCTTTTTTGTCAAGGCACGTGGGAGAGAAGGTTTCTGACAGCCTTTTGATTATTAAAAAAAAAAAAAAAAAAAAAAACCTTGTCTCCCACTTTCGGTGGGGGAAAAGGAACATGTACCAACTGGTACTCTGAAGCACCCAGATAATTGGTGGTCCCTTAGAGCCTGCAACGGAACAGAAGAAGAAAAGGCCCTGTTTTGGGGACCAGGTCAGATCCGGGTCACCCTGAATTGCTCAGAAAAGTCATAAAGCGAAGTCCATTGTGAAGCACTGAAATTTGGAATTTTGCAACTGCGGCAAAATTTATATAGAAAAATTCAATGGCAAAAACGACTTCAGTTTATGGCATATGAAGATGCATGCTTTGCTAGCTCAAAATGGGTTGTACAAATCTCTGAAGGGCAGGAATGACCTGCCAGAGACCATGCTAGTGAAGATAAGGATGATTTGTTGGAAAAGACGTACAGTCAAGTTTTGCTATTTTTTAGCAACGGAGTACTACAAAAGGTTACTTAGGAGAAAACTGTTGCTGGCTTATGGCAGAAGTTAGAGAATCTGTACATAACAAAGTCCCTCACAAATCGCTTGTACTTGAAGAAGCGGTTGTTCACTTTACAAATGTAGGAAGGTACGTCTATTGCAAACCATTTTGATTCATTCAATAAAGCTGTTATGGATCTAGGAAACATAGATGTCAAAATTGATGATGAGGACCAAGCTATTATGCTGTTGTGTTCTTTACCACCCCCATACAAGCATTTTGTTGATACCATGATGTATGGTAGAGAGACTGTCCATGGAGGATATTGAGTCAACCTTAAACTCTAAGGAGTTGAAGAAAAAGGTTATGGCTGAAAAGGACAACTCAGGTGAGGGTTTGGTTGTACGGGGAAGAACAGAGAAGAAAGGTCCAAACAGAAGAAGTCATTCTAAATCAAAATCAAGATCTAGAAAATTAAAGTGTTTCTATTTTCATAAGGAAAGGGCACTTTAAGAAAGACTGTCAAGAACGTAAAGGGAAAGAGAAAATCTCTTACTCTAGAAATGTAGCTGGTGTTGCAGATGACAGTTCTGATAGTGCAGATGTTCTCCCTGTTACCCTTAGTAGGTCAGGTGATGAGTGGATCCTTGATTCGGGTTGTCCCTATCATTTGTGTCCTAACAAGGATCAGTCTATAGATGGTGCTAAAGTTCTTATGGGGAACAATGCAGCCTGTAAGGTTATTAGAATAGGATCAATCCAAATTAAGATGTATGACGGTGTTATAAGAACCTTGTCCAATGGTCAGGCACATTCCGGAGTTGAAAAAAGATCTGATTTCCTTGGGTATGCTTGACTCCAATGGCTATAATTACAAAGCTGGAGGTGGAGTTATGGGAATTTCCAAAGGCACTCTTGTGATGATGAAGGGGCAGAAGCATAATGGTCTTTATTTTCTTCAAGGCACCACAGTTACAGGTGCTGCTGCTATGTCATCCTCATATTCGGATTTGGACACTACCAAGCCGTGGCATATGCGGCTTGGGCATATAAGTGAGAAAGGTATGGCGGAGCTGAGTAAACAAGGTTTACTATGTGGTCAGAAAACAGGAAAGCTGGACTTCTGTGAGCATTCTATCTTCAAAAAGCAATGCAGAGTCAATTTTAGCACAACTGTTCATTGGACCAAGGGTGCTTTGGATTATATCCATTCTGACCTTTAGGGTCCCACTCGTATTCCATCTCTTGGTGGTGGCAGATATATGTTGACCTTCATTGATGATTATTCTCGAAAGGTTTGGGCGTATATTTTAAAGCACTAGGATGAAGTCTTTGCACAATTCAAGATATGGAAGGCTATGATCGAGAAGTAGACAAGCAAACAGATCAAGCGCTTGAGAACGGATAGTGGCTTGGAATTTTGTGGAGGTGCTTTTAATGAGTTCTGCAAGAATTAAGGTATTGTGAGACATCGGATGGTCAGGAATACCCCACAATAAAATGGGCTTGTAGAACGGATGAACATAACTCTTTTGGAGAGGACCCGGTGTATCCTCTCTCATGTCGGGTTACCCAAGAAGTTCTTGGCGGAAGCTATTCATACAGCTTATTACTTGATCAACAGGTCCCCATCAAAGGCTATCGAGTGTAAAACTCTTGAAGAGATATGGTCCGGGTCTCCTTCTAGTTAGACAAATTTGCGAATATTTGGTTGTCCTGCTTATGCTCATGTGAATGATGATAAGCTTGAACCAAGGGCAAGAAAGTGCATATTTCTAAGGTATGCACATGGGGTCAAGGGATATAAACTATGGTGCCTAGATGGAAAATCACCCAAATGCATTATCAGCAGAGACGTGTCCTTTGATGAGTCTACAATGCTGAAACCAAGAAAGGAGTGTCTAGATGCAGGGCCAGACCACGGTGTCAGTAAACAAGTGGAGCTTGAAGTGGAAGCTTCAGAAAACTTGCAAGAGAGTTTGCAGGAAAATGTCCTAGATCAACAAGATGTAGAAGAGGTAGAAGGCTTAAATGCGGAGATTGCGGTTCCACAAGAGTACATGCTTACTAGGAACAGAGAGGGGGCAAGTTGAGCCACCTCAAAGATATGGTTATGAAAATCTTGTTGCTTATGCTCTTAATACGGCTGAAAGTATTGAAGCAGAGCCGGTAACATATCATGATGCCATCACTGGTAAAGAATCAACAAAATGGACGATTGCCATGAGTGAGGAGATCGAGTCTCTTCACAAGCATCATAGTTTGGAGCTAGTGAAACAGCCAAAGGGTCAGAAGATTGTTGATTGCAAATGGGTCTTCAAGAAGAAGGTGTAGAATGGATAAGGACCAGTCCACTAAGATCCATCAGAAGCAGGCCCGACCCAAACAAGATCCATCAGAAGCAGGCCCGCAGGCCCAACCTAAACTTGGCCCATGAACATAAATATCCCACGTGGGATCTAATTAGATTGGGTCAACACTGTATATTATTTTCTTCCTTTCTTGGCTAGATTGTATTCTCCTTATTTAGCCAGATGATTTCATTAGATTTGTAATGGCCTCAATTAGGCCTTGACTGTAGCCATTCATATGGCAAGTAAGTGTATACATATGGTAGTTGTCTTTCTCAATAGAAGAACAACTTGTGGAGAATTCTCTCCTTTCAAATGATCTAGTTCTCTCCTTCCTCTGATTGCTTTTCATGGTATCAGAGCTACAATAGATCTCAAGAATAATCAATACAGATTCAGATCTGTATTTCTGAAGTTTTTTTTCTCATTTGGGACCAAGGAGAACCTGCTGGTCAGCCCTGATTCAATGGTGGCCCACCGGCGATGATCAAGATAGCCAAAGCTATCTTCACTGTGATGGTCGACTATTTATTCCAAGAATTCTGGTGATTTTTCAAGATTTTTTTGCTGCCTCAAAGGAGTATTTCTGCTCATTCTCGTGGATCTCCTGTTTTTCACAACAGTTTTCATCTCAGCCATCCAACATTTTGGATTTTCATCTGATTTGGATGGAACTTGGTTTGCTGGAAGCGGAAAACCAGTCCCTTGCATCTACGAAGACCCAATTGTTCCATTGCTCGGACTGTGGACCACACAGTCAGATCCAGTGACAATAAATAGGGTCGCCCAGCATTTGTTTCTTGCAAATTGGATTTCTGGTCTGGTTCCTTTTTGCCTTACCTTCACAGATCTGGTTCCTTCTTCTCTGAACAAGAAAGGTTAGTCATCTGACATCATTTTTGGTTTGCCAGTTTCACAAGATCATCTATTTCTTCTCATTCAACTATTGGATCTGCATCAAATTTATTGCGAAGTTACACAAATATTTTTTTTATACTCTGGAAACTGGATTGTTTAAATCAAGTCAAATTGGTGAACTCTAAGTGAAACAATGCACCCTGTCTTGACTATTCTGTTTGGTTCAATTTTGGAATCTTGGTTCTATTTGCTACCAAATCTTGTTTGCATCAGTCAAAATGGACAAGAATGATATAATTCCTGTTAAGATGAATGGGACGAACTACATGACTTGGTCTTTTCACTTGAAAAATTTTGTAGAAGGGAAAAGCATGCTTGGCTATCTAGATGGAACTGTCCCAAAACCAGTGGTAGACAGTTCCAGTACTGCATCCAGGACTGCTGATGAGAAGGCAGTTGCCACATGGAATCAAAATAATGCTAAGGTTGTGACATGGATACTCAACTCAGTAGATCCATCCCTTTCCATGCCCCTACAAGCCTTTACAAAGGCCTCTGATATGTGGAACCATATGAAAAAGTTGTACCACCAAACAAATAAAGCCAGGAAATTCCATCTGGACACAGAACTGGCCAAATACTGCCAAGGTGATAAAACGGTTCAAGAATATTACAATGGATTCCTGGCCCTATGGACAGAAAGGGACCAAATGCTCCTATACTCTGTCTCATCAGAATTCCTACCACAAGCTCTTAAGCTTCAAGAAGAATTGCACATCAGCTAGTTCCTAATGAATCTACGTCCAGAATTTGAGCCAGTTCGCGCTACTCTTATGAATCGGGAAAATTCCCCCGATTTAGATACCTGTGTGCAGGAGGTTCTTCGGGAAGAGATCCGTCTTGTGTCACAACATTCTCTCATTGTGGAACCAAAGACTCTTCTTACCACCCCTACACCGCCAGCAGAAGAGACAGCTTTCCTCACATCTCCTGGTCAGAAATCTCAGTGCTTCGAATGCAAGGGCTATGGACATATAGCTCGAAATTGTAGGAAGAAACTATTTTGTAATTATTGCAAGTGAACTGGTCATATCATTTCTGAATGCAAAAGGAGACCCCCAAAACGAATTGAACAGCTTGAACGACAAAAACAGAGTGCATTTCAAGCTCATGCATCACTCCCACAAGTTGCTCAACCAGATCGTGCTGAAATGGTGACTCTAACTCCCACTCAAATTCGAGAGATGATCAACTCCTCTGTTGCATCTGCGTTCACCTCCATGGGCATTAATGGTCTGTCTTTTCCTCTCACTGCTTCTTCTGCATTTCATTCCTCCACTGCCCTTTCTACATCCATAACACCCTCTACATGGGTCTTAGATTCGGGAGCCTCAAATCATATGACTACAGTGGAACAAAATTTAGAAGCTTCTCAAACATATGATGGACATGAAACCATAACCACAGCAAATGGTCAGCACATGTCCATCTCTGGCATAGGTTCTTTAGAGCTTCCCACAACCGGAAAAGAACCCCTCTCTCTCTCCAATGTTTATTTTGTTCCACAATTATCTGCAAATTTGATTTCTGTTGGTCAATTAGTTGATTGTGGATATCTTGTTAATTTCTCTCCCTCTGGTTGTGTTATACAGGAACGGCAAACTGGGAAGGTGATAGGAACGAGGAGTAAGCATGGCAGGCTATTCCTTCTAGATATGAGACCGAGTCCTTTTTTTGCTATTTCTACGGGTGTTTTAAATAAACTATGGACTGTTTGGCATAGACGTCTTGGCCACTTAAATAATTCTAGTTTACTTTCTTTATTTAAACTTGGTTGTTTGGAACATTCAATTGATAATAAACTTATTTCTGCTTTTGTTAAATCTAAATGTGAAGCTTGTTGTCTTAGCAAAAGTCATGTGTTACCTTTTCCCGTTCATTTCTCACATGCCAGTGAACCTTTTAATGTCATTCACACTGATGTGTGGGGTATTGCTCCTCACCTAAGTAGAATGGGATATAAATATTATGTTACCTTTATTGATGATCATTGTAGATATACATGGATCTACTTCTTACGGTTCAAATATGAAGTTTTCTCTACTTTCCAAAAGTTTTATAATATGGTCTGTACTCAATTTCAAAAATCCATCAAAATCTTACGTTCTGACTCAGGGGGAGAGTACATGTCCTCTTAATTTTCCTCTTTCTTATCTAATAAAGGTATCATTCATCAAAAATCTTGTCCTCACACACCCCAACAAAATGGGATTGCTGAAAGGAAGAACCGCCATATTCTTGAGATGGTTAGATCTCTTTTGATTGAAGCACTTGTTCCACCAAAATTTTGATGTGAAGCTGCTCACACGGCTATTCATATCATAAATCGATTACCCAATTCTGTGCTAAATAAGGTTTCTCCGTATGAATGTCTATTTGGCCATTTGCCTACCTATTCTCATTTGAGAGTCTTCGGCTGTCTATGCTTTGTCCATCTCCCATCCATTGAGCGTACTAAATTATCTCCTCAGGCTGTTAAATGTTTATTTCTTGGATACAGTGATGAACACAAAGGATTTATTTATTATGATCCTAAAGATAATCGCCTCCGTATTTCACGGAATGTTGTCTTTTTGGAACATGTTCCTTTCTACTCTGTTCGGCCTGAACATCACCCTCTTCAAGTTTCATATCTCCCTCAGTTTCCAGAATCTAGAACTCCACCACCCATCACTCAAGTCTATGTTCGCTAGCAAAAGCCTATGCCTCATGCTACACCTGCTCCAGATCAACTTCTCTTGCCGGCTCCATCCACTTCAGGTAATGCCCCTCCAGATCCTCTTACACTACGACGTTCTAGTCGTATTTCAGTTCCACCTGACAGATATGGTTTTCCTGTGCTGTTTACTTCTTTAGATCCCATTTCTATCCCCACCTCCTACTCACAGGCCTCAAAAATACCATGTTGGCAAGATGCGATGGCAGAGGAATTGCTCGCTCTCGAAGCTAATTCTACTTGGGATTTGGTTCCTCTTCCTGCACATGCTTCTATCATTGGAAGTAAATGGGTTTATTCCATTAAGGTCAAATCCGATGGGAGTCTTGATAGATACAAGGCTAGACTGGTTGCTCAAGGTTTTAAACAAGAATATGGCCTGGATTATGAAGAGACCTTCGCACCAGTTGCGAAAATGACCACAGTTCGTTGTCTCATCAGTGTTGCAGCTGCTCGAAATTGGCCTCTTTGGCAGATGGATGTTAAAAATGCGTTTCTACACGGTGATCTTCGGGAGACTGTTTACATGCGCCCACCTCCAGGGTATGCCTCTCCACCAAAGTATGTCTGCAAATTAAAACGGTCATTATATGGACTCAAACAGGCCCCTCGCGCATGGTTTGACAAGTTTCATTCAGCCATTTTACAGGCAAATTTTTATCAAAGTCCATGTGATAGCTCCCTCTTTATTCGCCGTACATCACGTGGCTGCACAATTCTTTTGATATATGTTGATGATATGATAATCAGCGGCAATGATACTATAGGTATTGCAGACCTCAAGACTCATCTTATGCGTTCATTTCAGATGAAAGATCTTGGAGCTTTGACATATTTTCTTGGGTTGGAAATTTCAAGGACCAAGGAAGGTATTTGTGTTAACCAAACCAAGTATGCAGATGACTTAATAGGCACAGCCAGACTTCAAGATGCGAAGACATTTGATACACCTCTTGAGCTCAATGTTAAAATCAGCAAGGATGATGGATGTCCGCTTGAGGATCCTACACTCTTTCGACGTTTAGTAGGGAGTCTCCTCTATCTGACTATGACTCGGCCTGATATTTCTCACGCGGTACATACTGTGAGTCAATTTGTCAGTAACCCACACAAACCACATCTTGCTGCAGTGTATCGTATTCTACGATATCTTAAAGGTACTCGAAATCGTGGACTATTTTACCCTTCTACGACATCCTTACAGCTTCATGCATATGCAGATGCAGATTGGGCTGGTTGTCTTGATACTCGTCGCTCCACCACAGGCTGGTGTATGTTTCTTGGACACTCCATCATCTCATGGAAATGCAAAAAGCAAACTACATTATCCAAATCTTCAGCGGAGGCTGAATATCGTTATATGTCTTCAGCAAGTGGTGAAATTGTTTGGCTCCGTCGCTTACTCCGTGAATTTGGAGTTTTTCTCACCACCCCAACTCCTCTCTATGCTGACAACACAAGTGCCATCCGGATTGCTAAAATTACAGTCTACCATGAGCGCACCAAACACATCGAGATTGATTGTCACTTCATCCGCCAACATGTAGTTTCAGACACCATCACTCTGCCATATGTCTCTTCTCATGATCCGTTGGCTGATATTTTTACTAAGGCACTACCTCGTGATCGTCATAATTATCTTGTTTCCAAATTGTTGCTTGGTTCCACCCACCATCAATTTGAGGGGGAGTGTAGAATGGATAAGGACCAGTCCACTAAGATCCATCAAAAGCAGGCCCAACCCAAACAAGATCCATCAGAAGCAGGCCCGTAGGCCCAACCTAAACTTGGCCCATGAACATAAATATCCCACGTGGGATCTAATTAGATTGGGTCAACACTGTATATTATTTTCTTCCTTTCTTGGCTAGATTGTATTCTCCTTATTTAGCTAGATTATTTCATTAGATTTGTAATGGCCTCAATTAGGCCTTGACTGTAGCCATTCATATGGCAAGTAAGTGTATACATATAGTAGTTGTCTTTCTCAATAGAAGAACAACGTGTGGAGAATTCTCTCCTTTCAAATGATCTAGTTCTCTCCTTCCTCTGATTACTTTTTAGAAGGAACTCCAGGGGTGGAAGATGGTAGGTTCAAAGCATGGCTGGTTACAAAAGGCTATACTCAAAAGGAGGGTATTGACTTCAATGAAGTGTTCTCTCCTGTGGTGAAACATATCTCCATCAGGGTGCTATTTGCTACGGTTGTTCTATTGGATTGAGAGCTCGAGCAGCATGATGTGAAGACTGCTTTTCTACATGGCGAGCTAGAAGAACAAATTTATATGCATCAACCATAAGGCTTTGAAATCCAAGGTAAGGAGGACCATGTTTGCTTATTAAATAAATCATTGTATGTCCTAAAGCAGTCTCCTAGACAGTGGTACAAGCGTTTCGATACCTTTATGGTTGGAAACGGCTTTTGCAGGAGTATGACAATTGTGTCTATCACAAGAAGCTCTCAAATGGTTCTTTTATTTATTTGTTGTTGTATGTTGATGACATGTTAATAGCTACTAACATGTTTGAGATCAACAGGTTGAAGGCTCAACTCAGTGGTGAATTTGAGATGAAGGACTTAGGTGCTGTGAAGAAAATTCTTGGAATGGAGATTCAAAGGGACATGAATGAGGGCAAATTGTTTGTCACAAAAGGGGCACCTTGAGAAGTTTTTGAACGCTTTGGTATGCAAGGTTCTAAACTAGTGAATACTCCACTTGCAGCTCATTTTTAACTTTCTGTTGTTTTATCACCACAAACTAAGGCGTGGAGCACATGTCACTTTTCGTTGTTTTATCACCACAAACTGAGGAAGGCGTGGAGCACATGTCACTTTTCGTTGTTATATCACCACAAACTGAGGAAGGCGTGGAGCACATGTCACGTGTTTCTCATGCCAATGCAGTTAGGAGTATCATGTATGCTATGGTCTATACACGGCCAGACATTTCACACGCAGTTAGTGTGGTAAGCAGATACATAGATAAACCTGGAAAGGTTCATTGGCAGGCTGTGAAATGGATACTTCGTTACCTAAGAGATACTATTGATGTTGGATTAGTATATGACAGAAACGGTAACACTTTTGGGAGTGTTATTGGATATGTTGATTCAGATTTGGCTGTAGATTTAGATAGAATAAGATCTTTGACGGGTTATGTCTTCACTCTTTCTAACGGTGCCATCAGTTTGAAGGCAACAATGCAATCAACAGTTGCCTTGTCTACCACTGAAGCAGAGTATATGGAAGCTATATAGGCAGTGAAGGAAGCTATTTAGCTGAGGGGTTTAGTTGATGATCTGGGATTGCAACAGAGGTTAACTACTGTGTTTTGTGTTTTGTGATAGCCACAGTGCTATCGATCTGACAAACAGTCCAATGTATCATGAAAGAACCAAACACGCTGATGTCAGGGCACACCTCATTCAGGATGTAATTTCCCAGAGTGCTATTGTCGTATAGAAGATCACTACGACAAAAAACCCAACAAGTATGATGACTAAATCTATTCCAGTAGCCAAGTTCAAGCATTGCTTGGACTTGATTAGTATAAATAGTACCTGAGTGCCGTAAGGGACAGTTTAAGGCGGTAAGAAGAGTTTCATGTTATGAGGATCAACTACAATGTTTGCCAAGGTGGAGATTTGTTAGCATAATGGCTCAATAGGAGCCGATAATGTTGACTTTTTTTCTCATGGGACATCTTCATATGGGCCAACTGACATCACACATGGTGCAAAGCAAAGAAAGCATGGGCACCTTGCTTGTACCTACCAGAACTTGTGCCACAAGCAATTGCGTTATGGACCTCTGCAACGATGGAAGCTATAAATAGAGGCCTCCGTCGCTCATTTGAGGTGTGAAGAAAACAGCAAGCAAAACTGAGAGGGTGAGGTTTGGGTGTACGTGGGATTGGGGTTTGAAGGAGTGAGGGCTCCCATCTGTAATCTTTCCTCCGTAGTGACATTCTTGCCGTCTTCTCCCGTGGATGTAGGCTCAAGCCGAACCACGTAAAACCCTTGTGCAATATCATCATGGTGTGATTATTTCTCTATTCTGTGTGGCTTTATCAGTGCATAAGCACAACAAACGTTTTGTGGCCCAACAGATATGACAACGTCTTCAAAAAGTCCAAAGCATCAGTATTCTTTCTAACAGCACTTGTATCCACCAATTAAAAAAATAATACTCCTTTAGGACAGTAAACGAGGAAGTTTATCAAAGACTTTTGTCTACCATCTGTCCAACCATCAGCCATTATGGAGCAACCGGTTTCACTCCAAGATGATTTATAATGCTTCATCAAAGCATTAACTTCTTCCACTAAATTTTTTAAAAGCTTCCCCCTTAGAGCATCATAGGTTGGCACTTTATATCCCGGTCCAACAGAAGTGATTGCATTAGCCATTGGTTGAACGAACTTTGAATTTGCTGCATTCAAGGGAAGACTTGGATCGAACCACCAACGTGCCATAGCCATATCAGCTGCATCTTTCTGCTCTTTAGTTGCCATAGCAGATCTAATGCTTTGCTGTGATTCAGGAGTGGTTCTTGGTTGGAAGTTGGTCATTGGTCTACCTTGGGGTGCTTTTGATGTCATGGGCATACCATGTTTTTGAAAAGAAGAAATTTGTGGTTCATTACCCCTTTGACGCTTCAGGGGAGTAATCTCTTCTATTTCCACCTCTTCTTCTTCTTCCAATTCTTCATCATCAATTGGAGTCCCCTGTGGGTTTCCAATTTCCTTATTTAGATATCTTTTTTTCTCTGTCTCCATTACCATTCTTTCCATTTGCCATTTAACTTCACCAGATACGCTTTTACTTGGTGCAATGTCTCCTGTAATCCCGGCAAGGTGTTCTTTTAGTCTTGTAATTCCACCCCCTTTAATGAACTTCTTACAATGGATGCAAATAACATGTTTCTTGTTATTTGGATCTAAAAATGCATGTTTCCATGCTGGATCATCAGATCGAGCAGGTACACCACTTGATGAAGGTTGAGATGATTGAAGGGTACCAGCAATATCATAGCCCGTGTCACTCATGATGATTAATTGAAATTACCACAATTCAAAATATCTGATGCAATGACATATAAAACAAAAAATAGACTCATTAATATAAATACAAGTAAAAAGAAAGTAGTGAACAGATTAAAAAAAAGGAAAAAAGAGCAGGCAGCGGGGGGAAAAAAGGAAAAGCAGAAGCCCCAGGCCCCAGCCCACTCCCACGCCCCAACTGAAAAATTAAAAAAAAAAAGGAAAAAAAAATAATAATAACAACCACAGGAAAAAGAAAAAAAACCAAATAGCGGCAAGAGCCCACTCCCAGCCAGCTGCTGGTGACTTGTCCCAGTCCCAACTCCCAAACAGCGAAAAAAAAAAAAAAAGCTACATACAACTGCTGATTAAAAAACAAAATAAAAAAGACGAATCCTACTCAAACAACACTCAGCAAACAGCTCCAGTCTAACTCCTGACTTGCAGTTGCAGCCCATATGAAAGCAAAATAATATTAAAAAAGGAGAGAAGACGAATCCCACTCCCACTCCCAGTCAACTTCTGCATTCAGGGGAGGAGAAAAATGGTAGAATGAATAAGTACCTGGAATCAGACGAGAAGAAGACGAGCAGCAGCAACATGGTAGTCGTCACAAGATGAAGACGAGCGGCAGCAGCACACAGCACATTAGAAGAAGAGATGAACAGCCAGTAGCAGTAGCACGGTAGAAGAAGACGAGCAGCGAGCGGCAGGGCAGGTAGGCAGCAGCTTCTTCTCTTCTTCTTCTTCTTCATTTTCCTCCTCCCCTCTTTTTCTTCTTTCTATTCCCTTTTCTTTTCATTCAATTTAGGGTTCAATCGTTTAAAGGGGGGCAGGGCTGTTTAAGTTATAAAATTACACCTACCCGCCTCCTTTTTCTTCTTTTTTTCTTGTTAAATCATAGGAGGCCTGTTTCGGGCAAAATTTTCATCTTGGGAAATCTTGCCTGACATTGGGCGAAATCAACCGAGTTGCAAAATTTCGGGCAAAATTGGGTGAAAAAATTAGATTGGGGTTTTTCGTTTCGGTATGAAGACCGAAACAAAAGTTCTCAGGAAATTCGTCTAAAACAAAACGAATTCCACAACTATGAGCTAACCCCAACATAGTTGGGACACGGCTTTGACGATGATGGTGGTGGTGATGGTGAATTGATCTTTGTGTTGGAATTTGTTTTTCCTAGCATATTTGTCTAATTTGGTTCGGTCAAAGCCATCGAATTGTTTAACATCCAATAGACCTGATTGTGTAGAATGATAACCTCAAAGTTCTCGTATATATGGGGTCAACAAGCCCTACCTTTTTTTTTATATATAAATACCCACACGCACTCACCCAAGTGGCCAAGTCCCTAACCAAAGTGGTATAGCCAGAGATTGATCCCTGGTTGTTTCTGTGGGAGGGAGGTGCTTTACCACTGAGCTACCAATGGATTGGCCAATGAGCCCCACTAATACTTGCACATATCTGGTATATTTTGTTGGCAATTGAGATTTTGGAACTTTCAGTGATGATTTACTATTTTCAATATAATTCATATTAAATATATAAATTTTTTATTTTAATTACTATCTGGAAAACAGGCCTAAATATTTTAGTCTAGAGCCAAACTGAAACAGGGCATGAAACAAAATTGACACCTATAGTTCCTACTGTCAAAACATGGGATGACCAAAATGAATGAATTCAATAAATGAATTGAGTGTCCTCCATTTTGAGAGACCTCATCTATAGATAGAAGGATGTATCGATATATGCCCTTAATTTGGGTTGTTTAATCTAATTACAATCATAATATGGTACGAGGAAATCTCTAGGATAGAATTACTGTATGTATACTTCAGCAGCATAGACGAAGAATGTTGCTTATCTGGTTCATTTTTACGTTGTACTATAAATTGATGCCAATGGATCGAACATCAATTTTTAAACTAGAAATTGATAACAATCTCTAGTTCAAGCCTCTATGTGCTGAACTTGTATGCCAAGTATCAGTGCAGCATCTAGTACCAATATGAGTATTGCATCCTTCCCATATGGGCATGCTAAGCATATACTAGAATTAGGCCCTCATATGTCGGAAGTGGTCATCCATTGAATTGAATTCCCTCTCACCCTAATATTTTTCTGAAGCTCCTGCTCTTGGAACTGATGTTTATGTAGTTTGTATAAGCACATTGTCATAGCAAAGCCTAAATGTGTTCTGGATGTGCTTAAAGAGCACAATTTGCAGGCATGATCTACAGTTACGGTGGAGGTTTTGTGGATCCTAGAGGCAGGCTTCTTGCTCGATCCTTTGATTTGTTAGGTAATGTAATCATCTGTACTATCCCATTTCTACCTTTTACTGCTGTAGAATCGAGGGGAAATCCCTTGCAACTCCCATGCCCATAATTCCTTTGCAATTATTTGTATTCTGACACATGCACATCAAATCACCATAATTTTTCATCCAGTGTTGCCAACCTTCAGCTGTAATCGAGCTGTTCTCTTGGCCTCCAAACTATTTTCAATTTTTTTGGGACTCAACAAGGAAAATATATTAGAGAAGAAGAAATGTACTGGCAAAATCCAAGTTGATGGAGCATGCCTGCACAAAATCCAAGTTGATGTGCAGCCAGGCTCCATCAAATATGTTCAGTTTTGTCAGTGTCTTACTCATATTTCCCCCCAACATTCTGAGGACTTTGAATCCCCTTTTCCGTTATTAAAAAATGACTTTGAATCCCCTTTTTCATTGATCCCCTATTTTCTTGGTACATATACGAAAACCCACCCTACCCACTACCCCCACTTCCAAACCCTGCTGAGAGCGCCCCACCGACCCAGCCACACCCATTTGCAAATTAATCATTTTTCATTATGTGCTGCCCTTGTGGGAACAGGATATCTAGAGAGTAGAAGTGCCCCTAGGTTTTTTCAACTCATACCTCCTCTCTCCATAATGGAAAGAAGACTGATCAAGTAGAAGACTCTTTTCCCAAACACTACACTATGCCCAACTCTCCCCTCAATGCATACCATACTCCCCATTATATCTCCACTAGCTACAGGAGAAGAAAAGAAAATTCATTGAGAAAATCAAATAAGATTAGGAGAAGAAAGGGAAATTGAAGCATAAATAGAGATGGGGGATAGTGGAAATCCTCCATTCTTAGCCCATGATTCAGAGACTATCTCGACAAAGGGCCATATCAACTCATAGGTAATAGTTTCCTGGTATCTTTGTATTTCTCGATTGTCAGTGTCAGTAAATGTCCCTTGTATGAGTCTACCAATGTCAATCGATTTATAGTCGACCAGGCACTGACAGATGATGTTTCGCAGGAGCATAGCCCTTACACATCACAATGAAATCTCTGCTCATACAAGAGAGAATGAGATACACAA
Source organism: Camphora micrantha (assembly GCA_003546025.1). Classification (NCBI taxonomy): domain Eukaryota; kingdom Viridiplantae; phylum Streptophyta; class Magnoliopsida; order Laurales; family Lauraceae; genus Camphora; species Camphora micrantha. The sequence goes on along the minus strand of QPKB01000004.1, from coordinate 37,103,555 downwards.
CCCTAATTCGAACTAAGTAATTCAAATTTATTCAGAATTCTAATTCAAGCCTATCATCTTACAGCTTAGACTTGGTGAATGATTTAGACAGATTGCTGGACACACTGCAGTGTGAGTTGCATGGTAACATGGTGCATGGAATTTACAATATCCTATATCTAATTCCCTACTAATAGTGGTCATTGCATCACCATGTTCCAGGTTTATATAGCATGTTTATATTTCAAAAGCCGGACCCCGACCTTATTCCCCCGATCATGACTCCCAGGTTGCAAGATGGAAGTCACATGCATGAAGAAGTAAGCTTCTCTTCTTCTCTCAGAAATGAAAGGCCATTTGCTTATACTGTATGTGTGCCATGTCTCTCCAATATGCTGAATTTCCCATTTCATTTGCCATGTTTTGTGTTTAGCGTGAGTGGCAGGGGAGTAGGAGGCATCAGACAGTAGCAGATGATGACAAGAACGGCCCTGTGGATGCCTCTCTTGGTGGTGTCAATGGAATGCTTGCAGAGCACAACAAAGGAATCTTGGGTCCAGGACCTGCAGATCAGAGGTTTTCTGATTTCTTGTGAGTCTTCAGTACATCATGGTTGTGGATTTTACGCTTGAAATTAGTTTCAGATATATAGGTTTGTGACACAAGAATTTGGGTAAAGCATATTCATACAATGCATGTGCGTATTAGGCAACCAAGCTGTGGTGTTGATGCACTGGTTTCGATCTTGCCTTAACCCATAATGTAGTGTTCACTAAAATTGAAAAGCTTTTGGGTAGAACATGTGTATAACAGCTCAAAATTTAAGTGTAAACAATTTTACCCTCTAATGTAATTATTTCCATATTGCTGCTCCCCACCAATGTGAAAATGGCAGCATTAGTAACAAATATGGATTGGAAACTGTTCATTGATTTAGATTTCGATTTATTTTTTTGCTGTTTAGCCAAGACCTGCTTGTAACTGTCACCTCATACTACAAACTCACTGGCACATGTATGTCGGTCCCCATGATGGAAATAATTTGATCACAAATTCAAGCTCTAGGCAGATGATCTTAACCACAGAATATGAGAAGTGAAATGAAACTACTCCGAAGTCCAATTTTGTTTTACTATTTTTGCTGAAACCCCGCCCATAGGATCAGCAACTTGAATGCTTTCAGTTCTTGGAAGTTGCAATTATGCTTCAGGTCCGTTTGGATTTTGCATAACTTGGGCACAGGTAACTCAATTAAGACTACAGCTTGCATTTGGATAAACCAGAGTTAATTAAGTTTATAGTTCTTTTATACTTCGCAATCCACTTACACATAATAAAAGTTGCTGGTAACCTGAGTTTGAAGTAAGCCTTGTTTGGATCCTGTGTGTTCCAACCTAAGGAGCCAGACGGGTTGGATCTGGGGCCGAATTAAGGTGGATTTGGGAGGAGATTATGGGAAACAATTACATATTTCTTGAAGAGCTAGGGTGGAAAAGGGTGTTTGATTAGTTAAGCAGCCGAAGTCAAATCCTAAATAAAGCGGGTATGGAACCAATTTTTAGATCGGGGGGAGAAATTCAAATTTGGCTTCAAGTCCATGTATATAAAATCCGGAAATACTTGGATCAAGAACTGGATCCCTGTGTGTTCTGACCCAAAGATCCACTTGGAGCAACAAGAGCAGCCACTTTCTTAGCTTGGAATTGCATCTTCCCAGGGCGATTCTCAGGATCATTCAGAGCCTTCAGGTGGAATAGTGAATTGATCAACTTCCTCAACGGCTTCTTTTATGATATCAAATGCATACCCAAATATATTGTCTTTGACAGACTTTTTGCACCATTTCAAAGAAATTTGGATATCTAGCAAGAAACCAACGGAATAACCGTCTTAAGAAGAAATCAAGCAGTTCCATGGGCTATCTTTCGTGATACTGAATTGGGCCCTTTTTTTTTTGGAGTGATTGGAGGGAGATCCCAAGCCACAGCATTGGATGGGGAGACGTCAAGGTTCAGGCAGCATGCCTTTGTTCTGGCCTGATGAAGAATCTCTTTAAGCACACTTTGCCAGTTTTTGGGAAGATCCTGTGATTTCTTTCCTTCCTAACATTCCAAATAAATGTGGAGAAACTTGACTTGGATAAAACATGATTGTCATCCATGGAAGATCTTCGACACAGTTACAAGCATTAGTAATGACACCAAAATTTAGCTGTTAAAGCGTCGTAGATCAACGCAGAAAAAGCGCAGCCTAGGAAAGGGTGGTTGCTATTTGCTGTGCTATTGTTACGAAGACTACAATTCGTATCTATGGCAATGTTTCTCTCAGCAAGAACTGACTTTGGGTTTAAACCATTTTGCAGGGCTAACCAGGTGCAAAGAGCCTGCTTGTAACCCTGCCTTTGAGCCAAACCATAGAGAGAGCTCTGATATGAGATCAAAGATATCAAAGGGAGGGTCCACTGACCATTGCATATGAATATTTCAACTTTGACATCAGTTCCTAGATGCAAATCATAACTTTCCCTAGGGCCATAGCAGCCAATTATCCTTCCACAAGGAAGCCAAGGGTCATGCCATAAAAGGGTGTTCTTACCATTACCAATGTGGTGGTGACTTGAGGTTAAGATGAGGAGTCGGATTTCACTTGCATACCCCCAGAAACCTGTCTTTTAACATATTAGAGAGTCTACTTAGCTTTAATTGTTTATCATTTAACAACCCCCTATTTTATATTTAAAAGTTTTATTTTGAAGTCCTTTTATCCAATTATTCTAATTCACTCCACATCTTATTTGGCATCAGGATCCGGTCTGGGTCCGATTTTTCAAGTTTATGCCGATTCCGAATACAAAACATTGGATCCATGTCAGATCCATAGCCGGATCTGGCTCTGTAAGACATATCCAGGTCATGATCCATTGTAATTCCGCATTAGATCCGACCTATTTGTATTCCTACAAGGTGCCCTCCCATGATTTATATAGCTTCCCACTAATCAAGGGATTGAACTTTGTTAGGATCCAATTGAGAGATATGGATGGAAATGAGAATAGAGAAAGCAATTAATAGAGAGGAAGATGGAGAGGATAGTTACAAGTCAGCCTGCTTGAATGGAACCTTGTCTTCAAGGGATTGAAAACCCATGAAATGCTCCAGATCTTTGAACATAATCCCCTTGTTGCATCTACTTATAAATTAGCCTATTTAACATTTTTGTTATTGCTTGTTTGTATCTCTTGACAAACCGACAGTCTAGTGTAAGGCTGTAAAAGGCTCGAATCAGACCTATGGTTGTCCGAGCCTTACCCTCAATATATACGGGTTGAGCCCAAGGTAGACAAAAGCCCTCAAAGGGCCTGCAATACCTAGACCCTCGTAGTTATGGAGAGCTTAGTGCCTGCAGGGAAGAAAATCAACTTTTAATTTTTTCTAACTGCTGCCGGGCCCATAGTGTGAACCTGATGTAAAAAAATTTTAATTTTTAGCTGTCCTCCTTCATCCTAACTTGAGACCAGCAATGTAAAGCAACATGCAATGTAGCAGTAGATGAAATCGCATTTACTACTAATTTAGTGAGAAGATGGCAAGGTATTCATTTACGATCAAAGAGAAGAATATTTGATGGTGTTAGTGAATTTTATCTTTTAATTATGAAATTCTGGCCCTTGATTGATTTCATTGCATTGAGTTCTCATAAATTAAAAGGATAAAGAATTTGTCTCATAATTTCCTCGGCAACATGCCATTGGGGTTTTGCATCACTTTGTCTTTCAGGATGTCGTCCATACAAGAGGTGGGACATTAAAGATGAATCTAAATATGAGGCTAAACATTAGACTCAATAATTATATATAAGTGATCACATGTTATTAAAATTTTGTGTAAGAACCACATAAGAATCATGCTCAAATTAACACTCATATATGCCCAAATAAATCCACATATTAGGATTGTATGCAAATAACAATTGCAAATAATAATAATAATAATCCTACATTCATATTTATATAAAAACTAGATGATCACATAAGAATTATATAAAACGTCAGCATAAGGATCATGCTCAAATAAACCTACATATATGCTCAAACAAAATTCATATATATATATATATATATATATAGGCTGCTCTCCTACACTGCAGTTGATGTTAATATCAGATGTGGATTGTGTGGCGGAACGGATCATGTGGGCAACATAAAATGCAATCAGGTGAGTTTTCAAAGGGCCCGCTCATTTTTTATTTTGGGGCTTTTAGCCACCTCATCATTTGATTTTAAAGGCTAAGGTCCACGATATATTTTCGTGACGGCGGCAGTCTTCTCATGAAAATGACGCAAGAGACCAAAATGCCCCGGTACACGTCATCAAAAAAGGCTCCGCTTTAAATCAAGTTGTAACCAAAGCAAGCGAAAGTGCAACCAGAGCAAGAGCAAGGACAATCAAGAAACAGATGGGGTTTTTCTCAGTTTTAAATCATATTTGACTTTCAAATCTATCAAATGAAAAGCACTTAAAATCAGTTTATTTCTTTCAAACTCAGATAAATTTGTTCGCAACTCAAAAAAGTTGTTCAAAACTCAGATAAATTTGTTTGAGTTTTGCCATAGGTTAAGATGAGTTTTCAGAAAATACAGATAAATTTACTGTCTTTTTGAGTTTGCTGATATTTTATCTACTCTGATAAATTTCTGTTGGTCCAGACTTAGATAAATTTCTTCCCAACTCAGAAAAGTTGTTCAAAACTCAGATAAATTTGTCTAAGTTTTGCCAGAAGTTAAGATAAGTTTTCATAAAATTTAGATAAATAAGATGTTTTTTTGAGTTTGCTATTAATGTATCTGCTTGGATAAATTTGTGTTAGTCCAGACTCAGATAAATTTGTTTGCAACTTAGAAAAGTTGTTCAAAACTCAGATAAATTTGTTTGAGTTTTGCCATAGGTTAAGATAAAGTTTCAGAAAACTCAGATGAATTCGCTGTTTTTCTGAGTTTGCAATTAATTTATCTGCTCAGAAAAATTTATGTTGGTCTAGACTCAGATAAATTTCTTTGAAATTCAGAAAAGTTGTTCAATACTCAGATAAATTTGTCTGAGTTTTGCCACATGTTAAGATAAAGTTTCAGAAAACTCAGATAAATTTGTTGTTTTTATGAGTTTACTGTTAATTTATCTGAGTTTTTGTATATGTTTTCTAATTGTGGCATGAAGTTATCTGACTTTAAATCAAAGTTATCTATGTATTATATGAATTTATCTGTCTTTTATGTTAATTAATCTCTGTTTGTTGTCAATTAATCTGAGTGTGACTTCAATTTATCTGAATTTGAAAGTAATTTACTTGTTGTGCATTTATATTAATTTGATATGCACTTTTTTTTAACTTTGTTGTGGGTTTATATGAATTTATCTATGTTTGACATCATAACCAGTTCAAAAAAAAAAAAAAAAAGTTATGTACCATCTATATGAATTATTTCAGCGTTTGATGTAAAATTATTCTGACTACATTAGGTTTGATTTGAATAGATTTGGCTTGGTTTTTATAAATCTGGTATGAAATTATCTGTGTATGGTGTGAATTTATCTGACTTTGTTATGGTTTTATCTAACTCTACTTATGGACTGGGATGAGTTACATATAATTTTATCTGAGTTGTACATGTACACCAACAGCTGAAAGCAAACAAATTACAAGGAAGAACACCAAAAAGAGGGATCAGGCAAAGATGATGAGCTCGAGCTATAAACTAGGATTAGATTGTATAAAACTATACAAACAGTTAGAAGGGCAAATCAATCATAAAAAAAGAATGACATGTCGCAAGGGACCACCGCCCGAATTAATCTCATGCGCAAGGGACCTTAGGCATTAAACAATTATACACTGGACTACAGACTTTATATCCCAAGAATCAGGGATCTATTGCTAATTTACCCTTTTATTTTACCCCTTCTTATCTTAGACCTATATCGAGCTCTCTTCTCCCGCCTCTGTCTCTCCTCTGTCTCTCGCTTCTCTCTCTCTCTCAGTGAAGCTCTCTCTCTCTCCTGATCTCGCTACTGCTCTCTCCCATCGCCGAACTGTGCCCGTCTCTCCCTCCCCGGACTCTCCGTCGCTGCTGCTTTCCTCTCTCTCGCCTGATCTCTCTCCCTCCTTGCCCTGCTGCTCTCCTTTCTCTCATCTGACCTCTCTCCCTCACTGTCCTGCTCCGCTCATCTTTTTCGCCTGACCTCTCTCCCTCGCTGCCCTGCTGCTGCTGCGCACATCTCTCTCTCGTTGTTGCTCTCTCTCCCTCTCCCTGTCGAGGCTCTCGCTGCGCCTCTCTTTGTCTCACTCTAGATCTCTCCCGCTCTCGAGCTTCACTCTAGCTTGCTGCAACGGTCCAGCAACTCTTCCAAGTAAGAATAGTTAGTTTGAAAAATGAGAGTCTTGAAAATGGCTTCCTTAACCTGCACTTCATTATACAAACAAGGTATTATTGCGATGAAAACAAATTTAACCTGCCCAACAACCACAAAGCATAAACCCCGATCTAGGGCCAGTATAGTATACACACTCTGGCACCAGGCACTAAGACAACATAATATTCAAAAACAGTAGTTAGTGTCCGGCCAAACCTCTTCACATATAGGAACATTACTGAACGCCAAAGCTTTTGCTGAGTCGAACAACCTAATATGTAAAGAACTCAGTATCTTCATGGTCCATGGATAATAATAAAAAAAAAAAAAAAAAAAAAAAAAAAAAAAAAAAAAAAACTCAACAATTCAAAAGCACAATAAAAACAAAATATTTCGGCAAATAAAAAAATCTTGTATATGTGCTTATGAGAAAAGAAATTATCCAGTATTCCAGTTTTTCGCCTCAGAAAGTATCTATGATGTTGGTTGTTGGGGCACAAAATTCTATATGTATGACCTATCCCAACCAAGGATCTGATGAGTTAACCTTGGAAGTACTATTCAGCAAATTCTCCTTGATGGGCCAATCCTAACCTTGACACCATCTACAAACACCTAGGGACCAGCTGGTCTGTCTTTGATCAATCAACAAAGCGAAGTACTGTCTCTAAATATTGGGCTTCATGAAGATTTGAAAATCAGCCCTCAGTTGTTGCTTATTGATGGAGACTCTTTATGTGCGATTAAGTGGTCTTCTCAAGCATCCACTTCTCCTTGGTACCTTGTAGTTATTATAAAAGAGGTTGTAGAGATTTATAAGAATATGAACATCTCATTCCACCACATCAAGCATAGTGCCAATTCAGAAGTGGGTCGTCTAGCCAAAGAAGGGGTTTCCAGACCTTCTTTGTTTATTGTGGCTGATTGTTAATATGCTTACTTTTGCTTCAGGTTGATGCCTGAATTTTGGGGGGTTTCAACCTTTTTTCTAGGGATGATTGCTTTTGACCTGTTTTTTTGGGTTTCTTTTCATATCAGTCTAGATCTCTGATATTAAATGCTCTTTGGGAAATTAATAGTCATCTTTTCAAAAAATGTTGATTGCCAAGTGAGTTTGTGGTGTTAATTTCCTAGACCAATATATAGTCATTATGTTTTTATTTCGAATACAATTCTTCAATGATCATTGAAATGTACAATAGATTAGCTATCACTTTAAGAAAAATAATATTTAACATCTCCAAAATGCTTTGTTGAAATAATAGGCAAATGCTTTTTAACCTTTGCTTTCCTGTTGCATTTCATATAGTTGATTGATAGGTTTTCTTAAATATTTGATACTATTGTCATTTTAGAGACACTGTAATTGTACCAGGTAGCAAAATTGTTCCAAAAAATTACATGTCCAATTTTGAAATCATGGTTAGAACTCTGTAAACATTATGTGGAGAGTTTGATTTTTGTTGCTGTTATTTTGGTTATTTGGAAAGAGAGGAATTCAGGGTGTTTTGAGGGGTCCTCCCCCTCCCTTCTTTGGAGGAGTCTTTTGTGGATGAAGTTAAATTTTATGTAACTTTGTGGTTGCTTCAAAGTAATTCCTTCAAACACTATTATTTGTAACTGGGAAGAGGTGATCACTAAACAATGTTTTTTTTTTCTGGGTGTTGCTTCTTTTATCTTGTTTTTTCTGCTTTTGCTCTTAGAGTTGTTTAAGTATCTTTTATGCTATTTAGGGCCCTATCATAGATAAACTTTTAAGCTAAACTCAGCAGACACCATACATTGCGTGTCCTCATCAAAGCTTTATAATAGTGTTATTGCTTGTCCTTTTGTACTAGAAAGTTTTATTTTTGTCATCTGTTGATTAAATATTATACATTGCATGTCATGGTGTAGTCATGTTTTTAGAACTCTTTATTTGGGTCCGTTATTCATGACCAATTTTAATTATTTGTCATCCAGATTGCATATGAATATGACCTCCTCCTCCTCATCAATTGTCCACTATCCGGTTGTAGATGAAAACACGACACCAAGATTGGGCATGCATTTTGATGATTTAGATGAGGCATGTAACTTTTACAATGCTTATGGAAAACTTGTTGGATTTAGTATAAGAAAAAAATCTAGTAATAGAGGTAAAGATGGGGAGGTTGTATGGAAGCGATTTGTCTGTTTAAAGGAGGGTAAAACAGATGAGAAACACTGGATTGGTAAGGAACTTGTTCAAAAACGTCAAATGGAAACAAGATTCAATTGTAAGGCAAAGTTGAAAGTGAAATTAGATAAGTCAGGTGGTTATGTGGTATCCAAGTTTGTTCCTCAACACTCTCATGTCCCCGCTACTCCGAGTAAGAGATTTATCTTGAGGTCGCATCGTGAAGTGCCAGAATCAAAGAAACAACTGATAAATACATATGATGCTGCAAATGTGTGAAGCAAACAACAAATCCAAGTGTTTGCATCGCAATCTGGGGGACTGGACAAAATTGGATTTACAGATACGGATGCCACGAATCACCGTAGGGATGAAAAGGAAAAGAAAAGGGGGCTAGATGGACAGTTGCGATTTCGACTTTTTGAAAACCAAAAAGAAATGGGAAATGGTTAATGGTTTCACATATACCATTGAGCGAGATGCAGATAAAAAGATAACAAATGTGTTTTTGGCAAACGGATCATTTCGTTCCGCTTACAAAGTCTTTGGTGATGTGGTAACATTTGATACAACCTACAAGACAAACTGTTACGAACTTATTTTTGCCGCATTTGTAGGTTGCAATCACCATGGACAAACTACTTTATTTGGATGTGGGTTTCTACCAAATGAAAAAACGAAGTCATTTGAGTGGTTGTTTAATACATGGCTTGAAGCCATGTCATATAGTCCACCAAAGGTTATTATAACAGATCAAGACTTGGCAATGACAAAAGCCAATAAAAATGTCATGCCAAACATTATTCATCGGTATTGCCTATGGCACATTTTGAATAAGTTGCCTACAAATTTGGGAGGGCTTCATATTCACAATGAGAGTTTAATAGAAAAGATAAAAAAAATGTATTCATAACTTAGACACTACTGATCAATTTGACAGTTTTTCGAATCAGATCATAACAGACAATAAGCTGATGAAGAATGATTGGTTGGTGGATATATTTAAAATTCGTCATATGTGGGTTCCGGCATATTTAAAGAAAAATTTCTTTGGTGGCATGTCGACGACTCAACAAAGTGAAAGCATGAATGCATTTGTGAAGCAATACATAGAGTACAAGAATTCTCTACTTGATTTCATATTGCGTTTTGATGCCGAGGTGGAACGTTTAAGGTATGTTGAAAAGAAAGAGGATTTTGAGAATAGCAATGAGAGGCCTAAAATAAAGACATGTTCACCAATGGAAAAGCAAATGGCCGAAGTATACACAAGGAATATATTTTATAAGTTTCAAGATGAGTTATTCACCACCATATCACTTGCCATTTTTGATGAAATTTGGAGATCTCAAAGTACATATCATGAACTTGAAATCTGCAATTTTTCAGTCCAAAAAAATTGTGTTTGCCTCGTGTTCCAGTTGCGCACTTTTCCTATCCTAGTGCTTTATTTTATAACTCGTAAAAAGGGTGGATTATTAACGTGGAGTTTTGCCCAACAAAATGGATTCTCATCTTGAGTAAATAGCCAGATTCATATGTTAAGAAGGATTAATAGTAAACATATCACTGCAAACACTTACGTGTTAATCTAGACTTATTTAATGGCACTTGGTGCAGGTTGAAATTCTAATTCCACCTACGCAACAGAAATGTGAAAGAGTACACAACTATCCAAGCCCACCTTAGTGATCTCATTGACTTCCTAAATAGTGCAGAAAAAGGAAATCAAGAAGCCATACACTCTTTACCAATTATACAAGTTACTATAGACTGTAAATTTCTCATTGGCAAATTGCTCATTGCTTCATATTCAATAATTGAACAAGTGCATATGGACATTTCATCAAAAAAAAAAAAAAAACTAACAGAGATAGCTAAGTTCGTGTTGCAAAGTTTGATCCCCATGCATATGCAACAAATAGTGAAAACATCATCAATATATAGCTACAATAATTTGGGTGTTGTTGCTGAAAATTCTGAGCTTCAACACTTTCTCTCAAAAATTTGATTTCATGCTTAATCTCTTGCTTCATCTCTTCAAGTAACGTTCTCATTTCATCTTCTCTACTTTCGATTTACACACGTCCCGTACTTCGGACAGGTGAATATTGATTCGCAGCCTCATCCATCCAAATCAACAACCTGCAACCTCATTCTCCCTACATACAAATTCATAGCAAAAGAAATATTAATTTTTGAGTGAAAATACATATTAATTTAAGAAGTTGGAATCTATAAACACTTATGTGTAAATTTGGACATTTTCAAAATCTTCGTCCTGGATTTTGGGCCGTGCGAGATGTCTTTAAAATCATATACTCATACCCACATGGGCACTTTGGAGTCCATTCTAAGTTTCGTACCGAAGACGATGCTGACGGCATTTGTAAGGCTATTCCCATTATGGAAAGAAAAAATAAACAGAAAGTCTTTATTAAAAATGTTAAAATCAGATAAAAGAAAATGTCAATTGCAAACTTGAGAGGACTAAGTATCATTGCAGCCATGGATACAGCAGGTGCTACATTCTGCACAACACTTTCTAGTACAAGGACAAGCAATAACACCATTATAAAGCTTTGATGAGAATGACTACAAAGAAATTTAAACCATTTCCTAGCAAATTATGATTAATTTTCACAACATGAAACAATTTCATTAGTGTTTTGGGGTCTCCAAATTTATAGAGGCCAACCCATTTTGGCCTTGATTTCAGACTAAATGATTGGGGTCTAACTAAATGGAACTGCCCTGCCTCAATATATGATTAAAAGGGCCTGGTCAGGATGTAAAATGGGGTTGGTCATACAATAAAATGGGCTGTCCATGGGGCCAATAGAGGAAAAAAGTGTGTAGTATATGTAGCAAATAAATGAGAAAACTTGGATTTAGCCATAAATGAGAAAGCATATTGTTCTCTACATGAACTTGAAACTCTATACATCTCACACAAGCCAATTCTCTCCCAAAAAAAAAAAAACAAACAAGCCGATTCTCCCAAAACCAACCCAATCAAAGCAACCAAACATCACTTGTATCATTTACAACCATAACCCACCAATGGAAATAGTTGTCGCACAAATAAAATCAGAGTTCCAAATAAGCCAAACAGCAATCATAACCCACCAATGGAAACAGAAGCAACAACACTGAAATCATAACCTACCAAATACACAAATCATCATTAACAGTGAAACACATTAATTAAAACACTACCAGGTTCCAAATCAAAGCAAAAGAACAAATCAACCGTTTCATAAAACAAGACAATTTCCCCCAAACCAACCCAGTCAAATAAGCTTAAGATGTAAGGTTCCAAATCAAGGAAGAAAAAGAAAGGGGTGGATTTATCCAAGAAAAAGGAAGAATATTAGATTTTAACAAACCTGTACCCATAGAAGGGGAAAAAATATAGAAGACCGAAAGTGAGGAAGTACCTTTCGTGGCCGATGCTGTTTTTTTTCCTCTTCCTTTCTCTCTTTCTCTCTGTTTTCTGTAGAGGATATTAAAGACGGGATGCTTGGGCGGGAGTGATTTTGGATGAAAACTCAAAAAAGTGCTTGGGCAGCGAGAGAGAGAGAGAGAGAGAGAGAGAGAGAGAGAGAGAGAGAGAGATGTGCGCAGCAACAGCAGGGCAGCGAGGGAGAGAGATCAGGCAAGAGAGATGAGCGAAGCAGGGCAGCGAGGGAGAGAGGTCAGGTGAGAGAAAGGAGAGCAGCAGGGCAGCGAGGGAGAGAGAGGAGAGCAGCAGCGAGGGAGAGTCCAGCGAGGGAGAGACGGGCGCAGTTCAGCGATGGGTGAGAGCAGTAGTGAGATCAGGCGAGAGAGAGAGAGCTTCGCTGAGAGAGACCGACGAGAAAGAGGAGAGACAAAGGCGGGAGAAGAGAGCTCGATTTAGGTCTAAGGTAAGAAGGGGGGAAATGAAAAATGAGCGGGCCCTTTGAAAGCTCACCTGATTGCATTTTATGTTGCCCACACAATCCATAGCTGATATTAATGTCAACTGCAGTGTAGGAGAGCAGCCCTCATATATATATTTATGTATATGGGAGATGCTCCTATGAGAGCATCTCTCACCAACTATGAGAGATAAAGGTGGGGGACGCTCGCATTTAAGTTGTTGGCACTTGATATGAATGTGAGGGCCCCCACCTTATCTCTCATAATCTCTCTCTTTATATATATATATATATATATACATATAGAGGAGCCAGCTCTTCCAATCTCAAGTTTAAGATAAGGTAAGCTCAAATGTATGGTGTGGCCCACCTGGGGATGGGGGTAGGGGGGATTTTAAAGACTCCCTGGGATCTTCCAGTCTGTAAAAAATCAACCCCAACCGTGATTTCTATCATCTCCATATGGGCCCAAAGGTTTAATAGTCAATAGTCCATTCGGATCGATACATAGTCAATTCAACAGTCCAGTAAATTCAAATCTAATTAAAAGTTGGTGGACATGTAGAATTTAGAGGGGTCATGTGTTTGGTCAATTTGGATAGACCAAAGGTGGGCCCCACAAGCATGAGCTTATAAAATTTTCTCCTAAGCTCATGCTTGTGGGGCCCACCTTTGGTCCATCCAAATGAACCAAACACATGACCCCCCTAAATTGCACATGTCCAATAACTTTCTGTCAAATCCAAATTTACTGGACCGTTAGATCGACTATGTATCGATCCAAATGGACTATTGAGCACTAAACTTTTAGGCTCATATGGAGATGATAGAAATTACGGTTGGGACTTATTTTTTGTAGAGATGAGGATCCCAGGGAGTCCTTGAAATCCCCTCCCCCTCCAATCTCCATCCCCACGCAGGTCCCCAAGTGAACCCCACCAAACACTTGAACTTACCTTATCTTAAGCTTGAGCTTAGGAGAGCTGGCCCCATATATTATATATATGGAAGATGCTCCTATCAGAGATGCTCTCACCTTAGTATGAGAGATAAGGTAGAGGCCCTCACATCCATATTTAATGCCAACAACTTAAATGCGAGGGTCCCACACCCCTATCTCTCATATAAGGTGAGAGATATCTCTCACAGGAGCATCTCCCTCTCTGTGTGTGTGTGTGTGTGTGTGTGTGTGTGTGTGTGTGTGTGTGTGTGTGTGTGTGTCTATATATATATATATATATATATAGGGGCTCTCCTAAGTTGCAGCTTATGTTATCATAAGCTAAACTCGTCTACAAAATCATCTCCATCGAAAGCTGCCTCCAATCATCATTTCCAAAATCAAGATAAATCCAATTCCATCATATAAAAAACAAAGATAGTCGACTTTGATTTGTGAGACCAGCACTATTTCAACTTAGGATAACATAAGCTGTAGTTTAGTAGAGCATATATATATATATATATATATATATATATGGGAGATGCTCCCAGGAGCATCTCTCATATTACTATGAAAGATAAGTGTGGGGGCCCTCACATTTAAGTTGTTGGCATTGGATATGGATGTGAGAGCCCCCATCTTATCTCTCATAGTAAGGTGATAGATGCTCTCAAAGAGCATCTCCATATATAAATATATATATATATATGAGAGATACTCCTATGAGAAATATCTCTCACCTTAAATGAGAGGTTGGATGGGAGCCCTCACATTCATATCCAATGCCAACAACTTAAATGTGAGGCCCCTACCCATTGAGATATAAGGTGAGAGAAATCTCTCAGAGGAGCATCTCCCATATATATATATATATATATATATATATATATATATATAGCAGAGTCGGGCGTGGTATTGTCCAAGCTTGGCCCTCAGATTGACGGGCCTACAAAAAAATTTGTTTAAGCTTAGCCCACAAGTTTTTCAAGAGAAATAAAAGTCCTCATTTTGCAGGGTCTTTAAGGGTCGGGCCGGACCAACGAGGACACAGTCAACAATCGTAGTCCAGTCTCAAGTGTCATTTGGAAACTCTAGTCTAATTAGATTAAAGTCTAAAATGAAAGCTCTATTTTATAAGTTTTAATTTACAATTAGTGTAATTGGTATAAATAAAAAATTAAAAAAAAAAACCGCTTATTTCATAAGGTAGTTGGTGCCCACCTTTAGGAATTGTGATAATTGGGGGCCCCTCTTTAAAAATTACAGTGTAGCACTGACCATTTACATCAATTTGGAAATCTTATGAGGTTATTTTTACCCAAAACAATCCATAGATTTTGCATTGTCCAACTCAATCCAGTCACCTAAAACAAATCCCGAAAAAGGGCAGCACCCTTTGCGTTTTTTAGTAGTAAAAGCTCTAATTTGCAAATAAGCTTTAAAATTAGAAAATGCAATTAGGAGTTTACTAAATGCTCTAATATGTAAATAAGCTCTAAATCGTAAAATAAGAGCTTATTTGTAAAGTTAGCAAACACGGCTAAGCCTCCGGAGCAAGTTCAACATTTGAACATGAGGGCAATGTAGTGGCCTAACTTCTTTTTCTGTTTTTTCTTTTCTTCATTTTTTAAAGATAAGAGAACGAAAAATATGGTGGATCCATGATGAATCTGGCAATTCTAACTTGTATGTAGCGAGGTTAATTTTTACCAAACACACGATAAAGCCCTAAGCATCATGGAGGCAACTTAATGGAGTGGATCTGGCCCTTCACAAGGCAATTTCCAAGATATCATGAGATTTCCAGTTAGTATACACTATTAAACGCAAAGCCATTCTTTTAATCTCACCATCAAGTCTCACTTCTATCCTCCACAAACCACTTTGACAATGCACAAACGTGTCCTAAACTATCCAACCATAGCGTACATTTTTCCTCTTAAATTATCAAGAGACTGATATAATTACTCTAGCACTTTCACTCTGAAATCCTAGTCTCTTTTATCTCTCATTTTCTTTTCCGACTAAGTTGGGCTACTGGTATGGATTGATACTACCAGGGAATGATCCCTGGGCATGTATCTATACTAGGGCGCCAAAACCGATCAACCATGAGTATGTTGGCTCTCAGTCTGAACCTTTGCTCAAAGTCTAATTACCACAGGGAAAATGGAATAATAATCATGCCATGGCGCATGAGACTACTATAGAAGCTGGGAGCTTGCGATGGACTGCAATATGGAAAAGCAGCACCAAATATTTGATAATCGTCCAGAGACCCACACATGGAGACCATTTCATTCTCGACAAAACAGCTCCTGAACTCATGGATTCAACCAAGTTAAGCTTCAGAACTTCGTGTAACTGTTTTGCTTGGAGTGTTTTTCTTTATTTATTTATTTTTGTGGGGTAAATTAAGTTTGGGCATTTGTACCAAGATGTTAATAATGAGATGACTCGATCTAAAATTGGAATTGACCAGTTTTCAACCTTTTTTAAGTATCTAAGCAAAGCAGAAGGCAACTTCTGAGGGCATCTCATGCAAATATACCAAAAGGGTATTTCCAACATACCTAACTATCTAAAATCTGAGAGAGAGAGAGAGAGAGAGAGAGAGAGAGAGAGAGAGAGAGACGGCAAACCAAACCAAAAGAAAAGGGCAAAAAAAAAAAAAGCATACATGTAAACAGAAAGCAGACCAAAACAAAAGAAAAAAAAAAAACAATATAGAGAAAAGGCATACCAAACCAAAAGAAAAAATAAAAACATTTTCAAGTACTCTCATCAATTTCACAGGCAAACACGATGGTGCGCTCCCTTTCATGTCAAAATTGGATACAGTACAGCAGAACTAGGAAAACTACAAAAGCAACCCATATTTCTCCCGATTATATCTGCTTAACCATCACATTATATTATAAAGTTAAAGGACACTGTTATGGATGTACCTGCGCAAAAACCATAGATACGAAACTTAACACTGAAGAGTGAGAACTGCCTCAGTGCACATTCAAAAGAGATGTCTTAAATTACTGAACATGGGATTTAGACTCATAGCCAGTACGCCAAAAGCACAGGCTACCGGCTCAAAGAATGCATAGACAAGTATTTTAATCTTCCAGTTCAATGATTTTCACCACTGATGCATCCCCAACTTTTTGGCAAATGACAACTCGGTCATGCGGCTTTATTACACCAGAGACCTTGCCATGATCAAGAGCAACCTTCAGAACTGATTCATTTGTGGCACTTGTGGACTCCGCCTGGAGAATCACACGCAAGAAATAATTATTGAGATCTAAATTATAAAAGCAAAGTGAGCATCGCTTTATGACTTTTTAGAATCTAGAGCCTAGGTTCAAGCTGGGCAGGGTGCCCTTGATTATCAGTGAGGCCTGCAATTTAGGCCTGGTCCTGATCCTTGAGCCTAAGAAAATTAGGCACAAACCCATCCCATTACACAACGTATGATGCACGGATACTTCAGCATAGGAAATATATCGTGTCATGTCGCATCCGATACTTCACTTTTTGTGTAAAACCCACGTCCCTGTCATAGACATGCCATATCTGGGCATCATAGATTACAACAATAAAAAATTCGAAAAAGGCCTGACGGGACTGGACCCATTAATTTGTTGTAAAAATCAGGTCACAAGGTCCTGCAGTCATAATAATGTGACCTAAGCCAGTCCGGCCCGGCCTCAGCCACAGATTATTTGTGACATCATCACCCACAATTTTACACAAAAAATAATGTTGGGTACACGCATCTACATAAGCATATGGTAAGGTTATAACATGGTAACATATTTTCAAACAAATATGGAGATAGAGAGGTGTCTATACATAATAAGAACACACGATAACAGAATAAGAAACACATGACAAATCCAAAAATCAATAGTTTTTTCTGTGAAAAATAAACTTTTTTAATGAAATCTTTCTTACATACCATTGTTAAAATAAAATAAAAAACCTTCTTCATAAGAAAGTAGCAAGTACATTCCAGGTTAGGAACAACAAAAACTTGGCAGCAGCTATATGCTCTTTCACTGTTTCCCAAAACTTTCAGGGACAATAATATATTAGAAGAAAATCTTTTGACACAGTAAACCACTAATATCATTTAAATATAGTCAAAATACATTTCAGGGGAAAAGTATTTATATAGATATAACACTGGAAGTTGTAAAGTAAAAAAGGAAAAGAAAACATATATTTTATCTGAATAGCAATGCTGATGAACTCGAACAATCTTGTTCAATATGTTAGCTATAAATAAACTTGATCAGCCAACAAATATCATTAAAAAAATTTTGATCAACAAACTACTAGAAGATAACTGCTTACAGGATGACGAGGATCTGCAAGCATAGGAAAGAGACCTCTGACTACAAGTGATTGCCTTGCCTGCTCATTTCAAAATCACATCTCTCATTAGTTGGAAGGTCTAATAAATTGTCATTAAAAGAAAGTAACATTTGTATCCTTTTTTTTATATGAAAATTATTGAAAATAAATATAAAAGAAAAACTGAAAAACTAGAAACATCATTTATCCAATGAACGATCAACTCAAAAACCAAAAACAAAGAAAGGAAATTAGTTCAATGATCAATAATCAAAATGCCAATGGATGTAAGTTACAATGAAAGAGAACTGTGGGAGCATTAGGTAGAAAATGACCCTATGTTAGTTGAGGTTGGGAATATATTATTGGCAACAGCAGAAAAACTAGAAGCATCATTAGTCCAATGAACAATCAACTCAAAAACCAAAAACAAAGAAAGGAACTAGTTCAATGATCAATAATCAAAATGTCAATGGATGCAAGTTAAAATGTAAGCGAAGCACTGTGGTAGCATTTAAATAGAAAATGACCCAATGTTAGTTAAGGTTAAAAATATATTATTTAAAATATTAGAGTCTTAAAAATTTTCCCTTGATAATGAAGGAATAAAATAAAATGAACTCAGAATGTGGACCCAATGTTAGTTAAGGTTGGAAATATATTATGTAAAATATTAGTCTTAAAAAATTTCCCTTGATATTGAGCAAAATAGAAGGAATAAAATAAAATAAACTCAGAATGTGGACACCAGTGCCGTATGTGACCCTGATAGACCCATACATCAAAAAAGCATCAAGAATGATCCAGTGCAAAACCCTTTGATAATATTATGGCACAAAGGCCTACGCCTTACAATTAACCATAATATTCAGTAGCCCACATATCTTCACTACCCTGAACACCAGGGAATGAGGAGACACATTTCTCAATGGTGGCCTTTCATATCCTACAGCCCCTGCTTCCTACATTTCTGTGCAGAAACCTTTGTTCATAATATAGGGGAACGGCTTCACACTGGATTATTCCACTTTTTTCCCATTCTAGAAGGCTTTAGAGCACCTTTGTGTACATATGCAGAAAACCTGTTTCGTGTAAAGCAAAAAAATTCTGCACACACCACCCCCCACCCCCAGCCCACCCCCCCTCTTTTCCACAACAAAAAGGAAAAACTTTTCCACAGGATCGTGGAAAATTTAGCTCCTCTTGCACTTTTCCTCGCAAAATAACGGCCGCACCAAATGCAGATTTTACTGTAGCACAGAATAGAATTTCTTCAATCCTCATTTTCCATGGAAAACCAGCAGCACAAACGTTCTGTTAATAACTTAAAAAGGATGGCAAAACTTTTGTGGCATTAATCATGTCATCTAAGATGTTATTGGAACCCAACAGCAACCTTTGAAATGAATGATATCGGTATGTCATACCTCAAAAGCACCAGTGAAACTCCACTTAAGTTGATTTGTCTTGAGACGAGGGATGACAACAGATAGCACAGGCATCGTTGGCCTATATTTTGCAATCAGTCTGCAAGAAAAATAAATCTGCTTTGAGATTTATTCTGTATGCAGAAAATGCAAATGCACAGAAACAATACAAGCAAACAACTATGCCCATCATCAAAACTTCCTAGACGGTGCATGCATAAAAGAGCAACACATCACCTTGCAGCCCTTCCAGATGAAGTGAAGACAATTATAACAGAAGCCTTCACCTTGATCGCCGCACGTACCTAAATAAAATAAAAAAACAAACTCAATAAAGAAATCATTACATAATTGCAGAGAGAGAGAGAGAGAGAGAGAGAAACGAAAAGGCCCTCAGGAATGGTTGTGATGGGGAACCACCAACAGTGGCCGACGCACTAGCTAGATCAATGCCATGACTGTTCTGAGGTTCACTTTGGCTTTTCAATTAGGTCATGTTTGGCAACCAAAACCTCAAGGAAAATATTTTCACTTTCCACAAAGTTGAGGGAAACTCATATTTGGCAATTGTAAATCCCTAAGGATTTTCAGGCTAATTGAAATTCTTATTTTTGAGAATTTTCAGCTCCAACCTCCTCCATAGGATTTAGAAATCTCATTGCTACATATTTGCGCGACAAAACTTTTTTTTTTTTTTTGGCTATATGCCTTGATATACACCGGATATCAATGCGAAATCCTTAATTATACAAATGCTCAGTGAGGAATCCCTGCTTCGAGGCTGCATGAAATCCTTAGATCTGCGGATTCCTTATCTATTGCAAAACATGCTCTTAGAGAACCAAAGGTTCTACTTTCAGATCTGAATTATAAGTGGAACAATCAATAGTTTTGTCAGCAGTACAACGAGATGAGATCCTTGGACACTAAGTAGATCAATAGCTCATGTTTCATCAGACCTGCAACACCGAGATATAACTCCAGAGCACTCTTTCCAAAACAAAATGAACATCTAAGAGAAGTATCCTTCTCCCCATACACATTGTATTTGTTCTCTTGATACCCTCACTGAGATTGTATTAAGGGTGCTTTGAAGCAGTTTTATTACACTATTACTTGATAAATAACAAAACCTCCATCCTGTGGGGGCACTTTGGCAGTTGGCTACTCCAAAAGAAACTCATAACATGGTACAAGAGTAACAAATAAGTTCTTTTATTATTATTTTTTCTTTTTCAAAACCCCCTTTCCTTTTCCTTTTCCTTCTTCCTTCTTCCTTCACAAGCCATAATCATGTTTCATCTACCTTCTCTATCCTCCACTCCCCGACATTATAGCATATCTTGGTTGCATGGATATTTTTAACAAAAGAAGCCATCGCTAGGGCCAGTTTGAAGCATGTTTAGTAGCATGTGGAATAGGTGGAATAGCATATTGTTTTAGAAAAAAGTAGTGACCCTTAATTTTGTTTAAGAAAACTACTCCCCAAACAGCAGATTCAGTCGATCCTCAAAGGAAAAAGGGATTTGAAGAAGGAAAAAAAAAAAAAAAAAAATGTGTATCACAAGTACACTGCAGCGCCAGAGCAGAGTAGATCGATCAATCCCCTGGGTCAGCATATTCGTTGGTCCATTTTTATGAACAGGAATGGAAATTATAACTGGTAAGATCAAAATATACCGCAGAGGAAGCAATAGACTCCAAGTGGGTCATTGGCTCTCCAACATATTTCACAGTCTTCTTGAAATATAGGTCCTGGTTGAAAACCTTCTCCGCCTGATAAATGGTATATACATGCAGTAATAAAAAGAAGTTCAGGTTAAGAGGACATGCAGTCTAAAGAAATCCCAGCAGGGTAACAAAGGAAAATAGAATATAAGAAAAAATAGTGTTTCAAAACTACACTTCATTTTCTCCATTAAAAATGACAACCATGGCACATAGTACAAGTTCCCAAACACAATAACATGACATGAACAGCATAGCCATCTGTCTGCCACTCACAGGCAGCACATCAAAGCACAGGAACCAATGGGAACCCAGTGCATGTATGTCCAATTCCATAAACAAACAAAATGTAGGAATGATCAACAATGGTTTACATTCAAATTGCTTGCAGTGCTTTAGAATAAGGGGTTAGGGTTGTTCCACTAGTGATATTTTTGGCCCACCCCAAGTGAGTTGAATGTTTCTGGGTATGGATCACAAAAACAGCAAGCATGGTTTAAAAAAAACGGCCGTTATGAAACAGTAACGGCACTTGCTGTTAGGGTATTTTACATATAACGGCAGCCTCCATCCTCTTTCTTCTTTCTTTCTTTTTTTTTTTTTTTTTTTTTTTTTTTTTTTGCTAAATGGATGACTGGTACAGAACTTGTGAGATCACATGACTGATTAATTGCTTGGATTCATCATCTTAGCTCCTAGATTGTAAAACATTCATGAGATCACATGACTAAAGCATTTCTGAGATCACGACTAACGAGCATTTTTGACATCACATGACCGTTAAACCTATTCAATTCAACAATTGAGGATTCATCAGTTGAATTAAGTGCAAGTCGCACTGGTATACATGTATTCTCTTTTTCAGATAAAAAAAGGATCGAGTTAATACCAACCATCTGATTGAACCTATTGAAGTAAAATCATTAATGGTGGATAAGAATAGCAACATTGGCTTGTTCTTCATGCTTTCCTAACAATCTAATCAGTGGGCCACATATATGTGTGTGTGTGTGTTTGCTAAATGGTATTTCCATCTGCCAAGTGGCATCAATGCAGCATGAAAAATGTGCAGGTGCCTTTTTTCATCATACTTCTCTTTGTTAAGGGACTTTGACAATTGCTAGCAATGTGTCCAACTGGACAATGGAATGTCCCACTAGAGAAACAAGAGAAGTTGGTAACTGTGTAAGATCCCGATCCAATTTAATAATATTTAATTTTTGTGAAATAAATAATAGAATTAATCAAATTGGGGAAAATTGACCCACAATGAACAATTAGGGCAGAATTAGGGCATAAACTTAATTAGGGCATGATTTGGGAATGACAGGGTCTATTTGTAATTTTGAGAAAATACGAGGGGTATTTCGTAATTCCAAAACAGTTAATATGGGTCTCATTTGATAGAGCATAGTTAATTATAAACTTTAGAAAAGCATGTGGGGCCTTTTGGTATCAAATAAACATAAATAAAGAAGAATTATGGTAATAGCAAGACTTTAATGATGTGGGGCTCATGTGAGTGTATTTTATGTGTGGGGATTAAAGTGGGGTTATGTCGACTGTTGTGGCTTGTGTAAACAAGTAAAATATGATGTGGAAAGGGGCACAACAGTGTTCCATGTACATTACAAATAGCATAGAGAGAGTCCTTATTCAAGTAGTTCCAAAACACATAAAGGAACTACAACATAAAAAGGGACATATGAGAGACACTTTACTAGCCAAGAAGCTCTCGGCAGACTCCCTCTCTTTTGGCATTCTCTCTCTCCCTAGTTTCTCTCTCTAAACTCTCTCTCTGGACCATCTTTCTAGGGTCTCTTTCTCCAAGTGCTATCTTCTTCAAGTCACGATCTTATGCTCGTTTGGGGTAAGGGCTTCGCAATTGGAACCCTCATTAGGGCTGGAATTTGGGGAAAACGCGAGAAATTAACCAATCGACTTAGGGCTTCAATCTAGTGCTACGATATTCGTCAGATTCTACAAAAAGGTAAGTAAACAAACCCAAATTTCTGGTCTACATGATTTTATGGCAGATTCAGTCTTAATCAATTTTAGAAAACCCTAACTAAGCCATGCATGAGTTGAGTCTAGTGTATATAGTGTATATATATACAAGTAGCCTAGAAAACCCCAAAATTCAAGATGAATAAATCTGAAATTATGAATGCTAAATGGATTTGGAATTTCCATCCTGGCCGTGGGCCATTGATGGGAGAAAACCCAATTGGCCGAACCTCTTGAGGTCATGTTCCATAGGTTTTGGAAAGTTTATCATTGTGGTTTGGTCACAATTGGGTTAGTCTAAGTAACGGGGTTATCCTATATGGGTGCAATCAATGCCAATGATGTCTTAAAAATTAAACTAGTTACTAATCTGCTAACAACCCAAGAATTGGACTGTTAAAATTTAGATCTAACCAAACTGCTTACACCTATACACAAGTTGTCGGTGGCAACAGCACGATGCTTGTGTCTCTTCAAGGGTACAATTATGAATATGGACATTATGTACTGTTTGGATGAAAATATGAGGTGTTGTTGCAAGTAATAATGCGCATGTACATATGAAAAAATGGCTGGTTGATACATGAGTACCTAATTAGTGACTGAATTATGACCAAACCTCATTATACATGAATTGTGTCCATTGGCAGTTTGAATATACAACATAATTAAGCCGAATGCACAACAGTTGGGGGACTGTTACATGGTATGTGGAATAGTTAAGGAGCTGATTTAGACATGAATAAACCATGCTAGCTGAATTTTCCTTGAAGGATCCCAAGGGTCCCTTGACTCTAGGGCATCATGAGCAGTTGGAATTCAAATTTCCGACCATGTAGATCCATTTGGGTCACATTTGTTGGGGGATGTTGTCTTGAATTAAGATTGTAGACTCTTAACTAATTGAGTAATGAATAGACTCTAACATATCCACTAATCCACCTGAGTACCTATGAATATGGACATCCGTTTTTTTTTCTAAATCTTAACATGGACATCCACCTATACATCTTACATGGACATCCACCTATGAATATGGACATCCACCTATACATCTTAAGTCTTAACATGTGCTTCCTAGCAGCCAATGGTTGGAGGGCGTCAGATCAACAGGGATCCTCTCCCAGAGCAGATCAGAAAAATTAGGGATGAGGCCATCTCAATCTTTGTTTCAATTCTCCCACAGCAGATCTCTGAACTAGATGCAATGTTCTGGAGAGCAGGGAGAATAACCGATGTGTTCATTCCTGTAGATAAGAGGGGCAACAGCAACAGAGGCTTTGCATCCGTCAGAGTTCCGACTCTTACAGAAGCAGAGAAGGCAGTTGAGTTAGCAGAAGGGAGTTCCTGGCCCACATCGCTCAGTACAGCTCCAACAGAAGTGCGAGAGGGGAACGGGAGAGGCCAAGGGTGGGCTGGAATGCCAATCATCATTCTTCTTTTCCGCCAGAAGTGCTTCATACAGGAGGAATCCCAAAGCAGGTGAAAGTGCGAGCTGCAGAGGGCAAAAATGAACGGCTGCATTTAAGTGCAGCGGGTGGATAGTGGAAGAAGGCACAGGAAAAGGAGTCAGGGTAGCACCATGGGTGGTTAAAGAGCAGAAAAAATCACTCTACAGCAGTCTTGTGGGGTTCTTGAAATCAAAATCAGACGGTCTTAAGGAGGTAGAAAGCTGGCTAGAGTGCTGCTGGGGAAAACTGCTTCACAATATACAGATGTTGGACAATCAGGTGGTTTGGATGCAGTTTCCTTCACTAAAGGAGGTCGAAGAGGTCCTCTTTATAGCTGCCTCTAGAGGCTTTCCATCCCCTTTCTCAGTGCTGGAGAGATGGATGGAGGTCTCGAGTTCCCCACCAAATCCCTCTTGGGTTAAAGTTAAAGGTCTGCCTCTCCAGGCGTGGCATGAAGGAATTTTGAGGCTCATGGGGAATGTGTAGGCCGGACAGTGGAGGTAGATGAAAGAACCCAGAAGTAGTAGTTCCTGAAGGAAGGCAGAATTAAGATTCTGCTCGATAAATCAGTGACCTTGCCTTCTGTCAATGCCTGTCTGGGTGGAGGACTAAGTTCATTGTGCTTGCAGAGGAAGATATGAGGCGACAAGAGGACAGGGAGGGGTGTGGTGAAAGGATGGGGGAGAAGAAGGTAGGAGGAGGCCGCAGTTGCAGGAACCATCAGGGGCGGAGAGACGATGATGATGAAATCAAACCCCAACCCCACCCCCCACCCCCCAAAACACCCACCCACAAAGGTTCAAATCTCAAATCGACCGCCCCTTCTTTGAAAGGAAATGGTAGTTGCCCCATTTCGTTTGCCGTATCCTGATTGAAAGACGGGCTTTGAAAGAAGGGGGAATTGACGTCCCAAGTGAAAAATAGGGTGGAAACAAAATTACCAAAGCCCGCATCCAATCATTGCCCTATCTGATGGACTCTGACTGTGAAAGATGAGGACCTACTCCTTTTTGTTTCGAACTAATGAGGCCTGATATGAGGGTGGTGGGAGGAGATTAAGGTGGAGGGATGGACTGGTCACAGGTTGGCTACTAAACTGAAATTGCTGAAGAATAAAATTAAGGAGTGGGCTAAGGCGAATTTTGGGGATGTGAGGATCTAAAAATCTAATACTTTAGCAGAAATCCTGGCACTAGACAAGGAGGAAGAGAGAGACCAGTTATCCCTTGAAGAGGGGAGAAGAGAAGATTTGATCTTAAGGAAGAGTTACATAAAAAGTTGAGAGAAGATAAAGTGGAGACGGAGCTCTAGATGCAATTGGTTGAACGAAAGGGATAAAAACACAATTTTTCCACGGTATGCCCTCGAGAAGAAGGGCAAGTAGGATTTCCTCCACTATGGATGGGCAAAGAAGGCTGGAGAATAAAGAGGAGATTATAAATCACATAGAAGACTACTTTGCCTCTCTATATGCTGACGAGGGTTGGGAGAGACCATCCTTAGACAATATAGCCTTTGATGTAATTGGGGCTCAGTGGGCTCAATGGCTAGAAAGGAAGTTTGAAAGAGGAAGAAGTTCACCAGGCGATCTTCGACCTTGAAGGAGATAAGGCTCCAGATCCAGATGGGTTTCCACTGGCTTTCTTACGACGTTTTATGGGAGATGCTAAAGGAGGATATCCTAGCCTTCATGGAGGAATTCCATCAAAGGGGAAAGATCTCTAAAGGTATGGGGGCTTCTTTTATAGCACTTGTCCCCAAAAAGTAAGGAGAAATTGGTATTAAGGACTACAGGCCCATTAGTCTTCTTGGAAGCATTTATAAAATTCTATCCAAAGTCCTAGCAGGGAGAATCCAAAAGATCCTGCCAAGTATAATTTCCAATGAGCAAGGAACTTTTGTCAAGGGGAGGCAGATTCTGGATGACATCCTTGTGGCCAATGAGTGCATGCATTCAAGGTACAAGGATAGGCTTCTGGGGCTTATTTGCAAACTGGACTTGGAAAAGGCCTACGATAGAGTGAACCGGAAGTTTCTTCTATATATGCTCAAAAGAATGGGGTTCGGTGAAACGTGGAGAAAGTGGATCCAAGAGTGTGTTTCCTTAGCCTGGATATCTATAATGATAAATGGGTCTCCAAAGGGATTCTTTCCTGCTGAGAAGGGGCTTAGACAAGGAGACCCTCTTTGCCCTTTCCTTTTTCTAATAGTAGCAGAAGATATGGGTGGGGCAGTGAATGCGGGTTTATTTGAAGGTTTTCAAGTGGCCAGAAACACTTCCGCAATCAACCACATCCAGTATGCAGATGACAGCCTCATCTTTTGTGGAGTAAATGAAGACCATGTTAGAAACGTTAAAGCCACTCTTCTCTGCTTCGAAGAAGTGTATTGGGCCTTAAAGTCAACTTCTTCAAAAGTGAGCTGATTGAGATAAGAAATGTGAAGTTTGTGCTTCTCAAATATAAAGATATTTTGGGGTGCAGGGTAGGCGATTTGTCTACTTCGCATTTAGGATTGCCTTTGTGCTTGGGGTCGACTACTAAATCAATGTGGAACCTGGTCGTGGAAAGGGTCGAGAGAAAGTTGTCTACCTGGAAAATTAACTACTTGTCCATCGAAGGAAGGGTCACCCTTATCAAGTCAATTATGTCGAATTTGCCGGTATATTACTTCTCTCTCTTCAAATGCCCGACTTTGATTATTAAGAGAATAGAAAGGCTGCTGAGAGAATTCTTATAGTATGGAAACAGCCCTCAGAAGTACCATTTGGTGGATTGGAATTCAATTTATAGACCTAAGGAAGAAGGGGGTTTGGGAATCAAACCTCTGAGATAGATGAATCAAGCCCTTTTGGGCTGGTGGTTTTGGAGGATGGGAGATGGATTGGATGGCCTTTGGGCGTTAAATAGCAAATACAATCTTTTGAGAAATGAATGGGATCTCCAGGATGCCCCAAAAAAGTCAACAGTAATGTGGAGAGGAATACTCTTGCTAAAAAGGCTCCTCATGGAGAATATTAAATATCAGGTCGGATCGGGGGAGAGGATTTTGTTTTGGAAAGATCGGTGGGTTGGAGACAGTCCATTGGGTTCCGAATCTGTTCAATTATGCTATGGATAAGGAAGCCAAGGTCAAATCATATATGTCAAGAGCCGGTGGACGGGTGGTTTGGAGCATAGTTATCAGAATCCCACGATTCGTTTCTCGAATCCCGATTCGTATCCCAAATCTTAAGGAAAATGATTCGTATCTATGTAATGAATCCCATTTACAAATGAATCTTAAGATTCAGGTGTGAAATCTACGATTCAATACTCGTTTCACTGAATCTTACGATTCAAGCGATTCGACTAAGCGATTAGACTATAGCCAATAAGCTAATATTAATAATCTTTTACCTTTTTTCTTTCCTTATTTTCTCTTTCTTTTATCACTTGTATTTTTAAAAGGTTATTTAGTAGTTAATGAAACCTCATAAGAACTTTTACGGCTTTGATAAGGTTTTAAAGATGAATAAAGAACATGTATTTAACTAAAGCATTCGACTGTATGTATGGTGATTGTTTATATCTTCTTCTTTTTTTAATCTATTTTGATTTTTTTTTCTTCATGAACACTTTCTTGACTTTAAGGGCACGTTTGGCAAAGGTCACTGCCAAGGAATCCTCGCCACTTTCCATGCTTTTGCGAACTTTTCATGTTTGGTTGGGAGAGGATTTTGAGAGGAATAACTTGTAAAATCCTCTAATGCAATTATTCCTCGTATCAGACCACCCCCCATAGGATGCAAGGAATCCACTAATGAAGAGAAAGGCGGAGCTACAGTAGACGCACAGTGTTCTTGGACGGTAATATTGTTTTACCGGTTTTTGCCTCGGAAATGTACATTTTGGGTCACACAATCAAGATCCAAACCGTTAATAATGTTTAAACAATCAAAAACGGCTATATCCCCAAAATTCAGCCGTTGATTCTACTTAGATCTTGAGATATTTGCAAAAACGTCATAACAGTTGGATGCAATTTATGAGATTCCATGGGCCAAAAAACGTGAGCAAATCCAGTCTGTTTTTTTCGATTTTCTGGTTCCTGTGGGCCCCAAGATCATGATCTGAACCAGTAGTTATTTCTAAAAGGTCAAACATTAATTTTTGACCAAATTTCAACCGTTGATCTTTACCATAGCTTGAGATATTTACAAAAAAGTCCAGATACTAAAATATTAATTATTAATTCCTGTGGGCCCCCTTTGCACGATCTGAACCATTCAGATTCTCTAGATGACCACAAGCAACTTTGAGGTGAAAGTAGAGGTCTTGATTTTTCATAGATTTTGAGAAATTTTATAAAAATGTTTATAATCATTGGATCTTACATTCTTTAAGTTATAGGAATCCTCCCTCCATCTAAACATGCAACTCTCAATGGGAATCCTACTTGAGAATTGTGGCTTTCTTTGGAGATGGAGAGAATCCTCTAAATAGAGGATTCTTCTACGTTTACCAAACGTGCCCTAAGAGATATCCTATCGTGTAAGATTGATGGTTTGGATTTTATTTTATTTTTATAATTTGATTTAAAGATAATAAAAAATATATATTGATACTTTAAACTTATTTAACTACTTACACATCATTTATTTCATATATATATATAATAATAATAATATATGTCATGATGTTCTTGATATGATTGTATGAAAGACTTAATTATTATTATATTTATACTGCTATAAATGGCAAAATGGATGGTTATGAATAATTACTTTTTTCTTTTTATTCTAATTTTTAATTTTTAATTTTTTTTCATTTTTATTAGAAAAA
The DNA here is from genome assembly GCA_003546025.1 of Camphora micrantha. Taxonomy (NCBI): domain Eukaryota; kingdom Viridiplantae; phylum Streptophyta; class Magnoliopsida; order Laurales; family Lauraceae; genus Camphora; species Camphora micrantha. Next base: position 37,074,377 of record QPKB01000004.1, on the reverse strand, counting down.
TAAAAAAATCCTACGATTTGTGATTCGATTCGATTCATGGGTATGAATGATTTGCGATACAATTCCGATTTTGAAAACTATGGTTTGGAGCCCTATCTTAAGGAGGACTTTTAGGATCACGAAGAATCTCAATTCATCTAGCTACCTCAACCCTATAAATGGAATGTTCATTCCGGACAGAGGGGAGGATGCAAGGGTGTGGACTCCGTGAAAAGATGGCTCCTTCTCAATCTCTTCTTTCTTCTGGGCTATATCCAACAGATCAAGGGAGTGGAGAGCAGTGTGTAGCATTTGGAAGATGAAGGCTCCTCCAAGGGTGGTAATCTTCGAGTGGATGGCTCTAATGAAAAGAATTCTTACTATGCATAACCTGAGGAGGGGGAGGATAATGGTTAACGGCTGCCCCATGTGCTTAAGAGACAAGGAATCTGTGGACCATGAAAGGGTGTGGACCGCCTCAAAAGATTGCCTTTTCTCAGTCTCTTCTTTCTTTTAAGCTATATCTAACAGATCGAGGGAGAGGTGCGCAGTGTGTAGCATTTGGAAGATGAAGGCTCCTCCAAGGGTGGTAATCTTCGAGTGGATGGCTCTCAGGAAAAGAATTCTTTCTATGGATAACCTAAGGAGGAGGGGGAGGATTATGGTTAATGGCTGCCCCATGTGCCTAAGAGACAAGGAATTTGTGGACCACGTCATGCTGAATTGGAAAACTACATAGTCCATTTGGAGTTTGGTGGTTGGGTGGTTTGATTGTTGCTGAGTCTTTCCCAAGTCCCTCCCAGAGCTCTTCCAGGCTTGGAAGGCTCCAATCGGGGTTCCTAGAGGCAAGGAACTATGAAGATTAACATTTCTTGCGGTCCTCTAGACAATATGGAAGGAAAGGAACTCCACATGCTTTGAAGGGGTTGAAGCAAGTGATAGCAACTCGGTGGAGAAAACTAAGTTTTTAGTTGCTCTTTGAGTGTCCATAAGTCCGTCTTTTAAAGGATACTCCACATTACAGATAATGTTACATTGGAAGGAGCTGGCATTTTATTTAGAGGGCCATAGCAGTTTGTATAAGGGCCCTTTTTCCTTTTTCTTTCCTAGTTTCCTGTTTTAGCTTGTCGGTATACATCTCTTGTGAAAGTAACCATTCAAAAAAAATGAAAGTAATGAATATGGACCGGCAGTAGGTGTTCTTATGATATGGCATCCGCCTATGGATCACCATGATGAATGCATCGTTCGAATTGGGTTTAGGGCAAATAAGCAGTGTTTGGAATTCCATGGTATCATAGGGTTGTGTTGGCATAGAGCCGGCCGGCATGTGGAAAGTGATCCAAGACCTAGGTTTGCATGATCTGTAAATTAATGATAATGTTTAACGAAGTTAATTAAAAGGATCTCATGTCCCCATGTATGACTAATATGTATCTTATTATGATAACATATTTCTCCTATGTCCTGCGATATGTATATTTCAAGTATATGATATTTTGAAAATGAAATCTGCTAACTCTAGAAGTTCAATATGCCTACGGAATAACTTTTGTTAATTTCATCAACTAGTCTTTATATGTATTCTTTTAAATTTAAGGCGACACCACTTGGCTGTTTAAACCTAGCATAATGGGGCACTACTATGTAGAGGTTATATTCTCTGAAAACTATCAGTGGATTAGTTAATTCCTCTGGAGGTGACCAATGGTCGCTTCGGTAACAAATTCTGCAGATTAGTTAATTCCACTGTTTTAATTAATTAATTAATCTTGATGTAGTAGCAAATGTTACCTGAAAGTTGAATTACTTGGTGATTGAGTAATTGAGTACTGTACGTCTGCACCACTACTACTACTACAACTAGTAGTAGTTTCTTGATTTTAAGTGTTTAACACTATATGATTAGTTCAAAATTATGGCTGCCATGCATACGGTAAAATCTGTGATATTTGAGCTTACTTTAATATGTACATGTAAATCTATTTAATTCCTAATGGACTTTATAAGTTTTAGAAAAGACAGCAATACAGGATGTAATGACTTAAGGGAACCGACATTTTGTTTTAAAGTGTTTACTAATGGGAAAAAAAATTCTAGCATTTTATACTATTTTGGATTTTTTGGATATTTTTTCGGATTTGTTTGAGGTAAAATAAAATTTTGCACCGTGATGACCGCAAACCGCGATGACAACCATGACCATGATTTTCAACCATGCTGACATGTAGGGCCCAACTAGATACGTGGCATCATCAAAGCGAGATGAATTTATGATATGGTGGCAAGGTGGGTCACACGAGTCAGGCCTTGTTCAAACACTTGAGCAGTCTAAAATAATAATATATAACATAGATCTAATTTTATACATTACATAGATTTAGATATATATGATAATATAGACAAAAAGATATTAGGCTATGAATAGTTCAGAAACTCTCCTAGCCAACAATGGGAGCATAGCTTCTTTTTTTAAACTTCGTGATTTTGGTTATTTGTACACTCTGAGTAACAGTTAAGTATCAGGAAATAACTCTCTGCTTGTAAGATAGCAAGTATCCACATGCAGTCTTAAGCAAGACAACCAGATTAAGAGAGAGAGAGAGAGAGGAAAAACTTGCCTCAGCACATATTTTACCAACAATTGAAATCGTCTCAACAGGGTACAGTCCCCGGAGAGTCTCTGCACCTAAAAGAATTGCATCACTTCCTGCATTCGCCAAATTGCCCCAGATAGAAATTCAGACAGAAATATTGAAAACAGCAAAGCAATGAGTTGCCCATCTGAGGATAGACAAAGTAAAAGAGCACCCCCAGGATTCTTATAATAGGAATGTTTTCGAGCAACAAATTACCATCCAAAACAGCATTGGCTACATCAGTTGCTTCGGCGCGAGTTGGTCTCAAGTTGTCAGTCATGCTGTCCACAACACGCGTAACCACTGCAGGCTTTCCAGCCATGTTACACTTGTAAACAGCAGCCTTTTGAAATAGAAACACCTGAAAAGATAATATACATGGATACTTAAGCACAAGAAGCAGATGAGTTCATAATATAGGTTTCCTCATAGCAAGTGGGGAGAATATGATGCAGAGTAGACCTCATGGCCACATGTGTAGGGCCCACTTAGATTTAGGTTATTTTATTAACTAATTATAGGTCATTAGTTTCTGATTTTATTTAAAGAATCTTATTTAGGATTAGGTTTCCTATTTTAATTAGGTTTCTTAGAGCTTAAGTTGTGTTCTCCTTTTTATATGGCAATGTAGTAAAGAATTATTCAAAGAGTTGACTAATGAAATTGGATTTTCCCATTAAGGTGCGTCCTCGTTTATTATCTCTACGGAGATTTATTGTGTTTTCGGACACGTGCTTCGGCACTCATTGTGCTTTTAGCACTTCCCACGCAAGCCCTAACCCTAGGGCCTGCATCAATTAGTATCAAAGCAGAGCGATCCCTCGATCGTCGGCGTGATTAACCCTATCCCTCTTTCCGTTCACTCAGCCCCCAGCCCCAATCCCAAATCCCTACCCCAAATCCCCGAGCATCAACACCCCAAATCCATACTTTTTCCCAAACTCCCAGCCCCAATCCCAAATCCCTACCGCAAATCACTGAGCATCAACACCCCAAATCCATACTTTTTCCTAGACCCCAATCACCAAACCCGAAACCCAAATCGCTTCCCAGCAGAACCCAATCATCCGCCATCCCCTACCCAGCAGAGAGAGAAAGAAAAGCAGAGAAAGAAGAAGAATAGAATAGAATAACAGAGGAGAAATATATTTTCATCAGCAAGTGGGCCTAGATTCGTCATATTCCATTCATCTTCAAATAGCAAGATCTTCTCCATCTGGACTCCGATCGACGATCCGTCTTCACATGTGCACTCCAATCAGTGAGATCTACACATTTGGTCAATTTGATTTTAATTTTGAAGAGCATATAATTTTTCAGTCTTTGCATCAAGTTAATATGGAATTGTCAACCAAGATGGATTTGCAACTTCTTGAAACAAATAGAAGGCTTACAGAAACCAACAACGAGCTTAAAGAAATCAACAACAAGGCTACAAGGATGACATATGCAATCAGATATGGGAAAAGATATTATGCAAATAAAAATTGCTTTGAGCAATATATTACTTTGACACAAGGAAAATTGTCTGCCGAGAAATATGCTTATGAATTTGAAAGGCTACATTATTTATGTGAATTGGGAGATACACTTGATTTCAATCACTTTCTCAAAGGTTTGAGACCAAGTATATTGAAGAATGTAGAGAAGGGAATGCAACGATATGTATGAAGCATTTTGGGAAGCGATCTGTGTTGAGCGATTGATAAAGCGTTATTGCCTCCGAAAACCTAAGATGCAAGAAGAGAAGTCTCTGCCAATCACAGAAGTCCCAGTGATGGAACCACTCATGGAGGATGCCTCATGTGAATCTGAAGAAAAGGAAACCCGAGTCTCATCACTTACGGGTGGAACAAGAAGAAACGAACAATGAAGATAACATTAAGGAGTCTAAATCATCTAATGGATCCTATTGCAAGCCCGCCTCCAAAAAATCAGATTAAACTATCCGATGAAAAGACCGTTAATCAGAAGATTGTTAAAGAAGTTTGCATCATCAAAGTTCCTCATATTGACTTTGTCCTCGGAGATCGGCCAATTCTAATTGGAGAATGTGTGAAACTGGCCAATATTCAAGAATTAAATCGTCAATTCATTCGATGTCGCATTAATGCAAAATTCAGTCACCAAAAGAAGCAGTGTCAAGCCTCAGTTGAGTTGGAAGAAAAGGTCATGTCAAGCTTCCAAGTCTTGTGAAGAAAACAAAGACCAACCAGCAAATCGAGGATTCATGCGATGGATTTTTTTATCCTGGAGGACATCTATAAACTCGGGGTCGAGTTTTCTCCAAGAAGGGGAGACAGATGCAGCGTAGACCTCATAGCCACATGTGTAGGGCCCACTTAGATTTAGGTTATTTTATTAACTAATTATAGGTCATTAGTTTCTTATTTTATTTAAAGAATTTTATTTAGGATTAGGTTTCCTATTTATTTGGTTTCCTATTTTAATTAGGTTTCTTAGAGCTTAAGTTGTGTTTTACTATTTATATGGCATTGTAGTAAAGAATTATTCAGGGAGTTGATTAATAAAATTGGATTTTACCATTGAGGTGCGTCTTCGTTTATTATCTTTGCAAAGATTTATTGTGTCTTCGGACACGTGCTTTGGCACCCATTATGCTTTTAGCACTTCCCACACAAGCCCTAAACCTAGGGCCTGCATCAGAATAAGGTAACCAGCACATGATGATACAAAGAACTGTTTACTAACAACCATAATGTTGTACAATGAATTTCCAATCAACAATTTGGATCAATAAATCATTGCCTAGACCTCTTTGTTTCCTCAGGGGCATCAATCACTGGCTATTTCCTTAAACACTGAAGATTTCTATTTTAAAATTTACGCAGTTTCACATAGATAAGCATTGCCTAGAAATAAATAAATAAAAAAAAAAAAGAGTATTTTAAAGGATTTTACACAAAAAAAACCCCTTTAAGCTTTGTGAAGACCAAAAAGGTCCTCAAACTTCAATATTGACCAAAAAGACCCTGAACGGATATCCCCGCTCGTGTATACAGGTGAAATAGAAGAAATGAGCGGGAGGAGATATCCCCGCTCATATGGGTGAGCTGCGATATCACCGCTCAGCACAACACAACAACAACAACAACAACAACAACAACAACAAAAAAAGTGAGTGGGGATATCCCAGTTTAGGGCCTTTTTGGTCGATATTGAGATTTAAGGACTTTTTTTTACTTCACCAAGTCTAAGGGGATTTTTCCGGTAAAATCCTCAATAAAAAATGTATATACACATCAATATTGTAAATATTATTTGACACTAGTGGATTTGCATCAATCAATTGCAAACACCAGCTTGCAACTGAAACAAGCCAAAAGGGGGATTGTCATCCAAAGTTCTAACAGCTTTGAGACTACCCTTTCACCAATCATAAATCTCAAGGACTGAAAACGTGTCCTCTAATAGTATCAATCCCATTATCAAATTCTTTTAATTACACCCAGCTCAATGGATATATTATGTCCTTTCACACCCATTGTGCCAAACTGTGCTCCCACTACCCAAAGCCCACTTGAACCATCACACCAGTAAGATACTATGCCGATCAGCTATGGAGGTGCCTGAACCACATGCCAACACGCCAAACCCACTAAAACATTCCTAGTTTTCAGTATCTAAACAATGCCCCCAACATGTCCCAGGTGATACCCAATACAATGCCAAGCACAGCTGGCCTGTGCATAAGCAAAACCCATGTGGCCGCACTTGCATGCACCACACAATTCCTGAATAAATGGACATGACTGAGCCTGCTTGCTTTTAATACAGAAAACAACCCGTTCCCCTTTTCTAAGTTATAGATTTAACCAACCCAATTCTGACGCCTACTATAAGCATGTTGCATGTTAATGAGAGAGTACCCTCGAGTTCAGGTTAGCTCACAGGTTAATGAAGCAGAGTCAAGCTTAACTTTGTTGCCTCACAACTGAGCGCGCTGCTCATCTCTGCTTAGCTCAAGCAAGGCTCGTTAATGGGCTTCTTGTCTCAACTTGGTCAGTGATACAGATACTACATACACATAGGCTCTTGCTTCTATGCATCCACCTCACATGCTACCGTACGAGGTCCACAGCTCAACAGATGGATGGGGACAGAAAGATCCATGTGGGACCACCATAGATATCAATTTCTAGTCGTTTTGATGAACCCAACTCTTTGATCTGTGGCCCACAAGTTTGATGGTTTTATATGAAAAAAATACCCTCGATCCAACAGGCCAGTCCCAACGGATCACTGCAAGCCCATCAATCCGGTGACATATAAGGGGGGTTTGGATGGTCCATTCGGATTGGTAATCAGGACGACCCCGCATGCTACCTCGCACAATAAGCTCTGTACAAGGTGGATGCACATGAGCATTGTGCATTATATTGATAACCCATAAATATAATAAAACAAATTATCTATAGCAGCGAGACTGTTTAGGCTGATGCAGCCATCCTATGGGCCCTGGCTAGGCCCACATATGATGATTCCAACCCGCTTGGGCTCAAACCTATCATCAAGTAACCACTCCACAACCCAACACCACGCCCCGAAACAACTCTCTCTCTCTCTCTCTCTCTCTCTCTCTCTCTCTCTCTCTCTCTCTCTCTCTCTCTCTCTCTCTCTCTCTCTCTCTCTCCCATTAATAATATAGCTAGCTACCTAGCCTGCTAACAGGCATCAAATATTTGTTCTAGTTTTGGTGTCAAACCATGCTATTGGGTTTTCTCTTCTTCATTCTTTACTTCTTCAGTTACTAGGATTTCCCTCTATTATTGTACGGCTAATCTAAATACTGAGATGTGAATGGTGAGAGGAAAGCAGGTCTGCTTTTCAATTTGGGAAAAGTATTTCATGCTTGTTCAGATTTCAAGGTTCAATTTCGAGACCAAAGTCGCCTCTCTCATGCACACACAAGGCAAGCATGATCTTGTTTCAATGTGATGCAGTAGGGTCCAAAAAGAATAGTGCCCCCCACCAAGGACTCTACTGTCAAATTGCTTGCCTTAATTAAATTCTTAATTATAGTTAATTTGATTGTGATTTGATTTGGTGAGAGAGATTCTAGTAATCCCATGGAGAGATTTTAAGTAACTATGTAATGAGTTTGTTTCCTTATTTAGGCTATTCCTCTATTATTTATAGAGAGGGTCTCTTGATGTAAGGCATGCTATTGAAAATAAAAGATTCTAGTGGCTGTCGAGAGTTCTCTTAGGGTGTTGTTCTCCTCTGAATTTCCTTAGGGCTTGAGTCTATGGGCTCGATCACACTGTTGGAGGTGTTGATCTTCGTTGATCATGGCTGGGGCTGCACCACAATGACATTGAGCCGCACTCAAAATGGCAAGTCCAAGCTTGAGGTACTATGTTTAATTTTCAAGTCATGATCAACCCTAGACAAAGCTTCTCTCAGCTCATTTACACCACTATGAATGTGGCTACGAACAAAAATGCATATACATGGACATGTTTTCATTTAGACATGCTTAAAAGGCCTCAAAGAAAGAAAGAAAGAAAGATATAAGACAAATAGTTTATTTCCATGGATTACAATTTTGTACAATGAATTGCATGATTTGGTTATCATAAGATTCAAATCTCAAATTATAAGATTCATCAAGAAAATTCATAAAATTCTTGAATCATAAGATTTTGATCAATAATTAATACGGCACTGGAACAAAAAAGAAAATAAAATCGAAGAGTAGAAAATAAACTCAACAGAGGAGAGAAGCTCCCCAATAGTAATGTTTCTGTGCCCAAGTAGTTCAAATTCATAATTTTGAATTGTTAATCATACAGTAAGATTATGACTCTAACCTTCTCAGGTGGTAGATCTATCCCAAGATTACCACGAGATAGAATTATTCCATCTGCTTCTTGTAGGATCTCATCAAAATGAGTTAAGCCCTGTAAGAAATTGGATGAAAGAAAAATAATAATAAATGTCTAACAAGAGCACTGAAATAAAGTCGTGCAACTATATCGGACTAAAACAGGAGTATAGGAGGGGGGTTTTCACAGCTAAACAGGACAAATTTTCAAATATTCAAGCAGTTCACCTCAATGTTTTCAATCTTCGCAAAAATCTGAGTTTGACTAAGGTCGCCAAGCTTTGAAAGAAACTCCCGAGCCTGCATACAGAAACAGGATGCTAAATATTAATTAGAAAACAAAAATTAAAAAGAAAACAGGCAGTATTATGACAAGTAATATCAGAATGAACTTATGTGCCCTTACATGGCGAACATCTTCTGCATGTCGAGTATATGATAATGAGAGGAAATCGATACTGTTTCGAACACCCCATTTGCTTATCACCTGAAAAGGTCAAGGTAATGAGTAAAAATAACACAGAAAATTACGTGTAAGCAAAAACATCTACACACAGTCGCAGAAAACTAGATCAATGGGTCAGTTATCATAGGAAAAGGCAGCATGGAACAATTTTACACAAAGTTCATTCAGTGGACTTCAGAATCTTGGGCAGGGAGAAGCACATGGAACACAAAAGCCTACAGTCACAAGCGAATGCAGCTATCAATTGATTCTAGATGCTATGCCATTTTCAAACTCTGATTATTAATCACATTCCACAGCCATAAGTCAACATGACTAGCATCGAAAGCAATGGCTTCAATCATTCTGTGCCGACAAAATGCTTAATCACATACCAAAATGACAAAAGGAACATGTAGCCAAAATCTTCAGGCAGAAAAATATATGTAGAAGCACATGTGCACATTTTCACTTGTGGAGGATTAGTTTCAGCCACACAGATTAGTAAAGGAATATGATTTAGATATGGCTATAGTAGATTAAGGATAACAAAATCTTTTCGATACAATTAAGAAGTCATTTAAGAAGATATCCAGCCATGTATATAAACTGAATAATCTATAAATGGAGGCAGCCACAATGGTCTGCTCATCCATTCCTTTCTAGCCATATGATAATTTCTCCCTTTTTCTGCTATCTCATCTCTTTTCTTGTCACATCTTTGTTCTCACCCCATGGATCACAATCCAAAGACATCACTCCTAAGATTCTGTGATCTTAACCTGGCTTGATAGGCTAATATGAGTAAGTTCTCACCATTTGAAAACAATCTCCAACATTGAATGTCTTGTCGTCCAAGCAACGACCTCTTTATACCAACCTATTCCAAACTATCATGAAGACCTCAAGGGGGAAAACAACACCACTATAGATGTATACTAAAGGCAGATGTTAAATAGAAACCAATTTTGAGCACACAGAACTTACATCTTTGTCTGCATCAGACAAGGTAGGCAAATCAATACGAATTTGAGAGACGTGTAAAGTGAACAAAGATCCAGACAGGGTAGCAGAGTTCTTTACTACACAACTTACATCCTGCCCCTTCACCTCAGCTACCTGCATTGTAAAAATTCAATGCTCACTTATAAAGCAAAAGAAAAATAAAAGGTTCATTAGGGTTTGACACAATCAGTCATCAACCGAGCTTTATAAATTGGTCACTCTTCTTGCTAGTAGACTTGACACAGATCTTAACATAAGGAGCTCAAATAGCCAAGTCACTTGATTCAAAATTGGCGAGCCAAGGAAAGGTCCCAAAAATAAAAAAAAAAAAGAGTCAAGTACTGTTGACGACTTGCCTAGTCATCAAGTTAAATACTTTGCCAGTCAGCCGAGTATGACTCAGCTCACCAAGCAAGCTAGCTTTAGTTGTAGCCTTACCTCCAGCCAAACAGAAGTAGTTTCACTTCCGGTAAACAGGTATTGACCCATAAAAATGGTGTCTCCTTTCTTCACTGCCTGAGAATCACCAAAACGTTTTGTTGGTTATATATAGGTTACACACTAAGAAAGCCACAACCATGCACATACTAAATAGAGGACAATACTTTACCCATAATTTAGAAACAGCACTGCTCAAACATGAATATTATCTGATTTAAAACTGGATGGATCATTGATGATTAAAGCATTACAGGTACAATAGAAATGCAAATGGAATCAAAACAGAAAGTGCTAATTTAGCTACAATGTAATGAATGAATGTACTACTAAAATCAAGTAAAAAGACAATTCCATGAGATATGAGAAATCCAGCTTTAAAATCAGCCTCCTAGTTTACATAAGAATTTTAAAAATTTCTGAAGCCATGGATTACAAGATCAAGAATCTCAAATCAACTCTTTCCTCTTCACCTGAAGTGCCACTTATGCAATCCACATTGAATCACCCAGAATGTTGTCCCAACACCCAAAATCCAATGAGAAACAAAACAAGAAGGGAATCCAAGTGATACTCGAGTGAAGTAGACACCAAAGTGTTAATTTGCACATCTACAAACAATTCAAGAGGACTAAATGTCCAAATCCCAGGTTCGAATTGAGAAATAGCATAAAAGTCCGAATTTTTTAGAAAATGGAATCATTAGGAGTCATTTTCAAGAACAGCCAGACTGTTCCACTCTTAGGTAACGGTCCAGCCTATGGGAGCCCAACCAGAAGCATGAAAATCATTGGAGATTTAGGGGTTTGAAAGGTCTCCATTTTACCTACATTTGTGCCAAAAATGGGAATTATCCAATCAAGAAATAAATTTGGATGGGTGCAAAATCCTAGCCATTAGATAAATTTGGATAGGTTGCAAAAATTGAATGATCAATTGGTAGGCCTACATAATGCAGACAAGTGGGCGTGAAGGGCTTAGATGATTATTTATTGGAGGAACAGTGGACGCCACAAACCGGACCGTTCCTATGCTAGGAGACGTCCAGCCGTTCCTTGTGCCAAAAATGGGAATTATCCAATCAAGAAATAAATTTGGATGGGTGCAAAATCCTAGCCATTAGATAAATTTGGATAGGTTGCAAAAATTGAAGGATCAATTGGTAGGCCTACATAATGCAGACAAGTGGGCATGAAGGGCTTAGATGATTATTTATTGGAGGAACAGTGGACGCCACAAACCGGACCGTTCCTATGCTAGGAGACGTCCAGCCGTTCCTTACGTCTTGTGTAGTATATAAATATATGCAATGCCCATAACAAAAAAGCAGTCATATATGCAATTTTGGAGGCAGGATTAAGTAAAAACAAAGCGATAATAATTTAATTAAAGGTCAAATGACATACGCCCTTGTTGTTTAAGTAAATAAAGCTAAAAAATATATATGCATGTGGACAATGAAGACATAAGGCCATCCCATCTGACGTATAGTGCTACCAAGCTGATCATGACATGGTCCCATGTGGGCCAAGGGCTAGATCATGATGTACCAATACAATCAATAGGCAATCTGATCCATTTTTGCCTACTTTGGCAGATCCAAGTGCTCCAAAGTAATCACCAGTGATCGACCATTGTTCGGACTCGACCTACATCGCTATTATCTGGATCATGGTCATCCACCAACAGACTTACATTTTTGTCCCCCTGTAACGTTGCCGATTTCCCTTCAACTCAAAAGTTCCAAAGAAACAACTAAGTAGCAGTGAAAAAACCATAATTCTGTTTTAAAATAGAGCATTAACAAAGACGAATATGCCATAAAAAAATGCTGATCAACCGCCCATCTCCGATTACACAAATTTTGCACTTCGTTTGGTGGCAGTCATTTACATATGTAAATGATTCACATGTGTAATGGTTACACATCACCACGTTTGTAAACACTCATTTAAGCAAGTGACGCATAAATGGGGTATGAAAACGGTGTGAAAATAAGGCCATTTACACCAAAACTTTCAAACCTAAAGAGGCGTAAAAAAATCACTTTCACACCTCATGCAAAAGCACTAGTGAATAGGGGTGCTCCTAGACTGGGCCAGCCCGAGCCCAACCCGGCTTGGGCCGGGCTTGAGCCTTAGCTTTTAGCACTCAGGCTGGGCCAGGATATAAACTCTGGGCCCGTTTAATATATGGGCCGGGCTCGGATTAAGCAGTTGAAAGCACAAAGCTCAGCCCGGCCCGAGTGAGAGGCACTGTTTAATTAAAAATCAGTAATTATTTTGTGGAAGGGGGGAGTTGAACACGCATTCACTCGCACACAATCAAACGTCCTAACCAGGTAAGCTACAAGTTGGGTCAGTTTCTTTGTAAAATATAATACATCCGGTCTCAGGCTTAACCTATTCTAGGTGGGCTGGGCTCGAGCCGGGTACTTATGGCCCAACTCGGGCATGGTCTGGGCTCAGGCCTGTTGTTTAAAATCCAGGCTGGGCCTGGATACTGCTCAGCCCGGCCCATGAACAGCCCTACTAGTGAAGTGCAAAAGCGCTAATGCAGTTCTTGCACAGTGATTGCATTCCCATGAGGGCCATCACCCATCCTTTTCTTATTCCTGTGGGCCCCATATTGAGAATCAAAATAGTTCAATTTGTTTATTGAACTAATAAAAACCAAGACCTAGAAGCTAATTGTCTTAAATCTTCATAGATTTTGAGTGATTTGTTAAGAAGTCCCAACCTATAGATCTAATATTTTGCACTTTTGTGGGGCTCCCAAATTCATGATCCAAACCGTTCAATATCCTCATATAAATGATAAGCATCAAGACGTTTAGTTTCATATCATAAATCTTCATTAGAAATTTGAGAAAAAAATATCCAGATACATCTAAAACCATTGGATGTAGTCATTTACTCATGTGAAAATGGTGATTTTAACATGCATGGTAATGCGTTTCACATGTGTAAACGCATGTGTAACATTTACACATGTAAAACCCATTTTCACATCTCATGAATAATAGACAAACGACCTTTTCACAATCTTCATTATGTAAAAAGTTAGTTTCAATGTAACAAGAATGGTGAAAAGGGAAGCACTGAGAAAATGGCTTTGCTGACCTTAGCCAGTCCACCAAAATTTATAGGCAACAGCTTCGAAGATGCTACTTGAGTTTGATCTGGTGTCAAAACAACAAACGCATTTTCCTCTAGTGAAATAGATTTCTCACTTTTGTTGACAACCTGCAGCTCTGGTCCCACAGTATCTAGCATAACCTGGAAAGAAGACAGGATAATACTTGCTTATGCACTTTTTTTATCAAATGAAAATAAAAAATATTATTAAAACCCTAAAATTTTGATACACAAATCTTCAGTTTAGCCAAAGCCATTCAACATAAGTCCAACATCAATCAAATAAGCAAAAGAATCTAACCACATCAATCCAAAAGGGAATGCAGCATCTCCCACCAAATAATATGTAGACTTCCTTAAAATCCATTTAATGTTTACCATGCCACAAAATGAATGCTCCTAAATGAGCTCGTAAAATATTTAATGTATGACAATGAGTGAATTAAAATGTATTCGGAAGGATTCCATACAAATGATGAGCTGATTGCATCATGTAGACTTTTTAAACAAAATAGTTCCAAGTACTTTTAATCACACCCATGAAATATTATTGTACAAATGAGAAGCTGATGGAGGGCAGTAATGTAAAGGATAAAACAACGGCATGCACGTTATCTTTAAAAAGGTGCCAAAGAAAAATTGCCCATCTATTTTATGCTAAAAAATAGGTATTATGCGAGAAGCCATGAGGTAGGATACATGCAGCTCTTGGTTAAGAAATATATATATTATCAATACTTCTAAGAAGCAAATTTTTCCACCTACAGACGTCTGCATGCCAGGTCATGCTTGAAATTCAATCACAACCCGTGATTGTAGAGATTACTTTCATATTAAAAGCCGAGATTAGCTTTCACACAAGACATCCGATGCAGATGTCCACAGGTGACAAGTTCTCCTAATAATAAAATCACCAACAAATATCTCTATCCTTATTTTCATGTTTTGAGTAACATACAAATTTATTGCTTCCTCTTTAGCTGATTAGCAACCAACAAGATTCCATTCAATTAATGCCATGGGCATAGTTTTGAAAATTGAAATCGTATCGCAAATCATTCAAGGGGTTGAATTGAGTCGTATCATGAATCGAAGATTTCTTTTCCTTGTAAAATATGAAAAAATGGGAATTAAAGAAAAATAAGACAATTAGTTACTCATAATGATAATCCATCCATTTTCCATCTATAGCAGTATCGATATATGGACAAATAAGACTATAATCCAAACACATGAAAAAACAACATTGACTGACATATATTAATACATCATCTAATGATATAGAGTGAACAGTTAAGTATGTTTAAGATAATGCTTTTACTAGGAAATATAAACAATCTGTAGAAAATTATCTCCTTTAAATCAAAACTAAAAACAAAATCTAGTTCATCACTGTTGCTTTTAAGTATTGGAAGCGTTTAGAATATAAAAAAAAAAAAAAAAAACAGAACAAAATGTAGGACAAATCCCCTTAAATACAATCAAACATCCCAGCCACATTTCTCTTCTTCATTAACGATTGAAACCTCTCCAAAATAAAAATAAAAAATCTTAATAATTTTCTTCAATCACTAGATAACCTTTTAAAATAGAAACAAGAACTTAAAAAGTCCAGATTTATTAACATTAGCCTTTCGGCTTTGGCTATCCCACCTAGACGAATCGCTTTAATCATAAGAATCGATAAAAAAGTATCAAATCATAAGATTACACCTGAATCCTAAAATTCAACAGATGGGATTCGTTGCACAGGAGACATTTACTCAAGTGGGAGTCCGTGAAACATGCCGTGCATGAAATGCACCATGCACCTTCAATTCAAGGTAGGGCCATTTGCATAAAGGATGGATGCTCAGTTTTGCACATGGTGCTGCACGCAAACGGCAGCAAAAGAAATTTCTGCCCTTGCATTAGATACAAATATTTTTTTCCTCGAGACTCAATACAAATTGTAGCTATAGCCAATAGGGTCTTCTCTTTCAATATTTACACCCTATCGTATCCTGTAAACCAATGGATACATGTGTCATCGATAAATAGGTTTTACTCCAAATATTGTACTTTATCTTCATTAAAATTACATAAATTATTTTATTTGCCATCACGTGTATTGAATTCTCTTATAACACTTTGCCATAATAAGCGCTACCACTCAAGAAAAAAAAAAAAAAAAAACATGTGCATTAAATGAGTTTTGTAATTGTCCTACACCCCCATGCCTCAGGTTTTGCTGCGTATGAAAATACAAAGCAAAAGAAAATTATGGGGAAAAAAACCTAAAGAATGATGGAGTCATTAAAAGGATGAGAACAGGTGAACTTAATAAAAGACTGGAAGCTGTTGCACACTAGTACCAATTGTTAAACCATGATGAGCAGAAGATGGAGTTAGAAATTTTAGACCCTTTTTTTTTTGGCTTTAAAAGGAAGTTACAATTTAAAATTTTGAGACTTACCGCACATAACTTCTTCGTACTCTTGACAGCCATCTTCAGGTTTTCCAGAGTTTCTTGGTGATAATCAGGGTCTCCCCATGAAAAATCAAACCGTGCCACTGTGACATGCAAAGATAGCTCAAACATCACACACCCATCAAAACAAGAACTAACCCTTTAGCTCAAACAAAACCCATCTAAACAAGAACTAACCCTTTAGCTCAAACAACCCCACATCATCAAGTAGACAACCAACCAACACATAAAAAGAGCCAAGAAACACTGAAATCATTTTTCTTCTTCTTCTTCTTTTTCAATGGATCATTGAACCAATTTTTTCATTTGTTAACCAAAAAGGCCTAATTAAAGATTTCAATTGGGTCTCATACCAGACATTCCGGCCTTCAGGCAGCCAGAAATCACCGCAACAGATCTCGACCTTGGGCCAAGCGTCCCAACAATCTTGGTCATTGCTGGAAAGAAATTCTGAAACACACAAAAACAAAAGTTGTAAACTTTAGCCAAGTGAAACATCAAATTCAGCTGCTTTCACACACAAGGACTACTGCAACGCTTCAGCCTTCTTCTAAACACTGCAAACCTAAAACATGCAGGCCAATTGCAATACATCGCATCTTTCATTAGATTTTTTTTTTATAACTAACAACAAAACAACATCCTCCTCTCCAACCACACCCTCCTCCACTAAAAAAACACATCAACCCAACCCGAAGAAAGAATACAACTTTCTTTAAAACCCTAACTAGAAACAAAAAAACCAAGTCAGATTCCAAAGCAAACATCATTAAGAGATCATCAAAAAACACAAAATCCACTCCTCATCTATCATTCCACCATCAGATCTCAACAAAACAAAACGCAAAAGCACAAAATCTAAACGAAAACAGAAATCAAACAAATCCACAATCACCAGATCACGGTTTTGATTGCAGAAAAAAACACACAGAGAGATCCAAATGAACTAAATCCAAACGATGAGATACGCACGGGTTTTGATGGCTCGAGAATGGAGGCCATCCGAATGGGCTCTTCGAGGAGAAGATGAGTCGAATGCATCTTTCGTTCTTCTCTGCAGATCTGAAAAAGAAGACGCCGAAGAAGAAGAAGCAAAAAGAGAGATTTTTTTGTTGGCAAGGAAGAGAGAATTGTATATAAAAGACTCAGGCACGCAGATTGGTCCTGCTTTCAGTGCTTTGAAAAGGAGAGTACGGAAAAGTTCTGGTGTTAGTCTTGATGTATATTCTAGAAACTTTGTGGTGACTCATTGATCACGTTGGTTTCGAAGAAATCTATCAATGGTGACCGTTCGTCAAGAATGATCACAGGTGGGCCATCTATGGAAAGTGTGCGTGCGAATTTAGATGGTGAGAAACCGCCGGCGGTATTGGTAATGGCATGAGGCATGCTCACAAAACCTGGACCGCACGCAGCTTTTAACTTTGACGAACTTTTTTGTTATTCTTGTGGAATATGCTCGTAGTAGGTAGGAATCTAGTTAACCAGGCCCTCTAAAACATTTTAAACATTGGATCCACATCTTTGAGTCCAAATGGCTCGGTAACTAATGACCTTCATTTTATAATCATTGGGAAAATATTCACTGAAAGATTTTAGATGTCTGCACCATTTGATATAGGGCTTAAGGTCTAGAATCTACATGAACTATTTTTGTTGGCACTTTTCATGTTAAATGAATAGATTTTTGGAAAGTTAATACGTTCCATCTTAGTGTAATCGCGATCATTTGTTCTATGAGTTCGGATCCGTTGTTTCAAGGAGATACAGTCTCGTCCAATCAAAATTACCCTCTCAATTGTTTCTTTGGGATGAGAAAATTAAGGAAGAGATTTTACATAGTTGGCTAATTTTGATTAAACAAAATAGTATTTTTCTGTTTTGGAGAAACAGGAGATCCGGACTCTTTATTCTACCCATGGTCAATAAGGTAGTGGATTTTACTTTAATTAAAGTAATTAATATGAATCTAATTTAAGGGAAGATGGTGATTTTCATCGGGCAAGATTTTCTCTTATGGGACGGCTGCATGCACGTAGACTTACGAGTCTGGATGTTTAGGAGGTGGGATTCCCATCAAACATTTGAAACACCCCTAAATTTTGCTATAATAAGTGTACACGGAGCTCTAGATCGAGAACGTACGCAGGTGAAAATTCTTCTTTTGAGAAGTTTGGATTTTAGACATAATACCTATTGAGGAGCAATAAGATTTGCATGGGACTATTTCTGGCGGTTTAGGGTATATGTATTAATGTGCTCCATCCATTTGATGGGACCCACGTTAAAGGGCTCTCGATAGCTTTCCCTGATACCTCTACTTGATTAATTGATTATCAAGTTTATCCATATGGATACATACATACAGCCACACAAAACCATCCATCTAGTCCAAATCCACTGGATTTAACAATTCTAGCCATCTGAAGAGTGATATGTTGCATTGATTTATGTTGTGGGTCCCATTATAAAAATGGTACCAAATATAAAGAATAATTGTGAAAGAGATAGTAGGAACTAGATTTTGTCCATGCATATTGTTTAAGACAATGGAGAGTGTGACAAATGTTTTACGTTTCAAAATCCAAACAGTTTGGGGCCGTTTGGCAACTCTAATATCATGCACATATTCTCTTAAGACATCTTGAAAACGCTTTAATATCATTTGGTAGCCACATGATTAGCCTCCATTTCAATCCTCATAAAGAGGTCCTGCCTCTGTTCTTCCCAGCACCCAAAAATGGCCAGAATTCAAACAGACATTTTCCTCTTAAAGGGTCGTTTGTCTTTTACGCCTGGGATATGTAAATATAATTTACACATGTAAATGATGAATATTTAAATTTTAAGTATGTAAGATTTACACATGCGCTTCTTTTTACAAGGTTTGTTGAATAACATCATTTACATATGTTATTCATTTTACTCTGTTTGTTTCAATGACATGGGTAAATATATTAGATGATCATGTAAATGATAGTTATCAATCATTGAATTAAATTCTACTATAATAATATGAACAAGAGACACAAAGCCTCATTTTATATCAAAGTTTTCATCTACATTTTAGACCCTTCAAAAGGAACATGTCTTTCAACATGAAATATACTTTTCACAAATATAAATTTCTATCAATGATTAACTTCACAAAATGCATTCCAACATATTTGGTACTCCACCTTACAAAATAGAAGAATTCCATCGTCACAAAATATATATTTCGGATTTCATTTCAAAAAATGATAGTATATTCACCCGCGAAAAAGGAGATTCATTGCATCTAGTACTCATTTAACTAAATTCACTACATCATTTGCGATGCTCTAGCTCTTCTATTTGTTGATGCAGTCCACATATCTAACCCTATTGTACATATCTCTGACGCGATAAGTATATTGGCTATTAGACTTGTCGTCAAATGCATCATCTTCATAATCTTCTTGATTGATATTTATCACTTCATGACAATGACGTTTGAACAATTCATCATTGTTGGGATTTCGCATCATAATGAAATTGTGTATTTCAGCACAAGCATTTATAATTTTTTCTTGTGTTTCTACAGGATAATTCCGTTGTATATGTGTCAAAATAGGAAATCGTTCTTTCCATAGGCCAAATGTTCTTTCCACGACATTTCAAAGTTTTGAATGACAAAGGTTAAAAAGCTCAGTAGGTGTCCTAGGAGCTAATGCTTGAGGTCCATATTCCTTTAAGTGATATCGGGCTCTACAATAGGAGTCCAATAAAACCTCGCTTATGAGCATAACCAGTATCAACGAGAAAGTACTTTCCAATGAAGAATTAAAATGATAAGTGTCGTATATATATTATTTAAATATTTTAATATATATATATTTAAATATTTTAATTATTGCAATTTACCTTATGGAACTTGCAGATTATATATTCCTCTGTTTTGTAGAACATCAGACTGGACTTTTTTTTATCATTGGCTGAGCCTTCAAAGCCGGCACATACAAACGAAAGAGCATGTCAAAACCTACAGCTGCCATTTGGTATGAAATGCAAGGAATTGACTCAATGCTTGTCGATCCCTTAGCATCCTAAGCGCCTATTCACGTAGAGATTTTTCTAATTCTAACTCTTGAACAACAGCGGCAATATCTGCTTGATTCGGCCCTAATTTGTTCAACTTTTCAGCAACATAGACAAGTGTGGCAGTCATCTCCTTTACTACACGCACAATTTTACTGTCAGATTTAGCTTCACCTCGTATATTGCGTCGAGAAATTGCATTTGTGTCTTTTCTAATACGTGGGGCTTTGGGGGCTGAGATCGGATGTGGTGGGTGTTGGTTTGTCAGTACCATATCTTTTCCATTTGCAATTGTATCTCCATATATAATGACCAACTTTTCATAGTCGGCACAACTTTTTTCACGATACTTTGCATAATCAGGATATACCTAAAGTATACAAATTGAACAAAACAAAGTAAATAGTTTATAATTTAAACAATTGATGAAATATTATTTTAAATAAAAATTAACGATGCACTCACCTTGACATAGTCATCCTAGACTTGGTCTTCTACAGTAACATTTTTCTCCTTGTCATCCCATCCAAACCCACTTAGCCCATGTTTGGCATGTCTATTTTTTGCCTCTAAACATCTATTTCTCTAAACCGGACAAAGGTTTTCAAATTTAGAGGTGTTTGGCAATGATTTATAACCTCTGCACACTTTAGAGCAAAAGAGGCAAAGCCTCTAAAAAGGAAATGCCCCAAAAATGGGCATGTAGAAATCAGAGGCATTAGCAGAGGCGGAACCCATTTTTTAGGACAAAAATGCCCCTAGCGGAATTTTATTGTCAACGAAAGTCCTTTTGAATAAAGCCCTCGAAACCACATAAATTTCTATAGCTTGTTTGTGTTCTCGTTCTTTCTACAACCCGAAACCATTAGGTTCTCATTCGTTCTGCAACGTGAAAGAGGCCAGCTGGAAGGGAGAACACTCAAGGGAAGAGATGCGTGTCTACTGCTTTCTTCTATTGATTTTGTTTCTTCTTGTTTTTTTTTCTCTATTTAGAACATTTTCTTTCTACTCTCTTTCTCTTTTTATGTTCAATCGATGTGTTTTTTTTTTTTTTTTTTAATATTGATGGAAAGGGTTGGAGATGGGTTTTAGTTTGAGATGGTATTAAATGAGGAGTTTCGATGATGGAGGGGGTGGTTTTGAGGATGGTTTCGATTTTTGAGATGATGGTCTTCGTGGATGAGGATAAGGATTCTGAAAGCCATACTAATACTGGGGTTGTTGGGAGATATTTTGATTTGGAGGAGGGGATTTGGGAGATGGGTTTGATTATAGAAGATGTGATTTTCATCATCATATGTGTTGTGATCTAGGGCATGCAAGAAGAGATCAATCATGCATAAAAGGACATAGAGATTTACGTGGTTCGGCTTTTGGCCTACGTCCACGAGAAGATGGGAGAATTTACTATGCAATCAAAAGATGTGTACATCCTAGAGACTCTTAGTCTCTATTTATAATATCAGCCCCAAAATCCAGTTACACCCAAATACTACTTCTTAAACACAATAGACCTATAACAAGCCTACTTCTAATCACAGTACAATTTGGGCAATCTAGGGGCCCGGTTAACCAAGATTAATTAACTTCTATTGAGTCATACAAATTAATAAATCTCCACATTGGCGAACATTGAAACTGATCCTCATGCACAAAACACGTCTCACCGTCTCCAGCAGCCCCTTAGGGCACTCAGGTATTGAGCACATCGATCAAGTCCAAGCAATGCTTGAACTTGAATTTAACACATTCCTTCTTGAATGCTCCAAATCACTTGTATCATTGTCCAGAAGCTTGCTTCAACCTGTATGATGAATTCTTCAAACTGCATACATGATCAGGAACCTTAAACTGCACTCTACCTGCACTAGAAGCTCCTTCCTCTTCCTCTTAGAACCGCTTGCATTTGATGGCCTTATTTTCCTCATCAAGAGACTCCATCTCTTCAGTCATAGTTGCTGCCTGTTGACTACTTTCCAGCCCTTCCATTAATTTAAGAGACTCATTCGTCAATGCTTATGCAACCATATCATCACTGCCACTGTTTGATGTCGATGCGTACGTCGTCATATCCTCGAAACCGTATCTAACCGGCCATGTCCTTTCTCTCTGTGGTCTACCCGTTTGCTGCATCTGCGGTTCTGTCCGCTACATCTGCTGCACAGTCTAACTATCATCTGTATCCAGGGAGGAGTCGGATGCACTCTGCTTCCTCACTAGGACATCTGACTCCAACTGAACGGTGTCATTGCTGTTACGTACTTTTGTCTCCTCCACCTGCTTTCTCGCTTCGAGTAAAGCATCCTCAAGAAATGTAACATCCATGCCGAGGATACATTTGGGTGAATCCTGATTGGTACACCACAACCTTTACCCTTTCACCCTAGAAACATATCCCTCCAAGATGCACTTCATAGCCCTTGGTTCTAACTTATCGGTTTTCACACAAGCATAAGCCGGACAACCGAAGATCCTCAAGTTAGAATAATCAGCTAAATTACCTGACCACATTTCTTCCGGTGTTTTATAACCAATCTTTGTGTGTGAAGACCTATTTATCAAATAGCCTGCAGCATTTACTGCATCAGCTCAAAAGTCCTTGGACAATCCTGCAGTAAACAACATATAACGAGCTCTTTCCAAGATCGTTTTGTTCATCCTCTTTGTAACTCCATTCTGCTGTAGAGTTTCTATTGTGGTGTAATGCCGAACTATGCCATGATTCGTGCAATAGTTTCCAAACTATGTCGTTCTGTACTCCTTGCCATTACCTGTCGTCAACTTCTTCACCTTCCTGCCGGTCTGTTTCTCAACCATTTCATTCCATCGCTTGAATGCAACAAAGGTCTAATCCTTAATCTTCATAGTATAAACCCAGACTTTCCTTAAATAATCATCAATAAAAGCAGCATAAACTGGGACCCGCCCTTGGCGTAAACCTTAGAAGGCTCCTCATACGTCTGAATGAACACAATCAAAGATACATTTTGTGCGATGAATACTTGTCTCAAAACTGACTTTTCGATACTTTTCGAAGATGCATCTCTCATAGAAATCCAACTTACTTGCCTTTGTGTCACATAGCAAATTCTGATTGCTCAGTATTGTCAATCCATTCTCACTCATGTGACCTAGGCGCAAGCGCCATAAGCGTATTGAGACAGATTCATGGTCACTTGAGGAAGACACTACACCTACACCGATAACAGTATTTCCGGACAAAACATACAAGTTTCCAACTCTATTGTCTCTCATAAGTTTCAAAGCATCCTTCACAACCTTCATAACTCCACCTTCAGCTGAGAACTTACGACTGTCATAGTCCAAGGCACCAAGAGAAACGAGATTATTTTTCAGATCAGGAACATGTCGAACTTCTGCCAACGTTTGGACGATTCCATCATGCATCTTAATTTTCACTGTTCCGATTCCAACCGTCTTACATGCAACATTGTTGACCATTAAGACACTATCACCGTCGATTTCTCTACAAGTGGTAAACCAGTCCCTATTGGGACACATGTGGTAGGAACAACCCGAATCAAGAATCCATTCATCCTGACGACGAATTCCATTTTCAATCACAGAAAGTGCATTGTCGGAAAAATAATATGATCTTCCATCTACAACACTGACTGAATCATCAAATGAGGAATCTTCTATTATTTATTTTCCTTTCCGTTGCCTTTCTTGACAGATTTTTTCTAATGTGCCCTTTCTTATGGCAATAATAACAAATAAAGTTTTTCCTGTTGGATCTATGTTTGCCCTTACTATTAGAGTCTTTTGTTCTTCCTCGTACTACCAAGCCCTTAACTGAACCATCATTGTAAACCACAATATTTATCTTCAACTCCTTTGAGTTCAAGGCTGCCTCTACATCCTCTTTGGACAGAGTATCTCTACCATAGATCATGGTATCAACAAATTGCTCATATGAGGGTGGTAACGAGCACAACAACATGATAGCTTGGTCCTCATCATCAATTTCAACATTGATATTTTCCAGATCCATGATAGCTTTTGTGAAAGAATCAAGGTGAGTTGAAACAAACGTACATTTCTGAATTTGTAACATGAACAACCGCTTCTTTAGATACAAGCGATTCGTGAGAGATTTCGTAATGTATAAGTTCTCCAACTTCTGCCATATGCCAGCAGCAATTTTCTCCTAAGCAACCTTTCGCAGTACACCATCGCTCAGAAGCAGCAGAATTTAACCGGACACCTTTTCCAGCAACTCATCATTCTCTTCATCTGACAAATTTTCAGGCAAATCATTCTTTCCTTTCAAAGCTTTATGCAACCCATTCTGAACTAGCAAAGCATGCATCTTCAGAAGCTAAAGACCGAAGTCGTTGTTTCCATTGAATTTCTAAATTTCAAACTTCACAGCCATTCCGCGAATCTTTCAAAATACTTGTGTAGATCTGGTCACCACAAGCATGCTGGAAGAAACGGATTTTAAATACGACTTTGGATGGCTAAGATATCGTAGAAACAAGTTTCTACACTCCAATCAGTCAATCTCCTTTGTTGATCATTGAACAGCCAATCTTCTTCCACAATTGCATAGATTTGCTCGCAACGAGTTCGCTGGTTCAAACGGATCTCTAATCAGACTCCGGATCTCCAAGATAACACGAAAACAATTTTCAGCCTTCGATCTGGTCCAAACTGACTTTGACCGTACGGATCTGCTGAGGTCAGCACCTTTTCCTGCGGGCTTTGCTAATGGGCTTCTCTACACGGGTCCGGTTAACTTGGACTTGACCGAGATCTTGGCCTGGCTGATGGGCTTCTGAAACGGGTCAAGTCGAACCTGAACCTTGGCATGGCCTGGAACCAACCCTTCTTCCTCTTCTCCCTTCTGCAACAGGAACCAGAAGACCAGGGGCTTCCCCTCTTTCGGTCTTCTTCTTCTCCCACTGCAATGGTGCGGTAGTGGCGCAGTTCGACCGTCTCCTCTAGTGACAACCCTCTTCTCCGGCAACGATTGTAAGTCAAGCAATGGCGGGGCTTCACAACAACAGAACGGAGAGGCAGTAGGTTCCATTCTTCTTCCTCTTCGACGACGGCGCAAGGCAGCAGCATCAGCGATGATGAGGGAGGCACCAGTGATACTGCAAATCTAGAACCTAAGCGCAAGTATCCTCTCCTTTATTCTGCAAGGCTCTGTTTTCTATTTCTACTCCAGTGACGATCTGCTTCTGCCAATCGTTCAAGAACGAACCAGGGGTTCTCCTTCTCCTGCGATACCAGATCCTTATCGATCTTCAATTGTTGTTTCGTGTAGCCAGTCGATATGCAAATCCACATGTTCTTCGGTCTTCTGCACAGAGACCGAACCCAGGCTGCGATCGAAGTGGCCCACCACTTCTCTTCTCTGCGATTTGTGTCGCACATCGCGATCAAACGATCTCCCTCTGTACGATCTGGAAAACGCTATCTCAATCTTGAGATCTAATCTGTCGATCACGCAACCACAACTCCAACCCTCTGAGATTTGATTCGTCAAATCTCCTCCGATTATGATCATGCTTTTGATACCGGTTTGTTGTGATCTAGGGCATGCAAGAAGAGATCAATCATGCACAAGAGGACACAAAGATTTACGTGGTTCGACTTTTGGCCTACGTCCATGGGAAGATGAGAGAATTCACTATGCAATCAGAAGAGGTGTATATCCTATAGACTCTTAGTCTCTATTATAATATCAGCTCCAAAACCCTATCACACCCAAGTACTACTTCTTAATCACATTAGACCTATAACAAGCCTACTTCTAATTACAGTTCAAGTTTAGCAATACAGGGGCTCGGTTAACCAAGATTAATTAACTTCTATTGAGCCATACAAATTAACAATATGCCCATTTCATACGTTCACCAACACAAACAAAGAGATGAACAGAGAGAGGAGAAGAAATAAAAAGAGGGTTCCCCTTCCTTTCATCGTTTGGAAGATTTCTATGAGAAGAAATCTCAACTTGGACTCAATCCATGCAAATCCATGTTAGACTTCTAGTCTCTGTAATATTTCAGAGAGAGGTTAGCCAACTCCATTAATAAAGCTTTTCTCAAACTCCATTAATAAAACTTTTCTCAAACTCACACCCTATTTGGAAATTTGCCTGTTATTGTTTGCTAGAATCTTAATTTTGTCCTGCACAGTTCCATTTATGTTGAACTCCTCCAGCATAATATGATGCTTGTGAGGGGTTTTGTAGATTCCCATTTGAGAAAAATAGTTCCTTTAATCTACTAGAGCTCCATTGGTGCACTCACAGGTTATAATTTTGGTTGTCTTTTAGCAGAATTCGATGCTTTATAGGTTTCTCTGATACCCATGATAGGAATATTCTATTTCTTGCATATGCTTAAATCAGTCCAACTGATCCCCTTTCATATTTAGTTTCAGTATTTTTTCAATGCTTTTGGGTTTCTTGTTTATCCATGCTGGGAAATTTTCAAATGGTGTGTGCAACTGTCATTTTTACATTTTTTTTTTCTTTTGCTATAACTGAATCAATCCTACCCATTTTACCCATTTCCCTTTCTGTTGAAATTCAGCAAAATTTGATGATGTAAGGTGTTTTATAGATGTCCAGTTTGGCAGATTTGCATAGAGTGACTTGGGATGATATCCTTTTTTTTTTTGGGGGGGCATTGATCTAAAGCTTCAAAAAGATTCTTTCATTGGTTACTGTAGAATTACTAGTAGAAAAATTCACTCATTGTTTTTACCATCTTATGTCATAGTTCTTGTTTTTTTTTTTTTTTTTTTTTTTTTTTTTCATCTTATGTCGTGGTTTATCTTATGTCATCCAACATGGAGTGATGGTGTGTGATGATGGAATAATGGAGATAATATATAATTGTGTTTGATGTTGTAATTTTTAAATTGTTTACAAGTTACGGGCCATATTTTGATGGAAATGGTTGTAGTTTTTAAATGATACGTGATTGTGATGTTATGATATGTGTGTAAAGGGCATATTTTGATGATGAAAATGTGCATAAGTTCATTTTGTACATAATGATAGAAGTACCCCTCTAAAAAGAGACAAACCCCTCTAAAAAGAGGTAAATAGAGGGCATACCAAACGATCTATTTAAAGTAGACACGTTCATTACTAAACATGTTTTTTTGTTCTAGCCTCTTGTTTTTATAGATCTTTTTTTAATGGATCTATTTTGAATGGTCTCTCAGAAAAAGAGTACAGATGCCAAACATGGCCTTAGTCCAATCAAACTCTTGATCTGTTTGTAACAGGTATTTAATGTTCTGAGGCGATTTTTAATTTTACCTTTATCGTATCCATGTCCAAACTTTTCCATCATTTTTCGTTCTAGTTCTTTCCACCCTTCAGTGGTATACCCACTTTCATCTTTTCTCCCAACCTTTACTTGTTCTATAAATAAGTTCATCAAGTAATCATTAGAGTAGTATGTCCATGAAATATTCTTCTTTTCTCTTTTACCACGCTTGGTTCTGGTTGATGCCTCAATTTGGATGGATTGAACATGGTCTTCAACTATTTCATTATCCACTTCTAAAAAGTAACAAAATTATTAAGAAAAAGATATAACTTTAGATAGATTGACATATAAAGAAACAGTTTGAAGCAAATCAAGGCATATAAAGAAAACTTCTGAACCAAATCAAGGCAGACAATGATGCCCTCCTTGCTATTAAAAAAAATAAAAAACTCTATTTGATCACAATTCACAACATTCCTTTGCCAGGTCACCTGAAACTTAATTTTGATGGCAGCGTGATAGGGAAACTAGGCATAACATGGGTAGGCAGGTTCAATCAGGATAGTATTAACATGCCTCCAAGAGGCTTCTCAGGTCTCATATGAAACTTGTTTTAGTTATGGTTGAAGAAGACTCTCTTTGCACCACTGAATAGGTAAGTAGGCAGTGTCCCACCCCTTGGAAGTTAGCAGGTATGGTGGAAGAAGTGGCACACACTGCTGGACATTGCTCAAAGCATTTAGACCTCTGCCTTTTTATCTCAAGTAAAATAGAGTTTGGAATTCGAATTCATAAGGTTATAGGTTGGTTACTGGGGTAGCAGGTCAAGCTTTGGTTTTTTAAGAGCACGTTTGGTAATGGGAAAGGAATATGCAGGATTTATGATTTCTCTCTGACACAGAAAAGAAAAATCATTACCAAGGATTTGCATAGCTAATTATTTCTTGCATTCCACGTTTGGTTGTAAGCATGGAGACACCGAGGATTTCATCAATACAAAACCTTACCTTTCTCCCATTGCAAACCCTTCTCTATGTTCAAATCCAACTGGGTCTTTTTCACTTCCTCTTTCTTATGGTAAAAAAATCCTACATTTTTTATCACTTTGTATGAAGACTTTTTTTTCCCCTTCAAAGTTCTGAAATGAATTGATTTTTTCTCTCCTCCATCATATTCTCTTCTCCAAAATCTTTCTTTTCCTGCATAAGAAGTCTCCATTTGGGAGCAATGAATGGACAACGGAAACAGGAGATAAGAGTAGTAGAGAACAATCCAAGAACCCACTTGGTATTATGATTAACGGCACTCACCGCATGTGGGGTGAGAAGTAACACCCAAGTCTCCTCCCCATCCCATCTTTCCTTCCTTTGCCTCGAAATAGAGGTTAGTAATGTGTGTTTGAGAGAGAGATATCAAAGTGTTGGTGAGGAAGCTATGGAAATGTTGGATAGCGAGTTGACACTTTTGTGTACTTATTTCTTGCCATTGTTTGCTTGTGTTAGGGTGTTGCAGTTGGTTCTGACATTAACATCTTCTTTGAAAACAGAAGATAAAAGCCGACGGTAGAGAGACAGAGATGGCATACCCAACGACGAAGATTGGTGAGAGGCAGAGTGACGTTCACAAAGAGAGGCTTCTTCTCGTTCCGAGTTCATGGAAACGGAAGAGAATGAGTGGGGGTGGGATTTTGCCTTTTATACCCACCGCCCCCTTTGCACGAAGGAATTTCATATCCGATTGAGGGGCATTAGATCCCAAAACCATATCAATTGCAGATCTTAGGCACAAAAAATCAGAGATGATTTGCTGCTGCCAAACATGGATACAACATAAAATCGTGAAAACCGGAAATCTTTTCACCATAGATTTTGTTACCAAACGTGCCCTAAGTAATCCAAGAATTCCCCTTTGACAGGCTTATATATTCCTTTTTTATCGTAGTCTTTTTTTGGTTTTGGTGCTTCAGGTAGCTTTTTGTTTTGGAACTTAGCTCCTTTATGTATGTGTGTATAGCTTTAATAATAGTCATAGAAAATAAAAATAAAAACATTGCACATGTGGATAATAGATTCTATTTCTGGAGAAGAAAAATACAAAAATGAATAGCTTGACACGACGTCAAAACTTTCTACAATAAACAAATGACATATAAGAAAGCATCATCATAAACAAAAGGCATATCAAACCATAACCAGCATATACACCTTAGGTAGGACCAATTAGTCACGCAAAGATAAACACTATTCAACTAGTGTAATTAGGTAGGACTTGCATATTGTCCTTTTATATATGTCACCTGTTAGGGTCCTTTTTATATTCAACAGTCCATCATCATATACATTAAGTTAGTCTTTTTTGCAATTTCACTCCACTTCAACTGCATCTTTACAAATCAAATTATGCATATTTGTCCCCATGTTCGGTCCAACCAGTAAGTAGTAGTACTATCTCTTTGATTCAAAGATGTCTGTGGAACCCCCTAATTAGGCATTGGATTAGTGGCAACAAAGTAAGATCTTCAAACTATAAAAACCTTAATTTCTTCTTACAAGAATTTCATCAAAAACTTGGGCACATTTGGTAAACATAGAAGAATCCTCTGTTTAGAGGATTCTCTCCACCTCCAAAGAACCAACACCTCCCCAGGTAGGATTCTTGATGAGAGTTCCAGTTTGGATGGAGGGAGGATTCCTACAATTTGTAGTGTATCGACGTTTTTACAAATATCACAATATATAGTAAGGATTAATGGTTGAAATTTGGTCACCTTGGCTATTGACCTTCCCTAACTAATGAATGGATCCGATCTTGATTGTGGACCCCAGATAAACCGGAAAATTGGGGAAAACGGACTGTTTTTATTCCCGTTTTCAATAGTGTAAAAGGTTAGGACGTTTTGGCACATATCTCGAGATTTAAGAGGAATTAACGACTGTAATTTGGTCACCTTGCCATATTTGACCTTCCAGAACAAATGAATAGTTCCGATCTTGATTGCGGACCCCACATAAATCGAAAATTAGGAAAAATGGACTACTTTTATTCCCATTTACAAATAGAGTAAATGGTCTTAACGTTTTGGCATATATCTCAAGTTATAAAAGGAATCAACAGTTGAAATTTGGTGAGGTGGCCGTTTTGGAGTTGTTAAAGGCGACTAACGGTTTGATTCTTGATTATGGGATCCAAAATTACATTTCAAAAGCAAAAACTTATTAATCCCACATTATTGCCCATCGTTATGTAGCTCTGCCTTTTTGCCCTTTCGTGGATTCAATGCGTTTGGAGGGGAGTGTCGGACCTAAAGAATAATTGGAAGCTCAGATTTTGTCCGTTATTCCTCTTCAAATCCATGCCTAGCGAAAT
The DNA here is from genome assembly GCA_003546025.1 of Camphora micrantha. Taxonomy (NCBI): domain Eukaryota; kingdom Viridiplantae; phylum Streptophyta; class Magnoliopsida; order Laurales; family Lauraceae; genus Camphora; species Camphora micrantha. Next base: position 37,043,729 of record QPKB01000004.1, on the reverse strand, counting down.
GTCGAAAATCCACCATCGAGCGCGGAAAAGTGCGGGGAATCCTCTACTAAGACTGTTGCCAAACGTGCCCTTAAACGACAGCATGTGTTCCTCAATTTGGGATGAGTAGTGAACACTGCAACAAATTGAATTCAGCAAAACTATGGACCTTAGAGGACTATATGTTAGAAAATCCCAAAAAGAACACATCAAACCATCGTACTTGAATCAATGGAACACTTTTTTTTTTTCTGAATAGTAAATGCATAATTGATTAGGCTATGAAAATATATTAAAAATTCAAATTAACAATCAAATAGGAGAGGGGGGAAACGAGAAGGCCGTGGGTTACCAACTAAATCACATGCCTTATATTGGCCATTAAGATCTCAAACAAAAGCACCATTACAATTAGCTAAAAGATAGTTCAAGAACCCATTTGTACTCAAGATCGTGATGCACTGTCAGAAATACTTGTAAAGAATCAAGCTATTAGGTCTGTTCACTAGCCAAGAGAGATGTTGCCTTCACATGCAAAAGACGAGATGCGAGGCGGCCACGTAGGGAGAGAGACGATGCAGCCACGCAAGAAGAGAGATGCAAGGCAGGGAGAAAGATGAGGGATGGGGTTTTGGTTGGGTTTTACCCATCTTAAGAGAGGACTCTTGAACTTCTTCTCTTTTTTTTTCATGCGTTTGGGGGGTCTCGAAACCAAAACTTGTTTAACGAAAACATTAATACGATACCGTCCACTTCCAATGGGTATTCTTTGAAATCCCATGCATTTTGGTATTCTTTATTTTCCCACCTCAACATATGTTCAAATTTTGGTGTAAAAATGGGCCTATTTTCACACCATTTACACATCTAATTTACACACAAGATGTGTAAATAATTGTAGACAAACCTGACTGATGCGTAAATATTACGCATATTCTCCATTTAAATATGTAAATTGGTGTAAACAAACGACCCCTAAGTGAAAGGGCACGGTGTCTGAGGCGGTAGTTTTAGCATCACGATTTTTTTTTATATTTTTTTTAAATTTTGGACCCTAAAGGATAATCTAAACCGTTGGAGTCATGAAGAAGGCCAAACACGGCTAGTAGATGAAATTTCATCTATTGGTCGGTCTTGGATCTTGAGATATTTGTAAAAAGCCGTATGACCATGGATTAAGTTTTTGGACTTCTGTGGGCCCCCATGATCATGATCCAAATCGTTAATCCAATTTTGAAGATTGCAAACGGCTATGCTTGTAGATTCCAGCCCCTGATTTGGTCCAAATACAGAAAAAATGATTAAGATATGAGAATCGTTGGATAATATCACATTATTATGTTAGCAGTTTACACGCGATGTTTGAACAGTCCGTTTTTTCACTTTTTTACCTTGAGTTTTGGGACAATAAATCACCATCTGAACCGTTGGAAATATGTAACAGTCCAAACACGATTATACTCTCAAATTTGAGTTGTTGATCTATCATGGATCTCGAGATATCTCCAATAAAACGTGAATCATTTGATCTCATTTTATGGACTTTGTGGGCCCATATATCAAGATCCGAACCATTGATCCTCTTAGGAGTATAAAAGAAGGCCATGGGTTCAAATTTGAAAGCTTGATTCTTGTGGATTTCGAGAAATTTGCCAGAAACTTTCAACCATCAATTTAGAATAGTCTATTTCAATTAGTTTTTGTATGTTACCGAACAAGACTGTTTCTAAACATCTATTCCAAATAGGGTCATTTGAAACGAATCTATTTCATGGATATATGTTTTAAACAATTAAGATTTTCCAAACAGACCCTTATAGCCCAACCCTGCGTACAGCTGAACTCTCAAGTAATATTAGATATTTGAATGAAGAAAATGGAATTAAATATGTAATCACTAGACATTAAACACCACAATGTTCCAAACAATATTTAGGCACAGTAGAAACATACAGAAATAAAATTATATATATTAAAGCAATAGGATTCGCGTTGCCACGTCATCACCCATAGAGCTCTCCTTTCATAAAGATACCCAAGAAAAAAATATGGACTTTGGTTTTAATCATCTCTTACATTCAAATTCAAACAACTTTTTCATCTTTATCCTTTCTTAACCCCCGTCCCTTCCTCCTTCATGAGAGTAATTATCCAATAAATCTAAAATCAAAGGTCCCTTTCTTATGGGGCCGAAGAGTGGGCCCATAACCACATTCGACTTTGTACATCCCAAAATGATCCATGCACAAATCACCATAAAACTTTTCATCCATCTGCTTATGTCTTCCACAAAACATAAGATTAGTTTGCGTTTATCTGTGATAGTATAGTTCTTAACCATATAAACTTGGAAAGTATTGGCACCAGTAGGACTCGACTGGGTTTTAATGCCATTCATCCATGTGTGACCCTAACGTGGTCTGACTTGCAGCTTGATTCACAAGGGCTTGGACCGATTTTAGTGGGCCTGACATGGGTATCATGAGCTATGATTCTCAACAGGGCCTATTTCATAAGATGTGCTGGACTCGGTCCTTGGCATTAAGGCTCATGGGCTATACATAGAAATTATTTTTTTTCTTCTATTTATTCGTATAAATATGTAATGATTTTTTTTCTATAATTTAGATATTTCGAATGCAAGTGAGGGTTCAAGTTAGAATTTTTTTCCTCCATTCTCATTTTTCTTCAATTTATATATGGTATGTAATATCATAATATTTCAGCTTCTCGTGCTTTTGTATCAAGATGTAATGATGTGATATCCATAAGACAAATCACGAATTTCAAATATTTTTTTTAGCTTTCTTTGAAAAACATTGTTATATTTGTGTTAGAATTTGTCCGAATTTAAAAAATTTATTTTGATTTCTTACATGAAAATTTAAAAAAGGTAAAATTTTATAACTCCAATTTTTATTTTAAGAATGATAAAAGTAGTATATTTTTAAATCTATTTTCCATTTAAAAATTAATAAAAACTAAATTTTGTGGTTGTTGCCCCGAGAATTGTGAGCTTGGGAAAATACCACAACTTGAAGGAAACATCCGGTCGCGAGCATGGGCTACGAATGCTAGTTTATATATATAGTTATTATATACGAAAGGGATAGGATTTGATTTCGAAATTGGACTCCAAGTTTGCAATTGATTGAGAAATTGAGCCCTAATTGTAATTTTAATTTTGTCCCAATTTTGAATTGAAGAGAAATTCTAGGGATCTACTCACTCCAATTGATCCAATAGATTATGTTATATGTGGAGATATGGACAATAGAGACTTTTAGAGAGATTTTAGGGATATACTCAATTTTGACCTGAGAGAGACATTTTAAGGTCGGAATTGATAAAAGGTTGCCCATTCTTCATCATACTTTCCTCAACAGTTTTCAAAAAAAAAAAAATTTCAAACAAAATAAGAAACAAAGTTGTGACATATTAAAGGTTTAATGGAGATCAACAAAGATAGACAGGAGAGGATGCATACCTCTTTTGGCAACCAATATGGAGTTTCCAGTACTTGTGTCAACCATTTTCACCAATTCAGAGCGAAATATAAAACAAAATAGTTTCCTATTATAATTTCTAAAAAATCATAGTAAGATGGGAGCCTCTCTCATATGAGCATCTCCCATGTGTATATATATGTGTATATATATATGTAGGTAGGGAAATGCTCCAATGAGAGATATCTCTCACCTTATATGATAGATATGAGTGGGGGCCCTCACATTTAAGTTGTTGGCATTGGATATGAATGTGAGGGCCCTCACCTTATCTCTCATAGTAAAGTGAGAGCATCTCTCATATGAGCATCTCCCATGTATATATATGTGTGTGTATTGGCATTGATTAGCAATAACACTACTTAATCTTTCATTCATAACATTACGATTCATTGAGCGTGGACTTTATACAACCCCCTACCCATAGATATTCATAAACTTCAACATTCAAATGAGACATCATTTTGTTCAATGACAATTTTTAAAATAGTAAAGATGTAAAAAAAAAAAACATAGTTCTCTTATGCTTTGCACTCAATGACCCTAATGAATTGTCTAATCGTACTCTCCATCCATCATTTTCCCTCTTTTTAAGAGCATCATGCAATTATGAAATTATTATATGCACTAAAAACTTCAAAATATATTAAAAAAAATAAAATTACTATTTTATTTAGTCAATTTGGATTAGCACCTGACAGTGATGTATAGCGCGAGCTTTCTAAAGAATAGAACCTGGGCGTTGCAAGTGAGACATTGAGGATGTCTCTACACAATTTATTTGGGCCTCACAACAGTTGCAAAAGATTCTATGCCTGCATGGATTTAGAATGTACAAAGGCCTCCTTCAAATTGGCTTGGTTCTTCCTATCAGGCTCGGCCTGTTTTTTATATAAAACATATTTCAATATAAAAAAACCAAATCATTAAAACTTTTAAAAGAAGCCCACCATCACAAATCTTTGTTAGTGTTTTTTCAATGTCTCAAGGATGATAGAATCTAATCGTACAACAACTTGAAAATGGTAAAAATATAAAGAAAAATAAGAGAGGTAAATACGTGTTTGTAGGTATATTAGAATCATAAAAAGCCGAGAACACGAGAACGCAAAAAGAGAGATGGAGTAATTGGAAGAGAGATGATAGCGATTTTAGAGATTTAAGTGTCCATCACCATTCTAAATGAAATTTAGTTAGGATGAGCAATTTCCCGATTATAACTTAACAATAAAAAAGGAAAGATAAAATCTTGAATGTTGAAGATTAAATATTAAAGATAATACAAAAATACCTTAAAATCCAAGAAGAAATTGTAAACCGAAAAATAAAAAATATTGAATGTTAAAGATTAACGATTAAATATAGATTACAGATAGTGCAGAAAATACCTTAAAATCCATGAAGAGATCGGAAAATTAAATTTAAATCCATTTAGAAACTTGGAGAGATTTATAATAAAATCTCAAAAATAAAAAGCTAATCCTAAACGTCAACTAAAAAATTTGACAGATTTGATCTATTCTAAGAACATGTCATTGCTGAGATTAAAATTAAAATATATATAAAAGTTATCGATTATATATTAAAGATAAAAAAGATAGATATAATCTTAAAGTTAAAGATTAAGATAAAAAAGATAGATATAATCTTAAAGTTAAAGATTAAATATTAAAGATAGATTAAACATAGTGCAGAAACACCTTAAAATCCATATCCATGAATAAATTTGAAGGTGGAAAAAGCTTTTCTTCGATTGAAATAAATGAAGAAGTTAGGTCATTACACAGAGATTTCTTCGATCCGAATGTCCGAAGAAGTGGAAGTAAAATGGCTTTTAGAATTATTCTCTTGCTTGTGCCCGTTTCGAAATCTGGGTCGATGAGTCACCCAGGTGAACCTTAAACATGTAAGTTCCATATTGAAATTTGGATCTTGCTTCATGAGATTGGGTTTAGGTAAACTTATTTAAATGGGCTTTCTTCTTCGGAGACTAGGTTAAGTGGAAAAAGGAAAATGATGGAGTGAGACTGTCGTTGCATGAGTGGATCATAATGTCTAAGGCTTTAACAACATAAATCCCAAGTTAAAGGAGTGGAACTCCACAGTAGGGCCCACCATTAAATCTGAACCGTTCAAAATTAACTCCCTCCATTTAGAGGAGGTATTGCTGAACTCTATGTCAGTATCAGGTCTCTCCACCATTGGATCGACTATTTGAAGAAAGCCGTGATTAACACAATCTTAAGCATATTCGATCGGCTCACGTTTTCCATTAAACTAGGAATCCTATGGTGAACAAAACTCAGATTGATGTAAAATTTGAGGATGCACCTTTTTACAATGGGAAGTTGATTTTGAACGATGCAGATATTGATATATTAAGTCATACTATGGATTTCCACTCCTTTAACTCAGGATTTATTTTGGTTAGCTCAAGCATCTAGACTATTTTTTAGTCTGGTTACTTAAAACGCTCTCTCATATGATGCATTAGTGGTTCAAAATAAAATCCTGAATGGGGCCTACTTATTTAAAATCGAAACCTTTTTTATCGAATGCCCCCGCATGCAATGAGATTTTTGTTTTATTCAAAAATAATCTTCTTTTATTATTTTTGTTTTCGTTTTAATTTTGTTTGTTTGTTTTTTTGCTCTAGAGATTTCTCTTTCGTTCCTTAAACTTCTAATTACTTTTAAAATCAATAATATAAATTCATATTTACTAAATATTTAATAAAAACATAAAAAATATTATTTTAGATTAAGTTGAATGTAATTCTTAAATAAGAAAATTACTAACATACCTTTTTTATTATACCACACCCATTCCCGATAAAGATATTATGATTGCAAGTGAGAAAAATAAATTGATAAATAACTTTATAAGTTTTTTCAAAAATGGACTTATCATAGCTATTGAGAATGTTGACAAGCATGAGGTAAGAACTCAAAATAGTATCTGTGTAAATCGAAAAGAAAACTAAACATAAAAATAAATAAAATTATAATCAAATAATCTTTCATATCTAAAGTCCTATAAACATGTTTCATTATCTTCCAAAAATATATTCCATCAATGAGCCAAATTGCTGGAATATGTTTTTGGAAGTACAGGAAAAAGTACAAAGATTCCCGCTTGTTCTAAAAATTAATACACTTTGACTTAAGTCTAAATTATATGATTATCTAAATGATTAAAAGTACTGGAAAGTCATAAAAAATCTCTTTTATATTACGTACGTATCAAATGATATGATATTTGTTAGTACATACACAGAATTTAACACATACATAAAAAGTACAAGTAAAAGTAAAACTTTTAAAATGAAAATCATCATAATTTGTGTAGGTTTCGACATGGACTTAGACACCACTAGCATCAATTTGCTTAATTTGCCGCGGCAATATCATAAAAAAAAAGCTTTCTAGTAAAATGGACTAAAATGCAGGTGAGGGTGGGAAAATAAATATGGAAAAAGGAACAGGAGTTATTGATTGAAATGGAAGAACATGTCTTATTTATATATTAAAATAATCATAGATGATTGACAAATGTCACTCATCTAATCACACAAAAAGAACGACAACAAGTGTCATGGCATAAAATGATAGTTTAAAGATAAATGTCATAGATGATTGTCAAATTCCACTAATCTAAAAGATCACTCTAAAAGTAAGATAACAATGTGTTAATAGGTCACAATAAAGTTAAGTTGTTGGAGGGTCAGAGCATAATGTTAGTTAAATTAGTTTGGAAGGTCAAATATCATGTATTGATTTAACTCTAACCCAATCAATTGATTAATTAAAAAATTTGAATAACTAAATAGGACTCAAATTAGGAGAGTGGTTGGGTCAAGATTACTATTACTCATATATTTTAAAACTTTATCCGATTAAAGGATGACAATTATTTTATCAATGACATTATGCAAAGTTTTTATTAAGCATCGCAACTTTAGTGTCATTGACCAAATTTTATTTTAGATATACCCACTTTAGTTTCATTAGAAGGCGGCCTACTCCTAACCCAAGCTTAATTTAGTGTCATTGACCAAATTTTATTTTAGATTTATAAGTTTATGGCGATCTTGTAATAGTTATTTATTGGGTCCAAATTAAATCGACTAGGACCAATCCATTATAATTTTCCCAACTTTTAAGTTTTATTTTTGTTTAATGCATTTATTACTACGGGATTGACCAGTGACCACACATAAATAACACCCCAAATTGCACGATCCATGCCCTCAAATTAATAGGTTTTTTTATGGTTTATTTATAAATCTAAATAATTTTTATCATTATTTTATCAAGCACTATTGTATTATATATTAAAGTTTCTGATTTTGATCGAACCACTTTTAGTCTCGACCTCTAAATTAAAATTTTTATATTATTATTATTATTCTATTTCTTTCCAATTTTTCAACTATTTAAGCATAATTTGAGTCATTTTTTATATTAAATATGGTAAAGATAACTATTTCATTTATTTTCAAATCCCGTATACCAAAATGGATCAAAAGGAAAAACTCCACTTTCTTGATAAAAAAAAAAAACTTATGTATATATCACTCAACAATTTAAAATTCGGACCAGTTTACTCTCTATGATTATAAAACTATTTTATCTTGGCCTAAATAATCTTGAAAATTACGAACTTTTACATTATACGATTAATTTGTATATGGGGTCTACTTTTAGAGTCACTCCCAATAAATCCAATTATATCCCTCCACTTTCAATTAAACTCATTTATAAGATCGATCATTCCTAAAAGATTTGATATAAATTAAAAAAAATCATAATACTTGATGTGCAATGAAAAACATTCAATATCACAAAAATTGTATTTAATCCTTACTTCTCATAAAATTTAATAGTTTTATTACATTTTGTTAATTATTTATGGTACGAGTAGCTTCAGATCACCCCTCTGAAATGAGGTACAAGGAATGAAAATAATGAATTTTAAACAACCAACATCATAAATAATTATTATAAATGGTTTTTGGCTCACACAAGTGCTTTTGCATTCACTCACAAGGATTCTAAGGATTTCATAAATCTATAAGCGGAAATAACGAATCAAAGAATTTATAGAGTGAGACAATTAACAAACAAATTATTCCTCTCAAGTTGAAATTACTAAATATATCATTCTCTAATTCTAATCGCAAGACAAATATCAAAAGTAAAAGGTATCACCCTTCACCTCAAAAAAAGAACCTAGCCTTCCATAGTGTACATCTTCATCTTATTCTTCTCTAGAAATTATTACAACATACTTCTAAAAAGAAGAGAAAGAAAATACTAAAGGAAGAGGGGGAGGCATGAGAGAGGATGGTGGTCATGTGCCGGGGGTTGGGCCATCCTTTGTATGGTATAGAGTGTGGGACATTGGGACGTCCAACTGATAAGTCCACATAGTTGGGTCATAAAGCCATCATTTCATGCACAATTGTGGACTTAATTGGGGTCAATTGCATTAAAATTCAATGATTACATACATATGAGCATAAATTTGGATATTAAATCAAAATTAGTAAAAAAAATCACCAATTTTGCATGAATTTGTGAAATCAGTACTCTGCATCACCCTAGGGTCCCACCCATTACACTTTTATATGTCTTAGCAATATGGCACCATTGCATAAAGTCATTAGGCATAAATTGCATTAAAGTAGGTCCCATGCATAGCATGCATGCATTCCATTATAATATATTAAGCTAGGAGGTTTTGGATTCAATTTTGACTGTTAGTTACAATTTTGACTGGAAGTTACATCAACTTTTCTTTTATCTCTTTATCATAACCACTCATAACTGCTCTCCACTTTTCTTTTCTTTTCTATTTTTTTTTCAAAGACTTTGTTTCAATCTAAACCCTATCAATGTTTGCCGTATCCGTACTGAGCACGGGTAATTATGCTAGTTTAATTTATTGTTAGTAATTTAGTTATTTCATTTTTGTAGGAAATTATCATGCAAGGGGGCCACACGGAGAGATAATTTGGAAAAAGAATAAAAGAAGAAAAAAGAAAGAAAGAAAAGAGGGAAATCAAAACCCACAATGGGTGTGAATCCCCATGCAAGCCTAGTGATGGGGTGGGTCCCGCAGTTGCTGCACAAATTGAGATAATTCTCTCTCCAGTTTTCAAGAATCAGAAACCTCCTTTTTCTCTTACCAGGATTCAATTTTCAAACTAAAGAGTTTTCTAAATGAAATCAGAGAGAAATAGAGTCTTCGTTGGAAAGCTCTCCTAGAGAGATTTGAATCAGCCAAAGAGCTAGAGTCCATTGCAAATCGAAACTCAAAAGTCAATCCCATTTTTCTTAAGACAACCTATCATAAAATGACTATAACTTTCAATCCAACCGTTGGATCAGTGAAAGTCACCTACCAATGGAAATCTTATTTAGATTAGACGTCCATGGAGCCAAAGATCATACAAATCAGAGTTACATCGACCAAGTCAAGTAACCAAAAAGTATCACGTACATTTTTAGGCGGGATTGCAAATTAACCCAACATTAATGACTCATCTCTGCACTACAAGAGAAGATCTCTGATGGAATCAACTACTGGAAGATCTGCACAAGAAAGAAGATGAGCTTGGTAGGAGATCAATCAGAATTTCAAGTCAACTTTGATAAGGCATTTGCTTGGAGTGCATGCCAAGTCAGAAGAGTCCAAGATAGAGACAAACTGTGAGCCAAATAAGAGGAAAAAAATATATAAATAGGGCCTTAGGGGGAACTCCAGGCCATTCTCTCTAGACTTGGACGTCCCACTCCCCTCTTCCTCTCTTCCCTCTCTTCTAATTCTAGTTCTCCACTTGTAGTTTTTTTATTATTAAAGGTACCTTTGGGCCTGTCCAACCAAGACTGAGATCGAGGAGGAGATGATGCTTTGTACTGAGGATATGCTATTAATAAAAGTCTTGATTTTCTTTTGTGTAGTGGCTGGCTAAGTTGCGATTGAGGCATAGGAAGAAGCTAAGCATTCTTAATCCTTTATTTTTGTTGATTATGCTTGCTTGTTCATGTTATTGATTTATTGATTAATAGACATGTCTTCATACCAATCGGTGCCTTCTATATTTAGTTCTTAATGTTAGAATAGGTTTTTAATCATTCATGCTTACGCTTGATAGGTCATGCTTAGGATCATGGTTTCTTTGTTGGGTTATGCTAATGTTTGATGGGTGATGCTTAGATAATTCTACACTTTGATGAAGGGAATGAGGTCTTGGCCTTTGCATATTTTTGTAGAAAAATAAATCTCTTTCTAAAAAAATAAAATGGTTTTTAATGATATATCATCCGGATTTTGGTGCTTTGATTGGGTCTTGATCTAAAGCAAAGAACTGAACAAGTAAGTGTTTTTAATGAAAAGGGGATTTTTGGTTGCTTAGTGGATTCCAGTGCCTTAATCAGTTTCATCACTATTTGTTGTTTTTACTTCATTTGCTAGCTTTTGTTATTTTTATGCTCACCTATTCATTTTTTACATCAGTTTTTTGAAATTAGAAAATTCTTCTTGATTCGCTCTTTATGGATTCAACCTGTACTTGCCACTATCTTGAATAAAGGCAGCCGTGCACTTGCGGTATTATATGATTGATATTGATCGCATCACCAACCCCCACTCCTTTTATATTTTGAGAAAGTTTCTTGGTGGTGGGAGAAAGAAAAGAAGGAAAAATGAAAGAAAGGGAGAGATCAAAAAAGAGGGACAAAATAGGAGAAAGAGAGAAAAAACAGAAAGTTTTCTCCAATCTTGGAATCTTTGTTGCACATGCACTTTCCTAATTCAACTTATCTTCCCTCTTTAGAAAATTCTATACACGATCTCACCATTAATTCCATTTTGATTGATTCTTCTCAAATTAGAATTCTTGCATATTTAGGAAGTCTTCTCTCTCCTTTTGTGATTTGAGTCTTTTTGAAACTTGAAAATGTGAATTTTGAATTCTTTCCTTGCTTACATTTCAAGTCTTCAATTGTTACCATGCTTGGATTCCTTCTTAAATTCAAAAGCTTCCAAAGAAAGGGAAGAATCGTTTTCAAAAACTAGTGGGCTCACCCTTGAATGTCACCCCTTGGGATTCATGCCCAATGGGGGTCTCCCTCTAGTGGATTTCTTCTTTCCCTGTTCTTATTGGTTTCCTTCCTTGTTTGAATTTTTTTTCTCTGCACAATTTGAGAAGTTGGCTCTACATGTGGGATTTGTTGTGTAGTCCCTCTGAAAGAAAATAATTAAATTAAAAATAATAATTTTACGTAGAATACTTCATGCTTTGCATAAGACTCAAATGGACAGTATGAACTCATGCAAATATATAATGTTGCTCAAAATCTCGTATACAGCATAATGACAAAAAGAATATTCATGTGTTTATGTGTAAAAAATGAAGCTATACACTAGGATAATCCAACAATAAAAAAAGAATAATCCGACAAAGTATGCAAATTTAAAAAATTAAGCTCAAATTTTTATAAAACCAAATTTGAAAACAATGATAAGTATTTATATTTAATGTAGATCTTTTAGTGAGAAATTAGTCAAAAATCTCTATGAAATAAAGACAATAATATGCAATATTTTGGAGTTATCACTTTTGTACTTTTGATATAGGCATTTGCTTTTGTATGGTCTTTTGGAATGTAATTATTATTTTTTTGTAAATATTTAACTTTAATGGTTTAATGCTTATCTTAGAAAGGTTGTGCCTCACTATGATATTTGTCTCATTTTATATATTTATTTCTGTTGACATGTTTATGTAAGCTTCTACTATTAGTTTTGCTAGTTCCTTGGAACCTGAAGAGTCTTACATTACGAAATCATGTGGGAAACACAAGGGTCAGATTTTTTTTTAATTTTTCATATTTTTTCGGCCATCACTTGCTCCAAGATGCAAATTATTAACTGTATTTACAATAATCATTTTCGGGGGTGCGACAGTTACCTTACTAATTTAAATCCTAGTAAATCAAGGTTCTATCTATATCTCTATCTATTTCCTTATCCCCTCACCGTGTGTCTTTTACCCCTCACCTCTTTTATTAATCTTTTGTCGAAGCTCGTTTGTCCATGTGAATCCCTGTGTATTTAATTCTTGTGTCTTCCATGCAAACAAGCATGCCCCTAGTCTTGTATCATTATCATCATCAAAGCCTCGTCCCAACTATGTTGGTGTCGGCTACATGAATTATGTTTCTCATTCCGATCTATTTTGAGCTAAATCCTTAGTTAAGTTACATTTATTCATATCTATTTTTACTACCTCCATCCACGTCTTCTTTTACCTAATCCCTCCCCATAGTGGGCCATCAACCTTCATAGCCAAACATTTCCTTATCAGCGTCGTTGCTGACCTTTGCTAGACGTTCCCAAACCAACTTGAATAAGTTTTTCTAATTTTGTCCCCTATTGTTGCTACCCCTAAATGCTCTGAAAAGCGCTCATTTCTAATTTTATCCCTCCAAGTTTTACCACACATCCACTTCCAACATTCTTATCTCTATTACATCCATTTTGTATATATGTTGCTTTTTTTATTGGCCAACATTCTGCTCCATAGGTCATGACTGGTCTAATCGCTGTCTTGTAAGGTTTTCCATTCAATTTTGTTAGCATTCGCTGATCACAAAGCACTCTAAAAGAAAGTTTCTACTTCAATCACCCCGTTTTTATCCTATATTTGACATCTTTGTCAATCTCCCCATCCTTACTAATTATAGAGCCAAGGTAGTGGAAATAATCACTTTGTAGTATCTCATCGTCTTCAATTGTCACAGTAGTTTCAGCTCTTATATATAGAAAGAAAACTATCAAGTTTGTCAAATTGCATATGGCATGTCATTGAAACCTAGAACACTCAAATGATCGAGAGAATTGCTACCACTTAGTCTCAAGGACGACTTTGGCCATTTTATATGAGGAAATGATTGGTAGGCCTTTTTTGCTTCTTTGAATTTTTATATTAAAAGCTCATCATTATATTGCCATCAACACCTAACATTATGAACATATATCAATCCCTCAAAAAACCTTTCTTCCATTTTGTGGTTATCTGAGCCAAGGGGATTAGGTGTCGGTGGAAAGGAATCCTCTCATCTAGAGACTGGGGCGAGGGATCATGGACCTAAATAGTTCGATGAATGCTAACTCGTTGTCTAGCTCATAGAGAGGGTTTTCTTTAAGCTTTCTCTTTTGGTTGCTTCTGGGTCCCTGGTGTTGGGAACTCCCATATTCCACATCTCCTAAGTCTTGGGTTGATACATGGCTTCTTACATAGTATCGGAGAGAGTTCCAATCCCATCGTTCTTGTGTAGCCCACATGGCTCCTATCATTCTTGTGTAGCCCATGTGGTAAGCTCGTCTATAAAATCTGTAGGAATTGCACGTGAGGGAGAGTGTTGGAAAGTCCCACATCCTACATCGCCTAAGTCTTTGGTTGGTACATGGCTTCTTACACCTGAGAAGGGTCTAAGGTTGGTTCTAAGGCTGGTTTTGACCCTTTCGTTGAACAAGAGCTTCAACTTAAGTAGCCACTGGTGATGAAGCTGAAACTGTAGGATCTGTAGTAGATGCAGGAGCGACTTTTATTCTTTAAATGAAGGTATGGTGGTTTTTGTTGTCATCATTGTTTTTCCTCTTCTTCTTCTTATTGTTGTTGTTATTGATTGGAAAAAAGCAATGCTGGGCACTGTCCCTTAAAAGCACCTACTTTCAATAGGGCCCACATGGATGCATGAAGTCAAAGGGAGGCCGGGTGACACAATGTTTCAGAGTTCGATGAGGGGTACAAGAAATATCATGTTGATCAAATGGTTCAGGGTGTGTCTGATTCAACTTATTAAAAATCAAACGTGCTTTTGTAAAAGTAGATTTCGGAAATCTAATTCTTCAAAGAAGCTTTTTAAGAGAAAATGTTGTTTGATTAACTCAACTTTTTTACTTACTTTTAATAGTGAAAGCATTAAGGTTGTTTGATTATACATATAGAAACAACTTTTAATTATAATAATTAAGAAATGTATAATTTTATAAGAAAATAAATTATATAATATGTAGGAGCCTTTTAGGTAAAAAGATGGGCCCACATAACAACATAGATGTGCCATTTCATGTGGGCCTCAACTCAAAGCCCCTTAGACTTGGCAATTTCTACTAAAATAACACAAATTAAAATCAAGTCTTGATTTAAAATTAAGTTTTTCTATCCTTTTTTAAAAGTAAGAAAGCTTAACGACTTTTTCTCAACGTTTATCTTTCTTCAAATAATTAATTGACACTTAATTTCAAAATTCTAATATCAACTAATTAATATGGGTTGGTCCTAACATAAAAAAATGCCACATATTGTACAACTATGTGATTATATAATATTATATATATTATAGCAAAGGGGGAGGTGGGCTATGAGGGGTGTCAACTCAATAACCCAATCATTCTCCTTTCAAATAAATATGGAGAAAAAACATTGAGTGCTTTAAGTTGCCATGTCATCACATGTCATAATTTCTCCAAAAAACTCTCTTTATCCATATCCTCTATCTCATAAAGTCTCTCAATCAATATCCCCTAAAATATCTCTATTTTGCTACAGTTATTCTCTCTCTTAAGCACCATCTATCTTCCATCCTCTCAAGATTGTCATCGTTTTATTTTAATATTTGGGGCCCACCTTTCTACAATTCATATTGATAATTTTTTCATTAAAAATATCATTTTCTTTTAGTTTACAAATACAACTCTACTCTATTAAAAGATTGTCACATGTGAACGAAAATCAAACCCGACCTTCTAGTATACCACCTCATGGATGGGCTTGTGATAAAAATGTTTTGAACTTGGAGTTTTTTGGTTGAATTTTATAGGCATCCTTTTCTGATCTGATTATATTGACATATGACCTTATGTTCCCACCATAAATTACACTTCCATGGGCTCACATGGACTCATAATTAAGAGATATATACATTGATCCAAGGTGGGCCAATTATTACTGGAATCAATAACACTAGCCTGTGGCTCTAAAGTATAGCTTTTATAGTTAAGATGTTTATACATTTTTTTTAAAATCTAGAGCTAAAAAACGGTTTGATTAGTTCTAAAATGATATTGGTGCTACTTCAAAGGGGTAGAGAAGAAATTTGTGCGGAGGGATTGAAATGACCATTGGCCTATGTGAAAATAAAAAAAATGGTGCATTTGTGCAATGAGAGGATTGTACATTTTTATGATTTTCTCTTTGTTAACAATATTATGTTGTTTGGTGTGATGTATTTTCCTTGCATAGAAGAAAAAAATGAATAATTTTTCCTTAATAGAGAGGACTTGGATTTTCTACGAACATACAAAATCTCACTCTCATAAGGAAATAAAAATCTGTAGAAAGTAGAATCCTCTTGTTGCAAGTCCAAATGGGGTGGCTTTATCTTGTTGGGCTTTGAAATTATCACTGGGTAACAAAAACATGAATGCATTTCTTATTACTAACATTATATATATTAACAAAATTAGCTTTTCTATATCTTCTTTAGTAATTATTGCTATTACTATTATTTTTATGTTATTGTTGAATGGATTTTTTTAGCTTTATCTTTGTAATAGTTTATTTTTTATGACCACTTGTATTTGTGATTGAAGATGTGTTGACTTTTTTTTTATATAAATATGCATGAATATATGTTTATATGTTTATAATTAATTTTGATATCTCATAAATTCAAAATGTAATATCTTACTTTTTGCCCCGAGCTAAGCACGGGGCATTGCTGCTAGTAATATAATACATGCAATGTCAAGCTCATGGCCTCACTTACATACACGTTTATCAATGAAAGGAGTGTAGATGGAAATGTCTTTTCACGGAAAGGAGGATCCAAAAAATCAGTCTCGAGTACAATAATGTGATTCTATAATATAATATAATATATACATGCAATGTCAAGCTCATCGGCCTCACTTACATAAATGTTTATTAATGAAACGAGTGTAGATGGAAATGTCTTTTCATAGAAAGGGGGATCCAAAAAATCAGTCTCATCAAATTTCTCTAGATGTTAGAAATGAGAGAGATCAAAAGAAAGAAGATTAGAGGGAGAAGAGAGAGCGTTTTTGTTTATCTCATTAACTGTGTACAAATACAATAGGGAGATGCCTATTTATAGGCAAAGTAATCTAATAAGAGAGGAACCCTAAATTTGACCCTAACTCATCTTAAGTGGGCATCCACCCAAGATCCATATTTTATAATACTCCCCCTTGGAAGACCACCATTCAAAGACAGTTGCCTCATTAAAAACCTTGCTAAAGAAAACCCAGTGGGAAAAAACCAAAGCAAAGGGGAAAAGAGTACAACATTCTTCAAGATCATTGAACTGGTGTTGGACATGCATAATGCTGCCTCGTTAAATCCTTAACTAGGAAAACCCAGTGGGATAAAACCTAGAGAAGGAAAAAGAGTACAGCGCACAAATACCCATGGGTAGCATACTTCAGTATGCTCCTTGATAAACTACTCCCTCTGATGATAGCAATCATTTACATAGTTTGATTATGAACTCTACGCATGCCAATCTAATATATAAATTTCTGGAATACTGATTTTGGCAAAGATTTGGTAAACAGATCAGCTGAGTTGTTACTCGAACAAACTTGCTTGACTTCAATTTTATTGTTCTTCTGAAGTTCATGAGTGAAGAAAAACTTCGATACTATATGCTTAATCTTGTCTCCTTTAATGAAACATTCTCGAATTTGTCTTATGCATGCTTTATTATCATCATAGATAATATTCGGGATACCTGCAATAGATGGTAATTGACAAGAACTACGAACATGTTGAATCAAAGATCCTAGCCATACACATTCTTACTGGCTTCATAAAGAGCCAAAATCTCAGCATGGTTGGAGGAAGTAGCTACCGAAGTCTGTTTAGTGGAATACCAAGAAATGACGGCATTACCATTAAAAAACACGTAAGCTGTCTGTGATCGACCCTTATGAGGATCAAAAAGGTAATCCGAATATGCATATCCTACAAAACTGGAATCTCTACGATCATAAGAATAAAATATTTCTAAATTAGTTGTTCCATGCAAGTATCGTAGGATGTGTTTAATACCAATCTAGAGCATTTGAGTTGGTGCGGACCTATACCTGGCAAGTAGATTCACAAAAAATGTAATATCTAGTCTAGTGTATTGTGCCAAGTACATCAAGGCTCCAATAGCACTTAAGTATGGTGCTTCGAGACCCAATACCTTTTCATTTTCCTCAATAGGATGGTATGGATCTTTCTTTATATCAAGAGACCGGACAACCATGGGGAGTACTTAATGGATGTGCCTTGTCCATACCAGATTGTTTTAAAACCTTCTTTGTATAATTAGATTGATAGACCAACATCCCATTAGAATTTCTCTCAATTTGCAATCCGAGACAGAATCTCATTTTTCCAAGGTCTTTCTTTCATTTCAAATTCTTTCTTTAAATAATCAGCAGTTTCTTCGAGCTCTTCTGAAGTCCCTATTAAATTTATATCATCCACATGAACTGCTAATATTGCAAGTCTCTTCAAGAATTTCTTTATAAATAGACATGGGCAAATGTGATCGTTTTCATACCCCTTTTTAGACAAGTATTCACTAAGATGATTGTACCACATTATTTCGGACTGCTTCAAGCCGTATAATGATCGCCTTAATTGGATTGAGTACGTACTCTTTGGCTTTGCTTCAGGCAAAGGAAATCCTTCTGGGATCTTCATGTGAATTTTTGTGTCTAAGTCTCTATACAAGTAAGCAGTTACAACATCCATAAGTCTCATTTTTAGATTTTGAGAAACTGCTAAACTTATCAAATATTTGAATGTCGTTATATCCATAATAGGGGAGTATGTTTCCTCATAATCAATCCCAGGTTTCTGCAGGAAACCTTGTGCCACTAATTATGCCTTATATCTGGTAATTTCATTCAGCTTATTCATTTTTCTTACAAACTCCCACTTATAACCAACAGGGTTAGCATCTTATGGGGTTTGTACTATAGGTCCGAACACACCACTTTTGTTGAGAGACTCTAACTCTGTTTTGATGGCACTTTCTCATTGTGGCCAATCCTTTCTTTGTCGACATTCATTTATAAAACGTGGTTCTGTGTCCCAATCATCATCATCATTTTTCTTTGATATTTGTGTAGCTACTGCATATGTAAATGCGTCATTGATGATAATCTCATTTCTATTCCATCTCTCTCTTGAATAATTTTAAAGTATAGAGATCTCTTCATTTTCCGGTACTGGTGTCTCTTCAGGGGCTTCTAAAGTCTCACCAGGGACTTCTATTATTCTAGAGAGATCGGACTTTGCCATAACCTCTTCAGGAGCATTATGTGTCTCTTCGGGAGGAACTTCTTCAGGAGCATTACATGCCTCTTCAAGAGGATACGATGATGATTGCTCATTTCTCATTTTCTGCGGAGTTGAGTCCTTTGAACCAATAGGTCTGCCATGCTTCTGGCGTGTCGCAGATTCTTTTGCTGTCGTATTTTGACTTCGTCCTTGTATAAGGACATTAATCCTGGCAGGTGCATTCATAGCTGGCACATGTGATTTCGTCACATTTACTGCATCGTTAAATGCATCAGGTAATATGTTTGCAATTTCTTACAAGTGCACAATTCTCCATACTTCATTCTCACATTGCGAAGTTCGTGGATCCAGATGAGACAGAGTGAAAGTATTCCATGTTAATTCTCGTCATTCTTCAAGAACAAGTTGTTCTACAGGGACAATAAGTTCTTTAGGAGCTATCTTATCTCTCCATAACGGCGGGAAGATTGTCTCATCGAATTGACAATTGGGAAAACGAGTAGTAAAGACATCTCCTATCCTTGGTTCTAGATATCGAATAATCTAAAGAGAGTGATAACCTACATATATTCTCAATCTACGTTGCGGTCCCATCTTAGTACGCTTAGGAGGTGGTATTGGGACTTAAAATGCAAAACCAAACTTGCATAAGTGAGAAATATTGGGTTGATGTCCTGATATAAGTTATGTAGGAGAATATTGATGATAGGCCATAGGCCGAAGTCGAATTAACGTTGTTGCGTGCAACACAGCATGTCCCCAAGCACTAACTGATAATCTAGATTGCATCAGCAGAGTCCTAGAAATAAGTTGGATGCGCTTGATCATGAATTCAGCTAAGCCATTCTGGGTGTGGACATGGGGGACATGATGTTCGACTACAATTCCTAGAGACGAAAAAAAATCATCAAAAACATGTGATGTAAATTCGCCTACATTATCAAGTCTTATAGACTTAATGGGATAATCAGGGAAGTGAGCCCTCAGTTTAATTATTTGAGTTAATAGGCGGGCAAATGCTACGTTCCTAATTGAAAGTAGGCAAACATCCGACCAACGGGTGGAGGCATCGATCAAAACCATAAAATACTTAAAGGGTCCATTAGGGGGATTGATGGGTCCACAAATATCACCTTGTATCCTTTGTAGAAAGGATGTGGATTCGTTTGCAACTTTAGGAAGAGAGGGTCAGGTGATCAATTTCCCTTATGAACATGGGTACATAAGTACCCACTAGGTTTAGTCAATTGATGGTTCTCTAAGGAATGCCTAAAAAAGTTATCTATGATTTTTCTCAACATAGTATCTGTAGGGTGACCTAACCTATCATGCCAAAACTGTAAAGTCTTAAGATCACTAAGCTTTGGGCTCAGCTTTGTTGTTTTGCTCATAACAGAATGTGATTCAACATTGGAGATTGTCGTGTAATATAACCATGAGGAGAGTGCACTTAGTTTTTCTAGTATTTGCTTCTGGCTTCTAATACTGGTAAGGATGCATAAGTATTCCTTGTTACTTTTACTTACAGTCTCAATGTGGTACCTATTCATTCTGATGTCTTTGAAACTAATCAAGTTTCTTCGAGAACTTTTTTAGAACAAAGCATCTTTAATGAATAGATGGGTACCATTAGGTAACATCATATGGACTCTACCGGAGCCTTCAATTATTTGCACAGGCTATGGTGGACACCTTTCATGGAATGAACATCAATTATGAGAAAAATTTCTGATTTTTCAGAATGGTGTGTGTTGTGGCAATATCTACTAAACAGATATTGTCCTCAATTCCATGATCCATACCTTAAATAAAAATAATAAATCAATATAATTATGCAATCACATGATTAAAACTGAAATAATTAAAACATTCAACATAAATTAGGACATTAATAAAAAATAAAGATCCCTATCATTCTGGGCAGCTGGTAGTATGACCATCTTCTGGTGATTATACATATCCTTCAGGGATTTCCATAGGCTTGCTAGGTCTTCTTCAAGGCCTATTGGGTCTTCCTCAATAAGGTATTCATTTTTTAGGTCTTCATGTATGTGATAGAGCAAGAAGGACTTTAAACATATTAAGTCAACCGTGTGCAGATAATCAATGAAGTAAAAGGAAAAAATAATGAAACCTTAACATCATAAGTAATTAAGGAAGGACTTTAAACATGACAAAAAAAAAAATGAAAAGTTAGAACATCAGATTCTCAACTTTGAGAATCAGAACTGCTGGTTCTGTCAAGACTTCAGCCTTGATTTAGATCTTCAGGTTCATAACACATGAATTAGAACTACAGGTTCTGTTGAAGCTTTCGATTTGAAGCGGAATTTCCGAATTTGTCAATCTTCAGGTTTAAGGTAGAACTTCTTGTTTTTGTCAAATCTTCAGGTTTGAAGTAGAACTTCTGGTTCTAACAATTTATCAGAACTTCTGGTTCTATCAAATCTTCAGGCTTGAAGTAGAACTTTTGGTTCTAACAATTGATCGAAACTTCTGGTTCTGTCAAATCTTTATGTTTGAAATAGAACTTCTGTTTCTATCAAATCTTCAGGTTTGAAGTAGAACTTTTGGTTCTAACAATTGATCAGAACTTCTGGTTCTGTTAAATCTTCAGGTTTAAAATAGAACTTCTGGTTCTATCAAATCTTCAGGTTTGAAATAGAACTTCTGGTTCTAACAATTGATCAGAACTTCTAGTTCTGTCAAATCTTCAGGTTTGAAGTAGAACTTCTGGTTCTTAACAATTGATCAAAACTTCTGGTTCTGTCAAATCTTTAGGTTTAATTTCATGGCCTTAAAATTTATTTGGATTTGAACAAAAAAACTCCAGGTTTTGATTTATGGATATGAATTTACAAGTCCATATCAGTATTCCAACTTTTAGGACTGTCGGTCCATGGATCGGTGAACTTCAGGTTCAGATTTAGAACTTCTGGTTCTATTTTTGATCCATTCATAGTATTGCTAAAGTAAAATTAAAAGAAAAATCATGCAAAAAGATGAACAGTGACCAAATATTATAAACTAGTCGCATGCATTCTAATAAATTGATTTTGGAAAATGGCTCAGATACTACTTACTGTATTTGAAGAAAAATATTACCCTTTTTATGAAATCCGCTCTGGGAAGGAATCCGTGCAGGAAATCCTCGATGAAAATTCATAATGGGAAGGAATCCGCAATGGAAATCCGTGCTGGGAAGAAATCTGCGTAGGGAATTCGGGATAGAAATTCGCGCTAGGAAGGATTTCACGATGGAAATCTGCGTAGGGAAGGATTTTGCCATGAAAATCTGTGTAGGGAAAGATTTCTCTTCTCTTTGGGTAAGAAGACTGGGTTTCTTCCTTTTCTTAGAGCTTCTTGCTGATAATGTGTTAGAAAAGAGAGAGACCAAGATAAAGAAGATTAGAGGGAGAAGAGAGAGCCTTTTTTGTTTATCTCATTAACTGTGTACAAATACAACATGGAGAGGCCTATTTATAGGCAAAGTAATCTCATAAGAGATGAACTTTAAATCTAACCCTAACTCATCTTAAGTGAGCATCCACCCAAGATCCATATCTTATAACACTAAAGATATTTTATTAAACTCAATATAACGGTAGGCAAAGATTTGACGAGAATAAAATTGGGCAGATACAACTTCACGAGGGGATGAGTCATGAGAGTATGAAAGGACATTAACTCATCAAATGGAATTGGACTACACAATTTGTTGCTCATTAGAGAACACACACTATATTTTATACACATGCACTTCCATAAGTTTAACAATATACATCAAATTCTTTAAACCAAAAAAATATATTATTGGTGGTTGTTAAAGGAGAGTAGAGGCAACTCACACCAAAAGAGACCACCAAAGATTCCATCCTATTTAGTAATTGCAAAGGTGGCTAAGGGTCGATCATGCTTGCGGACTTAAAACGCATTCTCTTTCCTATTGCCTGTAATGAAATTAAAAGAACTGTAGGAAGACGGGTAAGGTAAGAATAGAGTGAAAAATGAAAAGAGGAAAAAAGATGTATTTCATAAAGCCTCGAAAAAGCCCTACTCCAAAGCAAAGTGAGTCAAGATATGCTAGCTTCATCAAAAAGTGTCTTTTTAACTTTTTCTTTCTAAAAGTTATTTTAAAAAGGAAATAACTAAACTTATTATGACGAAACTAATCAAATACGGTCGAACAATGCATAGGCGTCAAATTATGATCAATGTCAAATAAGGGGGTAGATATGTGGATTCTCACAAGTAGGCATAAAGATAATTCACCTCCGATTACCTATATACTTGAGGACCTAGCCTGGCAAGATTTGGACTTAATTTTGGTTGTGATGGTAATCAAGTTTACTTTTGTGTCCATATTTGAATGGCAGATTAACAATTCATACATAGAATATTAGCATCAAAAGGAACAATTCTTATATACTATGAGTAGTTGTATCCAAGTGAAATTATGTTTATTGGAGTTGAATTTGGGCCTACTATTAAATTGTTACGTTGAAGTCCAAGTTAAATCAGGTTCTTATTTAAGTTGCCTGATCTGAACCCCTCCACTTCACTTACTTAGGGAAAATGGTCAAATCAAGAGAGAATTAAAGAAGATGGGGATCAAACCAAAAAGTGTTAAATGACCTTTTTGACTTCTTTTTTTTTTTTTTTATAAAATGTAAAAGGGCCGTTTGTCATTTAGTGGAACAAGAGAAGTGTTTTTTCACTCTTTTTTTATTTAAAAAAAGAGGTAATTTGGAAATTTGATACTTTTTTCTTTGACCCGTCTTCTCTTTTTGTCTCTTGAAATGACCACTCGCTTCACTTCACTCTACTATTTAAATTTAATGAACAAGCAGTGAGTGTGTTGTGCATCAAAGGATATGGACCTTGTTATATACAAGCATGATAGATAGTGATTAGGTCCCATAAGGACCTTGTTATATCTATTTATCTTTTGTACCTTTATTTTGATTAAGTAGTAGAATCCCTCCTGTTTGGGAAAAAAAGTTAGGCACCAACAACGGGCCTCATGAAATAATTGCATTCATCTAGTAGATTTATACCCATTTAACTTTATTGTTTAAAAGAGTTCACGATTGCCCATTAAATAATAGGAGGTTTTTAATTTGGTAAAAACACATCTTTTTTTTTTAAAAGATGAAGTGGGTTCTATTATTACTGTAGAAGCGAGAAAAGGTAAAAAGAGAAGTCCTACTACAAAGCTAATTAAGCATAGATTCTATTGAATTGTCTTTTCCAGCTGACTAATTTATGAATTCTTTTTTTGGGATGGACAACTGGAAAAATAAGATGTCATATTCACCCATAGTATCTCGCTCATGCTTCTAAGTGAGAGAAGTGTGACCATATATAGTGGGGCCAATTTTTAAAAATCAAAATAACTTAATATCAAGACCCTCCCAGATACAATTTAATTTTCTTCTAACAAGAATTAATCCCAAGCAAAATTGGGGAATAACTTGGCTCCAAGACCTTGGATTTCGACCTTGAGCTATAACTGGGGAAGACTTTCACCTTAGATGAGAAACCGGAGATTTTGATGGAAATACCTATGGACACATCATGTGAATCTACAGGTTAGAAATTCGAAATTAAGAAATGAAAGCCTACGGTGCGTTTGTGCAATGAGAGGAATCCTCAATAGAGAGCAAAATTATTTCAATTTTTTGTGCTGCCCCATTCATTTGTTTGGTGCGAAATATTCTCCTTGTGGGAAAAGAAAAATTGAACCAATTTTCTTTATTAGAGATGATTTCAATTTCCTATGTGAAGGGTGGGACTGCAGGATTCCTCTCGTGTGGAAATGGTAAACTGTAGAGAGTGGAATTCTCTCCCTGCACAAATGCACCCTGTGCAACCTTAGGCTATCTTACTCGAATGCAAGGATGAAAAAACTTGGCTAGTTGACTCTTGACTCTACCAAGTCACCTCGTTTTAACAAAAGACCTAGTCAAATACATGGTACCCTATGCTAAGTCAATCATAAGTGTCGTGACCCCGGACCGGGTCCCACGGGCCCAATCCGGGATCGGGACAGTGAATTGTGAAAAGGATGAGTGAATGATCCACAATCCATACCATTGAATTAATTTTAATCAAAACTTATACGAGTCACTCGTACACGCGATTTCCCACAGGTGTCCGCGGTGAGGATATCACATCAACATGAATATTTCTTTTAAGTGCGGAAGTGTGTAACAAATCTAATTCATACATTCATATTCAAGATAACAAGATTAAATATATTTAACACCAGTATCAAAATGAGCAATGATCATTAGCTATGCTCAAAAGTAAATTCAAGTATACATTAAGGATCATTTAATTACATCTCCCAAAAATAGAGGCCAACAAATGTCAATATAAACAAAGAATCTACTCCCCAAAAGAATGGTTAAACATAACACAAAATGTTACGCAACTCGGACAACTGAATGTCTAAACGACATCATCGGCATGCCACTCCACTAAGCGTTGCGATTCTCCGACCACCTCCTTGGGGTAACCGACAACAGGACTTGAGTGCCAAAACAAGGGTCAAACACGATGGTTTGGCAGGTGGGTGAAAAGATAATACAACAATTGAAATTACCTTGGAAAACATTTAAACCTGTTAAAACAATAAATCTCATAAAATAGGATGATCATTTATTCGAAACATAAATGCAATATAAAACATGTAAGGTATCCAAGGAAAATGGTAAACAAACAATATGGCAACCACACGAAACTAAGTCCTCTATCACCGAAGTGACATGAGCATATCGGGATGTTGACCTTTGTCACCGAAGTGAGGAGATGCAACATAAGTAACATATACATATATATAATAAATACGGGACATGACCACGGTAGCGAACTGGGCATTGGGAACCACAGTAGCAATCTGCGGCATCGGGACAAGACCACGGTAATAATCGGATAGCGAGATTCAAACTGCAGCTGAAGGGACGGGAGGGGGATTTCCAAGTCGGTGGATCAGACCAACAAGGTTATCCAAGCTTAGTGGTGCCGACTCATGGGTCAAATATCGTAAATCAAGACATGTACAAATACGTATGATGCACTTATATAGATGGGCGGGAAGGGGTGCCCGAAGGCACAAATATCATTATAAACGGGAAGTGCATATCGGGACTAGCGAGATGCTACAGTTGCAAATTCAGTATTTTCGGGAATGATAACTCTTAAATCATGAAGTCCGGGACAAGTCTCGAGATTCAAAATTCGATCAAAGTGAATAAAGGTCCCGTATATCATATACAATAAAAATTGGTACTCCTTGAGTTTAGAGACATTCTGTGCTCTTTATACACCTTAGGATTTTTAAAACTTCAAATGAAAGCTTGTGATTTGGTTTCTCTTTTCAAATGGGTACTAAACAATGTTTATAAGTTTTCCCATCACAACAGGGTTCTCAACAATCCTATCTCAATCACCCAAACATTTCCTTTTTGCTCACAGAACAGCCCCAGGTGAACAGTAATCATCGCTCGAGCGGACAAGGAGTTCGCTCGAGCAACGAACTCTCTGGAATGATTGTCTAGGGAGGTTCGCTCGAGCGAATGATGTGTTCGCTCGAGCGAACGTGTTGGCTCAAGCGAACAAATAGTTCGCTTGAACTAATAAGGTTCTGTGATGTTCTGATAAAATTCTGGGACTGTTTGCTCCAGAGACAAAGGGTTCGCTGGAGCGAACCTGTTGGCTCAAGCGAACAAACAGTTCGCTCGAACTAACAAGTTTTTATGATAGCTCTGATGTGATTCTGGGAGTGTTCGCTCGAGCGAATAAGGGGTTCGCTCGAGCGAACTGTCTATTCGAATGGCTCGGAGTCATTTCTAGACAGGTCGCTCGAGCGACCTGTCAGGTTCGCTCGAGCGAACTGCCCAAAAACTGATTCCGGGACAGTTCTGCTCCCTTCCATTTCCACTTCTTACAAGCTCCATTAGTCACACTTTCTCATCAAAATGAGAGGGTCATGTCCTCCTTCTTATAACATTCAAAACACCATCATCTCTCCATCAATACCTCCATAAACATCAATCAAAACATATTCTTCTTCTTAACCACATTCAACCACCAAAGAGGAGAGAAAATCCACAATCACAAGGAGTCATTTAGCTACAATCAAGTAATAAATGGAAAGCTATCAGCCACATTTCCAAGACAATAAATGAGTTAGCAAAACTCTTAACGAACATTTATTTCAAGTCAATGCAAGCAATAAATATGGGCAAGAAAGACAAGCCAACATATTTTTCATAAAACATTAAAGTGATTAAATTCATCATTTCATCCACTTGCCTCAAGGTCTCTAACAAGCAAAAACAAGCCTCTAGTCACCACTTCCAAGCCAAGAACAAAGCTACATAAAAACCCCCAAAACAAACCCTAAAATGGGTCAAACAAAGAAATAGAAAGAGAGGGTCCACAATAGTGAAAATGGAGCTTCTCAAGGACTAGAAGAACATATATCTAAGAGATTAGGGAGAGAGCTTACTTGCAAGGTCTCCAAATGGAGGAGCTAGCTCAAAGCAAGTCTTGGAGATTGTGGTTTTCTTCAAAAATGGTGTCAATGGGAAGCTCTCAAGATGGTGAGGAGGAAGATGAAGTTCATTTCTCAATTTGTGCAAGGTTGGTGGTGTTTTGATGATGGAAAAGCAAGATGGAGAAGAAAAGCAATGAAAACCCTAGGTTGGAGAGAGTTGTGCTGGAAAAAGGGAAGGGAAGAGAGATGGGTTCTCTTATAGCAATTGCAAGTGGGCTCCACCACTAGGAAATTTTGTGGGGTCAAAATCATGTTTTTCGGGACTTCGGATGACATCGACGAAGAAGGAAGAAATGATCGTCGTAATTTCTAGTTTTCAAAAAGTATATGTTTTGCGGGTTTCGGGAATATCAAATATTGGGTCCAGATTTAGTGTAAAAGACTGTTTTTGCCTTCAATGCAATGGAAGTCGGGTTTCGGGATTCGGAACAGGAACGGGATCAACATGAAAGTTGTAGAGATTAACAAGATTAGTAAATGGGATAAGATCACAAATCCAAAGAATCTCGAGTAATCCTCAAGTAACCGCAAGTCATAAAAGGAACCCCCAAAGGGTCCCCAGCTAATCAAAAAGGCACTCAAAATTTCCTAAAGCTATAACCAAACTATTCTAAACCCAAACTAAACCAAAAAACACTAAATGTACTTAGAGCTAACACATGACTTAATCAACACTAATCGAGGTCACTCGGGTCGGGGTTGTACAATAAGTAATTAAAACTTGGTTTGAAGTTAGCGATTTAATCAATGATTGATTGAAATGTAATAAATTTATTAATTTGAATTTATTATTATTAATGCATGTAAATAGATGTATATGTAAAATTTATAGCTATTTAATTTATTTTAATTGTTTTATAAAAATATGACTTTCTGAGTCAGTGAGCTGACTCTCTCAAAGTCAATATTTTAAAGCTGGATGCGTTGAGCTCGAGTCACCAATTTTTTGACCTTGCTCCTATGGGGACCACAATTTTATTAATCACTTGACAAATAAAGAGATTGATGGTGGCCATACCTTAAAATAAAATCAAATCTGGCCTCAAACCAAAGAAGTTTGAGTTTATACGTGGTGTGGTCCCGACTACTGGAATTGTCAATTTGGCAATTTTAAATTCCAACATGATGAAACCAACTGATGCTTTTCAAGTCCAGGACCCTCTCGAGCCTTTTCTTATTATCTTATTTTATTGTT
This sequence comes from Camphora micrantha, assembly GCA_003546025.1. NCBI lineage: Eukaryota > Viridiplantae > Streptophyta > Magnoliopsida > Laurales > Lauraceae > Camphora > Camphora micrantha. Next base: position 37,015,092 of record QPKB01000004.1, on the reverse strand, counting down.
AGAAGTAATATTTATAATAAAAGCAGAACAATAGTTTAAAACATATAGAAACAGAAACAAAACAACCAAGAACCTAATTAAACAACTATCTATATTTATACTAGAGATAAAAAAATGGCAGTTTCACCTGTCTGTCTCCAGCAACTCCTTCCTCCTCTCATGGGGCCCACTTAGATTTTTCACCTGTCTGTCTCCAGCAACTCCTTCCTTCCTTCGTGGGGCCCACTTAGATTTAGGTTTTTTAATTTTCACCTTTAACCATGGCTTAAATAACGCAGAGATTCCTTCCTCCTTGCATGGGCCCACTTAGATTTTTTTCTTTTTTTTTCCCTTTTAACCACAACCTAAAAATTATATAGATGACATGTGGTACCACCATTTGACATGTGGGACCTCCTCGAATGAAGTTTGTTACCATTAAAAAAATGTAGTACCACCATATGAAAGCTATATAAATGAAAGGTCGTCCCACATGTGACCCATCCCTTCCTCCCCTTATGGGCCCCACTTACATATTTCTATTCCCCCTTCTAATGACCAAGGTCGTTTGCTTTTTTTAGCATGAGATGCATAACTACAATTTACATATGTAAATGTCTCATATGTAAATCTCATATATGTAAGCTTTACGCATGCATTTCAATTTACAATGTTTGTCTATTGATGCCATTTTCACATCATTTACGTATGTGATTCATTTTACCACGTTTGTTTGAACTACATGTGAAAATGTAAGAAATTTATTTTTATAAATTATAGATATGGATGTTTTTATCTTGATATGTTCCATGCTAACAAATAGACCCATTTTACAATAAATTATTTTATGTATTCCAATTCCTTGAAAACAAAGATACCCATTTTTTCATCAATGAATATTTTTATACTATTTTCTTCTAAACAAACATGTCCTTTTCCAGGAAGGAGAACGTATTCCTATTCCATGGCAACAACAAACGTGCTCATTTCATGAGTTCAACCTTTTTTAATGGATAAACAAACAAATTCATTCCATAAATTCGATTTATTTTTATTCCATGCAAACAAACAAGCCCATTCTATGAAGTTTAATGTATTTCAACTCCATGAATCAGACAAGGTAATACAATTCCATATAAAAGAACAAACCCATTTCATGAGATGGAATTTATTTCTCATACAAACAAACAAGCCCTTTTCCATGTATTTCAATGTATACAAACAAACATACCCGTTGTCCAAAAATGAAAAGAATGTGCCCACTTGCACAAAGTATATATACAATTAAAATATTCTGATGCTAGGCAATGCAAATGCCTTTGCGAGTGACATTCCATTTTGGGAACCAAATCCTAATTGGATGGTTTCTGCAAGTAGGAATTATATATAATAAAAAGACACTGGAACTCCTTGAGGCTATTATCAGAAGAAGAGGAGAAATAATCACGTAGAGGATAATAGATCCATAACTTATACACGTACAGATTTGGGGAGGGCTACAAATTTCTGATTTAAGTAATTTAACCCTAACTCATAGTTCTAAACTCAAATGATTTAGAAATTAGAATTTATATCTAATTAGGCCTGCCATCACACCCCCACTCATTTGCATTATATGTAAAATGAAAGTTACAGTGACCACCATATGCAAAGAAAACATGTAAGTAAATAAATAAAATGGATGCTTTTGACTCAGACAGAGAGATTGAGGGGGAAGAGAGGAGGACAGAGAGAAACTGAGAAAGAAATAGGGCAGAGATTTGAGAAGGGGGATGAGAGATACTGGAGGGGGGCGGGGGACAATTTGAGAGAGAGAAGAGAGAGGAGATGAGAAAGGGAGAGAGAGAGGAGATGTCATCCCTGAAGAGTGCTCGTGAGAGAGGAGAGAAGCAGAGGAAGAGAGGTTCTAATGACTTTGCTATAGAGATATTGGGGAGGGAAAAAGACGGACATGTGATATAAGATATAAAAAAAATGAAAAAAGGGTAAAGATGGGTTTCGAACCAGGTCTTTTTATCACGGAATCACTACACCCGCACCGTTCGCCTTTTTGAGGTGGAATCACTACACCTACCCGTCCGCCTTTTTGAGGTGTGGTTCCGTTCTTATGAAAAACCAATGTGATTCACTTTACCACCATCTGAGATGTGTAAATATGGGTGTGAAAACGTGATCATTTACCTACTATTTTCACATACAATTCACACATGAGGTGTGTAAATAAGCACAAACAAAAAATATAAGTAATCATCACGCATGCGATTCATTTACATATGTAAATAGTTGCAAACAAACGACCTCCAAAAGTTATATAAATGATAGATAGTCCCACATGTGCCCCCACATGTATGCCTCACTTAGATTTTTTTTTCTTGTTTTGCCTTTTTAACCACATCCAAAAAGCTTTATAGATGACATGTGGTACCATTGTCTAACATGTTGGACCTCCTTTGATCAAGTTTGTTACCATTAAAAGACATGTGGTAACACCGTCTGAAAGCTATATAAATGAGAGATGGTCCCACTTGTGACCATCCCTTCCTCCCCTCGTGGGGCCCACTTAAGTATTTTTGTTGCCCCCTTCTAATGACCACCTTAAAGTTATATAAATGAAAGATTGTCCCACATGTGCCCCACGTGTATGCAACTAAGTTCCCCCATCCAAGTTCAAGCTCTATGAGGACCCATTATATCAATATCAAACACTTTATAAAAAAAAGTACTTAAGAAGTCTTCAGCCCCGCGTCATCTTATATGGATATGGCCCCACTTCAGGTGTATTGTGATGCAAGGAATCCACCACATAATGAGCTCTCTCATGAGAAATGAGGTTGCACCATAATTATGGTACATCTCACATTATATGGCCCTTAATCACCATATAAATTGATGATGAATTGTTTGATAAAGTGCAAACGAGATGAATATCTCACTGATTTAATGAACATGGCCATCAAGATAACGTGCTCAAAGAATATATTACCAGAGCAATATGATCTAATCTTGATTCTATGATTAGGACCATCGAATAGAATTTTAAATTGGAATCGAAGTCATATAGAGCCTACATCACTGTTTCATTTATATTTATAGTTGAAAAACTCTCCAAGTTGACTCTTAACTAGCCTATTCATCTGGTTTTGAAGAAGGACAGTCAAATATAGGGAAAACTTAATCGAGTAATCTCATTTTAATAATTTGTTTGTATTCTAAATCATTTGATAGGTAAGACTAATTTTGAACAATTAATATTTATTTTTAAGTAATTATGCACGAGGCTTGGAGTTGGAAATTTAAAAATGATAACTAAAATGTAATTTGAGACTTATATTTGATCTTTTACATTTTATCATGGTTGGAAGACTCATTGAGTTTATTGTTGACTCTCCCAAGTCATCTCGTTTTGAAGAATGACTATGTCCAATATAGGGGAGACTTGGCCCAGTTATCTCATTTTAATAATTTATTTGCATTCTAAACCATTTGATAGGTAGATCTAATACTAAACACTTAATAATTATTTTTAAGTAATTATACACGAGGCTTAGATTCAACAATTTAAAAATGATGCATGGAATGAAACTTGAAACTTATATTTGATCTTTTACATTTGATATTTAGACTAACAAATTATGTAAATGTAATATTTTCCTTTAATTTTTCTTATTTAAGGTTGGACTAACAAATCATCATGAATCCATGTAAATAAATATATAGTTATAGTTTTTAAGTAATGGATTCATTTTTAAATTATTCAAAATAAAAAGAATGACTCATGAGTCTCCGTGTTGACTCTATCCGAGTTCATTTTTCTGCCTTGGATGAGTTGAGTTTGAGTCACAAGCTTTTCCAACCTTGGTTTTATCTTAGATTGTTTAATCTATTAAATTTTAGTTGGGCCTACCTTGTTTACCTTTCTCTTAATTTTACGCGTTCATTGTTAATGAAGACCTACAAATAATTCGATGATCTTTACTACAAGACTTTTTATAAAGGGCTAAAATGACTTAACCTCCCCCGTAAGACAATCGTGACTTTGTGGATACATTTTTGTATTGCTTAGCCTACATAAATGATCACCCTATGGCAGATATAGAATTATTTTTCTTAGGAGCCATTATGTTTATTTATTTATTTATTTATTTTTATTTGGGGGAGGGGTTTGGATGTTGGCCGCGATCATCCGTATCCATTTAGTCATATTGTTTAATCTTTCTCCACCGTATTCGTGGATTTTAATTTTTAGTTAAATTGTTCAGTCATTTTGTAGTATGCTTAATATGGTGAGCCTTTATTTTAACTAGACTACATAGTAAGAAAGAAAAAATTGACATAACACCCCAGAGTCTACCTATGTAAAAGGGAGACCTTTTTCCTTTTATTTGATGATATCCTTTGTAGCTTATTAAATCCACATTCATATGTTTACTAAAAAGAAAGAGATTCTAACAATGAACACTTTTGACTATACTAGAAGAGAAATTTCAGTACTATAAATTCTTTTTATTTTTTCGATGTGGCTCTATTTAGTACCAACAAAAAGAAATTATTTTGAAGATGAAAAAAACGAAGCAAGAATTAATAAGATTCACTATGACCTTTTTAGTTTTAAACCATTAATGAATTGATCAAGCCAAAATCCAATTTCGTATTATTAGAATATATATTTACCACTATCCACTCCTTTTGGATTTAAATCTCATAATTGAATATTAATTTACAAATGCAGACAAGCATTGTTAGCACTTCCCTATTTTATATATTCAATCACAAAACATTCATTAGCCATCCCTCTTTAAGGATTAGCTTTTTTTTCCTTTTTAATTTAATTAAAATCAAATGCAACAATACAAATCAAATAAAAAAACTAAAAAAATCCCAAATTTTTTTTAAAAAATAAATAAAAAGATTATATTTAAATATGAATTAATATCGTCATTTTAATAACAACTACGTGCAATGCACACACCCACCATTAGTCTTACATCAAAAGGGGAGGTTTCTAACCCATCTAAACAACTATCTTACAGAAAAAGTAAAGGTGATTTAACAGTATAAAAAAATGTGACTAATGAATAAACATTGAGAACTGTATTATCACTCTTTTGCTCCTTTCTTTGAAGTGGTCATTTCTAGGCGAGGACTCACTCCTAAATACGGGGATACACTGTACAATTGGAAAAAAATGATTCAGATTATGGGTCAATTGTATAGTTTCATCCTTTAATTACCTCTTAATCCAAATGCCCCGAGCGTCTCTTGCCTACTTTCCATGAGTGGAACGTTCTGAATTCGATTATGCAATCCACATTCTAATAATAAGGGAAATTCTAAATGCACCCACTAGAATTGTTGAACACATCCACTTGCTGAGCTCACCACACCCATTCTATTTTTTGTCAAGGTTTTTGTGAGCCCACCCACCATAATACCCAAATTACCCTTGCCACACCTAAAAACCAAATCACTTTTTCGTTCAAACCATCTCATCACCCTGCCCAAACGTAGTGACTGTAGAGCAGTTGTCTTCCTCTTCTTCTTCGTTTCTCCACTGCGATTCTCGTGTGCCTTTCGTCACCATCATTTGGAATCTTGTAGGTGTCAGGTAAGCTCTTCTTCTTCTTCTTCTTCTTCTTCCCCCCATCTACAAATCTATCCGTTTCATATATTTGTTAAAAATTTAGGTTGTAAATTGTAATGTATGCATATAGAGTGCATGGACGTTTGTAACAGATAGGGAAGTCCCTATTGAATGAGATGGATGGGAGGGAGGAAGTCTAAATTGAAAACCCAGAAAATACTTTGCAGAACTTTGGGATTTGCTCGACAATCCAGAAATGCGCAAGGTTTACTTGCACGATATTCAAACCCGTGCAAAAAAACTGTGTACACTTTTTAACAACCGTGCACATTACATTATTCCGTTGCCATGCACGTTCATGCAAAATCTAAACTAGAGTGCACGGCGTTTGAATTCAGTCTAGGTTATATGTGCACGGCAGTTATTCACTGTGCATATAAGATCTGCACGATTCCTTCAAACTGTGCAAATAGAAAATGCGCTGCTTCATTGCGCAGTGCATAAATAGTTTGCACTGTCCTTTTGAATCGAGTAGGGAGAATTATTTAACCTCCTTTTGTTATGCTTTATCCTCTTAATGATTTTCATTGTTAACAATTTGGAAGGTATGCGAAGAAGATCAACTCGCCGTGGTAGTTTTTTGACGAAAGGTGGACGAGGTAGTTCTGCTAGTCAGGCATCGATCTTTGTCAGGCCCCGACCCAGGTTTAGTATAATTTACTATTATTTTAACCGTGATTAGTCACCAAGCGGGATTAGGGGACGATTAGCTTGAGTTTCTAGTTAGATTAGAATTTTGAATAGCTTTGGGGAATTTTGAAAGCGTTGTGTTTGGTTTGACCGGGCCCAGGCTGGCCCGTGTGACGCGTGTTAGTGTGGGAATTTGATTTATTGGATCTATTTGATTTTTGGAAAAATGTGGATTTCGATATCTTTGAACTTGTTATTTTGGTCGCAGCAACTTTCGTCTTTGTTCTGTTTGCATTCGAACTCCAGAAATCGCGTTTTTCAAGAAAAATGGCAAATCAGTCTTTTCACACACGAGTCTGTGCATAAATTTTGAAATTTGAAAATCATGGGGAAAATATATTTTTTGAAAACTAGATTTTTCAACGATCATTTTTCTCTTCTTCGTCAACTTCATTCGGGACCCAGAGATGATAGATCCAGCCATATGAAGTTTCAGGGCCATTGGGGCCCATAACCCATTTGACTTAAGCCAAACCCAAGATGGGTTCTTCACCTTCTTCACTCTTCATTCATTCCTGTAGCAGCTGAAACGAGAGAGTTTCCTCTCTTTCTTCTCAACTTCTTTTCCCTTTTGCATGTCTAGGAAACTCAACCCAAATCGAAATTCTGAATATACCATCATCTTCCTCATGTAATGAGCAACCCAAAGACACCATTTGAGTAAAATTCCTGCTGAAACCAACTTCATTCCCTTTGGAAGCTCTTCTTCATGCATGCAAGGAGGCGCTTTGAGAGCTCCTTCTCTTTCCAAAATATTGAGTTTTTGAATGGGTTTTTCCATAGGTTTTGGTGTAGGCCTGCAGCTGGTTGTGTAGGAGATTATTTGGACAGTTTTGAAACCCATTTCAGCTTGAGGCAAGTGAATAATTAGATAGGAGATGCAAGCAATTAATCTCTTGATTTCTCCTAAATTCTAGAAATTTGGATGTACCTATTATTACAATGCATTTTTAAATTTGGAATGAATGATCACACTATGGTTGAATGGAAGTTTTGATTGGAAGGAGATGTTTGGAGTGGTATAGGGAAGATGGAAATGAAAGGAGGAAAGATAGCTTCAGGAATGTAGAAATTCTGCACTGGGCGAACAGCCAGTGAGCTGTTCGCTCGAGCGAACTTGGTGGTCGCTCGAGCGAACAGGCCACTGTCTGATGAAAAACATTGCAGGAACCTGTCCGCTCAGGCGAACTGTGTGTCAGCTCGAGCGAATGAGTTTCTGAAATGGCTCACTCGAGCGATCATATGTTAGCTCGAGCGATCATGTTACTGCCTGACGAAATTTGAAACAGAAGCTCGTCCACTTGAGCGAATGTTTCGGTGGCTCGAGCGAAGGAAGTTCTGGGAGGGTCCACTCGAGCGAACATTCATCCGCTCGAGCGAGCCTGGGCATAATTTAGGGTATTTTCCCGTGCCCTGCGGATAACCAAATGTAGATAAGTCTCACTATGCAATGGTGTCCCAACCATCAGAGATCTTCAGAGGCACCAAACTATGTTTCATAACCGATGCTGTGTCATTAAGTGTATAATGAGAAAATCCTCGAAAGATTAAGCAACCTCTGTGTGTCACTTCATTCCATATTAGTGAATGTATCATAAATTTTCGTTATGATTCGTTTTAAAACAGAATTTATTGGTTTGTTATGTTTGAATTATCAACAAAGCTACTCATCTGACCTGTCCGAATTTGTCGATATATATATTTGTTCGGAGTAGTTCCTTTTTATCGATTTTGGAAATGTAATATTATTAGTTGAATTATATTGATTCAGGTTTTGGTTTTGAACGGCACCACTAACCTTAGGTCACCTAGTTGGGCTGATCACCCGGCTTGAGATCTTTAAAATTATTTGCCAACTGAAGTTTAGATTTTGCTTGTTTGCTCCGGCCATAGCAACGGTTCTGTTTTCCGGTCCCACGAGTAGTGGCAATGGTTTCCGTCTGTTTGTTCCGGCCATTTCATATGGCGACGGTTTCTGTCTGTGTGCTCTTATTACATCGGTAATAGGAGAATTTAGCTAAATGTGGGTTACCAATATTTTGATTATTTGTCAATTAGTTTGAAATATTTAAATCATGAAATCCTTTTATTGTACAGAAATGACTCATTTGATTTACTCTTATATGTGTTTCGTCTCAGTTACATTTTCTATGATTTTAAACATGATATTTATAAACTTGTTTATGTTGTCTGTATTATTCACTTGCCAGACCGTCGTGTCTGATACTCTTTTGTTTGGTGTCAGATTTCGGACCCGCAGCCCTTGAGGCGGAGTGCCCGCAGGAAGCAATAGGGCCTTGGTGGAGCTCGAGTGGCAACCACATGATGTCATATAGACGTCATGTTTGATTTGGAGCTTCGATAACATCTTTTGGGGAAATGACGGTTATTTTGGGGATTTTGTTTATGGCCTTTGTTGGCCTTGTTGGGATGTATAACTTAAATTACTTTTGGGTCCTCACAACTTGAATCTTAACTTTGGGCTATGCTCTTATGTATATATTTCTCTTTTGATACTAAACTTGTGCACTTATCTTATGTTATATGTGATTTTTATTTTGTTACATGCTTCCGCATATTATCGTTTGATGTGAAAGTGATTTATTGGTTGTGATGGATCGTTTGGAATCCTCACCGCGGAATCCTATGGGAAAATAATTAGCGCGTGCGGGCGGAATTTTCTGGCCCGTCGCGCCACGTTCCCCAGATTAAGAACTTGATTATCAGGGCCTCGGTTCGATTACGTTACAATCTTGCTGACCAAGATTGGTTTTGCAAGGTCACACGGCCGAGGTGTGCATGCGAGTTCTTTGATCGTCGGCCGTCAACGGCTAACAGCGTCTGAATGAAGACGTCGATTGCAGCGTGTTTCACTACTAGATCCAGTAGAGGAGGATGTATCTTTTTCAAAGGATGATTCTACAGACGAGGAGGCACAGCTGTCCAACCCTTGAGCGACAGTGGGGGAGGCTCTTAGATGTCCTATTCCCGGCGGTCCGGAGGACCTATCTGTCCTTATTAGTGCTAGGATGCACATAGCTGTGTCAATATGGAACGAGGAGGTACACTTGCATTCTTATTAGTTTTTAATTAATCGTTTTTCAAAGAAGATGTGTTGAAGTATAAAATAATAGATATTAATGAATGTTTTACTTATAATGTGTAGATATTAATCCTAGTAACAGGTACGCATGTCCATGCATCGATAAGTATGGGATTTACGGATCAAATATCATTACTTGAGTGTGGGCTGGGTGTGGATAGGGTATTTACTTCAGCTGAGTTGAGAGTGGTGTGCGGTTGGGTAGTTAGGATGGGGTGGTTCAAATGGGTGTGCGGCAATGTGACTCCTGCGTCGTCTGTTGAGTGGGTAAAGTGTGCAGCCAAAGGCTATCTTTTGTATTTGTTAGGTTGCACACTCTTCACCGATATGTCATCAACTAGAGCCCTTATCTATTACCTATCTTTACTGTTGGACTTGGGACGGGTCCGCAAGCATAGGGGGCTGCCGTATTGGCATATCTGTATCGCCAGTTGGAGAACGCCACGAGGGTAGATGCGCAACAGATTGTTGGATATCTGACGTTGCCCGGGGTATATGTGTATACTTTATGTATATACACATGTTCCCTCATAATTGGTCATTTAAATTGCACAATTAATAATTGGTTGAATTTGCAGGCTTGGGTGTACGTGCACTTCCCATTTGCCCATCCTCCTGCACTGTTTGGATATACTGTTGGAATGCCTCTAGTCCGCCGCTGGAATCCTGGTCAGGAATCCGGGATTACGAGGGAGAACATATAGCTGATGTGTGAGAGATTGGACGCCCTACATCTGAGTGAGGTGAGCAATCAATAGAGGTGTTCATTTATATTTTACATTTTTTACTATTACTTTTTACTATATTAATGTATTGTTTCATTTACTTCTCACAGGTGGCTTGGGATCCATACACTGCTGCTAGGGCTCAGCATCCATTCCATCAGATATCTTTTTTTTTTTTTTTGTTGCTTGATATCGCTAGATATCATTGAACCCTATCGCCCACATAGGGTTCTCCGACAGGGCTTTGTATAGAGAATCCCACCCGCACTGCTCACCCCCATTTGTGTATTTCGGTGATCTATTGCTGGAAAGTATAAGGTCTCCTATAGATTTCTAACCCAGTAATCGGTTACGTGGGAGGATCATATCTTATTTGCAGCGCACCACGCCCATCGAGTGAAACATGGATGTGAGTGTGCTCCTGACTACCTCGAGTGGTTTTGTAGGATTTCACACCCTCAGGTCCAGAACCCTGATCGTCATTCCCACTATGACCCAAATGAGGGTAGAGATGACCCAATTCTCAGAACGGTGTGAGTGTACACTTTGTTCAAACATTATGTAATGTGCTGGGGCACTATCTTAAGTATTGACATAATTTTTTATTTGTTACAAATCCTTTGAGGGAAGGACCATCTTCGTGCCACGATTGAGCGAGCGGAGGAGCCAGCTGATTTCTATTATTGGGCATTGCAGACCACCCTCGAGATCCTGGATGGTTTGCCGGTGACGTACTGACGACGTCAGCGGCCATGATTAGTTTTGAGATGTGGGTTGTGGATGGATTGTTTTTATTTTGTGGATTTTGGTGTACTTGTTTATTTTTTGATGAATGTTGGTGTACTTATATATTTTTTGTACACGTTATGAAACTGTATGGACCGAACGATTAAAATGAAATGAAATTGCTATTTTCGTTATCTTCAATCGCAAACAATATAAGACTACACAACCAGTAGCAAGCAATTGTATAACAAACTACACGGCACTACAGTGATGTGCAAAGTGAAACCACACGGTTTAATATAGGCGTGCAAAAGATTAATGCACGGCTTTGTTGCGCCGTGCAGTTTCACTTTGCGTGGCCTTATTAATCCGAGCATCGCTTCTTAAGCCAATTTTGTATCCAATAATAATAAGAAATTCAGCAGTCATCCGTTACAAAAACATGTAGTCTGTTTGTTTACATCAAATTGGATATAAATATTCAATTGCTGTCGAGATTAACTGACTCCTGTGTTGCAACACTGTCTCCAATAATAACTCTGAATTGCTCGATGGTCTTAGCATATGGGAGTTGCCATCCGTCTACATTAGGATAGTGGTGTCTAAGCCAATTGGTAGCAATGGGAGGTATGGGAGCCCCTGGTGTCATGAAGACCTGAACAAAATGGTTTTCATTTACGAAACTAATCGCGATAACTGTGTGAGAACTTGATGGAATCGGGGATAATCACAAAGGCAAGAAAGTAAGGCATTGATGCAATGAAAGGTGGATCAAAACAACGTTATAATATGAAGATATTAAGTGACACATGTCCGCATTGTCATCCACTGATCAAATGAAGGATTGCTTTCATAGTATGACAATGCGTAATACAGCTCACCAACCCTTTTCTCTCCTCCATATACCAATGAATAATAATTTTGATACATTTGGAATTCACTGCTCAAATCCATCCTAACCTGCATCCAACTTTCCTCACCCATGCCTAAAAGACCAGCTATAGCTCTAAATTCACAATTACCATCAGCTGCAACATCCTTAACATTCTGGATATAAAGTCCTAAAGATTGACGAAACAGATGCAAAAATGTGCATGACCGAGTGTGATGGAACCTAGTTTCTCCTTCTTCTTCATTACAACAGTACTGCTTAATCTAGGTGGAACGCTGTCTTTGATTGTCAGTGCATACTTGAAAGCAGATGGCTCCCGACACGTAGAATTACCCAACTTTTTCTTCCTCGATGTTGACCGACTGCGAGTATTCAACTTAACATCCGGTTAAAGAAGAGAAGTAGATGAATGACTTCCCAATTTTCTTAGTTTTTTCAATATTTGTATTTTACCTCTCTGGTCACTATTGTGAAATTTCTTAGCGATCAACTCGAACTCAGAAGTTGTGGTCAACTCATTCACCATAGTGGCCTCTAAATTGAGTTTTCGCAAATAGTGGTGTACACAATGCAGTGATATGTGAGAGCCTTCCTTTATATACTCGACAAATTTCTTGTGCACATGGTAAACCATGGGTCCGTCGAATTACACACTCACATACCGCCGAGTCTGGACCAATATCACTAGCTCTTAACGACTCAGTTAACACTATATCCAAAGCATCTTCGATAGAGATGCTCTCAACTCACGAAATAGTGCCGGTTTGAATTTATGTTGCACGGTGTTCAAACTCTTTTCGAAAGAAGCTTTTATCTCCGTAAAGTGCAACTTAAGCAAGGCATGGATAACTTGTCAGGACGAATGAAAGCTACAGTTTGATGTGCCTAAGTGCCTCTTTTATTTTGCATGTGCACTTTCGGCCCTGTTCGTAGTGACATTCCCAAAGTGTGCATATGCCTGTCCTTCCAAGCAGCCACAAATTGCTCCTATGCTTAATCAACCACGACTTCTTCACATAATCAACAGCATGTGGATACCCACAATAATTCCGTTCTAAGGCACTTAGAAGTTGCATGTAGTCAATTTCAGTGGGAGAGACTACCAACATGTTCCAATAAGAAATAAATGCATCCCATCTGTCATTGGTCTAAAAAAACTTCTTACAATTTTGCCAAGATGTTCCTAGAAATATGCCACCTGCATAGAAAGTTTGCTGTATTCGGAAAAACAACATTGATTGCATTCATCAGTGCTAACTCTCTGTCTGTGACAATCACACGAGGCAACGTGCATCCATCAATTAATTCCTTAAGACTCTCCAAAGCCCAGGTATAGTTATGCACCCTCTTTGATTCAAGGTAAATAAAAGCAACAGAGAACGTCGGTTGTGTAGATGTGACACCAACAATCTCAAGTAAGGGAAGTCAATATCTATTAGTCTTGTACATGAAATCCATTATCAAAACTTCTGGAAATGCACGTAGTAACTCAACAGATGATGGATGTGCCCAGAATAGGTCTATAATACATTTTGTTGAATCATTGCTAGTGTGCCACTCAATGTAGTTGTTCTCCTCCGAATGCTTCATGAGTTGCTGTATCTGTGATCGACCGGCCATCTTTGTCACCTTGAACTTGTGACGATCATTGTAAATACTCTTCATTGTAGTGGTGTTGTGCACATCCTTTTCCTACAATGTTTGAATGATGTTTCTCAGCTTTACTAAACTCTTAGACATATCAACCAAAACATTGATTTCTTCCTCAGAAAGCCTCCCAGCAAACGAGTGTCCCTCGAGATGTTATGCGTTTGGATGATTGTGTACCCCAAAAACCACTGTTACCATCCAATCATCGTCAGTTGCCAACTTTCGGCCCTTCAAAGCAAAATGGCAGCTACACTTCTTCGTTCCCGTTGCCTTATTATGATTTTTCTTTTCGAAGACCTTGGATGGACTCCTGTAACTACCACTTCTTTCGCAAGAAAAAACTATCCATTGTCCCTCGGCTTCCTACCATCTCCACCAGCATCTGAAGTTTTGATTACAATTACCAAGCCAAATTTCTTTCCAACATCCATTGTCCATTGGATTAGGCCTCCTCAGCTTCTAAATATCATGTTAGTGGTGAAGATATTAGTAAAATCCAAAAAGGCACTCACTGGCCCCAGTTGAATCAATCTCCTGAAAATATGATTACAAATTCTTAGATTATCTTTGCACGAGCCTTTACAATCGTGGAATATTATACTGTACAATTTATAGAGGCCATGCTTAATATATATGCTCGGTTTAAAATGACCGTTCAATCATATCTTGCCCGGTTTTAAATCGCCGTGCAATATAAAGTATGCACTGCTTACATGAGCCAAGCATATCTATCATGCACGGTTCTGGAATATCGAGCATAACAGGAGAAAAAAAGAAAAAAAAAACAAAAGAAACGAAGTAAAAATATATACCTCCTCTTGGTAGATCGTCAACTGCTTGTCCATATTGGAAATGCCTACTTTCAATATACAATGTGGTGAAGGGAGATGGGTTGAGAGATGAGTACTTCCAAGATCATTAAAGAAATGGAGGAGGTTTGATGATACTTCCAAGAATAGTGGGTGGGTGGGTTCAGAAAAACCCATGGTGTATTCAGAACCACCCAAATAATAATTTAGACAGTTACTTCAATAGGAGTTGAGTCCTCTGGTAAAATGATACATATAATATGTTCAATTTTTAAGATATATATAAATAGCCGGAGTAATGACGTCTGGGATTATTGTGCGGGGCCCACGGTGGAATTTGAGGCGTGCCATCCATTGGAGACGCGGCAGGTGATGGGGACCCATTGTTCAAGTCAAAGGCTTTTTCACGATGCTGACTCGTGCTTTTGCAGTTTAATATATTATATATCCATACGTACCCAACGTAGATGACGCTATCCCCAGACGCAACTCTCACATTCATAAGCAAAAAACAATGCCACTCCAGTTCTCCACGCGCGATAGGAAAAATAAGAAACTCTAGAAACCCAACGAATCCTCAACGAATCCTCCCTCTCTCTCTTTGCCTTTCTATTTCCATTGACGTCTTGATTCAAAAACGCCCCCATCCCCTCAAATGACGGAACAAAAACAAAACCCCTCCTTCTCCGAATCTCTACAAACCCACACCCCCAAAACCCAAACCCAAAACTCATCCATCATGCGCTCTCGAAAAACCACGCCCGAAGAGAGCCTCAGCCGAGCCGCCACCCTCGGCTCGTCGCCGCCGGCGCCGGCGCCTCAGGCGGGTAGGAGGAAGGCCACCGGCACCAAGACCTGGCTCGTCATCTCCCTTTCCGGCCACTCCCACCATGAGGATGTCGGCAAGCACTCGATCATGCGCCGGACCGGCCTCCCCGCCCGCGATCTCAGGGTTCTCGATCCCGTCCTATCCTATCCGTCCACGATCCTTGGACGGGAGAAGGCGATCGTCGTCAATTTGGAGCATATTAAGGCGATTGTGACCGCGACGGAGGCGCTTGTGCTCAACTCGATGGATCCGATGGTGGCTCCCTTTGTGCAGGATCTACAGTTGCAGATCTCCAATTTCCTTAAGACGCCTAAACCAGTATGTTTTTTTTTCTCTAGATCTTTTTGTTTTTAAATCTTGTTGCGGATATGGAAGTTCATGCATTTTAGATGTTGATGTTAGTTATGAAGGGTATGTTTGCGCCTACTAAAAATTGCTGATGGTTTATAAACATAACTCAAGCTTCTCTACTCATCAGCACTAGCAGCTCAGATTTGAAATGGAATAGATCATAAACCAACTCCATCATGTTCTTTCCAAGAACACAAATGTTTGAGATGTATTCCAAAGTAATGCCCTGTCTTCTAGGATTATCAAATGTGGGAATCTTACCAGTCACCGTCAACAAGTAAGATTCCACTATGGGAGGAGCTAGATCTATCCAAATAAACACATAAAGATGATGAACATAGGACTTGGGAACGATAACCTCATGGAAAGATTTATATGCGAACTTTCAATTCATTCAAGCGCAATTCCAAATCCTAACATCATCCTTATTCCTGCTTATCAATAGTTTGTTAGGATGCTTAGTGGCATGAATTCTCTCCACTTTGACAAGTTCCCCACTAACATGCTCAGGGCAACTTAGCCCTTAAACCATTCATAACACTAACTGACAAAAGTGTCTTTATCAGATTCAACCCTGTTTAACCTAATAACCTCAGAAACAAGATCTTCAAAGGACCCCTCTTACCAAACCTGACCAAATTGCTTTTCCATTTTGAACCTGCCTCTTTATTAACTACATTCTCAGGATAGTAGACTTATCCTCAACTATGTAAATGTCCCCACTCCCTTGACCTTCTAACCCTAGGGACTTTACCTGGCAACGGACCCACTTCCTTTTTCCATAGAGGCAATGACTGGGGCCGCCTCCTCCTCGAAAGTGTTTTTTATTTATTTATTTATAATAATATGGCCTTTGCCAATGTGACCAGGCAAGGGATGCTTATATAGATGGCTGTTGTATGTTGTACATGCATGAAAGTTCAAATATAGTAGGTGTGCTGTCTAATCTCATAAGGTTTATTACTAAGATGCTAATCTGATCTCCAAGGTAAGTACAAATGTAATGTAATCTAATCTCTAGATATTATAGTGAATAATAGTGGATATAGTACATTGTAGATACACTAACAAACCACGTTTTCTCAGCTATTACACCCTATTCAAGCTGATGATATGAGAAGTTGTGCATGGAGAGCTTGTCAACCCGATGAAAAAATCTTGCAGTTGGAAGGGATTTAGTGAAAGAAAACAACAAGTTAAGTTGTAGAGGAGGCAGAGTGGGGAGTAATAGTCCCTTGAAGAAGATACTGTCACATGAAATGGCAGTCTATCTCTAATGCTTTATGTGTTTATGAAAAACTTAATTACGAACAATGTGGAAAACACTTTTATTATCTTAGTGAGGGGTGGGAATATTGATATGAATGCCCACTTTAGTGAGTAACCATCATAGCAAAACCAATTCAGGGGTAATATGAATAAGAGCTCAGTATTCACTATTCAGCCTTGACGGGGAAATGCCAAACAGTAGGTCGCCTTTTCACTTTCCAAGATATTATAGAGGATAAAAAACAAATGCAAATGCCTGTAGCAAGATGTCTGATCAGTGACATCTTGTTTGCACTCAGATTCAGAACAGGCTTGAAGAGAAAGAGACCTGTCAGAAGAGAGGAAAAGTGTTCTTTTAGTTTCTCGAATAGAACAGGTGACAATTGATTAGTAAGTAAAAGCAACAACTGTTTGATTCATAACACGAACTGCAAAAAAGTAATATCTGGGTGTTTCACAGTACAATGAATAAGACTTTCAACAACTTGCCTACTATAACGAGTAGGATCTGAGAAAGGATCCCCCATCAATAGTACTATAAGGGTAAGCTGATCCCATAACTCAGTCATACCGGCATAAAAACCATTGATACTATTGGTCTCTTGTTCAGCATTTTTGATTTCACATTTGAGTTAATATCGCTTCGCTGAGTCGCTTTGCGTGTATAGCCGAGACTGATAATAATCCCAGGCTTCTTTAGGTTCTTTGAATTTGGCTAGTTATTTACCAATAGTAATTTTGCCAATATTAGCATCATATTCTTCAAATCTTGAATCAGTCTCAGCAGGGGCTGCACCTTTTTTATATTTCTTTTTTTGATCAGTAACAATAATTTCTTTTAAGAAAAAAGAAAGTACAACCAATTATTAAAAACCCCTACACAAATGAACCGGTATATGAGAAATATACTGGGCATCCACTAGAACTACACAATAGAGGCACGGACACTTAAATTACAAAAACGATGAATTCCTTGGTTGGCAAAAATATGAGAAATATCCCTTGTTTCATTAGAATCTTTTATCCCAATATGTTTATGATGTGGACGGTGGATTGAGATGTGGGGGCGGGAAGGATATAGATGGAAAAGGGAAGTGTGTGTGTGTGTGTGTGTGTGTGTGTGTGGGGGGGGGGGGGGGGGGGCGCTTGGGGTTGTTCGAAGGCTGAAATTGGCCTCACCCCAAACTCCAATTACTGGAGGCGAAGAAAGCTTCGCATCGCAGGAGAGCCGAAGAGAGCGAACACTCGATTTTTTTCATTTTTTTAATTAATCGCAGTTTGAAGAAACGAAGAGGCTTTACAATGCTTTAAATAGAGAAATAAAAATCCCTAGAACTAATCTCAACCATCTAAACATCCCTACAATTGAGATTAAAACATTCATAAATTAAAACATAAACCATTAAATAACAACTCTAATAAAATAAAATAAAATCGCATATGGGCTGGGCCAATAAACTAGTCGACCCATGCGGTCATGGGTTTGCCCGACATCAACTCTCCCCGTCTTGGAGAGAACTCGACGTTGAGTTCTGTAAATGTCCTCCAAGGTAAAAAAATCCAACGTATGAACTCCAGGTTTGTCAATTGATGTCCGTTTTCTTTGCATAACGTGATAGCTTCATATGATCTCCGATCCAAAGAAGGCTTGACATATTGCTTCTTTTGATAGCTGACTTGTGCTTTGACGCGCAATCGGACCTATCAGACCTTTTAAAATTGCAACTGCGAAATCTGTTGGAGCTGAATGCAATCTTCGAGTTTCAATTGTTGATTACCAAATATAAAGTCAATGTGAGGGACTTCAATGAATTGATCTCCCCGTGGACTCACTTCAACAATTGGTTGGTCCCTTGGCGATCTTATTAGCATTTTTGATCATATCCATTAGATGTTCAGTTGGCTTGCAGACCATTTTCAATTCTCCAATGCTCATGTTTTCTTACTTTGCTGCTTGCACTGGCTGATCAACACTGCTAGTCCCGTTATTTTCTGGTACTTGCATTTTAATGTCAGCTATGATATTTTCTTCCACGGGTTCCACAACAAGTGCTTTTGTTATTTCCTCGAACTTTCCCACTGCAGATTTTAATTTTTTTAATGCGAGACTGTTTAAGCATAAGCTCAACGCGAATCGCTTCCCAATATGCTTCATGCATGGTCTTGCAATCTTTCATGTTCTCCAAGATGTTTGGTCTCAAACCTCCGAGAAATCATTTTAAGTCATGTTCTTCATTCTCATCGAACCCACATACTTCGTGCAACCTTGAAAACTGGTCAGAATACCATCAGCTCCTATGTCTCCTTGTTTCAGATTGAGGAATTGCTCAAAGTAGGCAAGAAGCTCCTATGGCTTCTATGTTTCCTATGTCTCCTTGTTTCAGAATACCATCATCATCATACTATTGTCCATATTTAATTACATACTTAAGCCTTTGAAGATGATCATCGAAGTTAGATGCAAAATCTTGCAATCCCACATTGACTTGGAGGTAAGGGCTGAAAAATTTTAATGCTCTTAAAAACAAAAAAAGCTGATCTGATGTGTAGATCGGATCGATAGAAGTATGCCGGTGAAATCAGATTGTTGGCCGGAGTTCGGACTGTCCAAATATCGCAATATAAAGATCAACGGCTGAAATTTACTTGAGCATGGGCCTTTGATTGGTCAAACTTTCTTTGACTGATGCGGATTTTCACCACTGATGTCAGATGGATGGCTGCTGCTGGCCTCTGCTTGTTCTTCTTCCTTTTCTTCTTTTTTTCTTCTTCTCTTCATGTCATAGTTTGGACCTGATCCACTCAGAGGCCCAATGGATGCTGTGTCAAACAAGTTGCTGCGCTTTCTAATGATTTGGATTCGCCTGAACCGACATGACCCAACTACCTTTTGCCTTAGTCTGTGCTTGGAAGTAATGAAAAAAAAAAAAAAAGAGATGAAATGGATCAAAAGCCTTTTTCCGGCTAGGTTTTTTTACTAGAACCAGAGGATTGACGTTGAAATCCTCTTTTTCTGTTCAACTAGCGGTTCAACTGAGTTGAGAGAAAGAGGGGGCGATGAAGATGATGAAG
Source organism: Camphora micrantha (assembly GCA_003546025.1). Taxonomy (NCBI): domain Eukaryota; kingdom Viridiplantae; phylum Streptophyta; class Magnoliopsida; order Laurales; family Lauraceae; genus Camphora; species Camphora micrantha. The sequence continues at coordinate 36,995,356 of QPKB01000004.1, read as the reverse complement.
GCGCCGAAGAGAAACGGTCTCTGCAACGAAGCTGATTTGACAAATCTTGATGAGATGATCTATGCAAGAACTCTTTCGAAGCACTGTAAATGGTGATCTTGAAGATGCCAGTGGGTGCGACGAGTGATGGCGATGGCGTTGCGGTGATTAGGTGCGGGGTAGAGGCGAGGTGGGGTGGTGCTTGCAACGCGTGTTGACGACGATGGCGAACCAAGCTACACAGTGGTGGCAGAGACGCGAGGGTCGGTATTGAAACAAGTACGTTCCTTTTTTTTTTTTTTTTTGTAATTCTTCTACTTGCTCTTCTCTTTGCTTTTCATCGACCTCTTTGTTCTTTTCTGTTAGTCCTCTCTCTCTCTCTCTCCCTGATGGAGAAGATCTACACCTCTGACAGTGAGATCAAGTCCTAAGACTCAAAACCCTAAACTCACTTAGGGGAAAATACTCAAACTCACATATGAGAATAACTGGAATCTTATTAGAAAATATAGCATAGCTATTACAATTGGGTATTCCTCTATATATAGAGTAAGAATTCTGTTTCTTACTATCCAAGACTTTTTAAAACAATAAACTGCTAATCTTAATTAAAATTAGAATTTAGGAAGTATTTTACTAAGCAACTCTATTAATTTAGAAAATATCTAAATTGAAGATAGGAATCTCTAATTAGAGATCATGTGGACCCCATCAAGCGGGTCCATCAGGGCTTGCGGGCCCTGGCCTTTGATCGGCCTGCATCAGCTCTCTTCGACTTGGAAAAAGTCGACTCTGGTGAGTAAATGCTCTGTTATCTCTCGTAAAGATTGGGATTAAGACGTTGGAAATCTGTAACTGTAATCCACGTGGCATCAGAAAGGGGACGATTCTTCCAGCGAACAAGAAACTTTTGAAATCTTCATTATCGAGTTGAAACAAGTTGATCATCAAGCACAGCAACAATTGTATCCAAAAGGGCTGGGGAAGGTGGTAGATGAATCTCATCTTCTTTTGACGAACTGTCATGGTCATGGCCCTTGTAGAGTGTGGGATCTTCAACGTTGAAGGTAGCATGCAAGCCAAGATCTGCTGGCAAATCCAACACATGCATTAGGACCAATTTTCTTAAGAATCTTGAACGGCCCGGAGTTGCAGGGGTGCAGCTTTTTGTTGGCGCTCGGCAGAAGGCGCTCTGGACGATTATGAAGTATAACCATATCTCCTTCCGCAAACTGAACGAAACGACGGCGCCTATCTGCATGTTCTTTATAAGATCATTGCTTGTTGAAATATGGCATCGAACTTCATCATGAACCTGCTGCATATGGCGAATAAAATTGTCCGCATCAGCACTTGGTCTTGCTTCTACATGAAGGGGAACAAGATCAACTGGTAGACGTGGTCTGGTGCCAGTGACTGCTTTAAAAGGAGAAATTCCTGTGGACCGGTTGTCTGAGTTATTATGGGCAAACTCAGCCGTAGGCAGAGCCTGATCCCATGTAGTAAGATGGTTGCGCACTAAACAACGTAGCAAATTTCTAAGGCTATGGTTGACGAATTCTATTTGACCATCAGCTTGTGGATGATAGGCAGTAGAAAATTTCAGTTTTGTTTTGGACATGCCCCACAATGTCTTTGAAAAGTAGCTAATGAACTTTGTAGCCCTGTCGGACACAATAGTCTTTGGAAGTCCATGCAGACGAATGACTTCCTTAAAGAAGAGCTATGCAACTTTGTAGGCATCTGCTGTGTTGGAACAAGGAATAAAATGAGCCATTTTCGAGAAACGATCCATAACCACAAAGACAGTCTACTTTTCTACGGGTCATAGGCAGCCCAAGTGCAAAATCCATGTTGATATCCTTCCAGGGGCCTTGTGGAACTGGCAAGGGCTGATACAATCCCACATTCTTCTTGCTTCCTTTGGCCAACTGGCAAGTACGACACCGCTCACAGATACGAGAAACATAGGGTGTCATGTGTGGCCAATAATATCTATCTCTGACAAGCGCGAAGGTCTTATCACGACCCAAATGTCCGCTGCATCCGCCGGAATGGAGTTCCTTGATAACATGCTCGCAGATAGATGTATTTGGCAAACAGAGGCGACTACCATAGAATAAATATCCATCATGATTGCTAAAGTATGGATGTTTGAGATGCTCACCCAGAGGGATCTCTTTATAGATGGTACCGAAGTCTTTGTTTGTCGCATATTCCTCCTTGATTTGCTCAAAACCCGATACAGAAATAGCCATGGTGGTTAAGAGATGTTTCTTGTGACTGAGAGCATCTACTATCACATTTTCCTTGCCAGATTTATGACGGGTGGTAAAGGTAAACTCTTGAATATAAGCGCTCTATTTGGCAAAATTAGCTTGCATTTTATGTTGTGAATGAAGGTGCTTGAGAGACTCATGATCAGAGTAAAGCACAAATTCTCTACCTATCAGGTAATGCCTCCAATGGCGAAGCGACTGAGCAAGATCATAGAACTCCAAGGCATAAGGAGAGTACTTGCGCTTTGAATCTGAAAGTTTCTCACTGTGGAAAGCAATTGGATGTCCCTCTTGGCTAAGGACACTTCCAATTAGAACATTGGACGCGTCGCAAGCAACTTCTAACAACTTGTCAAAATCTGGAAGGCGGAGGACAAGAGCTTCCGTGATTTTTTGTTTGATCTGCTCAAAAGCTCGAGTTGCGGCATTGGTCCATTTGTACTCGCCCTTCTTTAAGCATTCTGTAATTGGAGCAGTGATACCGCTGAAATTCTTGATGAATCGCCTGTAGAAAGTAGCAAGTCCATGAAAACTCCTGACTTCAGTTACTGTGGTGGGGAGTGGCCAATCCATAATTGCTTTGACTTTCTCTAGATCCATTTTGATGTCTTCCGTTGATATGATGAGTCCCAAGAATATAACTGAACTACTCATGAAGGTCTTCTTGAGATTGATGTAGAAGCTTTCTTGACGAAGGAGATTGCAGATAGTGTGGAGATGAGTGAGATGCTCCTCCTTGGTTGTGCTGTAAATAAGGATGTCGTCGAAATAAACGACGACGAATTTCCTGATAAAAGGCTGCGACAGATGGGTCATAACCTGCATGAAGGTACTGGGAGCATTTGTTAACCCGAATGGCATAACTAACCATTCATAAAGACCATTTATGGTTTTGAACGCTGTTTTCCACTCATCACCTGGACGGATATGAATTTGATGGTAACCACTTTGCAGATCAATCTTGGAGAAGATGGCCGAACCTGTCATCATATCAACCAATCATCTAATCGAGGAATAGGAAATCTGTATTTTACCGTGATCTTGTTGATAGCTCAACTGTCGATACACATGTGCCAACTTCTATCCTTCTTGGGAGTAAGAAGGGCTGGTACCCCACAGGGACTGAGACTTTCCCGAATGTACCCCTTTTGTAACAGGGCATCCACTATTTTCTTGAGTTCGGCATGCTTTGCGGGACTCATCCGCATGTTTCAAAATCGTGGTTCGCGGTCATTGCGGCCCATCGTGGAACGAATTTTTATTTGACTCCAAAAAATTCCAAAAAAAATTCAAAAAATCCAGAATATTATAAAATGATAGAAAATAATGCTTTTTTTTTTTTTTGTTTTCCCATTAGTGCACACTTTAAAGCAAAATAACGGTCCCCTCATGTTATAACCTCCTGTATCATTGTTGTATTGATGTATATGCTAAAATAAGTTGAAATATCATAAATTTGACATAATGCAACCATAATTTTGGGCAAACTAATAGTGTTAAAACATTTAAAGTCTACAAGCAAGTGATAAATACTAATAGAGTTAGTGCATGTGCTTAATGCCAGAATGAGTGGCGTCCTTGCTCGACATTATCATCATCATTATTTCTTGTAGGGTAGAAGGCACACCAAATTGTTGTGTTACACAGCCTCCAGTCCCATAGTGCCCATAAGGTTGTTGTACCTATGGATGTGGTTGAGGAACGAAGATTGCTTCATAAAGTGAGGCCAAGTCATTAGCAGACTAAGATGACTGAGGGTAGTCTTGGTGCTGCCGATAAAATTCGTGTGGAAGGTCAAGGTGCTGATGTGGATGTAATATATAGTAGTCACCATACATGACTTGTTGGTGGCCAACATTACCACCACTAGTACCCTCTCCCCTGCCATATCCACTACCACTAGCACCTGCATGTGATGATTCGGTTGGTGGGACAACTCTCGGGTACCCACGGGTCGGGTCTATGTTACCAGAAGAAGGAAAATGTTCTACTGTGTCCATCATATGGGGTGGTACCTCACCACCATCTCCCCCACCATCACCACCGCCATCCCCACCAGAATCATGCGGCACATCTGAAGATGAGCTAGTACTGCTGAGGCTAGTGTCCTCATCATCATCAACCTCATCTTGCATCTCGTGAGGGTTGACCCCACGCCTTCATTGACGGGTAAGATTTATCTCGCGTAGGCGCTCGGTAGCTCTCATTGGCGCTGGCCTTTCCCCAGTCAAATCTTGGACCATATCACCAATCTGTTCATCATGATCTAGCACTGGCTCTTCTACCTTTTTTATCCATTGTGCCAACACATCATCATTCTCTGAAAAAATATAGTTCAGATTGATTGGGCAGAAGTAATCTGTTTGGTCCTCAAACTCTCTCCTTCTTTGTTTGTTGCGGAGCGTAATGTTGTAATGTATATACACCAATTTGTTCAACTTTTGCATCGTCAGCCCGATTTCTCACTTTAGTGTGAATGAATGAAAAGGTGCTCCAATTCCTCGCACAATTTGATGATGTAGTTGTTTGACTAAGGACTTTCATTGCTATTTTCCTTAGTATTGGAGCACTTTCTCTGTAGTTTAACCACCACTCAGCTGAAAATAAAATGGAAGTATATTTATTAATTAAATCATACATGACTCAACTTTTAAACTGACGTAGAATGAATGAAATTACCATGATCTTTACTTGGAAATGACTTCATGATAGCTTGTTTGGCGGTCGATGTCCCAACACTACCAAAGGCTTCATTGTATATATTAATCTAGGATATACCATAAATAAAATAAGGATGAACTAACTCTTTATGCTCTTTCAAAAAAAAAAAAAAAAAAAGGAAAGAAAAAAGAAAAAGGTACCCATTAGTCCATTACACTTGGTTAATAGCCTCACATGCATCATCCTCATTCGCTGCAAGTTTTTCAATAACATTTTTTAGACCTACAAGTATCTCATCTGATAAGCTTCTATCTTCATTTTCATTGTATGGATACTGTGGGTTGAAGAAATAACCTGCATAATATATTAATTTAGAGAGATAAAACAATAAACTGCTAATCTTAACAAAAATTAGAATTTAAGAAGTATTTTACTAAGCAACTCTATTAATTTAGAAAATATCTAAACTGAAGATAGGGATCTCTAATTAGAGATCATGTGGACCCCATCAAGCGGGTCCATCAGGGCTTGCAGGCCTTGGCCTTTGATCAGCCTGCATCACTCTCTCTCCAAAAGAGTGGGGGTTGGGGTTTTTGCATTGCAAGGAATGGGAAGTTGGGTTGTTCGGTCAAGGGTGATGTTGGTGATGAGGTTCGGCTGATTTGAAAAAGCCTGGGATGGGTTTAGGTGTTGTCGATGGTGTTCGGAAGGTAGAGATTCAGGGCTTGGGATCTTCGGACAATTGATCTTAGGTTTTGGGATTGTTCTGATGATGTATTTTGGGAATATGGATGGGCGGTAGTTGGTTTTTGGATTTTGAATTTGTGGTGATGATGATGGGTTTTAGGGTTTAAAAAATTGCAGGAATTCTGGGTGTAGGGTTTCTGGCATATTTGTTAATATCGTTTCAGACCTCATTTCGCTCTGGCCTGCAAAATGAAAAGTTTCGGCCGATTCGGGATTTCGGCGAAACTTTTCGGAATTACATTTGGGGAAAAATATAACATAATATATACATATATAAGTAAAAAAATAGAAAAAGTAATAAATATAGATTTAATCCATTATAGTAATTTTTTTTGGAATTATATTTTGTGAAAAAAATAAGAAATACAAAATGTGTAAAAAAAGGGAAAAAAAATTAATTATGTAAAATTCCATTTTGGCAGAAAAGTCACATTTCGGCCGAAATCTCGAATTTCGGGCGAAATTGGCCGAAATCTTAAATTTCGGTCGGGATTGACCGAAATTCAAACCGAAAAGTTTTCGGCCACTTGACCGAAACGAAAAATTTCGGCTGAAATGGCCGAAACGAAACGAAATTGATAACTATGGTTTCTGGCGGTTTATTGTTTGAATGGACGATGGGTTTTGTGGGATACGGATAGGGTTTGGCAGGGATGTTACAAATTTGATGAAGATGATAGAGAATTGAAGATAGAACGAGATCTGAGGGGGAAAAATACCCGATGGCACCGTTAGTTTGAATTCGGGTGGTATTGATCTTTGTCTCTGATTCCAGTTGATGCGGACGACGGATTGAGATGTAGGGCATGTAGGATAGAAATGGAGAAAAGGGAGGATAAGTCAGGCGTCACACCTGAAATTGGCCTTACACCAAACTCCAATCATCAGAGGTGAAGAAAGCTTCCCATCACAAGAGAGCAAAAGAGGAAACACTCAATTTTTTTCATTAATCCTAGTCTAAAGAAGCCAAGAGGCTTTTACAATGCTTTAAATAGATAAATAAAAATCCCTAGAACTAATCTCAACCATCTAAACATCCCTATGGCTGAGATTAAAACATTCATACTTAAATTACTAGTAACACCCCGTGCTATGCACGGACTACAGAACCACTAAATCCATAGACACCCTAGCTATTAATTTTTTTAAATAAAATGTATAATTTTTTTTTTATGTGTTTTTCCATATGTTTTATTATTCACGTGAGGTATAAATGGAGCTTGCTGCAGCTCGGGCAGGCGCTAAAAATTCAAATGAATGACATATTAACAATGAGACATTATAGTAAAGCAGTTAAATGTAATTTTAATAACATGGGGTACACAATATACGAATTAGTACGAATTTTTCAAATAAGAAGTCACCGATTTCAAATTTTGAAATATTTGCGTTAAGCTGTAGAAATGTAATTTTTTTTAATTCAAATTATAACACAGACAATATAAAACAAACTATTCATGCCGAGTAATTGTAACTCCATCTTTCAAGTCTTTCGCGGTGGACCTGTAGGCATATAGTAACCTGGTTAACAATTTTATAAGATGTCATTATAAGAGGACATTATGTTAATGGAAAACAATCTACTGATACTATCTCAATAGTCATCATAAGAGGACATTAATACCTGGAATATGAAGATCTACTTTCATACGGTGTTGTTGTTCAGTCCCTCCTCTAAATCTTCTAAAGCTTTTACCGTTGCAAGGTCTAACTCGATCTCTTCCAACATATCCCCTAATTCCCTCATATCTACGAATTTAGTCTTCAGCCTCGCATGAATGTCTTGAACCGGCCAAGGAGGTGGTAGAGTGCTTACTATGGAATGTACCAGATCTACAATATTCGGTTCGAATCCTCTTCTTTTGAGATCGTAGAACAATTGTTCCTTGTTCAGCAAATGTTCCCGAACACATGTTCCTTCAACCATCTTATCTTTCCTGAACTTTATCCATGATGGCTGAATATATTTTTCAAATGACTGTAATAGGTCAACAAACTCCACCGAGTGCCATGGTCGGAAGATATCAAATATCCTCCTCTTCGCAGCATCCCAAGCTGGTGGCAATGTCTCGCTAATCTTTATCATTATATATCTTTCTGGGATGAAGTTGCCACACACTCTTAGCCATTGAGCAAGTTCAATTTTGCGAGAGCCATGCTTTGCTATTGGTGTGTCATGCTCAAATGGTTTATGTTCGAACTCATTTGTCCACTCCCTAACACGTAGAGAGTCATTGCCACGACAATATTTGAGAGGTGTACCCATCTTAATTATCTGGTTTAGATTTGAAAAATTAATCTATAAATTAAAAATGAAATGAAAGCAACAACAGTTCAATCAAATTAACAACATAGTAAGCAATTTATTAAATTGACAGACATTATAAATTACATATAAAATAAGTATATCGACAAATAAGCAACAACAAAATAAAATATAATTATCAATAATTTTAGATGAAATAAACCAATATTTGTCCTGATGTATCTGTACATTAAATTCACCAAATATCTATTCTCATAACATATTTTAATCGGGGATATCGTTGAAGACTTCCCTGTACACAATATTTTTGGTGACATTTTGTGGCATCCCTTCTTTGTTGATCAGCAACATCTTCAAACCTGACGGAGATGTAACACGTGACAAAGCTACATATAGCTGACCATGTGAAAACACAGGATTCGGGAGGTAGACACCCACATTCTTTAGAGTCTGTCCCTGACTCTTATTTATGGTCATTGCGAATGCCAGCTTAATAGGAAATTGTCTTCTTTTCAGTTGGAATGTCGAATCACTAGACGCCGATGTTAAGTCAGTACGGCTTATCATGACAATTTCTCCAACGCGGCAACCTGTCATGACTTTAGCTTGTATGACTTTGTCCCCCATCTTGTGAACAACTAATCGGGTACCGTTGCACAATCCCAAACACTGATTCAAGCTTCGCAACAGCATTATCGGAGCTCCATCTTTTAACTCCAGAGTATGGCTTGGTAATCCTGGTAAGTCCAGAGAATTCAGAAACTCTGGAGGGTGCAAAACATGATCCATAGTTTCTCCTGATGTAGGACATAGTTTATCTGCACTATAAAATACCCTCCTTTCTCCTGGTATCATTGATAACATCATCGAGTTTAGCTGGTCGACGTCGATGTTTCTCGGAGCAAGTATTCCACGCTCACTTAAGTAGGACAAATCACTGTACTTATCAATTAGTTCCGGATAAGTTGATTCAATCAACCGGTGTACTCCCCTTTCATCATTTCGTATGAGAAACTCATCTGGGATTTTGATCGAGTTTGGATTGTAATCGTTTCCCATAGATGTCCCGGACACCTTTCCCTCGCCAACCATCTTTATCCACTCCGTGAAATCATGTAACCGAGATTGAAAAGTTTCAGAAACATTGTTTGTCCTAACACGCATATTTATTTTCAAATGTAAAACCCGACAATATTTCTAAATACTCGACCTCGGCAACGAAGCTCCAACTATTTGTTCACGTCCCCCCTTTGTTATAACTGGCAGTATCTGTCTAAAATCCCCACCAAGTACAAATAATTTTCCTCCGAACACCTTCTCCGAGGAACAGTTACTCGTATTTTGCAAAATGTCTCTGAATGTCCGATCAACAGCGTCAAAGGCGTAACGACTCAACATTGGAGCTTCATCCCATATGATTAAATCTGCTTCATAAATTAACATTGCCAAATCGGTCCGTTGGGTGATGTAACAACATGACGATTGGTGGAGGTTTAGCGGTATTTTGAAGCGGGAGTGCGCAGTTTTTCCATTTGGCAAAAGCAAGGCAGCAATTCCAGATGATGCCACCGAGAGAACAATTTTATTTTGTGACCTGACCTTTGCTATTAAAGTCCTCCATAGATACGTCTTGCCGTTCCTCCACTACCATAAACAAAGAAGAGACCCCCCGTCCGTCTCGTGTACGCATCCATTATCGTGTTGAAGACACACTTTTGATCATCATTTAAGCCGACATATAACGACTCGAACAGAAGGATTTCAGCTGCGCTATCATAATCGAGTTCTTCCATCATAAGCTTGTTTGTCACATTGTGGCCTAACCGATAAGATGGCAGCGGCATGGGGGGGAATTGTGTCAATGATCTACCATTCCTATTCAGTATACGCTCGATATCCAGCAGCCCTAAATTTCTCAATTCACTTTCATCAAGACATCTTTCTCTGTCTCCAAGTTGTCTCCTCGTTCGATTTTGTAAATCATCTGTTAGGTCCACCCAGTGTTTTTCCCACAATTTCGTGGGATCTGTAACTGTAGAGAACATCAGCATTGAACAGAACATGTTTCTGAGTTGGAAACCTGTGGCCCATGTGGAGGCTTCATAAAGTGCCTCATGCCATTCACCATCATGTTCAAGTAGGCCAAGTGCAAAGCATGCCGATTTGTAAGTTGGGTGCACCACTCCGCCAACTGTTCTTATATCTTCATAGCATTTTGCCCCTCGTACCTTGTTAAGTAGCATACACAGATAATAACGTTCTCCCGAGTTTGGATGTGCATAAGCAAGTCTACCAATACTAATACGTTGTTTGCGCCTTGTCCACTGTTTTTGCTTTGCGTTCCAGACCCCCCACTTTGTTGGGAACTCAACGTATGTAAATTCATTAGCATCCGGGTGGTTTATATTTGCTTCGAACCATTTGGTAAACATTGTGTCATGAATTCCATCCCGATTAATCACTGACTCGACATCATCCGTGTCCCTAAACACAACAAATTGTTCTCCTGGTAGATGATATTGTAACCTTTGCACTGAGGGATATTGTTTTTGCAAGTAAAACTCGAATATTCTCCAGCATGCTTCAATTGAGGATATGTATCGACCATCTTGAAATTGCTTGATCTCATTCACACATCTGTACATACGTTCTCCATTATTATCAGGCTGTACAATATTATCCTCGATAACAATCGTTGCACGATCTGGACCCTTATGAATGTACTTGTATAAGTACTTGATGACCTTGCTGTGGGCACACCGCTTAACATTTATGTGCGAATCATATCTTACAATGAGGTCACGGTTATATGGAATAACCCATCGGTTATCTACATCAAAACCGTTGATTTTATACGTCATGTTATTATTTTGACGTTTGTATACCACGAAACCATTTTCTGCTATTGTAGTTGCACTAACAAATGGTTTTGGGTAACCTTTTGAGCACTTACCATTTACCATACATGGAGCATTCATATTTTGATAACCACATGGCCCGTGTAACATGCATTTCGTCACAGTCGCGAATGCCAATGGATCTTCAACCTGACTTGGTATTTCCGCCGAAATGATGTCATCAATCTCTTCCGGTAACTGTGGTTTGTCCTCACCAGCCAGAGTAAGGATGATGTGAGAATGCGGTAATCCTCGTTTTTGAAACTCAATGACGTGAATATCTGTTCAGATTGTGGTGATTTTCGTAATTAATAGAATGTTTCAGAATCATTCGGACACGGTAATACAATTTCAAAAATTAAGATTAAATTTTGAAGTTAAAGTATAATAGTAATTGAGTTTGTATACCTGCAATTACTTTGCTGAAGAAATTATTTTTTTTTAGGTCTTCCATCAGTTGCTTCAGCTTAATGTGAAACACCCTTGCAACTATATCTGGCCTGTCCTCAGTGCGTTGACCAGGGAATTGTGATAGTTGTTGCTTAATCTCTGGCCAACTTGGGTTACATGTGAATGTTATAAAAAGATCGGGGAATCCCATCGTACGACAAATAGCCATAGCATCCTGATAATGTTGTATCATGTTCCTTGGACCACCAGTGAATGACGACGGAATAATGTAGCGCATACCAACTGCAGTTGCATCCGTATCACCAGCGGTTACTGCATCCTGTAAATCCCTATACAAATCAGCACGCAAAGCATTCTGATTGTTCCTGATGAAACTGAGCCTTTCCTGCTCTATTGCCGCGTAACAGTCAACCACAAACTGTTGGAACAGTCGGCCACCCTGAAGCAACGAAGTCCCTTCGCCATCGCGAGTCATCAGTCTAAATGCATAGAACTCTCTAATTGATACACCCTCATGCATATAGTTTGTCCCAGGTGCAAACTTTATGAACTTTGTCCATCCATCAGTTCCATATGGAAAGAGCAACGGGTATTGAAGCAGCATGTACGAAGGGTGCGTTTCATTAATCCTTTGGAGATTTCCATCTATCTCTCTAACTATGATGTCTCGATTTTCCATAATTTCAGACTCATCTCCAACAATGATGGCCGCAATCTCATTTGTGGTTGGTCTTGCATACTGTCTTCCTTCCCGTGAATGCAGAATCCGCACATGCAAATTTTGATTACCATTTTCATTAAACCTATCTCTTGCATTACGGAACAATCTTACATAAGGATTAGTCGCATTTAGCATTGTCTGCAAGCCTTCCAATACAGTCAAGTCTAACTCGGTTGCATCACTTGCATTCCCGCTTCCTTGAACAACCCTTAATCTGTTAGATGTTTCATGTTCTGTGTCATATATATATAGTTGAGCAAACTTAGGCATGTTTCCAGGTGCAGGAAGTAGCGAACCGATCCTGTGATAATTTGATCCACTTATCCGGAAAAGATATGGTCCTCTTCCATCGAGCACAGTGCGATCAATTTTTCCACCCATTGACGTGAAGGACAACATCGAATTGTATGTTCTTATTTTCTCCATGAATCTAGATTGAAGGAATTGATTCTTTAGAAATTAAGGCGTGTTTGGTAGTAGTGGCAGCATCACCTTTCCTCCATGACAGCACAGGCTAAACTTTGGTCTTGAAATTGAACTGTCTCTGATTCTTTCATCAAGCCACATAATAGCTGTACATTGAGAGCATCTTGCAACTCTAGAGCCGAAGCTCGAACGCGTGGAGATATTTTTTCTCCTTGAGCAGAATACAATGTTACTTCCTGTAATAATTTTTTTTTATCAGCCTTAAAAATCTTAGTATTTTTGGGTAATAACAGTGAGTAGTTAAAAATACTATCCAGTACTTGATGTTGAAGACATTCTGTTGCCCGACGTCACATTCGAATGTGAATGATGCTGTCGCTTTAAACGCAAGATTGTGGATCTTACACGTCGTGCCTCCATATGCATGACTCTTTTCATTTTCCCCGGTTGATCTTGTTCATTTTGCATCGAGTGAATGATGCGACTCACATCATGTGTATTTGCACCTAGAATTAATTGGTAGCAATTGTTTATTATTTTTTGTAGATAATAAAAATATATGATATCGAGTTATGTAGATACTGAAGACGTATATATTTACCAATTACTGTACGAATGATATGGTAGCCATTGTGAGAATCGGTGGCTTGTTGCATGCTCTCGAGATGCTGAGTTCGTCTATAACGCAAAATCAATAACTTTAATAATCGACTTTCCTTTTGAATTTGTAACAGTCGATTTCTAAACCAAAGAGAATTATTTCCCGGATTACGTAAGATGAGCAATCGTCTTATAGCAGCCAACCGACTGATCTTATATTTGATCCTTATTTCAGGAACCTCTACAATTGGAAGTTTATCCATCCTGGACATATACAATTTCAAACCTTTTAGTAGGACCCAATGCGTTAGATTCGTATCTAGGAAGGTAAGACAAACATATAAGTTACTATAGGATATTTGGGTCAATGAGTTACATACCACAATTAGAAGGCTCTATAACACCCATGATATAATTTTTAAAAAAGTCACGATTAATTAACTAACTAAACCCCTAACTAAAGGTGTAATTTGTTTACTACTGCCCCCTGGTACATATTTCTAGTTATTATTGTTATATATATATATATATATATTTTCTCGAATGAAGTTTATTTTTGGTTACAGCTCAATAAAATATGTTTTGATTTCGAAGGAAAAATATATTAAATAAAGATTTTAAAAATATAAGTTATTGGGCCTAATATCATAATTGGGTCTCTAATTCATCACAGGCTTGCAGCTAGACCCTACACCTAATTCATTAAGTTGTTTTATTCAGTCCATATATAGAAATTATAGATCATTAATTTTGAGCAATTTATGATATCGTAGCATTCATAACAAAACCCTATTACTACATTGTACTCTTTTTTTTTTTTTACTACAATCTAAAATTAAATGAGCGTGCCTAATATCATGCCTGGGTCTCTAATTATTTATTTGAAGTCCATATAATAAAAATTTGTATTACATAAACATAAGCATGGAATGAAGATTTTAAAAATACACACGAAGAAAGATACATAAATTTAAACATAAGCCTTATATCATTTTTTAGTGGGCCTAATATAATTGTTGGGTCCCTATTTAATCACAAGCTTGAAGTTAGACCCAGTACCCAATTCATTAAATTTTTCTAATTTTGATTGACATTAAATTCCATTATTTTCAAAAGATTAATTATTCTGCCTAATATCATTGTAGTTATCAATTAATCATAGGCTTGCAGACCCAGTACCAAATTATTCGAAAAGGCACTAAATCCAAGAATTTTAAAATATCAATTAGCTGATTATGAAACAGAAAATCGGAATAAATGTTAAATTCCATTGTTTTCAAAAGATTAATTATTCTGCCTAATATCATTGTAGTTATGCAATTAATCATAGGCTTGCAGACCCAGTACCAAATTATTCGAAAAGGCACTAAATCCAAGAATTTTAAAATATCAATTAGCTGATTATGAAACAGAAAATCGGAATAAATGAAACAATAATATAGTTGAGAGAGAGAGAGCTACTAACATGTTAGAATTAAAGCAAAACTTAAAGAGAGAAAGATACTAACATGATATTCTTTTTTCTACCGGTAATCATAGATATGTTTGAAATTGGAGAAGACAAAATAAAATTTTATATTTCTTAAACATAGGCATGGAATGAAATTTTAAAGAAATTTCAGAAAGAAAGAATAGACGAAGCAAATTGGCAAAAGTACCCCAAGATTTTGACAATTACGATCGCGCCCTTTTGTCGTTCGATGGAAGTTTAGAGTATGTGCCGGTGCTGGACTTCGGTGGTCTGCAAGAGCATTGAAGAGGTATACTCATGCTCAGCTCAAGGGACATAATTGTGGATGAGACCATCAGTTTCATATTATTTGATCTAGTAAGGTGATGGGGATGACTAATTTCCACACAATTTTTATTGGGGATGACTAATTTCCACACATTAATTTTTATTCTTGCCTACCCATCTATCTCATAGTAACTCTGGATTAGTGGATTAGTGAGATTGACAGTTTGGATGGATGATTGGTGGGCCACCTCCCCAGACCAATGATAACATGCCCTTTCTAAGGGATATGTGAAGATATTTTTCAAATCTTTGGAGTTTTCCCATGATAAATATAATTAGAAAATAATAGATGATAAATAAAATAGATAATGAATACAGTAAAAAAAAAAAGTTTAACTCTTTTACTATTGTATGACTTCAAACCCCGTACTATGTACGGACCACGAAAACACCAAATGCATAGACTAATACAAATTATTTTTATTAAATTTATTGATTAATAAACCTTTGAGTCCTTCTTTTTGTTGTTAATTTGATCTTTATATTTTTTTTCAGATGTTTTATTCTTTAGATGAGGTGTAAATGGAGTTTGGTGAAGCTCGAACACGTGTAAAAATAAATAAATAAATAGAAGACATATTCACAATAAAACAAAAGAATAATAAAGCAAGCGGATTTCCAGAGTTGCAATATTCCAATTCTGGAACCAAAGCTCCAACTTGTTGAGATTTTTTTTTTTTTTTATTTTGTGTTGTAGATGATGCACTTTAATATGAACTTCTTGTAGTGCATCTTGTTTTATTCTATAAAAAGCCTTTTTTTTTTCCATTTTTTCCCACTGAATGGGATTAATTTTTTCTTCGAGGGTTGTTTCTGTTTAAGATTTGGCTGTGTTATGGTTATTTTTTGTATTTTTTTTAATGCCTTTTGGGTTTGCATTTTTTTTTTTTTTGGGTTCTTGCTATTATTTTGATGCTGTACTCGGATCCTAAGTTAGGAAAGGTTAGGAACTGGTGAAATGAATAAGTTTACATTGGCAAATAATTGAACAGTTAGGACATTTCAGTCATTGTTGGGTGACCATCTTCCATCAATAGTGATTGGTCAAAGCAACAGTCTAGATCACTAAACTATGGACCATTTGCATGATATAAGAATCCATATTCCAAACAATATGATCAGGTTGCTGTTTGCATCCTCGTTTAACGAAATGCAAAGTACAAACTATAATCTGATTAAGGATTTTCTTGGATGGAGGCATGGTTGCTATATCTACCTGTTTTGTAGTTGTCATTGTCATCATCACTATCAAAACCAAATCCCACATGTATTTGGGGTCAGCTTTGTGAGTTTACTTTCCAAGTCTTTCCTTACAACTTCGTTTAATGTCTTTACCAATCTCCCCCTCTCCTAGATCCTTGACATATAAACCATCAATACATCCTATGAAGCTGTTTCAGATCTTTTGGATGTGTGCCCAGAATATTACATCACCTGAATAAAGGTTCCATGCAGTTATAGTGAGAACTTCAGTTTTAATCGTGTACATTTTCTGCCTTAACTATACTACTTCTAAAAAAGCTCAACACATTCCAGTTGTAACAAATAAAATTTGCACCATGAAATCTATGGTTACAATTGGTGTTATAATTTTAAGTTCTTGTTTATTTTTATAGAAATTCATGAATGGTGCTCATCTACTCTTAACATGTTCTCCATCCCCTAGTTTGTGATCGCCGTAGATGATGAAAATGGCAACGAAGAAGGAAATCTGATCATGGCAGAAATCATATATTCCTTCAACTACCAAGTATTACAGCCGAAATATATGGATGTAAAGAGTTCTTTAAAAATCATCAAATTAAAAGTAGATGGGGAATCTATGGATGTAAAAGACACAGAAAGCAAAAATATATATAAAGAGAGAGTACCGTTTGGGCGTTGTGCAAAGCAAGGCTTCTGTAGACATTGACAGAGAAAGTAATTGTGGTGGGATCTCCTTATTTGGAGTAGGAGATAAGAAAGAAGTTATAAAGTTGGAAGTTTTTTTTTTTTAGGGAGTTACGTGGGTTAGTTACTTCAAAGAGAGAAGAGTGGAGAGAGATGAGAGTCTGTATGCAAGGAGATGTTGACACCTATGTTGAGGTATTCTCAAAAATTAGGATTCTTAGTTTGGAGCAATGTGGTTAAACGAAGGCAAACCACATTCCCTTAGTATAATAGATAACCATTAAATAACAACTCTAATAAAATAAAATAAAGCTGCATATGGGCTGAGTCGAATAGACTTGTCGACCCATGGGGTCATGGGTTTGTCCTGTATCACTTTAGAAAATATGTGTTAACACTTCCCCTTTGTGGTTTCTTAGTGCACCAGCAACGCCTGATCAGCATCACTTTAGAAAATATTTATAACACTTCCCCTTTGTGGTTTCTTAGCGCACCAGCAAGGCTTGATGTATTTCCATCAAGGACTTAAAAAGCAAAATCGAGACCCGACTAGGTAGGCCGAGTCCGAGTTAGGTCAGTCCTATGCGGTGCCCAAAAAAATATAAAAAAAAAACATAAAAAAGAAAGAAAAAAAACCCTAGGAGAGCCCTTCTCCTCAAATACCCTCCTAAATGGGTAAGTTGTAATCTCATTTGTAGGCCCCAACGCTGGTGAAGTAGAAAAAAAAAAGGGAAAAAAAAACCAGGCAACTAGTGTAGAGAAGAGAAAGGAAGGAGCATACCGGCATATATTGCCTCATGCAATCCCACGGTTAGGATCGCAAGTGCCGGAGCACAATGAGGGTTCCCACTGGAACAATCACATGTAGAAGATCACTCTCCAACGATAAACCCACAAAAGGGAAAATTCTATCAACTTCAATCTGAGATCAAGGATCTCTACAATGCCATATTTATAATAAAAGAAATTTAAGGGCTAAGAAAACAATCCTATTCAAACTAGGAAACCAAATAAGAATCCTATTCAATTTAGAAACCAATCCTAATTACAATCTTTGCTAAAATTAAAGCTAATAATAATTTAAAAATCAGTATTTCATGGGTCCCACATGTGACCCATGTGCCCTTTTGCATTGATATGGTATTGCTGTTGCATCATTCCACCTAGGTTGGAAAAGAGTTCGAACTCGAACTCAGCTCTTCTTCTTGATGTTGGTTTTGTAGACATTGTGTACTTGAAGTGCTTCCTTGATGATATGAGAACTTGACCCTTTCTTCGGTGGTGTTGGCTTCATAGGATGGAGTGTGACTTGTTTTTCACCATGCATAAATGTGTATGTATTGTTGCGCATGCCATTAGTTCCATTCTTGTCAAACATCCATGGGCGACCCAACAAGATATCACCACTATCCATGGGTATCGCATTACACCAAACTGCATCTGTATAATCTTCGCCAAAAGAAAAAGTAACTGAACATGCATACCGTACTTACATTTCATCACCGTCATTAAGCATCTAGCAAAATAGGGACGATGATGCTTTTGAACTTCCATTTGCAATCGATCCACAAGAGCTTGAGATATAATGTTCTGACAACTTCCTCCATCAATGACTATCGTGCATTCTTGACCATTGACTGTTCCTTTTGTGCGAAAAATATTATCTCGCAACCATTTCTTCTCAGTAGTTGATGTAGTTTCTTTGATAACCATGAGAGACTCAAGACCTAGTTTCTAGTTTGGGTTGACTTTATGACCATCTGTTATTGGCTTATGTGCAAAAATATTTTCAACGCACACTAACCAATCCATGAATTCATCCGGTTTCGATTTTCCATCATATTAAGGAATCACGAGTTTAATACCTAAATCACGATCAACATTTACTGCATGTCGATCTCGTTGATTCCGATTATGTCCTCCATCATCTCGATGATTATCCTCACGTCGATTATTTTCCAAATAGGCTAATCGGGTTTCTATTCTGGCAAGAGTCTCTTGGATTTGAACTATCATTGCAGTTAGTTGATTAACATTTACCGATAATTTCGCAACGATTCCCCTCAAATCCTCATCGTTTGTGGGGGAAGACTCCACTTTTATATGCTTCTTGGGAGGCATTTTTTTCATGTAAAATTAAAATTTTTGACTGACTTTATTTGTAGATCTGCTCTCCATGATCACGCTGGCGAAAACGGATTTGAAATCTGACGGTGGATGAGCCCAATATCGTAAAAAGAAGCCTCAACCGTTGATCGGGTCAAATCTGCTGCTGATCAGATTCTGGTGATGCACGAATGGCGTCAGCAGAACACTGCTGAGCTTCAAACAGGGTTGGACCTCAAACAAGACAATCAAGACCGCCTGACCCAAACCTGAACTCAACCCAAACTAGAAACCTGGCCCAAATTGAGCTAAGGTCTCTGATACCAATTGAGGTAATCCTAGGGTTAAGATCGTAGGTGTCGCAGGCACAATTAGCATTTCGATAGGAACAATCACAAGAAGAAGATCACTCTCCAACGATAAACCCACAAAGGGAAAATTCTATTAGTCGAGATGAGGCGCGAGTGAACGGGGTACGCCTCTTCTTCACTTCTTTGCTTTTCTTTTCTTCGACCTTCAGTTTTTTTTTTTAGGGATCTGGTCAAAGAAGAGGAAAGGTTCTGGGATTCTGGGTTCGACGACGGGGGATGACGCCCACCGTGGGGCTGGGTGCTCGATTAGGGTACTAGTTTTGAAGTTAGCTTCGGCTGAAATGGGTCTAGGGTCTAGGAAGATGGTTTTGGTGGTGGGTTTTGTAAAGCAGAAGGGATCTTAGATGGTTTGGGGTTTTCGGGATGCTTGGAAATGGGGATACGGGGTTCGGGTGGTTTTGGGTTATGGTGGAGGCGTACGAGAGGGGTTTAGGGTTTCGGGTATGGTGGACGATGGAAATCGAGTGGGGTAGGCAAGGGTTCTTGTGAAGGCCGGAAGGGGTTTTACTGGCAGTGGGGTGCGTCGGGGATGGATTGGGGGATGGACGATGGATATGTTCTGATCGGTGACCGGAGATGGATCAGAGTGACGTGAATCTTGGCTCTGATACCAATTGATGCAATCCTAGGGTTGAGATCGCAAGTGTCGGAGCACAATTAGGGTTCCCACCGGAACAATCACATGTAAAAGAACACTCTCCAATGATGAACCCACAAAAGAGAAAATTCTGTTAACTCCAATATGAGATCATGGATCTCTACAATGCCATATTTATAATAAGAGAAACTTAAGGGCTAAGAAAACAATCCTATTCAAACTAGGAAACCAAATAAGAATCCTATTCAAATTAGAAATTAATCCTAATTACAATCTTTGCTAAAATTAAAGTTAATAATAATTTAAAAATCAAAATTTCATGGGTCCCGGATGTGGCCCACATGCTGTTCTGCGTTGATACGGTATTGCTGCTGCATCACCATATAACAGCACCAGGCCACCAGCTGAGCACGGAGCACCAGCTGCCAGCGCTAGCAGATCATGAAGCACCAACCATGTAGCCACAGCACCAATTGAGCATGGAGCAGCAATATCTCCAGTCTCCACTCTCCAAAGTCGAAACCCCCTCCTTCAGTGCCGAGAGAACAGAAACCCAAACCCTAATTTTTTTTCATTTTATATAAGAAGCTCTCTCTCTCCCCATTGGACTAGCCGTCCAGCTGCCACCTTTTCCTCCGTTTTTTCTTTCCTCTTTTAGCTCATGTCCTCACTTTCTTTTTCTTTTTTTTTTTTTTTTATATATTTATAGAGATGCATGTGAGTCCGACCTCTCTAAAGTTCTAGCCTGGTTTGCTTGGGACCTGACTCGGACAGTGCCGATTGCCGAGTCTGAGTCAACTCGGACTTAGCTGATTTTTTAAACCATGGTTTCCATAATTTGAGGCCTTTATGGTGGTTACGCATCACACAAGACCAATATGCATAGTTAGTTGCATCTAATTGAACTGTGAGTCCCTGTGGTGAGTGGTGTCAAATGGGCCAGTGGGTCAGCCCTTGACAAATAAAGCCCAACTTGTGGGTCAAAACAAGTCTCGTGTGTACATATATGTAATTGATTCTTTGCCTTATTAGGAGATATGATTGATGATAATTAGATTAGGATTATTGTAATTTAGTTGATTATCTCAATCACTGTAACACATGGAAACATTATATCTATACATTGAAACATCTTGACCCTCAAAAGGGATCATCGAATTCACAAAGTGTTTTCTCTTCTTCCCCTTGGCGGCTTTTACATGGTATCAGAGCACTGAGCAAACACAACTCTATACAGAGTTTTTCTGAGTGATCTTCTCCATCTTCCAACCATTGGAAGTTGTCAAGTGTCTTCTCTACTCAATAAATCTTCATCCGCTGGTCTGATCAATGTGTGATCATACGCGGCCCACCCTAGATCCACACTGCTGTATTTGGAGATTGCAACCACCCTGGTCGCCTACTTCTTCTGGTATTTGTGGACATTTTTTGAGGATTTTTAGCATCACAGAGGTAGGCTTTCTACCCTTTCTAGAGAAATTTCAGTTTCTGCAGTATCTTTCCATCACAGTCGTCTAAGTTTTTGGATTTAGCTCTTTTTGGTGAGCAATCTGGCTTTTTTGGTGCGAATTTTTATTCTTCATCACTCTATGATCTCTGATTGATCATAAATCGCATCTGTTGTCTGCCGCACTCCATTCTATCTTCAAATTCATGCTCACCTGGGTCCATGTTTTTTGGAAAAATTGTATTTTTTAAGGTGCTGTCTTCTTTGATTGATTCGTTTCAAAATTGGAAGTCCTCTCGGCTATCACATCTAGTTAGCATTCCTTATCAGTTTGATTTAAGAACAGTTGGATTTTCTTGCACAGTTTAATAGATCTACTGATTACTGAAATGGAAAAGCATGAAATTGCATTGATCAAATTTAATGGATAGAATTATGCTTCTTGGTCCTATCAATTTCAAGTCTATCTTGAAGGAAATGACATGTGGGGACTTGTTTCAGGATGGGATCCACGACCTAAGGAAGATGAAAAAAAAATACTCTCTTGGAATACAAAGGATGCCAAGATAAAAACATGGATTCTTGGTTCTGTTGAACTACAATATATCCTGAACCTCAAACCTTACAGGATCTCCAAGGAGATGTGGGAAAATCTGAAACAAGTACATCACCAAGGGAACTCTGCCCGTCAGTACCAACTTGAACTGGAGATTGCTCAGTATTCCCAAGGCACCTCTTCCATCCAGGACTATTATACGGGTTTTCTCAATTTATGGGCAGAATATGATGAAATCAAATACCTCAATGTATCTGAGGCAGCTCTTTATGAGATTCATAAATTACAGGCAACTTCTCATAGAGACCGGTTCCTCATGAATATGAGATCTGAATATGAGATCATTCGTTCCAATCTGATGAGCAGGGTTTCATCTCCATCCCTGAATGATTGTCTTAATGAACTCTTGTGTGAAGAACAAAGTCAGCTCACTCAGCATGTTTTGAAGCAACGGTCCTCAGGAAACTCTCGTGATGTCGCATATGCTGCCACTGCCAGTTACACCCCTGGTGTCTCTTGCTATCCGGGGAGATCGTTCATCATACTTCTGCTGCTAAAGGACAACCCTCTGCAAGAGATCTTAGCAAAATCCAATGCTTTGGCTGCAAGAGTTATGAACACTATGCGTCACAGTGTAAGACCAAGTTTTGTAATTACTGCAAATCAAATGGTCATGTTATTAATAACTGCAAAAGACGGCCACAAAATCGCACTCCACGAGCATATCATGTCAACACTGTAGATGCCACTCCTTCTAGTGATAGTCTTTCAGCACCGGTCATGCCTTCACCACCTCCAGCCTCCAATACTGCTCCTCAGATCACCTCTGAGCTTATTCAACAAATGATCATAAATGCCTTCTCTACACTTGGCATTTCAGGTAACCACCAATCCTCTTCCTCCATATGGTTTATTGATTCTAGAGCTTCCCATCACATGACCTCCTCCACCACTCATCTTTCTAACTTGCAACCGTACAATGAAAATTTGCAAGTCCACATTGCTAATGGTCAAAAGCTTCCTATTACAGCTACTGGTGATATCATTCATTCACTATCTCTCACAAATGTCTTTTTATCTCCTCATCTAACTACAAATCTTTTATCTGTTGGACAACTGATTGATGATAATTGTAATGTTTCATTTTCTCGCTCTGGTTGTGTTGTGCATGATTAAGTGTCGGGGACGGTAATCGCGAAGGGGCCTAAGTGTGGACGTCTGTTTCCTCTTGCTATGCCTTCCTCTTAGAATAAACAGATCTCTGCCTTTTCTTGTTTTTCTCCTCAAGATGTTTGGAGGCTCTGGCATAATAGATTAGGCCATCCTCATTCAAAATTGTTTTCTTTGATGTTGAACACTGGTTGTGTTAATGAAAATAAAACATCTTTTAGTCACATTTCTGATGAGTGTTCTGTTTGCAAACTTGGAAAAAGCAAAGTTCTTCTCTTTTCTTCCAAATCTACTATGGCTTCAAATTGCTTTGACATTATTCATAGTGACGTCTGGGGGATTACTCCTGTAATCTCTCATACACATTTTAAATATTTTGTCACATTTATTGATGATCATAATAGATTCACATGGGTTTATTTCTCGAACTCTAAATCTGAAGTCTTTGATGCTTTCCAAAAATTTATGGCGTATGTTGAAAATAAGTTTTCTACTCATATAAAAGTTCTCCTATCTGATTCCGAAGGGGAATATAATCCCCATCAGTTTCAAACTTATTTGCAAAAACACGGGATTTTATCGCAGCGATCGTGCCCTTACACTCCTCAACAGAACGGAGTTGCTGACCGAAAAAACAGATATCTCCTCGATACTGTTTGTTCTCTTCTCTTAGAATCATCAGTTCTCGCGAGATTTTGGCCTGAAGCTTTAGCCACTGCGGTCACTTAATCAATCGCTTACCATCCCATCGCCTCACCAATCAAACACCATACTTTCGTCTCTTTCATAAAGATCCTACTTATACCCACCAACGTATTTTTGGATGTGTGTGTTTTGTTCATCTTCCTCCTACTGAACGTACCAAATTAACTGCTCAATCCAGCTACGCATCTCACCAAAAGGGGTATATCTGCTATGATCCTGTGATCAACCGCCTTCGCATCTATCGAAATGTCACATTTTTCGAAAATCAACGTTTTTTTTTTTTCTACCCATTCCTTGCCTTTACCTTCTTTTTCTCATCTACCAGATTTTTCTGACACAATCTCTTTTCCATTCACTGTTTATGAACGACGTCGTCATAAGGATGTTCCACTACTGCCTTTCCCTCTGGATCCCTCGCCGGCTCCTGATCTTGCCCTCGCTTCATCACATGCTGCTTCATCTCCACTTCAGCTTCGACGCTTTACTTGTCTCTCTAAGCCTCCAGAAAAATATGGGTTTACTCGCACATCCTTGCTTGCTACCCTCTCCTCCATTGCTATTCCTACTTCTTACTTACAGGCGGTGAAGCATGACTGTTGGCAAAAGGCTATGCACGAAGAATTAGCTGCACTGCTGGATAATCATACCTGGGATATTGTTCCATGTCCCTCGTTTGCAAAACCTATCGGCTGCAAATGGGTTTTCTCAGTCAAACTTAAGGTTGATGGCTCGTTGGATCGCTATAAAGCACGATTAGTCGCACTGGGCAACCGACATGAATATGGCATCGACTATGAAGAAACATCTGCTCCAGTTGCAAAAATGACAACAATCCGTACGGTTCTTGCCATTGTTGCTTCTCACTCATGGCCTCTTTACCAATTTGATGTCAAGAATGCCTTCCTTCATGGTGCTCTCAAGGAAGAAGTCTATATGCGACTTCCCCAAGGTATTACGGGTGCCTCGGCAGGAGACTGTGTGCGCTTACGAAGCTCTCTATATGGTCTTAAGCAAGTTCTGCGCGCTTGGTTTGAAAAATTTAGGGATGCTCTCCTTCATTTACAGTTCACTCAAAGTGCCTCTGATCCTTCTATGTTCCTTCATCGCTCCTCAAATGGGATTACTGTCCTCTTGGTTTACGTGGATGATATCATCATATCTGGGGCAGATTCTGGCATGATAACCCATCTACAAGCATCCTTACATGAATCTTTTCATATGAAAGATTTAGGGCCACTCACATACTTTTTAGGCCTTGAGGTTCATCAGTCAGAGAAAGGTCTCATCCTCGATCAACACAAATATGCTATGGATCTCATTGAGACGGCTTGTCTTCAAAACTCAACTCCTGTGGATATACCTGTTGAGGCCAATCTTCAGCTTGTTCACGATACGAGTGATCTTCTTCCTGATGCCACAATGTATCGCCGTTTAGTCGGCAACTTGATCTACTTGACTATCACTCGGCCCGATATCTCATATGCGGTGAATTTGGTTAGTCAGTTCATGACACAACCACCCCATCTCCACCTCGTTGCCGTTTGGCGCATTCTTCGATATGTTCTTCATACACTATCTCGTGGCCTTTTCTTTCCCGTGGGCAATTCGACTTCTCTCATTGCTTAGATTCTGACTAGGCTGGTTGCCCTGGTAGTCGATGGTCTACCACGGGTTGGTGCATGTTCTTAGGGGACTCATTGATCTTTTGGAAGTGTAAGAAACAAGATAAAGTCTCCAAATCATCCACAGAAGGAGAATATCGTGCTATGTCTGCCGCCACCTCTGAAATTGTCTGGCTTCAGGGTCTCCTTTCTGAGCTTGGATTTCCATAATCTGGCCCTACACCTCTCTATGCCGACAATACCAGTGCCATACGGATTACTGAAAATCCTGTCTTCTATGAACGCACAAAGCATATCGAAATGGCTTGTCATTACATACGTGATGAATTTGTGTGTGAAGCAATTACTCTTCCTCATGTTCCTACCGGACTTCAAATTGCAGATATATTTATCAAGGGACTTCCTCGGCCAGGGCACCAATTCTTAGTTGGCAAATTGATGCTCGTGGATTCATCTGCATCAATTTGAGGGGGGGTGTCAAATGGGCTAGTGGGTCACAGCTCATGACAAATAAAGCCCAACTTGTGGGTCAAAACAAGTGTCGTGTGTACAGATGTGTAATTGATTCTTTGCCTCATTAGGAGATATGATTAGATGATAATTAGATTAGTATTACTGTAATTTAGTTGATTATCTCAATCACTGCAACACATATGGAAACATTATATCTATATATTGAAACATCGTGACCCTCAAAAGGGATCATCGAATTCACAGAGTGTTTTCTCTCTTCTTTCCCTTGCTGGCTTTGACAAGTGGTCTCTCCATTTGAATTAACAGTATATGCTGGAAATAAAATGTTTCTGGTCGAGGAGTTTTCTATAACTGGAATGAGGAAAGAGCTAGAAAATAGGTGCTGAATTCTAGATTCAAGAGTGTCAAATGAAAGAAACCTTATTCCTGCAGCACCTTCCTCTTTTGGAGACTACAGCCCAATTAGCTTGCTCAATTTCATATATAAAGTCTTCTCTAAGATCCTAGCCTCTAAGTTGGCTTTTGTTCTCCCGGATGGCATATCGCTTCACCAGGTGGCTTTCTTAAAGGGGAGAAATATTCAGGATCATATTGCTTTAGCTCATGAGCTGAATCAGAAACTCAAAAAAGGAGCTAAGGGAAAAGGTATCTGCCTTAAGTTGAAAATTTGAAAAAGATTTTGATAAATTAGATTGGGTCTTTTTTGTTTAAGGTGCTGGCTTTCTTTGGCTTTTGCGCGGATTGGATCTCTCTCGTTAAAGAGCGTGTCTGTACTTCTAAATGATTGGTTCTTGTGAATTGAGAGCCTTCTGGTTATTTTGATTTGGGGTCCGGACTTGGGCAGGGAGATCCTTTCTCCCTACATCTTTATTCCCGCGGAAGAAATCCTTAGTTCGAACATTGGGAATCTTGTAAGAGAGAAACTGATGGCTCCCATTTACAAAGTTCCAGCCTCTCCCTCTATTTGCCGTGTTTTGTTTGCAGATGATATCATTCTTTTCTTTTTGGCAACTCATCTGAGCATCAATGCAGTAAAATGCCTGCTGAATTCTTATCAATTGGCAGCTGGCCAATAATTTAATTTGAGGAAAAGTAAGATCCATTTTGGCAATCCTTTTTGGAAATAGTAGGTAGTCCTTCAAATCCTGGATTTTGAGGATTTTAGGCATCCCCCAAGCCTCCTTTTCGGTAAAATATTTGGAAGCCCCTCTTTTTATTCGTAGTCGAAAGGCTCATTTCTTTGAAAGTCTGAAGGATCTTTTAGGTGGAGGTTAGCTGGTTGGAAATCAAATGCGCTCTCCTTCGCGGGCAAAATTATTCTTGTAAAGCATGTACTCTAAAGCCTCCCCCTTCATGTGTTGCTTGTTCTTCCCATTCGAAGCTCTATTTGTAAATTTATGGAAAACTGGATGCAAAACTTCCTTTGGTTTGGAGGATCTTCTCTTAGTTGGCTCATTGCTTGCCTCCCTAAGCCGGAGGGTGGGTTGGGCATTCGATGCATGAAGGACTTCAACAATGCAAGTATGATAAGGCTAGGTTGGGCGGCATTTTCCTCCTCTCTTTGGGCTTCCTGGTTTAAAGAGAAATACTTCAAAGGCTTCTCACTTGGCATCCAAACTCGCTCATCTCAGGCTCCTGCAGTTGAAAGCGCATCAATATAAGTTCTCACCTCCTGTTCCAAAATAGTCATTGGCTTTTGGGAGAATGGAAAAGTGCTTTTGGCATGATAAATGACACGACCATCTTTCGTTTGTGCACCAATTTCCAGGTGTTTCTTTCTCCTGGAGTGACTCGGTGCAAGACATCTTTTCCAATCCGCAGTGGCTCTCTGATAGTTTGCTTGCTTGGCAGGTCGTCTCCCCACTCTGGACATCCTTAGCCGCTACAGCCTCTCTAATGCCCCAGATGCCCTGATTTTGTCTAGCTCAAATTCTTGCCTGCTTTCACTTTCTACTGCTTGGGATACCATTAGATCTAGGAGCTCCCCAAAACTTTGGTCTCAGTTTGCTTGGAACAGTCTACTCATGCATATCATAGCTTGCTTCGCATGGAAATTGTTCCACAACAAACTTCTACCAATGATTGGCCGCAGTCAATCGGTGTGCGGCTTGCGTCTTCTTCTATCTTTGCGGCAACCATCAAGAGAATGTCTACAATCTGTTTTTCCTATGCCCTTTTTGCCTCGGTATTTTGGGACTGGTTTGAACGGCAGGCCAGCATCAATGCTCATCATTCCTGCGCTGCTTCAATCATATGGAGTCACCTTTCAGCTAACTCCTGTACCAAAGCTAAAAAAGGTCTTGAAGCTCTCTTTATTGTGGCCTTCTTCAGCTTATGGAAGGTGAGAAATCTGGTTGTTGTTTAATATTTAGAAGCCATCTCAGGAGGTAGCAATCAATTTTTTCCTAGGTGATGCTTCCCTCTCTCTTGGGAAAATGACGTCCTCTTTTCAAAGTTCCACTCTCGACTCTTTTAAACTATGTAATCAGCTCTTTCCAAATATGAGATAGAGCTCTGGTTTTGTTCTCCTTTCTCATGGCAGTTGTTCTATCTTTTCTCTTCCTTTTCAATTCATTTTTGCAACTTACAAAAAAAAAAAAAAAAAAAAAAAAAAAAAAAAAAAAAAAAAACACCAAGAAAAGAGAGGTAGAATGTCAGTCCTATAGGTGTACAGATCGCAGAGATAGATGGTGGAGATGAAAACTAGTTGCAGAAAAATAACTAGAGAAGACAGTGGATAAATACTTTTGAAATGCTCTCCAAAAATCCAGAAAAATAACCAGAAATTCCAGAAGAAATAGTTGACTAGATAGGAACTGATTTCTGAAAGAGATGATCACAAGAAATGGGACCCGCAGTTGATTCCGCGAGTCTGCATACCGTCTGAGATGACTCTTTTGATGAAATGGCTCCAGAAGTCTTTGAAGAACAGCAGAGCTGTTTGCCTGAGATGATCGATTGGAGTAGTGTGGGTATCGGATGAAGTAAATCAGATAAGGTGGGTCCCACGGCAGATTCGTCTGCCTGATAGGCAGTGTTGACAGCCAGAAATGCAGAATCGACAATCAGATTTGCAGTGTTGGAGGTTCTGAGATGCAGATGGTTTCCGAACAGCCTTCAGATTTGGATTGTCGGACTCTCAGAAAGGATCGCCTTGAGCATGAGGCTACTAGTCAATACAACCTAAAAGCTTTAGCTTTTAGGAAGTGGAAGACCAATGTACTTAACACCCACGCCCACATGCCTACCCATGCGACCTTGGGAATTATGCCTTTCAAACTCGCGACCTAGCATGGCTCTGATACGATATTATTTATAAAGAAAGGAACAGAAAAGCAGGAAATTCCAGAGTTTCAATGATAGGGTCTCACTATCTCTTTTTATATTGCTAGGTATTGTTACAATTGTTACAACAAATACCTAGGAATAGGTCCTACACATGACTCAGTTTGGGTAGTTTTATGTGGATGGTGGGCTTTGGCCCAATAGGCCTATATTTCAGAACAACTACTTTGCATTTGTAACTTGTTTTACTCTTGTGTATCAATGCATGGTTTCAAACATTGCAGTCTGAGTCCGATGTGGAAAATGAAACCCCACCTCTCCTCTCTCTCTCTCTCTCTCTCTCTCTCATTTTCAGAAGATGTTTGAGGCTTTTGGGGTCCTCTTGCACTAATTTTGGAAGATCAAAATTACATTTCTCTACAAGATCGTAGCATTCCAAAACCGGAGGTAATGTTCATCCTACTGAATGAAAAATAAAATACGACCTCTCATTATTTCTTGAATTGTCCTAAATGATTAAACACATTTGGCTTAATTTCTCAGACATCATTTTCAATTTAAGCATTTTTAATAATTTTTAAAAATGTTTTCTGGGGCACGAGGGTGTGAAACGTGAATCAGTTCAAAGTCGACTTGAGTAGAGGGTGACCGAGTCGCCCTGTTAGTGTTAGTTTTGAAACCTTGTTATGATATTACCTTATAAGTAGGAAATTCTGTTGTACTGAAGTATTTGATGTGTGGTATCATCTTAGAACAAAACTAGTAGTCTAATTCTCTATTTCATACTAAAACTTTATTATTTATTTGTATGAAGGCAGCTGAGGGCAGTGATATTGACATGGAGGTGATGAACCAGGCAGCTGAAAGCCCATCCACTTTTGATATACCTCAGCAGTTTCCTGTTGGCTCAGAATTATCTGTTGCAATCCCTGAAATGAAAGATGGCAGTCCTAGAACTAAATTGAATGAGCCAAAATATGGGAGTCCCAGGGTATTACCTTTTGAGTTCAGAGTGCTTGAAGTTTGTCTTGAATCTGCTTGCAGGTGCCTTGAGTCTGAGGTATATGATTTTACTTGACAAGTATTTTTTAAGAAATCTTTTTTTCTTCACCTTTTTTTTTTTAAATTTTGGAACAGGAAAATACCTTTCCGAATTTGGTCTTCCTTCTTTTTCCCTGTTTGCATACATAGCTATGGATTAATTTTGTACAGAATTTCCTTTGGTTCATTGTTCAAATTGAGGGTCCAATTGCAAAATGAAAATAACTGACAGTTGCTACTTTTGTATTTGATGTTTTTAGCAAGTAAAAATAACCACTGTCGGTGTCCATGTTGCTAACACCTGGGAAGACTTTAGTATACCATCTTGTACCATAGTAACTGCTATATTGATAAAAAAAAGATATTGAGTAGAGTCTACCATGAAAATTTAAAAACAAAAGAAAATTAGTCCTTTTTTTTATCGGTAAGAAAATGAGTAGTCTTGCTGAAAGGACTTGGAAAGAAGACTAGGATATGCTTGGTTTGAACATGATTTTCTTGCTTCAGAAAGAACGCAGCAATGCAGTTGACCTGCTTGTGAAGGATATGATTCATTCCCCATATCACCATCCTAGCCTTATCCTATCAATTTTCAGTTGATTTTGGAGTTTTCTATTGAACTCTAAAAATAGAATTCCTATCAATATATGGAACACGGAAGTGTGGTGCTTGTGTGAGAGAGAGCACATTAGAAAATAATGGTGGTAGGAAAGGAATGTCAGCATAAGAGGGACAAATTTTTTCAGAAGAATGGCTTTTGGAAGTTGTACAAGGCTACAAAACGGATCCTTATCAGAAGGCAACCCATTTTGAATACCAACTTCACAACAACATTTTTGGCCATAATTTTTCATAGCCTACATTAGCCATCGCTTTATATTCAGCCTTAAAACTTAATCGTGCAACAACTGGCTGCTACTTGCTCTTCCATGAGACCAAATTTCCACTGACAATTGTGCAGTATCCTGTAGTTGACTTTTTATTGTCTTGGAGCCTACCTAATCAGCCTTTGTATATGCTTCCACATTCAAACGACCACGACAACCATACATAATACCTTGTCTTGGTGCTCCTTTTAATCGTCTTAAAATTCCATAAACTGCAAATCTGCAATTAAATGTTCAGTTCTTGGAGCATGCATAAGTTGGCTTACAATGGTAACAACATGTGAAATTTCTGGCTGAGTTAGTCAAAGAAATTAATTTCTCAACTATTATCTGATATCATTGTGGATCATGCAATAACTCATCCCTTCTAGAATGCAGACCATGATTCTGTTCAAGTGGTTTGCACCCTATTGTCTTGTTTCTTCAAGCAGGTCCAACGCATACTTTCGCTGCAAAATAATAAGACTATTCTTTGATCTTGGAACTTCAACCCTATAAAGATATTTTAGTTCTTCAAGATCTTTTATGGATTCATTCTCAAGATATGCCTTTAGATTCCTGATTTTTGCTTCTTTGCCAGTTACAACAGTATTGTCCACATAGATGATAAACGGGCTTTAGTTATTTTCACAAATACGGTGTGGAGCGTTTTATATCCGTACTGGTGCAATAGCCAAGAAAAATTAGGTACTATTGGAAAGAATAACTCTTTCTAAATGCAGCTTTGCTCATCATCATCAAAGCTTTGTCCTAACTATGTTGAGGTCAGGTACATGAATTTTGTTTCTCCACTCCAATCTATCCTGGACTAAAATCCTTGGATAGGTTATACTTCCATCCTTACTGGCTTTATCCATCTCCTCTTCGGCATCCCCTTTTTTTTCCTTGAGGGGCCACTAACTTGCATAAAAAAACTTTTCCTCATGGACGCCATAGCTAGTATGCTTTGGACATGTCCAAACCTTCTCAAACAGATTTCTCTTATTACCTATTTTTGCTATCTTTAAATGGTCTTAAATGGTCTTGATTGCGCTCATTTCTGATTCTATCTTTCCTAGTTTTACTACACTTAACATCTCAACATTCTCATCTCTGCGAAGGAATTCTATCTTTGTTTCTTACAAAGCATTTAGAGAGGAGGTATTGGTGGTGTCATTAGGCATTGGAATGGAAATGTACTAATGAATTCTTCAAGGCCAATGGATTCTTTGGATGCTAATGAAGCTTAGTGTTTGCTTTGTTGATTGGATGTAGTGAGTTGGCTTGGATGGTATGTTTAAATCCTATTCTTGAGGGTGATTCTTTTTCGTCTATCCAATGGGGCTCTAGGGAAGTCTATTCATTCTTGGAGGATTGCGGATTGGGTGGATGAGGTGCATGATATCTAAAGGCAGTTGAATGCTTATTTTCCTCTTATTTAAAGAGTGGCTAATGCTTTGGCGGATGGTCTTGATAGGGAAGGAGTTTTTCGACCTTTTGTTTCTTTTGATGTTTAGAGTTCTTTAAGTTGTCGGTTTTGATTGTGTTGTGGCTCTTGTATTTTTCCTTCTTTTTGTTGAAATAAAATTTTAAAGTTATAAAAAAAAAAACTCTCTTCTTTGCTACACTCAGTTTTTGCTTGTGTTGTTTCTTGATTGGTCAACTTTTGCTCTATAGGTCATAGCTAGTTTAATCTGTCTTATGAGATTTCCCTTCAATCTTGTTGGCATGCGGCGATCACGAAGCACTTTAGAAGCAGTTCTCCACTTCAATCATCCCGTACTTATCCTATGTTCGACATCCTCCTAATGTCTCTGCTCTTACTAATTATAGAGACAAGGTACCAGAAAGAATCTCTTTGTGGTATCTCTCTAGCTTTAATTCGGGAGTTACATCTCTTTGCATGTTGCACTAAAGTTACAACTCATAGAGTTGTCTTTGTAAAACTTATTTTAAAGCCCCTGGATTCTAAAGCCTCCCACCATCTTTAAAGTTTCACATTCACATCATTTCTCGATTCATCCATCAACACTATTTTATATGCAACAACGAACAACAAGGTATCTATTTGTGAATGAGTAGTTAACTTACTCATAACCAATGCAAAAAGTCAAGTGCTTAAAATTGACCCCCGATGCAAAACTATGGTCATTGGCAACTCACTCTTGTCTCCATATCAGTTCTCACACTAGTCACTGTTCCATCATATATATCTTTAATGTCAATTTAACCTCATGAGACATTCCTATTATCTAAAACCCACCAAATCAAATCTCTAGGTATTTTGTCATAGGCTTTCTCTAGATTGATGATGACTATATGAAGATTTTTCTCTTCTCTTGGTATTTTTCCATTAATTGTGTGAGTGACAAGATAGCTTCCATTATTGACTTCACTGGCATGAAACTTTTGTCTAAGTCTTTGTTCCTCTACTCTCTCCCATAGTTTCATGGTGCAATTCTAAGTTTAGTCTCACAATAAATGGTGCAACTTTGTTTATCTCATTTATTCTTGTATATAGCACTTTTTCTCAATTCATTTAATATTTTTTTTGTCCTTAATATCTTATTGAAGAGCCTAGTTAGCCAAACTGGTTTAATTTCTCCGAAGCATTTCTAATTGATGCTAATATGAATATTTTTAGATCAATTGACGAATATAGATAAGAAATAAATTAAGCCCAAGTAATGTTGAATTCCCAAGTTTTCGATTATGCAATAATTGCGAAGCCTGTTCACAATCCTACATGCAAGTCCTTTTTTTATTTTGATAGAGGTTTCCAATGGAAAACTCGATCTCCCCTAGCCCAGGGATAACTGTTTATTCAATTCAGATTGTTCTTGATTACCTTTAGGGCCTGTTTGGTAATTTACTTTTAAAATAAATTGGAGTGAAGTGAAATAAAAAGAATGAATAAAATATATGTAAGTATGATGGTATTTTGTTTTTAGTTGTTTGGAATGTAATATTTTTGACTTTTTGTATGGGGAAATGGAGTTTTTTTGTCTTTTAGTGAGTAAATGTAGTTGCTTTTTGACTTTTTTTGGAAAAGATGGAGGGAATTTTGGTAAAAAATGCTTTTGATGGGATGTTTAACTTGACTTCACTTGACTATATTAGTAAAATTACCAAACGGGCCCTAAGGGTTTCAAGAATAGGCTAGTCTCAATATTTAGGATGCTAGCAATTAGTATGGTTGAGGTTCATTGGAGATTGATGAATTAACACTAAGAGGCAACCATTAAGATTTAGATAGCAGCAGATACAAGTGCAAAATACCTCAATCTGCCCCAATATAAGTTTGGCTATGGGAGGGGAAGGTGTAAAGTGGTGTTTGGCAGGTGGGTTATTGGTATATGAGGTCTTGTCTGGTCATTTTGGTTAATAGGTTGTCTGGCTGATGAGTTTTCGAAGCTGATGGAATTCAGCAGCAGAATATATGGTGATACAGTGTCCGGCTTAGATGTATATGGGTGAGATGGGATGCCATTTGAGGTGGAAAGAGGCTGGGTTCATTCGGCTTTTGGATGTTACTACTTACTAGCAAAACATATAAGCACGGGCAATGTAAATATGAAAGTTATGATAAAAATATCATATTAACCAAAATTTATGATAAATTGGAAAGTTTTCAAATTTAATTAAAAGAACTATAGGCTAGGGAATCATGATAAAGAAATTATTGGGAAAAAGAGACTACCCTTGATCTTCATCGCCATTTCTTCGAAGACAAGGAAGCGAATCCAAACCGTTTCATCTTATGTAGAAGAAGACAAGCAAGTTTTCAAATGTAGAGTAGTTAGATGGAGTTATATGAGTGATCACATAAGATAAAAGGATAAGATGAAAGAGCAGTTACATTGTTGGACAGAGATATAAAATGGGTGGAGTGAGATAAGAAGGGAGGAGTTGGAAAGTGAGGAGAGAAAATAAAAGATTTAAAATAAAGTAGTACAACTGATGGTCAAAATTATGACAGCCAGTCAAAATTGAAGCCAAATCCCTTGTCTATAATATATTTAACTAGCATACCCGTGCTTAGCATGGATATGACCAACATTACAATCTAAATATTCGTGCATTAAAAGAAGTTCGTAAGTTTTTGATAGGAAAAAAAAGAGGTTATGAGTACGTGTTTATGTAATCCAAATGCTAGTGGCGTAAAAATGAAATAGGAGAATTAGAGTAGAAAGGGAATGAGAATTGGAATAGAAAGGGGATGATAGAATTTGAATGAAAACAGAGCCTTTGCAAAAGAAGAAGAAAAATGGAGAGTAGATAAGTGATTTTGATAAAACAATAAAGTAGTTAGTTGCATGAGATAGGAGTGGGGAGAGAACATGCAAGATTTTGTAAAAAAGTAATGTAACTTCTGGTCAAAATTAAAACTGCCAGTCAAAATCGAATCAAAACCCTTCCAGCTTAATATATTATAATGGGTTTTGGTAGTGTATGGCAATGGATTTTGTGGATATAGCAGTCGGCTGTTATGGACTTGGGTATGGTGATGTTTGGCAGGGTTTTATGGTGGATTGGGGTTCGGTTATATGGTTTAAAGTGGTATGGAGGTCAGCTGAATGGGATTTGGACAACAAGGCTTTCGGCTATTTGGATTTGAATTTAGGGATGCTCAATCAAGGATTGGTAGGTTTTCGAAAGGTCGATGGTTGTGTGTTGGGTTATGGTTTGGATGCTTATGGCTCTGTGGGTTGTGATCACTCCGGATGGATGTTTGTAAGTCTGTGGGTTGGAGAGTAAGAATACACCAATATTCACAAAGAAGTAGAAGGAAATCAGAACATACCTTGGATTCGCTCCAAATGGCTTCGAACTAGGTCCTTTCGTAGGAGATTTCTCAAAAGCATAGCAATTTTCATTCATTAGGTTTGAAGAAGCTAAGAGGCTTTACACTGATATATATCAGAAAACAAATAACCCTAAATATTATCTTAGTCATTAATAGCAATCTACAGCTAAGATCAAAACAACACTTTAATAATAATGGCTAATTACAAATAAAACCAAAGCATGGAAAATAATTAAATAAAATTTTAAAGGTGGGTGTCCCATATAACCGGGTCCAATGGGCCCAACAACTCCTAATAGCGAGCCCAGTTGCATCTTCCCAGGGCGAGGCCTTCTTGATGCTATGTAAATGAAGTCTTCTGCTCTAATCATCTCAGTGTGGAGTCCTCAACTAATAGTGAGGATGTGGCATGATGTTATCTGACCGCTGATCCATGATGGAAGTGTGATCCGGCGGAAGATCGCCTCTGATATGATGATCCATCGGTGGATCTCCTCTGGATTGATGATCCAACGGTGGATCTCCTCTAAATCATCGAATTGGGCCTAAGTAAATGTATCCAACCACAAAGAAGGGTGGTCAGTAGCTCTCTTTTACCTTTTTTGCTACACTTTCCAATCAGATGTCCTAATGTGCTCATCACCAATCCTTTATCGGAATGTCATCCAGTCTTGTAGCTTTACCGACCTTCATTTTTTCTAATTCTTTCTTTACTTGTGCTGCCCTAATTTTGCTGGCAGAAGGTATGCCTTGCTAATGGAGTATTTTCTCTCATTCTTAAACCCTCGTATAGTATCGTAGTTTAAATGTTTGTTAAAATATTCTCTCGTCCTTTCTTTAATATCATTGTCCTTTTCTCAAACCATTTTTCGTTGCTTTTTGTACATCTGACATGTTCTAGGCCCTTATTTCTCGTTTCCCTCATTCTTGCAAGCTAGAACTCAGCTTTGCTATCGGTGAAAAGGTCTGTAACTGCCCAAATCTATAAGCTTGTATAAACCCTTTTGCCAGTAATCTAGCCTTGTGTGTCGCAGTAGTCCATCACAGTAGTCTAATTTATGACCCGCTATACGCTTCGCTGCTGGAATATCTGATAGCTTCCATGCAACATTCTTTTCAAAAGCTCGCATCTCGTCAATCGTAGCATCCTTCCATTTAAGGTCAGACAATGCCTCAAAAACACTAGTAGGTATACCTTCAGATGGTATTTGGGAAACAAATGCTTGATGTGAAGGTGAAAAAACAATGACAGGAGACATTGTTTTGAATGAGATGTCGAGTTGTACATGGTTGCGTATCTTTTTGTAAAGCAATGGGAAGATTAAGATTTGAATCAGGTTCAAAGGCACATCCTGTAGGTATATTGACTGTTGTTGATAGTGAGCCATATGAAAGCGATGGTCGTCTTCTCTTCCCTAAGAATACACCTGAAGCTGCTTCTCTGAGTTTCCGTTGACTTGCACTTTTTTAGGAGCTCTTTGTGCAGGTTCCACGGAAGCGGAAATTGAGTTTCTGCTTCCGCAGCACCACAATTCCCACTGCTTGGATGAGAATACCGAATCCTCTCCGGCGGTGCAAAGTTCTTGCTTTTTTTCTGTTTTTGTCGCCGTACACCATTGCACCAAACACGTGTATTGTCTTTAAGCGGAAAAATTATCTCTTTTTCATCTGGAGCATAGTTACCTAATTCACAATTCACTGGATTCGCATTTGAATTCGTAGTTCGCAGTTCGATGCTTGCTTCAATTTGAAAATTCGAAGGGGTAGGTTCATTTGATTCGCTTTTCGATTCGCTTAATTTGCAATTCGAGTGTGACGAATTCGATAAAAGAATTTGAATATACAAGAATAAATGGGTAAAATCATAAATTTATTATTTAATCAAATCTAATACAAACTCAGATTCGTGTGAAATGGCCCACCATCAAGTAACT
Organism: Camphora micrantha; assembly: GCA_003546025.1. Classification (NCBI taxonomy): domain Eukaryota; kingdom Viridiplantae; phylum Streptophyta; class Magnoliopsida; order Laurales; family Lauraceae; genus Camphora; species Camphora micrantha. The sequence continues at coordinate 36,957,699 of QPKB01000004.1, read as the reverse complement.
TGGGAACACTAATTTTTATACATGTTTGGATTTTATAAATGGGCCCCAATGATGGATGAATAGAAATTACTGTATCTATTCTAATATTTAATATAGTAAGAGACGTGATATTTGGCTTCCACAAGAATTTCAAAGATTCACACAATAGCACAGAGGAGGGAGTGAAGGAAATTGAAAAAAAATGAAACATAGAAAAATTGATAGAGATAAGACTTCATCAAAAACTCATGAGGCTTTAAATTGGGGCCCATCTTTCGAAATCTAACTCGGTCAATATATTTACCACTTAATAAATATTCTTGAAATATGGTTTCATCATTAAATTGACTGGTATAAATCACATAAATTTTAATATATTATTGTATTTATCAAGTTTATGAGTGATTAATCTTACCGTGGGCCCTGTAAAGTAATAGGTTAGCAGGTCAGCTAGACCTAATGGGTCAGCCCACAAATCTAAAAGATTGTATGAGTTGTCAAATAGATACTAGATAGATATTAGCTTCCTTATCTATACCTTTAATCATGTAATTAGATCCACTAATCTCTCCATACCGTGTTATATATGGATCGATAGTCAATTCAAAACTCACACATTCTCTTGCAACTTGTCTCTCACTTTATGCTTCTGTAATCTCTCTTGTGTGCTTCTTGCTTGGTTCAAGCATCTCTAACATGGTATCAGAGCCCTAATTGTCTGTCCATTCAAGCATAAGAGGAGCCTTGTGATAGCCTGTTCGTCTGTGATCAACTATGATCAAGCACTGCAACCTACTGTGATCAAAGGTGGCCCAACAAGTGATCACTCTGCATCAGAAAATCATCCCATCCTGGTTGCCCATTTATCCTGGGAATTCTGAAAATTTTTTCCAGATTTTTTTATCATCTGAGGTAGGCCATTCTCTCTGATCTGTACTTCTCTCCTTTGAGCAACTAGTTTTCATCAAGACCGTTCAATTTTCTGGTTTCTCAAGCTTTCTTCAAAATCCCAATTAGAGGAGTTTCGCATTTTAGAGACAGATACCACTGTGTGATCTGATCTTCCATTCGATCATCCAGTGGGCCCCACAACGCTAATCTGTGCTAAAAACCAAGGCCGCCGGGGCCTTTTTTAGCCAGATTTCAAGTCTGTTGGACCCCTGTGACTGTGATCTTCGCTCTGATCCTTTAGTGGGCCCCACAACACTGGTCTGTGCTTCAATCCAAGGTCATCTGGACATAATTAACTAGGATTTCAGATCTGGGTAGTGTTTCTGTGGTTGGATTTCAGATCAATCTTGATTTCTGGGGCTAGATTACCTATCTAACAGTTTGAGAGCAATTTGGTTTGTTCCAATGTCTTCTGATCGAATTGTATCGGGTATTATTGTCAAACTTGATGGCACCAATTATCCCTATTGGTTCCATCTAATGCAAAATTTCCTAAAAGGTAAAAAATTGTGGAAATATGTTGCTCAGCAAATCCCTACACTAGATAGTAAGAATGCTACTTTTGAGGAATGGGAACCTTTCGTCGGGAAAATAAATTCTTGGATTGCCAATTCGGCCAATCCATCTATTGGGAATCAATTGGCTAAATTCAATTATCCTAAGGTTGCTTGGGATTATTTAGCAAGATTGTAGACTCAGTCTAATGCTGCTCGCCGGTATCAGTTAGAATGCGAAATAAAAAATGCAAACCAAGGAAATGACTCCCATGATTTCTTTATCAAAATGACTGCCTTATGGGATCAACCGGCTCTAATGGAACCCACTTTTAAAACAACTGATGATGCTCATACCTTTGAAGTCTATAGGCAGCAGACTCGCCTGGTTCAGTTTCTTATGGCCCTCCGCCCCGATTTTGAATATGTTCGTGGTCAATTATTACATCAGTCACCACTGCCTTTTGATGATACGACACTCTCGGAACTTCTGCTAGAAGAAAAAACTCAGCTTTCTCTTACAAGGAAGAAACATGTGGAATCCACACATGTACTGTCAGCAAATGTTAGTACCCCATAAAATGATCGCTCATTTCCATCTGGTACCAATGACTTTTGCAATTATTGTAAGAAGAAAGGACACTGGAAACGGGACTGCCCAACCAAGCCTCAAATGCCAAACAATAAGCACAAACACTCTGGTCAACAGCCCAATCGTGTACCATGCAATCTTATTCACAGAGACCTTATGTTGCCAATGTTACTGAAGATGGTAGTTTTGTGCCTCCGCAAATGGATCTTGCATCTAAGATTTAGGCTATGGTTGATGAGTGCATGCAACAGTTATTTCTGACTTCCTCCACTAGTTTTGCTTCTTAGATGGCCACTACCCCCTCAGCCTCTGGTTCCGCCGTGACCATTTCTGGTCCTTCAGGTACTCATGATACTACATGGATTTTTTATTCTGGTGCATCCTATCATATGACAGATGCCATCCATACAATTATGTTTCCAAACTTCATAATTGTTATACTCTTGCTAACTCTCTCTCCATCCATACAACAGATGCCACTCCTCTACCAGTCTCCTGTGTTGGCTTCGTTTCAAATAAGTTGATCTCTCTCACTTATGTTTTGTGCATTCCTCACCTGTCTATCAACTTAATCTCTGTTAGTCAATTGACTTCTTCTGGATTTCTAGTCTCATTTTCTTCTACTGGCTCTTCTGTGCAAGATCCTCACACCGGGAGATAGATTGGGACCCGCCTTAGGTCAAGAGGACTTTACTATTTCCGCTCGCTACATCTTCCATCATCCAGCATCCCCCCTGCCGCCCTTGTTTCATTTACATCACCCTTTACTCTTTGACACTCTCGTTTAGTACATTTATCTTTAAATAAAATGAACTTTTTATTATCTAGTTGTGTGTTTGGAAACATCTCTGCATCAGACATTTCTACTTGCTTTGGTTGCCAATTTGGTAAACAACATGCATTCCCTTACAATAAAAGCACTTCTTTTACTAATGCTCCTTTCGCTTTGGTGCATTCTGATGTCTGGGGACCTGCCTCTTAGCTAACGGAAGGTGGTTCCATTTATTATGTGTTGTTTATTGATGATTTCACTAGATATACATGGTTGTATGTGATGAAAAACCGTTATGAGTTATACACTATCTATATCGCTTTCTCCACCATGGTTTCCACTCAATTTGACATGAGGATTAAAATATTCAGGTCTGACTCCGGGCGACAATACATGCCCCACAAATTTCATTCTTACCTGATCAATCAAGGGACTCTATCTCAATTATCTTGTCCAACCACAACATAGCAGAATGGAGTAGCAGAACGGAAACATAGACATATCCTAGAAACTGCTAGATCCTAGATTTATTCCTCACATGTTCCTCTGCAATTCTGGGGGGAAGTAGTCCTGATTGCAATCTATCTAATTAGCAGAACACCACCCTCTGTTTTATCCGGCACATCTCCCTATGAAAAATTGCTCTCCTGTAAACCTGACTTATCCTATCTCAAAGTATTTGGCTGCACCTGTTTTGTTCTGTTGCATGATAGTGAGAGTACCAAACTTTCCCCAAAATCCACTGTCTGTGTCTTTTTAGGATATGGCATCGAACATAATGGCCATCGATGCTATGATCCTAAAACCAATAGGTTACGGGTCTCTCGTATTGTCACCTTCTCGGAACATATTCCTTTCTATACATTACCTACACCATCCCCTTCTCCTGAGCAACCTCCTGTCTATCCTCTTGATCCCTTTCCAGACCTGTTTCCCTCCGATATCCTTTCTCCTCCACCCCTGCAGGTATATCATCGTCGGCCCAAACCTCCGTCTGCTCCTTTGGAATCTGCAGCCCCACCTCCTACTTCTGACCATGGGCCTATCTCCTCTTCTCCAGATGTGCAGGATCCTCCTTAAACTCGAAGGTATCCCTTGCGCACCAGAATCCCTCCCTCTCGTTTTGGCTTTGTTTGTACTGTTCATTTTTCTCCATCGTATAAGTCCGTCCTTGCAGCAATTCATACTTTGACAGAACCGCTATCCTTAAGGAGGCAATTTCTCATGCTAACTAGAGATCTGCCATTGTAGAAGAACTTGCAGCTCTGCAGAAAACTCAAACATGGGACCTTGTTCCTCTTCTCTTCGGGAAACGGGCCATCGGCTGCAAATGAATATTTAAGATCAAGACCAAATTTGATGGATCTATTGATCGTTACAAGGCTCGCTTGGTTGCAAAAGGCTACACATAAGAATAATGGGTAGATTGTGAGGAGACTTTTGCTCCGGTTGCTAAGATGACAACTATCCATTCTTTTATCTCTGTTGCCGCTGTTAAGACATTGGCTACTCTATCAGCTTGATGTCAAGAATTCATTTTTGAATGGATTCCTTCAGGAAGAAATCTATATGCATCCTCCTCCAGGCATTGTGAGACCTCCTCATTTTATGTGTTGTCTCAAACGCGCTTTATATGGACTCAAACTAGCCCCTCGTGCTTGGTTTGAACGGTTTAGCACTAGCATTATTAGCATTGGTTTTTCTCAGACTGCTCATGACTCCGCTCTCTTCACTCGCTATTCGCGATCTGGATGTGTTTTCCTGTTACTCTATGTCGATGATATGATTCTCACTGGCAATGATGCTCCTGGTATTCTATCCTTTAAGAGTTTTCTTCATCGACAGTTTGAGATGAAAGATTTGGGCAATCTACGTTACTTTCTGGGCATTGAGGTTGCCTACTCTCCCAAAGGATATCTTTTATCACAAACGAAATACTGCAATGAAGTTCTCCAACGAGCTGGACTCATAGATCTTAAGGATGTCTCAACTCCAATTGAACATAATCTGAAGCTTCGAACTACTACTGATGGAGCTCTACTTTCTGATCCAACTCGTTATCGTGAGGTGGTTGGCAACTTGGTTTATCTTACGATTACAAGACCTGATATTGCCTTTGCGGTACATTTGGTAAGCCAATTTATTGTGCGACCCAGTCATATTCACTGGGTTGCTATACTGCGCATACTGAGATACTTACAAGGAAGTTCCAACCGTGCCCTCCTTCTTTGCTCTAGTCAAAATCTTACTCTGCATGGCTATTTTGATTCCGACTCGGCAGGAGATGTCAATGATCGGTGCTCTACAACAGGCTTCTCTATTTTTCTTGGCTCCTCTCTCATCTCTTAGAAGAGCAAGAAACAAGAAGTTGTCTCACGGTCTTCCATTGAAGCTGAATATCGTGCTGTATCTCACACCACTAGTGAAATTATTTGGCTTCACTTGTTACTTTGGGATTTAGAAGTTCTAGTTCCTAAATTTACCCATCTTTACGGACAGTGAAAGTGCACAGAAACTGGCAACAAATGACGTCTTCCATGAATGATCCAAACATCTTGAAGTTGACTGTCATTTCATTCGTCAACATGTTCGGAGTGGTACTATAAAGCTCTTCCAGATTTCATCAATTTTTTCACCAAAAGCCACTCTTCCTCTCGTTTTTCGGAGCTAGTTTCCAAGCTCTCTATGGTCACTTTCTCCCATCCAAAGCTTGAGAGGGGATGTAAAGAAATAGGCCAGCTAGACCAAATGGGTCAGCCCTCAACCCATGTATTGGGTCAACCCACAAATCTAAAAGATTGTATCAGTTGTCAAATAGATACTAGATAGATATTAGCTTCCTTATCTATACCTGTAATCATGTAATTAGATCCACTAATCTCTCCATACTGTGTTATATATGGATTGATAGTCAATACAAAACTCACGCATTTTCTTGCAACTTGTCTCTCTTTTTTATGCTTCTGTAATCTCTCTTGTGTGCTTTTGGCTTGGTTCAAGCATCTCTAACAGGCCCAACTCTTTTTTAGATGAAATTTAGCTAAATCCACTTTGTATATATAAAAGAAGTCTCATCTTCTTTAGTTTTTATTTCTAACTGGGTGGGCCACACAATGAGTCTCACAAATTGGGTGCTGACGTGCGGTACTCTACTCTTCAATAACTTTGTGATGGGAAGACACTTGACAGGTATGAGAAGACACTTGACAGGAGAGAGGCTCGCTGATGCAGCCCGTTCACAATCCAAGAACAAGACCCGCAAGCCTTGACGGACTTGTCTGATGGGGTCCACATGTTCCACACGTTTTCTAGATTAGTAGTGTTGCTTTATTTACTTATTTCTAGATTAGTAGGTTGCTTATTTGTTTAGGAAGATTTCCTTTTTAATTTATATGTTGATTAGGATTAGCTATTTCCCTTATTGCTTATTTAGGAACAATGCAACTCTATATATAGAGAAGCTCCTTATTGTCATGTTCATGTTTTATTCAATTATTCATGGCTGTGATTATTGTTTTGTGTGGAATCCCTTTGTTGGATTCAATCAACCTTATCTGAGAGGTTGGTCTATTCGATCGAAGATCCGGGGCTGCGCCAAATTGGTATTAGAGCCCAGATCCGATCACCGGGGAAACTACTGTCTTCCTCGGATTCCGTCCACCCCTTCTCCCCATCCATCCCCATCGTCAAAATCCACCCAAACCATAACCCACACCCCTGAAAACCAAAACCCTAATTCCCAAAACGAGAAAGCCAACAGTGTCCCAGAAGCCCATTCTGCCCATCTCTGCTGTGCCCTTCTCCATCTCCTCTCTGTGTCAAAACCCAACATCCCAATCCAATCGAATCCCACGCTTCCAGACAAACCCATTTACTTCCCCACTCACCAGAAACCAACCCATCCACAAGCCAGTCCCATACCCCTTTTAGCCTCCTTACCGAAACCCAAATCCCTAAATCTCCCAACCCTAAATCACCAACCCGTAAATCACCCCTTTTAGGACCTCCCCTTAGCCACCTCCAATCGTTGTTCGTCCATCCCCAAACCCAGAGCAAAAAAAAAAGAAAAAGAAAAAAAAAAGAGCAGCAGAAGAGGAATAACTGTGAAGGGTTTCGAAACACATACTTGGCATCTTCCCTATTCCCCTGACAGCGGCCATCAACCAGCGCTCCCCACAGCATCGTCCAGAAACCATCGCACCACTCGCCACTGCAACGAACAACAACCAGCAGCCATGAGCTGGAGTAGTCGTAGCAGCCTACCGCGGCACTTTCGACTCCAATCTCTGTCTCCCAGTCTCGCCTTCACTACTGCATCAATGACGGAAAGCACCAGTGCTAGCCCCGCTCTCTCCTTCGTTTCATCCAAATAGTAAGCCTTCCCAGCCTTTTCTTTTATTTTCTCTGCGCACAGAGCCTGAGGAGAGGAGAAGAGATTTTTTCCCTCCCTTTGTTCGCACATGTTTGTCTGGGAGCACTGCATTGGGCCAAAGCTTAGGCCTGACCTGCAGTCTGGGCCCCGATCTGAGTTTAGACCCAACCCGACCAAAAAAAAAAAAAAAAAAAAAAAAAAGAAAATCCAGCCATGCCTAGTGTCACGACCCGAGGCCCTGTTGGATATCCGGATCGTGATTCTTTAGCAATATTCACCATGCATTCATCAAATAATTTCCATAAGGAATCAGGCATTTAGTTTAAAATATAATTCCAATTATAAATATCAATAATCTCTGAGTATTCAAACTTCTTATGTCCTGACTCAAATCAATAATGTGCTTAAAGCATTAAATAAATTTCCTAAACAAAGACTAATTCCTCCATCAACTAATTGAACTTTTCTCGTTCTCTTCCTTTAGCCACGCATGCCGAAATCTACGTGCTGAACGTCATTATGCTCTGGCCCACCCGCAATAAAATTACCTGAAGGAGGCAACACAACATCAGTATTACTGGTGAATGAATTTTTCTTAATTGCACAAGCAACATACAACATAATATCACATAATCAACAAATCTGAATAAATAGATTAATTACCATTAAAAGTACATCCATATACATATCTGTGCCCATGTACATTACCACGCCTCCAGGGCTTATCGTATACATGTATACCGGTCACTATGACCCTGTCTCATCAGACACGTCTGCTAAGGACTAGCCAACACAATGGCCATTAACGTCCACTAAGGACCAGCCTACACAACGGCCATCAATCATCCGGACACAACTCCAACATCCCTAGTCTGGGACCCAATGCACAATTTCATAATCACATAGCAACCATAATTCAATGTTATTAAAAATTTACATAATCAGTAATGTGGACCTACACAATTTACTTGTTGATATCCCACTTCTAGTCATGATTGGTATTAATAAATGTAGGGGTGGCCCACTCTTTATCATAAATAGAATATTATGCTGCATCACCTTAAAATTTCAATACAACAGTCCACATAGTTAAACATAATCCACATAATTTAATTTTAATCCACACAATACCTTGATTAATCTAATTAGAGAGATTAGATTTCAATCATATATAAAGTCCCAAGGCTATCCTCCTTCATAGATTCCATTCAGGTCACATATACCTACCCAGAACCTAGCAAAGACAAGTGTTTCACGCCTGATATACATTGATAACAATCTGGTGGGTCCACCTTGGCTAATCCAAGATCAAACTTGATGTCTGTGGTCGCCCAAGGCTAAAGTATCATATCCATGGATCTAATTCATTATCAGATCATTCTCTGGGGCCCACAGATCCAAAACAGGTTTCTAAAATATCCACAACAAGTCACGCCTGGGTTATTTGCATCTCTTGGACAGTGGGTCCCGCTGTTCCCAGACCCCAGATGTCCCTGATTTCTATGCTTGCCCAGGGATGGTCTTCAATCCTATTGGATTGGATTCATCAACAAACCCTTCCTGGTAGTCCACAGATCACAACAGAGGCTACCCTCTGTTATACCATACCATCGCCTGTTTTAATAAAAGCCACAGAGTGTACGGTTAGATGAGGCCCACTCTCTAAGGGTCCACCACTACAAGGGTCGCCCATGGGTCCCCTTTCAGATGTGGGGTTCTGATCTTTGATCAGGTCCACTGATGGGTCCCACAACCCCTGACGACATTCAGCCTTATTTGCCTCCAACTCACGCCTGTAACATGCAAATCAGGTGGATGGTGGCCCAGACGGGGTCCACTCCCTATAGGACCAGCACCACCCTGGTTGCCTATATGCATGCTCCCCATTCCATGGTTCAGATCCATCATACAGTGGGCCAAGGGGCCCACAATCCCCAAAACAGTAGTATGTCTAGTAACAACATGCCTCTTAGTTCCACAAATCCATGCCTATTCGATGGATTTCCCTGAATTTGCATTCTATCAATTATATCATTCCAACAGCCATATAACATGCTTCCTTTGCATTCAAAATAGATTTCACTCTAATCAATAGGTTTTACATGCTGCTATGTATCCAATTCAACATTATCAATCGTCTAGAGCACCATTAGTGAGTAATTAAGAAGATTCATTCACCTTTGATACGCGATTGTTGCTTTTGTGATGTGTGGACGCGAGAAGGAATCCGACGATTGTCTTCCGACTGATTGGCTTCTTCCTTTTCTTCCCCTAGATTTCCAGTCACCAACTCTCTCTCTCGGATTTCTCTCAAAACAAAGAAGAAGTATATACTACAGCGAAGGTCTTGTTGGTTGTCTATATATAAAGAGGAGATAGAGTCCTAGTCCTCTCATACTTCCTAATTAGCAACTCCTTCGCTTTCCAAAACCTTTCACGTGAGACACTTCTAATTCAAAAAAATAAGTTAAACAACTAAGGGTCCTACCTGGGCTAAACTAATCCTGGGCCCAGGTAACTCATGATATTACATAGTCCCCTTCTTGGGAAATTTGGTTCTCCAAATTTAAAACATACCTGTGGCAAAAAGATGCGGGTACTTCTTTCGGACCTCGTCCTCGATCTCCCAAGTAGCTTCCTTTTGATCATGATGCTTCCATAGTACCTTGACGAGTCGGACGGTTCGTCTCCGTAACACCCTTTCATTGGTGTCTGAGATTGCAACGGGTCTCTCCTCATAGGATAAATCTGGCTGTAAGTCCATTGGCTTGAGTTCTATCACATGAGACGGATCGGGCTCGTATTTCTTCAGCATTGATACGTGAAACACCTTATGGACTCCAGGTAACTGCGGTGGTAGTTCCAATTCGTAAGCGTTCCCATTGCTCATGCGCCCTGTAATCTTGAAGGGTCTAATGTATCTCGGGCTTAGGTTTCCCTTTTTGCCGAATTGCATCACTCCCTTCGTCGGAGAAACTTTTAGGAATACCGATCACCCACTGCAAATTCTAGTTCTCTTTGGCGTTTGTCTGCATAACTCTTCTGGCGACTCTGTGCTGTCTTTAATCTGTTCCTGATCTTCTTAATATTTTCTGTAAAAGTTTGCACCCATTCAGGGCCTAATATTCGTCTATCGCCCACTTCCTCCCAACAAATCGGAGAGCGGCAACTCCTGCCATACAGGGCCTCAAAAGGAGCCATCTGGATACTCAAATGATAGCTATTTTTATAAGCAAACTCTGCCACCGGTAACTGCTCATCCCAACTGTCACTGAAATCTATAGCACAAGCTCTAAGCATGTCTTCTGGTGTTTGATTGGTTCTCTCAGTCCGCCCATCAGTCTGGGGGTGATATGCTGTGCTGAAATTCAGTTTAGTACCCATAGCCCTTTGTAAGCTTTTCCAAAATTGTGAAACAAATCTAGTATTCCTGTTTGATATGATCGATGTTGGGACGCCATGCAACCTTACAATCTCCCTAACATATGTTTTGGCCAAGTGTTCCATCGTAGTTCTTCCTTTCAACGGTATGAAGTGTGCCGACTTGGTCAACTGATCCACAATTACCCAGATTATTTCATTATGTCTTGAGGTTCTGGGAAACCTTGAAATGAAATTCATAGTGATATGTTCCCATTTCCATTCTGGTATAGGTAATGGTTGCAGCAATTCCCCCGCCGGCTTCCTATGATTAGCCTTCACTTGTTGACAAGTAAAACAACGTCCGACAAACTCAGTAACATCATTTTTCATGCCGACCCACCAAAATTTGATTTTTAAGTTCTAATACATCTTGGTGCTCCCTGGATGGATAGTATATCTTGTGTGATGTGCTTCGTTCAAAATTTCATCTTTGATTTCCCGGATATTTGGTACACAGACTCTGCCTCGGAAATATAATACGCCACTAACAACTGAGAAGTCCGGTTTATTGTCCATTTTGTCGAAGATTTCCGCCAATGCCTTGTCATCTCGTTGATGGTCTTTTATTCTCTGGATTAATTCGGGTTGAACCTTGAAGCTCCCAATTAATACTTTTTCACCAATAGACCATCAATTAACATCCAAGTCCTTGATCTCTTCAAGTAGTCTCCACTCAGCAGTTAGGCAAGCCATCTGTGCTGATTTCCTGCTTAAGGCGTCGGCTACAACATTCGCCTTTTCTGGATGATAAAATATAGAGAAATCATAGTCTTTTAGGAATTCCATCCATCTTCGTTGTCTCAAGTTTAACTCTTTCTGAGAAAATACATATTTGAGGCTCTTGTGATTTGTATATACCTCGAATTCTTCACCGTAAAGGTATCTCCAAATCTTCAGTGCAAAGACTACAGCTGCCAACTCAAGGTCGTGCGTAGCATAATTTTGTTCATGGACCTTTAGCTGTCTGGAAGCGTACGCAATCACCTTTCCATGTTGCATGAGAACACACCCTAGCCCTTTTAACGACGCATCATAGTAAATAACAAATCCTCCACTTCTAGCGGGCAGGGTGAGTATTGGTGCCGATGTTAGTTTACCTTTTAATGTTCGAAAGCTATCTTCACATTTCTCATCCCAAGTGAACGGAACATCCTTCCTTTTGAGTCTGGTTAATGGTCCAGTAATTGTAGAAAATCCTTGTACGAACTTTCGATAATAGCCAGCCAGGCCTAAGAAACTGCGAACTTCTGAGACATTTGCGGGTCGCTTCCAATTCGTAACCGCTTCTATTTTTGTAGGGTCTACAAATAATCCTTCTCCTGAAATAATGTGGCCCAAAAAGGTGACTTGTTCTAGCCAAAAATCACACTTGCTTAGCTTGGCATAAAGTTGGTTGTCTCTCAATAGCTGCAAGGAGATACGCAGATGCTCTCCATGTTCTTGTTGTTCCTTAGAGTAAATGAGGTTATCATTAATAAATACTACCACAAATTTATCCAGATAGGGTTGAAACACTTGGTTCATCAGTGCCATGAATGTAGCTGGGGCATTGGTCAAACCGAATGGCATGACTAGAAACTCGTAATGACCGTACCGCATTCGGAATGCCATCTTGGGAATGTCTTCCTCCCTCTCTTAGTTGATGGTAGCCAGACCTTAGATCAATCTTGGAAAAGTATTTCGCACCTTGCAGTTGGTCAAACAATTCATCAATGCGGGGTAGAGGGTACTTCTTCTTGATAGTCACCTAGTTTAACTATCTATAATCAATGCACATTCGCAGGGTTCCATCCTCCTCCTTCACAAACAACACTGGTGCTCCCCATGGAGACACACTATTGTCCAATAATTCCTCCAATTGATCCTTGAGTTCTGCACGGGCCATTCAATAAGGTGCCTTAGAAATCGGGGCTGTACCCGGCATAAATTCAATGGTAAAATCGACCTCCCGAATTGGGGGTAACCCTGGCAAGTCATCCAAAAACACATCGGGAAATTCCCTAACAACGAAGATATCTTCTATGCTTGGTTTCGGTTTATCCTATGTAATGAAGGCTAAAAAGCCCTTGCACCCATTCCTCAGTAGCTCACCAGCTTTGATAGCTGAGATAACCATTGACCTAACAGGTCTCCTTTTTCCCACCAAACTAACATGAGTAAATCCCTCCAGATTAAATCGAACTACCTTGTTAAAGCGGTCTAAATATGAAACCACAGAAGATCAATTGCAAGATACAGAAGCTGATGACGGCACACCTCTGCTTTTTCTTGACCGTCGTCTATTAGTAGCTCTAATTCAAAGGAGGAAAATGAAGACTGGAATTATGCCTCTATTTTCTGGTCACGAGTCATTTGCAAGGGCAAGTCATGTAACATGATCGTTGATGGTGGCAGCGCGATAAATGTCATCTCCTAATAAGCAGTAGAGAAACTCAAGCTACCAACCGAGAAGCATCCAAGACCTTATAAAGTTGCATGGGTCAACAATTATTCCATTCCTGTACGAAAGCAATGTGTAGTCCCTTTCAGGGTTGGCAAGTATGAAGATACAATTCGATGTGATGTCATTCCAATGAACGTTACACACATTCTCTTCGGGCGACCATGGCTACAGAAACTTAAGGTCATTATAGATCACAAGCACAATACTTTATACCTTCAATTGGAAAGGATGCAAGATAAAGTTGCTTCCATTGCCTGCTCAATCTTCCTCATCCACATCTGATATAGCTCCAGCACTTCCTATCTTGACTATGCTGAAGTTTGAAGAAGAAAGCAAAGAGCAGGGCGTCATGTATGCCTTGATTACTAGGCAAGTTCCAGTAGAATCTCCTAATACATCTGCCCCACAAGAAGTAGAGCCACTTCTGCAGAAACTTGCTGATCTAGTTCCAGATGAGCTGCCTAAGGAGCTACCTCCATTACGTAACATCCAACATGCCATTGATCTTGTCTCTGGCGCTTCATTGCCAAATTTGCCTGCATACTGGATGAGTCCTATGGAGCATACATAATTAAGAAGGCAAGTTGATGATCGTTTACAAAAGGGATATAGCAGGGAAAGCGTCAGTCCCTGTGGAGTACCTACACTTCTCACTCTAAAGAAAGATGGAAGCTGGCGTATGTGCGTGGACAGTCGCGCAATCAATAAAATCACGGTAAAGTACCACTTCCCAATCCCGGATTAGATAACATGTTAGATTTGATGACTGGTGCATGTATTATTTCTAAAATTGATTTGCGAAGTGGTTATAATCAAATCCGTGTAAGACCAGGTGATGAGTGGAAGACTGCATTTAAAATCAAAGATGATCTTTGTGGTGGTTGGTTATGCTGTTCGGGTTAACCAATGCACCCAGTACTTTTCATGCGAGTCATTGACACAGTTGCTGCAACCTTATATTGGGAAGTTTGTCGTCGTTTACTTCAACGATATCTTAATCTACAGCAGGACAAAAGCAGAACATCTTCAGCATCTAGATACAATCTGCCAACTCCTTCGCCAAGAGCGTTTCTATATTAATCTCAAGAAGTGCACATTTATGAGTGATTCTGTTATTTTCTTGGGATATGTTGTGTCGGCACAAGGAATTAAAATGGACCCTGATAAGGTCAAAGCAATTCTTGATTGGCCCATTCCTATTTCAATCACTGAAGTTCGAAGCTTTCATGGTTTTGCAAACTTTTATAAGAGATTTATTCGAAACTTCAGCAGTATCATGGCTCTTATCACAGAATGTATGAAGAAAGGTGAATTTAGGTGGACTAGTTCTGCCACTAGAGCCTTTGAAGACATAAAGCGTAAAATCACTGGGGCACTAGTTTTGCAAATTTCAAATTTTGACAAGGTCTTCGAAATTGCTTGTGATGTATCAAATGTCGGCATTGGAGGTGTTCTTATTCATGAAAGACACCCGATTGCATTTTTCAGCAAGAAACTTTTTGATGCCAAGAGAAAGTATTCTTCTTATGATTTGGCATTCTATGCCGTTGTACAATCACTTCGTCATTGGAGACATTACTAGATTGGCAACGAGTTTTTTCTTTATTCCGATAATGATGCTTTGCGACATCTACATTCACTGCAGAAGATCAGTGCCAACCGTGCTAAGTGGAGTGCTTATATATAAGAGTTCAGTTTCAGCATTCGTCATACAACAGGAAAAGATAATTTGATAGCTGATGCAATCAGTCGATGGAAGCATTTGTTGACAACCATGTTTGTTAGTGTACCAGGTTTTGAACAACTAAAGCTATATTATGCTGATGACCAAGACTTTGGCTCTATCTATGCAGAACTGTGCAATGATTATCTTGGTAAGCATCCTCATTATAGCATTCATGATGGTTTCTTGTTTAAAGGTACACAACTCTGCCTCCCTACCACACCCATTCATGAATATGTTGTCTGAGAGTTGCATTTTGGAGGATGTAGTGGCCATTTGGGACACGACAAAACTCTTACTCTTGTCAGCGATAGGTATTATTGGCCTCGAATGAAGACCACTATTATTCACATTTGCGAGAGATGTAGGACATGCCAGCTAGCCAAAGGTAACAAGAATAACACTAGACTTTATCAGCCTTTACCTGTTCCTCATACTCCAGGGGAAGACATTAGCATGGATTTTGTGCTAGGTTTGCCAACAACTCAAAGAAAAGTTGGTTCTATTTTTGTTGTCGTTGCCCGCTTCTCACAGATGGCACATTTTATTCTGTGTACTTCAATTGGTGATGCCTACAAGGTTGCCAAGCTCTTTTTCTAGGAAGTTGTTTGTCTACATGGCCTTCCAAAGACTATTGTATCTGATCGAGACACAAAATTCATGAGTTATTTTTGGAAGACTTTATGGATGATGTTCAATACCAAGCTTAAATTCTCCACAGCTTACCACCCTCAAATAGATGGCCAAATAGAAGTGGTAAACAGAAGCCTTGGACATTTGTTACGATGCCTTGTTCGCGATCACATCACAACTTGGGATCAAGCATTACTTATGACTGAGTTTGCATACAATAACTCGGTCAATCGGTTTACTCGTACTTCTTTATTTGAAGCTGTGGCAAGAGTTCGCTTGCGACTACGAGTTGATCTTGTCCCTTTGCCTATAGATGCAAGAATAAGTGCCGATGCGGAAAGCTTCTTTCACCACATTCAATAAGTACTCAATGAGGTCCGCCAACATATATCTGCCAGTAATGCCACTTATAAGCAGCAAGCTGATAAGCATCGTAGATTTATTGAATTTGCTGAAGGGGATATGGTCATGGTCCGTACCTGTCCAGAACGTATGCCTCCTGGAACTTATAAGAAGTTGCACCCACCGAATATAGGTCCCTACATGATTCTCAAAAAGATTGGCTCCAAGGCTTATGTGCTAGATCTACCATCCGATTCAGGTGTTAGTTCTACTTTCAACGTAGAGGATCTTATGCTCTATCGTGGTCATGACAATGATGGAGAAATTGAAGAGCAGACTATTGCCCTACCTTCTAATCTACCACCTGTTGATGAGATTGTTGATGTGCTTGATGGTCAACTTGTTTCCATTCGTCAAGGCGGTTTTCAAAAGTTCTATGTTCATTTGAAGAATCGTCCTCTCTCTGATGCTAAGTGGACCACTACGACATATTTTCAACGCTTGAATCCCGATCTTTATGAGCGCTATCAAGTGATTAACTCGCCGGAGTCGAGTTCTTTCAAGTCGGGGAGAGTTGATGTAGCCTGTTCACAATCCAAGAACAAGACCACAAGCCTTGATGGACCCGTCTGATGGGGTCCACATGTTCCACTCGTTTTCTAGATTAGTAGTGTTGCTTTATTTACTTATTTCTAGATTAGTAGGTTGCTTAATTGTTTAGGAAGATTTCCTTTCTAATTTATATGTTGATTAGGATTAGCTATTTCCTTTATTGCTTATTTAGGAACAATGCTACTCTATATATAGAGAAGCTCCTTATTGTCATGTTCATGTTTTATTCAATCAATTCAAGTAACGTGAGTTATTCCCATGAGTTCATGGCTGTGATTATTGTTTTGTGTGGAATCCCTTTGTTGAATTCGATCAACCTCATCCGAGAGGTTGGTCTATTCGATCGAAGATCCGGGGCTACGCCACTCGCCTTCCTACTTTCATGAAGACCATTGAGTGTCTTCCTTTCCTTCGTCTGCTACTTATGGGCATTTATTCTTCTTGTACCATCTTTTCATATTGGAAAGAATTGCTTCGAACCGGAGAGTTTTGAAAACCCCGAATCCAACGAATCGAATCTCGTATTGTTCGATTCAAACAGTACGAAATTCGGCTGTGGTTAGACCGAATCAGGTAACTATGATCCGGAGTCCATGGAAATGTGTCTTGCACAAATGTACCCTTAGAGTTTGATTTTTTGAATGCTGCGGTTTCTTTTGTCATCTCAACCCTAGCATTGTTCTTTATATGAGCACACACATCCTCTGTTGAGTTCTATAGTTCCTTTGCTGTCTCACAACATCAAAAACTTGTTGCCATACTTTTTTCCATTGAGTTCAGAATCCAATTTATACTGAGCGTGTTTTCAGATTTCCAACTCTTTACATTTCGGATCATCTTTAGGAGGTTCTGTGCTCCTCCTATCTACTTAACCAAGTCTTTCTGCTTCCTCAATCGCCAGTTTAGTGGAATAAACCTCTTCCTTATAATTCTCAACATCAAACAGATTTGTTTAATTAGAGTATTTGATTTACAATGTTGGGCAACTGGGAAGTGTTCAAGGAGCTTTCTCCTCCAGTTTTGGACTCCATTGGGAACCATAGACTTTATTTGGCAACTCCTTGTGATGAGAAAGCCGTCCCTTTTCGCTACCCTAGACACTCTAGAATTCAATTAAAGACGACCACTCATCCAGTTTTAATGAAATCAAACTTCTACGATGTCTACTCAAACATCCAGGAACACAGGAAAACAAAAGGATTGCTCTTGTAAGTAAAAACTACCTTCAAAACAATTTTAAAATATCATAAATTTACCAACCATGAATTTCAGATTTAAACACCCATTACTGCTACAAAATATACTTGAGAATGCCTGCTGTTACTGCCCTACTGCTGCAGTCTGAACTGGGTGCTGTTGTCAACAGTGTTGCTGACTTCAGCCCCTAAGCACACAAAAAATGTGGAGTTTGCTTCAAAAATATGATTACCTGCTGTTCTCCTACAAATCTTCTTCACTATGCATTGCTCTGATACCAAATTGGATTCTTGACCTAAAGATATTTAGGTTTTAATGTACAAAATATGGAAATTCTAAGAAAAAAATTGGTAAGAGAAGGGAGGAATGAGAGAAGAAGAGATGAGCTTTTGGGGAAAGATATTACACAATATGCTTATATTCCCACTTATACTCAAGTGGACCATAACAATTACACAATATGCTTATATTAAATTTAAACTTTTCAAAATTAGAATAAACACTTCTGTTGATATTGATTACATCACTCCCTAATTATTAGATATTCCATACAAACTTAGATATTACATAAAAATCCACTTTGTCTCACATTAGAGATTCTGGATAGTAGCAAAGAAAATGCTCTTTGTTGCAAGCACGAGGTTCCCAATTGATTGTCCATGTGAAAGAAAAAAGGCATTAACTTGGGTATTATGTTCCCAATTGATTGTCCAAGTGAACTTAAAAGGCAGTTCTTTATGTTTTTTAGTTGAATCAGGAAATGAAATTTTTTAGAGATGCCAGATTTCTTGAGCTGATGATGATCTGTTTTAAGTTGGGATCAGAGTCTTGAAGACTTGACTTTCCCTGGTGTCCTTTATGTAAAATTTGAAATGTTTGTCACATGGAATCAAAATCTTGGTGCTTTGTCCTAAGTTTTCCGGAGATATTATTATGTGCTTTTGGTGTATTAATCTTTTCCTGAGATATAATTATGTGCTTTCAGTGTTTAAGTTCTATGCTTTAGTGTTCTTAATTGGATTTTATATGAGACTAAGTGTATTTCCTTCCTTAGATGCTTAACCGATATAGTATAGTTAGACTGGCTGAGGATAGGCTTGTCCCACCTTTCATGAATTGACACCTAAATGCAGCATGCTTTGGTTTTTAATGTATTCTTGAGAGGCTATCGCATGCTTCAATGCTGTTCTCCATGCAACAATTTTTCTAATTATATTTGGTATGATACCATTTCTATTTGTTTTCCTGAATGCTTAAAGCTTTTTTTTTTTTTTTCAGACTTGCATGCTGGAAAAGGAGGCTTATCCTGCATTAGATGAATTGACCTCTAAAATCAGCACACTTAATCTCGAACGTGTTAGGCAGATCAAGAGTCGTCTAGTCACGATATCAGGACGTGTCCAGAAGGTTGGAATTGTACTTATTTTTTTCTCAATTCACTGTCATCTGCAAATATGAGTAACTGATAACTTGATTAATTAATTAAAACTGTTGCCTGCAGCAATGACTGCCAAAGTAATTTATTGATAAATTTGCCATTTCCTGTACACACTAATGTTGAGATTGTTTTGCAACTGGTTGGATTTCCTTGAAATTTACTTAATTTTTCTGTCATTTGGCTTTAAAAACCTTTTGATGTATAGGTGCTATCACCATCTTTTCTTATTCTTTAGGTGAGAGATGAACTGGAACATTTATTAGATGATGACATGGATATGGCTGAGATGTACTTGACCGACAAGCTTGCTCAACAATTGGAAGAAACCTCCTCAAGAGACGAGTTAGATAATAATGCATTTGAGTCAGATGATGAAAGGTCAGTTTAGAATCTTTAGATTGTGTACCTGTCTTATGCTATAATTCAACTCAATCAAGTTCTTTGGACCCTTATTTGAAAAGTTTGGACATTATTGCAATTTCCAAAATGAATGTTGTAAATATGTACATTTCATTTGTCATAGTTTTATGGATAAGGTGTTCTTTATTAGAACAATCAAACCCCTTTTCTTTTTGGTGCCAGATGTCACTTTTTAAATGCAATATTGTTGTAAATCTTTTCTAACCAAAATGGCATGGATTATTGTAGTAAATCAAGCCCCCTCTTGTTTAGTTTTCTGTCAATTCTGCTTTCAACATGGTCTCTGGTTTGCTTCTTCAACATGTTGAGATTCATGCTAGGTCTTTTCTATAATATTTATTAAGTTCTTGGGACTATTTTGTAATCTCACTGATCTGAGGGATTGTTTTGTGAATAGTGAGTATTTATTTAGTATAAATACATTAGGGCGGTTGCCTATGACCCTGATGAATGGGGAATCCTTGTTTCTCCTCAAACAAGCTTTCTTTCTCTCTTAGGGCATGTTTGGTTGGACTTTTTAAAAGTTAAAAGTGCTTGACCTAAAAGCAGCATTATAAAAGTTACTTCTCTATAGTAGGTTTTTATGCATGAAAGGTTGTTTGGTAGTTGTTTGGTAAGTGTAAGTTCTATACTTCTTAATATCAAAAGCAATTGAATATGTTTGGTTAGGATATAAAAAACATCTTTTTCCCATCCAAACCATATAATATACTTCAATTTTTTATATAAACATAATTACACAATATATACTTATGTTGTTATTGAGTCCGTGTGTGCGGTTGCTTACTAACTTATGCTTTTACTTTTCTTCTCTATCTGTTGCACACACCATTGTCATTTTCATGCACCATTCTTTTTCTTGAAAGCTAGAAAAAGGTTGGTAAGCAGTTGACAAAAAAAGGGCCTTGTTCTCACCCTTATTAAGCTACGCCAGCTTCTTCATCCATGTCTTACATGCCTCTTCCTCTTCCTCTCTTTGAAACGACTCTTTTAGGGGAAGCACCTTTCTCCTTTTCAAATTCCCCTTCTTTCTCTTCCTTTATTTGAAAACTCAATGAGTCTCATGCATCTTATATTTCAATGAGTCTCTTCCCCTTCTCTCCTCTCATGCAAATGTGGGAAGAGGCCGATTTTTGGGAGATGTTGAGGGACGGTCACGTTGGAGTTGGACTTGAGGCCGATTTTTGGGAGATGTTGAGGGATGGTCACGAGCAGTGGGGTGGGGATGAGTTCCAGTCAGGTAGGGCGGAGGTGGAGGGTCTGAGGAGGGACGATTCGAGTTTGTGGAGAGTGGTGAGTCCAGTTGATAGGACATAGGAGGTTGAAATGCAGAGGGAAGGAAAGAGGAGAATGGTGGGAATGAGGATTTTCATTTTGTCTTTTTGGGTGGAACAGGTGTGTGGAGGAGAGAAGGGGGATGTATGGGGAAAGTAGTGAAAGATGGAATCAAAGAATTTGACTCAAAGAAAATTCCCCTTGGAGGAAGAGAGGGAATATTGGATTTGGCAAGACAGAGAGGATAAAAAGAGAGATAGAACTTGGAAGGGAGTCTGCATGCATGGTTCTCATGATGAGTAACGTGACCAAGGGACTCATGTGACGCACCCACTCGCAGGGACAGAGACTAACGGAAGGTTGACGGAGGTCTATTTGCAAGCTGTGAATGACTGAGGCCAACCGTGCATCGCACGGGGCATTCAGCTAGTTTGGATTGATTCCTTGGTACTTGAATATCCAATAATTTGTAGATTATTGGAGTGGTGGATTTCAATTTCTACCAGTGATGCTGCTTGATTCAACATAGATAACTATGATTGATTGATTAAAAAAGGGACATATTTACTATAGTTTGCACCCATATCCCCTGAAATTGGACCTAGTTTATTTGAATATGAAGTGACGGAAGACATCCCTACAGTAGTTCAAGCTAGTTTAAATCTTACTCTGCTCTCAAGTACCAATATACATGTGATTTACTAAAGTCAACCATTCAAGGACCCATTGCTTATTTTCCCAACGCGAGTAGTTTAAATCTCTCTGCTGCCAATTACCAATAGACCTATGATTTACGAAAGTCACCCATTGAAGGATCCATTGCATATTTTCACAACGTGACAATTCGCCTCAAATCCAACTGAATCAATCCAATAATGGTGCTCATTTTCTTCAAAAAAAAAAAAAAAAAAAAAAAAAAAAAAAAAAAAAAAAAAAAAAAAAGAAAAAAAAAAACACTGAAAAAATAGAGTTGAAAATTGTTTGAAGTATCCCATCCACTAGATGAGAAATACACGACAGATAACGATGCCAATCATGCCATAAATACTCACTCATTCTGATGGCAAGCCTCTTCATGAACAAATCATCACAAAACATAAAGATGATAATGTAATGTACAAATTAGAGATGAATGGATTGGGAGACTGGGTATTCCACACACAGAGAGAGAGAGAGAGAGAGAGAGAGAGAGAGAGAGAGAGAGAGAGAGAGAGAGAGAGAGAGAGAGAGAGAGAGTATTTGGGTATTCTATTGGATCCGCCAGTGGAGAGACGAGGAGGGGTTGCTGTCGGATGGATGGAAGAAACACTGAAAGCGGGAAGGGAAGAGAAAATAAGAAAAAGGAAAAAGTAGGATCCGTTGTTCTGCGCAACACTTTCCGTGTCCGTAATCCTTCTCTTCTGCAAAAGCAAAAATTGCTCTTCCAATGCAAATTCGGTAAAAAAGTATTTTGTAAGAGTCGAACCAAATGCACCCTTAGTCTCTTTCTTCCCTCTCTCTCTTAATCTCTTTCTTCTCTCTCTCTTCTTCTCTCTCTCTCTTGTGTTCAAAATTGTTCTTGGACTACTTGGTATTGGAGCCTCCTTGGTAGTTAGGACTTGAGAGCTGCTGTTGCTGCACACCAGGGCTGAAGTCAGCTTAGCATGTGCTGATGCAGCACCCTTGGGGTATGGAATGTCGCAGGTTTGTGGTGGAGATTTTGTTCAGGTGCTGGTATGTGAAGTTTCGAGACTCTGTTGGGGTGTTTGATAAGCTTTTTAGTTGAGTTGTGTGAGAAGATGGGATCCCATTCTCTTGACGAGTGTTTATATAGTTTCGTAGTGTTGTCAAGTATTATAAGGGTCATTACCCAGCCTGCTGAAGCAGGTTCTTGGGAGGGTCTAGACTGGACACAGACCTGACCTTTGGCAATTTTGCATAAAGTGGCTGCTTACGGGTCTCGAACCTGCATTATCACGCATGGCACTCGAGACTTGTTGTCAAGTATTATGAGACCCTTTTTTTCCCCAAGAATTGATTTGAAATATTGGCAATCCTTGTCCTTTGTTTTTTATTTTTTAAATGAATTTGAGCACCTTAGTCGAGTGTGGAAACTGATCCATATGGATTTGAAATCAGGGGAGATGGTCCCCTTTGAGACTCAGGTATCTGGAGTTGTTAACCCAGACAAATGGACGATAAAGTTGTTCAACGGTGTACATTATGTATAATGGTAATATTCTTTAAATATGGCCATTAGTGGAACAAAGAGACTTGGGCATATAGAACATAGATGCAATCTGAACTGGATTGGGGTGGATCTTCACATTTCACTGCTTCTAGTAACCTTCACAGTAATAACTCTTACGTTGAGGGATAGTTTTGAAGTCTTTTTGACTGAAACCTTAATTCAATCCTCTAAATCTATTTTGAAGGTCTACAATAAAGTTTCTATTGATGATGTATCCATTGAAGACTATTCCATATTTTCTTTTAGTGGTGAAATTCTCTCATCGTTATGGGGAGAAAGATAATCTTCTCTCTACTAACATTCTTGTTCCAATGATCCAATCCTTTTTTTTTCCTCTAAGCTCTGATATTTTCTCTGGTTGTCGAACTTCTAATCTTCAGCTGACTGATAGACTTTTAGTTTTACTTGCACATAGAAAATTGAAATCCAGTTCTTTCATCTACCATTGATGAAGCACCTTTGGTTTTAGGTAACGATCCATGTGTTACTTCTCAGTTACCCGCTGCTTTGCTCAAGAGAAATGGTTGCACTCATCCCATTCATGAGTTTGTTTTCTATCATTATCTTTCATCTTCTTGGAAGTCATTCTTTGCTGCTGCTTCTTTTTTTTTTTTCTTTCTGTTATTTATCTTCGATTAGCTTTAATTAAACTCTGAGCTATGATTCACGTATAAGTGGAATGGAAAATGAGATGGCTGCTTTGGGAAAAAAGGTGAATGCTTGGGAGATGGCTAATTTTTTCCTTGGAGGGGCCCAAAGTAAAAAGTGTATGGAACAATAATTACATGGTTTGATTTGTTCTATGGAGAACTATATGAGTCATCTATTATATAGCATATGATAAATTTAAATTTATTTATTTTTGTAGATATTTGAGTTATAAACATATAGGTAATTAGTTTTTTGTCTTCGTATAATCCTGAAATTCATAAATTCATTTTATCCATATGCACACTATATGTCTATGCAAATATGTCAATGCTCAATTTTTTTTTGAAGAAGGGTTTAACAACTTAATTCCTAATGCACATGCTAAATCCATTATTCATACTTATAAGCAATCACCATATGAAGGAAATTTGTATCTGGCTAAATATGAAAAGATTGCCTACAACAATGAAATTACGAAAAATAATTCTGTTCTGGCTAAATATGAAAAGATTGTCTAAAAAAATGAAATTATGAAAAAGAATTCTTTAACTAATGTACTCACGAGACAAACCAAGAAATTGAAAGAAGGGGGAAAAGAACCGTTTGGTGGGATAAAAAAGCCATATGAAGATGAGAAAACTGACACTTTCATCCCTTTTTTTTTTTTTTTATGAGTTTATATGCTTTATTCTGTGAAGTTGAGGAATCAAGCTATGATGCCCGGATACGGACACGGGTACGGATACGGGACACGAGAACGAGCATCCGATACGCCAACTTCAAAATTTTAGGATACGGATACGGGTACGGCATTCCTAGAAATATATAAATATAAATATTTGGTTAGGGATTTATTTTAGGTGGAATGCTTATTTTATCTCAATTTAGAGCTCAAATATTACAAGGCCCACTGTTTGTTTCAAATTTTCAATGAGGTGGGCCTCACAATACAATATCTCAGCATAGAAAAAGAGAAATTGGTTAAAATGAAAAATCTGTTGAAATATTGGGCGAAAAATAATGCAAGCCGTATCCTAAAATTGGCCCCCCGTATCCCAGCCGTATCTTGCCGTATCCCGTACCGGTATCCGTATCGGACCGTATCGGTACGGATACCACAAGTAATTTGCAGTATCCGGGTATCATAGGAATCAAGCTCCTTTGTGTGTGATCCATTTGGATGGGTCATAGGGTGGGCCCCACTATTATATATACATAACCAACCTGTTTTGAGCACCCCTTGTGGGCCACCTAGGGCTATGATAATCATGGGGGAGGTGTGGGGTCAAAAGATTTGAATGGGACTTAGGGGTTTGCAAAATATCTGCCTATCATCCTATCGTTCGATTCATGGACCTCAAGTTTAATGATTTTAGAAGGCATCATTTTTTGGATTTTAATCAAACAATAACAATTGGATGAATGTCAAAACTGGGGTTGTGGCAATTAATAATGGGGTAGTGGGTGTGAGGGCGTTGGATTGATTTTAGGTGGGTCATACCTGCTGTAAAAAATGTGTTCTCACATAATGGTGCTCATTTGATGATTTTCCTCTCTTTCTCTATATAATATATATATATATATATGGGAAATATGCATATGAGAGACATTCTTGTGCGTCCACCTTGCATGGTACGGTTGGTACCATGCGAGGTGGATTCTACTAGGCCTCTATAGACCATGGGACTGAGGGGGATTGAAAGATCCATGTAGGACCAGCACAAATTTTAAATCTCAAGTTAATCCGATGCCTTTAACCCCTTAATCCGTTGCTCACAAATTTAACGGTTTTATATCAAATTTGTTTTTTTGATCCTCATTCCAACGGTCTAGTCCGAACGGATTAGTGCAAACCCATGGGATCGGGTGTGGAGAGAGAGAAGAGAGGTTTGGATGGTCCAGTCGGATCATTGCATAGGTGGGCCCCACATGCTACCTCGCATGGTAATCCACTCTTTAATTTTTGAATGGCAGGAAATCAAACCCAAAACTCAGTCTGTGTTCGTACACCATAGTTAAGGAAAAGGAATATTGATGAGGCAAAAGATTTAAGAGAAAAATAAAAATAAAAAGATAAGGAAAAAAAAACAAAAATGAAAGAATGCATTTTCTTGTTCTTTCACAGTTTCTGTTTTACCTTTTCTTTACAATTTCGTCATTGCATAATTTAGGCATGTTTGGTTGCTTGAGTTTCCATTAAAATGGAAATCTAAATGGCCAAACACATCCTAGTTCATTTCAATCTAGTTCAACTGTAGTTCATGAGACACTTTGTCGTGTGCGATCTATCAATTTGCGATTGCAGTTTTCCATATCTATTTTCCGACCACAGTTATGATTAGTAGCATATTCCAACAGGGAAACAAAACATAAATAAAATAATCCTTATTGTTTTTAGCTGAGGATAGAGAATAAGAGGGGAGGGGGCATCCTTTGTAGAGAGGGAAGAGGCATTGTGACACCGGAGATGGGAAGGGGCACAATGGCAGACAACATAGGTTCTTCCTTTCTTCCTTAATTCATTTTTTTCTCTCTTCTTTCTTTTGTTTCCATTTGTCAGTAAAACTTTTCTTTAACGTTGAGAACAGAGAAATAATTTGGTGTTTCATCAACACCTAAACTTCCAAATCCAAAATTTCAAACCAACCGTTTTTCTCATTCCTTAATTTGTTTCCATTTTATGCTATAAAATCTGTATTTCAAGAGGGGAAAAATGCTTAGCCTTGTAATCCCTCTTCATAAAGATTCAAATTTTCACATGAGGTAACGTGAGTGCATTTCCTCATCAAAACCTTGTCGCAACTATGTTGGGGTTGGCTACATGAATTTTGTTTCTCCATTCTGATCTTTCTTGAGCCATACCTTCAGACAGGTTGCACTTCATAACGCCCTTGTATGTTCTCGGAATGTTTTCATCTTAGAATTCATGTTTGGGTTGTGACAAAGTTTTATATTGGCTGTCAACCTACCGAAAGCACCCTCGTCCTTTACTCGGGCTTGGGACCGGCACTAAAAATTGGTGGAGTTACATGAGTGGATTTCCTATTTTTGCTAATATTTGTCATGACCACCATCCAAGAAGGGGAGCCAACTAAGTTAAAACAGCATTTCTTATAGGAATGTCATTAGAAACACCATCATGAGGCTTGATCCTGATTCCTGTGGGTTATTATTTCAAAGATTTTCCCCTTTACAAGCTTGTGCTGTAAAGAATGTCTTTTTACATGAAGACCTAAATGAAGGTGTGTATATCAGTATATGTTCAGCCCGAGGTCTTGGTCCTTTTTTTGATTGGTAACAAACAACAAGGCAAAGAGCACAAGAGAAAGAACCGGAAATACAAGTGTATAAGTTAATTATACCCCATCCACTGAAGCGAGAAGAACCCTGAAACAAAACCACTCATGGACTGAAGCAGTTACCATCAACGTTGTTAAAAAAACTCAGTGATGCTCCTTTTGTATCAGCTTAAAAAGCTACTGTCTAAATCACAGAATTCTTGTAAAATGATACCTAAAGGGGGAGGGGTATTTTCAATGTTTATGGAAATGATATCATGTAAATGGGCGATGCTTTGGCAGCCATATGAATGATCCCTATGATTGCTGTATTGTTTCATCTAGATACTGAAGCGGTGGTGCTCTTTTTTTTGGTATTGGATTAAAAACTACAGTTTAAATCACACGATTCTTGCAAAATGACACCTGGAGGGGTATCTTCAATGTTTATGGTGATGAAATTGTGTTGATGGGCGAGATGATTTGGAAGCCATATCAGTGATTCCTATGATCCCTCACTTAAAACTTAATCACGAGGTATGTTTGAATGATACCAACGGCGTTGGAATACATATTAAAAAATGAATTTTTGGAAAACTTATTTACCTTACTATCACTTGGCTGAATTTATCTACTGCTTTGAGGATTGTTAGTTAATATAAGCTTATTCGCCAGACCTCTCATTTAGAAGTTTATCAAAGTATTCGTCTGAACATACTCCAAGGAAAAGGTATTTGATAGTCAAACTATCCTTCATAACAGCCTAATTGGTTGCTCAAGGGCAAGACACCAGATAATCACACTTTGGCATAAGTGGTTGCACATTTTTAGGAGGAAGTTGGTTACTGGGAGGACAATGAAGAAATCAATATATGTGATCAAGGTTCAAAGCTGAGTATTGGACTATCTCTTATACACGTGAACTCTAGGTTAGGCAACTAATGGGGAGTTTGGTTATCCTATTTCTCTTTTCCTATTCATTGTGATAATCATGCTTTCGTACATGTCCTCCAATTTAGTATTTAATTAGCATGCGAAGCAGATTGCCACTTCATGAGGGCGAAGATTTTAGTGGATACATTTTGCAATCCTTGAGTCTGAAGATTAATTTGCGGGTTAATTTATAAGGATTGTCCAAGGATTCTGGCACATAAGATTGTTAGAAAGCTGATAATGATTGGCATTCATGTCTCAGCCTGAAGGGAATAGTGTTAGATGAGAGTATTTTCTTTAAGTATTCTGTAGTAGTAGTGTGCCTTTCCTAATTTGCCCATCTATTTGGAAGGCACTTTATGTAACTAATGGAAGTTTTGTATAGTCTCATTTGTAAAGGAGAGACATCTTTCACTGCTCTAAACTGCATGCTGTCATCAATCTCCAGTGGTACTGATGTCATGGCATTTCATACTCATTTGGTATGCGCAATTTGGCCATCGATTAGGAACAGGATAGTTATATGGATGCACAATTTAAGGTAGTCCCATTGTTTTTGTTCATTTGTTTTTTTCCTTATAAAGACAGTTATGTAGTCGCAGTTTTGGAGGTATTCTTTTGTACCTTCTGCTTGGATCAATTAGACAACATCATTTGATCCCTTTAGACTGCCCTTTTTTAATGTATAAATAATGAGAAGCATTGTTGAACTTTGGTCCTCGAGAAAACGCTCATAAACGGCCATCAAAATACGAGTTCTACTAATCTAGATTAAGAATCACCAAAATTGACTTAAACATAAGAAGTTGTGGCAAAAGTTGTTTGTGATGGTTATATTGAACTGAATATTTTGTAGTAGGGGCAATAAGATTATCATTGCAAATGGCTTATTTATGTAATTGCCTGTATCCTTTCGTATATTGGGACTCTGTCCATCATCTTGGTTGGTCTTCCTGCTTTGTTCAATCTTTTCCTATTGTAATATAATTTTCTTTTATGTGTCAAAAGGAAAAAATATCTTCAAATTGCAATGATTTCTTGTGAGATCAATCAAAATTATTTGTCACTTAGTTGCTTGACAGTTTTTCCCTTGACATGATCTGTCTTCAGGGACGAAGACTCTAAGAGCAAGGCCAGAAGAAGCTATGAAAGCTCAAGTGGTTTTAAGCCCAATATTGAGGAGTTGGAGATGCTTTTAGAAGCTTACTTCACACAAGTGGGAGGCACATTAAACAAACTATCAACGGTAAGGACACTTCCATTTCTTCACTTGACTTACTATTTTTCAGGTTCACGTATAGTTCATCCCTAGTTAATGGAAACCATGTCTGCAAATGTTTGGACATATTTTTACTTCCTATTTATGAATCCATTCTGTTCTCTTGGGTAATTACTACAATGAAATTTGTGAAATCAGACATTGCCCATTATCATTGATCTCATCTTTTCCGGCATTGATTTCCTAGCCAGTAACTTTGTTCCCCAAGTGTCACAATAAGGCGATTGTTATAATCCAATCTTAAGATTTTGTCTTTTAATTAGAAATTTTACAAAAGAAAATTGTCATTGATTCTCATTCAAAGATGCTAACAGCAAAGCATCATTTTGAGCACTAACAAACTTTTATGTGTCCCATTTGTGTTTAAGTTATGCATATCTTAGCATAGCAATTAGTATCCTGAAAGTATACTATAACAGAGAATATTGAAACCATTCTGAAAGATTTTGAATAGTCCATCCATTTGGAACTTTAATATCAACCTCACATTGTTAGATGTTTGCAGAACTTTTTTTCCCAGAAACAAATGGATTCTGGTATATAAGTATGAAATTTACAATTCTACAGTTTACCAAGGTTTTGAAAAACCTTAGAAGAGAAAACTGAAGAAAAGAGAAGAAAGGAAGAAGAGATTGGAGGAGAATTTATCGTTTTTCTTCCTCTTTATCTTTTCTTGGACCAAGAATCTGTTTTTGTGTTAGAATTCTCTTTCCTGTCAAGATGTTGGGAAGAAGAAGACAACAAGAGCAGTTCTCAGGAATGAGCAGTGGCTGGTGGATGAGAGATGGGCTTTCAAGGCAGAGAAATGAAGGTAGATCTTGGGTGGGCATGGTTATACATGACCAGAAAAGGCTTCCTCTTCTGATGAAGGTGAGGTCTATGAGGGAGAAATCCTTTTCAGTGTTTGTGTCGAATCTTCAGGAGTCAGTTACGAAGGCAGATCTCGAAGCTACATTTAGCAGGGAAGGGCGGATTGTGGACATCTTCATCCCTGTTGAGCAGGGGAGTAGGAGATGAAGGGGTTTTTCTTTTGTGCGTTTTGTTACTAGTAGAGAAGCTGAGAGAGCTATCAATCTTGCACAGGGGAGATCATGTGGTTGTGGTGGGAGTGGGTTTTTTTTTGTGTGTGTGTGAGGGGGGGGGGGGGGGGGGGGGGGAGAAGGGATATGGCACACTTCCAACCCACAGAAGTAGGGAAAGAGCAGCAAGCTAGGTTTAACCAGTCTAGCCAATATGGCACGCTTCCAGTCCACAGAAGTAGGGGAAGAGCAGCAATCTAGGTTTAACCAGTCTAGCCATTTCTTGTCCCATGAAGATTTAGGTAGGTCATCCAAGTCGTACAGGACTTTTGCTAGCTTCCAAGGGGTAGATGGGGAGGATTTGTCCAATACGAGATTGCCTAGGTGGATTGTAGATGGAGAAGACCAGAAGGGTGTGAGGGTACCCCCTTGGATGGTTATAACAGAAGAAAATCTTGTTTTGCATCTTGGTGGGATTTTTAAAATCCAAATCTTATGGATTGATGCACGCAGAGTTATGAATGGAGAAATGCTGGGGTAAGATGCCAGTAAGGATGCCAATGCTTGATGATCAGGTCATTTAGATGCAGTTCCCATTAAACGCAAAGGTGGATGAAGTGATGCCAGTATGTAGGAGCTGATGAAGACCTGTCTTCTTTTTCTGTAATTGAAAGGTGGATGGAGTTTCTAGGTCCCCCACTGTCTCCTTGGATCAAGATTAAAGGAGTTTCGCTGAATGTTGTGGCATGAGTCGTTTTCCGGCTGATTGGTAATTGCATTGGCCGCACTGTGGAGGTGGATGAAAAAATGAGTGGGAAGGAAAGCTTAAAGGAGGGGAGAATAAAGGTTATTGTGGATAGATAGGACATTTCTTTGCCTATCACTATGCCCATCTGGGTATAGATATTAGATTCTCAGTTGTAGCTGAGGTTGATGAGGAATATGGGAGCAGGCAAAATGGTGGGGATAGGGAAAGAAGGAAAAAATGGGAGAGAAAGGAAAACAGAGTAGATGCTATTGCAGAGAAAGGTTGACGGGCAGGAAGGAATAACCATTTTCTAAGAAAAGTTCCACAAAATCAATGCATTAAAAGTAGTTGGCTATGGCCATGACCCACAATAGAGGTTCGGCCATAGCTCTAAGTGCCCAACGTAGGGTTCAGCCAAAGCCTTCCTGTCTGCCACTAATTCAGTTGCATCAAAACACATTATTAACATGTGGAGGTCAACCATCATTCATGAATTCAGGCATCATATGCACCATTGCTACTAATATACTGCAGCACAACATTAAAGTAAAGCAAACAAACATGAGGGTCTACATGTATTTGGCTAAGACCAAACCCTTCAAAAAGGGTTCGGCCATGGCCAAACTCCCAGGATGGAGTTCAGCTGAAGCCAAAACCCCTCCTTGGGGTTTGGCCGAGGTGTATGATACACCAATAGTCTTCCTTGGTCTTCGAAGTTGTTGTAATCCGCTTTATCAATCAAATTTGAACATTTTACTTACACATTCAGGCATCAACTAGATCCTATGTTCCCAATACTAGAAAAGACACAAATTAGAATTGAGTGCGCAAGTAGATCAGGGTATCTACTTACTTGGAATATGCTCGAGTCGCTCGATTGACTTGAGGAAAGATGAAGGTCATCCACCAAATGTCGAATCTGCTGGTCGTCTCCTCCTCCTCCTTGTTCTTCTTGTTGATCCTCTAGTTTTAGGGTACTCCAGAGGTAGGAATGCAAGAGAGCAAGAGAATGGTTGAGAGGAAGTAGTCGATCAAGAGGAATAGGGAAAACAGATATGCTCTGATCTTTAAAAAGGTTGTGAGAACCTCGGTGGGTCTCTATTAGAATTCAAATAACACTAGGAAGGCCTCCTTGGGAAATGTGCACAACACCTTTTCGACATTGGAAGTCGAGAATGTTATCCAGTTGATCTCAAACTACACTTTTACTTGATGTTATCCATCTTTCTCAAACATGGATTTTGGGTGTCGTGAATGTTTGACCAAATGATAGTTAAACAATCCATAGAACACTTGATCATCCCTATATTTTATTTTTTCTTCTTTTAGTAATAACTGTGAACTCGTGAACAACTTAATCGTTCCGTCGATGTTATGATTGTACAATTAAGGCCTGACACGTCCATTTAGAATTCGATGAAATTTTTGAAAATTTACAAACAACATAGCTATATAAGTTTTCGATTTAAATTATTTTTTCCGTAAGAAGGAAATCTAAAACTATTTAGATAACACTATTAAATCTGTAAATATCTGTAAATATTGTCTCCTGTATGTACCAAAAAAGGCCCTACATGCGAACATGGAAAAAGTGATTTGTGTAAGTCCTTGTTTCGAAGTTGAGGCTTACTACGCTCCAGTACTAATCTCCTCTAAAGGCTCATCTGTATTGTGTGTATGTGTTTTGAGTAATTATGCAACTTACATATATCAGTGGTTTACTCTATTCTCTCGCCAACGAGATGAGTTGGTCTAATGATTGCTCGCTGGTTGTATGTTAGTTGAGGGAGTACGTCGATGACACTGAGGATTATATAAACATTATGTTGGATGAAAAACAGAATCAACTGCTGCGGATGGGAGTGCTGCTCAGTACAGCAACACTGGTTCTAAATGGAGGCATTGTGGTGGCTGGTGTAATGGGCATAAACATCCATATTGGACTCTTTGAAACTAGCCAAGTCCAATTTTTGGAGACCGTCATAGGTATCGTAGTGGGTTGTTTTGTTCTCTATATTTTTGCCATTGGGTGGGGAAAGAAGAGAGGACTATTGGATTAATATCACGCTCCTTGTGAGTTGGGGGCTTCAAGGTGATCCTGACATTTTGAGTTTAAGCTCGAGGAAGCTATGCTTCAGTTTTAGTTTGGTTAAATGTTGTGTGATGACATGGTTTTTTAAACAAGGTATGTTTACTACAAGTGATTTGGACCAATGATTGAAATTGTGTAAAATGATCTAAATCAATTTCTGTTGTCATTCGAGTCATTATTGGAATTGATGCTGATACAACTGAGAACTGAGCGCTGTTGCAATACAAATGATGCCTATATTTTTGTTTGAGTAAACGTAATTAATCATATGGTCTATCTTATTGTGGGACCATCTCTTGTTGGATTAAAATTTAGGGGCATCCTGCTGATGAGGAGGGCATTTATTGAGTGGTTTGGGTTTTCAATAGGTGCACCTCATTGTAGAATTCCGCTCATTCACTCACGGGAAGCATGAGTGAAGCCCGACCTATTTAGCTTTGGGGCCTATATTTCGGCTTGATTCATGTATTGATATATTCCAGTAATTTACCTCTCATGGAAGCCTGGATGGAGCCCATCTAGTTCCCCAATGATGATCGGAACCACTTTTTTTATTTTTTGTTTGTGGGTGGTTGGGTGTTGGGGTTGGGGATCTACTCATGATGGGACAAAATTTCAAATTCCTGGTCAATTTCATGCCTATAACAACCCCTTGATCCTTGGGATACAAGTTTAACAACTTTATATTAAAGAAAAATCCCTGATCTAATGGTCTAGTCCATTTGCGTGGGTACAAAATCTAGAGATGGTTGACTATCAATGGGGTCCTTATTTTGTGGTTGGTTCGGATGGGTGATCTGGTGGGCCCCACATGCTACCTCACACTGATTGCTTCATGGGAGGTAAATGTACCGGAATACTTTTCCATTAATTAATATTGATGTGGAATCAGGCCAAAAATTGGGCTGGCATTGACTTAACTATTGGGCGAGAAATGGTGCAGCTGGTTGTCATGGATGGAGCCATTTTCCTTAATTTAATCCCTCCTTTTAAACTAATGAGTCAGCCCTCTCCATTGGTGGTCAAATCTTTAAACCAAGAAATTACAGAAGGCTCACCAAACTACGCACAAAGCAGATGGAACACTGTTTTTCTATTAACCTATGTTTATAATAAAAAAACTATGTCCCTTGAGGGAACCATTTAGACCCTACTCTAGAATTTTCTACTCAACTTTGTCCTTATCTTGGACTTATCCACACTATTTTAAAATACTTTAACTTGTTTTTGGACATTTTCATCATGGATATTTTGGCATAATTCAAGATTTCACTAGAATTTACTAGTTTTGATCCATGCATATCCTTACTTTCATCTGATCATATGTGCATCCCTCCATTTGGAGTGTTATGATGGACAAGTGACTAAAGACCTTCATCTATGCTATTCCGTGTCCCATGCTTCACATGTGTTCACCTCATGACATGGACCCAATACAAAACATGCTTGGCCGTCTAGCCATTATAATCTTCTTTTTCACAGGTTCCCTTCTTTGAATGGAGGTCTCCCACCCTCTTTGTAATCCACCAGTCTCCCCCTTTTCCCCTGAAGTAGAGTTGCCTTCCTCTTCTTCTGCCCCGTCCCCATTTTCCGTCCAATTGCCACTGGTGTGGCAATGGGAACCATTCTGGAGCTGAGAGACCTATTTCTACATTAAGATTACAGAATTGGCGGGAGCCTGCTACATCCATTGCATTTATCTGTAGCTTCACTGCATCCATCTTCAGCATCACTGCTGGAACTAACTCTGCCCAATATGCTCATGCAGTCACCTGGCTTCCTTCTCTGCCAGTACCCAGACCACTCGTTTCGGACCAGATTTTGGTTTGGTCTCCAAACCGAGATACTTTTGTTGATTTGGGATTTTGGTGAAACTTTTCAGATTTATATTTTTAAAGAATATAAAAAATAAAATATATATAGATATATAATTTTAAAATAAATATTGAATTTAATTAAAAACAATATATAAATGTAAGTGAAGAGGGAAAAAATAATAAATATGAGTGGTCCTATTTCCTAAAAATCTACTTTTATAACTCAAATAACTTTTTTTAAACTATAACTCAAATCATTATACATAAATCGCCCAGCCCCTTTATAAAATATCCCTAATCAACTTTTATAAGCTGCTTGCCCAAGCACGGTTAACCCATCAATATTCATGTCTTGTCTCGTCTGCCAACTGCCAAGTGTCGAAAAAAGCTCCTTTTTGAAAATTCACCCAACCCTGGCCCTAGCCCCTATTCTCAAGAAGCTGAATGGAATTTAAATTGCAGAAGGAAGAAGAAGTAAAAGAAAAAGACGGAGAAGGGGAGAGAGGAGAGGGAGGGCGGGGGGAGGGGTTGGGGGTGTTGGAGAGAAAAAGAAAGAAAGAAGAAGAAAAAGAGGGGTCGCTGCATCGGCCATGGCACAAGCAGCAGGGCTGTAGGGAACGATGATGGCAGTCGCTGAGGAGCGACAGGGGACAGCATGTTGTTGAACCCCCCTCCCATTCCTTTCTCTCCCTCTCTCCTTTCCTGCAACCAGGCCTACTTCCTCGCTGATTTTTAGTTTTTTATTTAAAAAAAAAAAACCGAAACCCAAATTTCAGCCATTTGGGCTGAAATCCAGAAATTCACTGCAAGATTTTGGATTTGGCCAAAGCGGTCCGAAATTCTGACCGAAGTTTTTTGAGGGGTTATTGTTTGGACAGTGGTCCAAAATGAATACTTTCCGCCGTTTTGGACAAAACAAAATGAAATTGATAACTATGCTTCCAACGGTCCAACCAACAACTGGTGGAATGGAAACCATAAAATAACGATAATGATCCATACACATGAGCAATGTGCTCTTTACTGGATATTGATATTTCTTGATCCAAAATCTCAAATTTGAGGCATTGCAGATGGAGATCATAAAAGTACGCTAAAGGTATCTTTTGCATGGCCTAGAGTATAAAAACAAAAACCTTACATATATGCATGTGTTATCACTGTGGGCTTGAGCATAGTGAGGATTAACTCAGTGAGAAGTGTGTCTTCTTGATTGTTCAATAAGAAAATTTTCTTTGATAGTTAAAAGTCCACAAGTAATGCAATGGCCTGTTTTCATCATAGCAGATGGTGAAATGGGTGGGCTGGCAGGACTTGATGCATTCGGTTGATCTCAAATCACATTTTTACTTGATGTCAATCATCTTTCTCAAACATGGATTTAACTGTCATGAATGTTTGACCGAATGGTAGTTAAGCTACTCATGGAACACTTGATCGTCCATTTATTATATATTTCCATTTTTTTAGATTTTAGTACTAATTGAAAGATTGTAAACCAGTTAATTGTTCTGTCTATTCTATTATGATGGTACAAGTAAGGCCTAACAGAATATGTCATGCAACTATTCAATTTACATTATTTTTTCTGCAAGAATGAAATCTAACGCTATCTACATTATTTCTCTGCAAGAATGAAATCTATTTACATTATTTCTCTGCAAGAATGAAATCTAACACTATATAGATCTATAAATATTGTGTTCTGCATGCATCCGAGAAGGCCTTACATTCCAACATGAAAAAAGCAATTTGTTGGAGCCCTTGTTTCAAAGTCATGGCTTATTGCCCTTCAGTACTCTTCATCTCTCGTCTTTATTATGTGCATTCATTTTGTGTAATGGAACTTACATATTTCAGTGGTTTACACTTTATTCTTCCACTAATGAGAGGAGTTGGTCTGATGATTGTTTGCTGGCTGTATGTTAGTTGAGGGAGTACGTCGATGACACAGAGGATTATATAAACATCATGTTGGATGACAAACAGAATCAACTGCTACAGATGGGAGTGATGCTCAGTACAGCATCCTTGGTACTAAATGCAGGCATTGTGGTGTCTGGTGTATTCGGCATGAACATCGACATCGAACTCTTTAACTCTGGCCAGTTGCAATTCTTGGAGACCGTCATAGGTACTGTAGTGGGTTGTTTTGTTCTCTATGTTTTTGCCATTGGGTGGGGAAAGAAGAGAGGACTATTGGGTTAATATCACGCTCCTTGTGAGTTGGGAGCTTCAAGGTGATCCTGATATTTTGAATTTAAGCTCGAGGAAGTTATGCTTCAGTTTCAGTTTGGTTAAAATGTCAGTCTGTTGACAACAAATGTTTGTTTACTAACGAGCAGTGTGGACCAACCATTGAAATTGGTGTAAACTTTATCTAAATCAATTTTCTGTTGTCAATCATTGAAATGGCGTTGACATGATTTAAATCAATTTCTGTTGTTACACTAGTCATTAATGGAATTGGTGCTCTGATACAACTGAGAGCTGAGGGCTGTTACAAAGCAAATGATGCCTATATTGAATTTTGTTTGAGCATATGTAATTAACCATATGCTTTATCTTATGGTGGGATCATCTCTTATTGGATTATAATTTAGGGGCATCCCACCAAAAAGAGGAGGGCATTTATGTCGAGTGGTTTGGGTTTTCAATAGGTGAGCCTAGTTGTAGAGCTCACATTTACGAAGAAGACATGCAAAACTGACCTATTTAGCTTCGGGGCATATTTTTATTCATGTGCATCTGAGAGCATCGGCCTATAATCCAGTCTTGATTCATACAGGGATATGTTCTGGTACATTTGCACTGCTACCTTCTTTCATGCGAGGTAGCTGGATGGGCCCCACCTAAGGACCAACTGATGATCGGACCAAGGGGTGGGAGATTCACTCATGATAGGCCCAGATAGTTAGTTTTGGGTCAAACTTATTGTCGCACCTGATTTCTGATCCCATTCAGGGGAAGAAGGATTTGCGACTAATCCAAGGAATTGGCACCAAAAATAAATAAATAAAATGAAAAAAAAAAAAAAAAAAAAAGAAGTGATGATCACTAGCTATGGATTGCAGCCGTAACACCGATTGATCACCTCCAATTTGAAAAATTATTGAGTTCAGTCATCACTATATCACCAGAAATGCATGATTTGGGTCATTGTAGGGGTCAATCCATCTTACAATTTTAAGATAAAGATGAAAAGGAGGATTCCATGCATACAATAAAGTAAATAAAAAAAAAAAAAAAATTAAAAAAGTGGGCATTTGCCAATATTTAGTTGAGGGGAATTGAATCATGTTCACCGGATACCCACCTCGAATCCTTTGGCAAAAGTGTAGGCGCATTCTAATGAAAATTGCGAATCCAATTCACCGGATACCCACCCTAAATCCTTGGCAAAGGTTAAAGATTAAAAAAAAAAAAAAAATTGTTTTGCTCATGATGATGTTAAAAACGTATTCAAGATTTTGTGCTCACATTGATGTACAAAAATGAGATTTGACCAGTAAGCTATCGCTTGTTAAAGCAAAATGCAGAGGGCTTTTGTCTTGAAAGCACATCTTAACAACAAAATGCAATGGAAGGTTGATTTGATTTGATAAGAGGGTCGATTTTAGAAAGAAATGAACAAAACTGTTGAATTCTTTTGAAACATAATATGGGCATTTTTTTTTCAATAGAAAGTAAGACAACCCTAATTGTTTTTTCAATATTTTTTTTTTCAATATTTGAATTTTTATAGATTTTTCAAATGAAGGGTCTAGAAGTGCCTAATTAGGTAAATGCATGGAATTTAGATGGACTAACCTCATGAATGTGTCAGCAGCCCATCCACAGTGACTTGCGCCCCCATCTTCAACCAGCTTCCTTACTTTTTTTTTTTTTTCCTGATAAGGGAGATTGTCCCAGCCCTTTATGCCAGAATAATTCCTATGGGCCCGGAGAGTCGGATAAATCCTATGTGGCTCTAGTGTGGTAGTGCAGTTTTGCACCCTCAACCTTCGGATGCAAACCGTGATCTTAGACCAACTGAGCTACCTCTCGGAATTACCGGCTTCCTTATTGCTAGACAGCACCTTCGGTCGGCTCTTCTTCCGGCTTCGGGTAACCGGTAGTCAGCACCTTCGGTCGGGTTACTAGATGAATGCATTAGTACGTTGTCAATGCGAGGGATGGGATTGGATGATTACAAACATGTTTTCGAACCTAGAATGAATTAAATATTCAAGTCCATAGGATGATTCTTAACACAAGTACGCTAACTAAATATTAATGTGCAGAGAATGGCAGTAATGCAAGCGACCTAGAATGAATTAAATATTCAAGTCCAGAGGATGACTCTAATTAAAGCATGCCAACTAAATATTCATGTGCAGATAATGACTCTAATGCAACTATGCTGACTGAATGAACAAGTAAAAACCAATAATATAATAAAAGTTGAATGGAAGCCATTAATGATGATTAAATTAAAAATAGAACTGGAAGGATCTAACCTCCACTGGTCAGGAGAAAAGACAGACTGGTCGGACCATTAATTTATTGCTGCAGTCAAGAAGTAGGTACGGTTTTGAGTACTGGTTGGTCTGGGCTCAACCATCCTCAGTTGGCACCTCAAAGTTGTAGGTAGCACTATCACACTCGAGTTAGGGTAATGGGAGAGTTTATCCAGCTCTTTTTTGGGCTCGAGGGATTAGTCCAGTCTAAAAGATTGGGAACCTCTAATAGCACACAAGAAAATAAAAAATAACATCTATGGTTTGGTTTGATCAATTGGTTTGGACCAAGTAGCTTGGATTTTGTGAGTGAGTGTGGGCTCAGTGGCGTGGTTGGTTCGGTTGATGGGTTGCGCATAGTGTTGCAAGTCGGGTTGGGCTAGACTAGGTTGAGTAGTTTGTGATGGGGTACTGTTGTTGTTTGGCTCGGTTGGGTCGGGAAATTCAGGTGGGTTTTTCTGAGCGATGGGTTTGTGTGAACGGGTGATAACTGAGGTGGGTTGCAAGTTCGGATGGGTTGACTTAGGCCTTGTTTGATAACTGAGGTGGGTTGCAAGTTTGAAAGTTGTGCTTGTGTAAGCAGGGTCTGCTGGTGCAGGTTCGATTGGTGTGGGTGGGTGAAAGAAATGGGCAAAGGTTCAATTATGACTTGGGCCTTGTTGTACGTACAGGGATGACGTGTACGGTGTTTGTTTGGGTTGAACGATGATGAAGCTGCTGGCCGATGGGCAAAATGAGTGGGTTGGCTTTGGGTGAGTTTTGCAGGTGGTGTTGGATATGGGTGAAGTGCGTTGGATGTGTTGTGATGTGCATGATGGGTGGAGATGTGTTTGTTTAAGTGGTTAGAGATATGAGGAAGAAGATGAAGATGGTGATGGGAGTGAAGATGGCTGGGACGTGTGTAATGTGGGTACTATGAGTTTGATAGAGAGATGAGATGATGATGAGGCAGAGTTGGGTTGATTTGTAGTCGTTTATGTAGATGGTGAAGATGGGTGATGTGGAGATAGGTAGTAGATGATCACTCGGGAAGGTAGTGTTTGTTTAGGTGGATTAGAAAGAAGAGGAAGAAAATGATGATGATGGCTATGGAATGCAAAACATATGTTCCTCATAAGAAGATATAACTGGTGATGGATATGGAATGCAAAACATATGTTCCTCACAAGAAGATTTAACTGATAATGGCTATGGATTGTAGAATATATGTTCCTCATAAGAAGTTATGACCCGGTTATATATGTTATAATGCATACTGAAACATAATGTCTCTCAAACTCGTGACCATTATGCTAATGGACAGATGGGCAGGTGATTTTTGCGAATGAAGACACGGAAACAACATGCATTAGAAACCACTATAAAGAGACTACAGAGACTTAAGAAAGTGAAATGTTCTCACTTACTACCATGTCTTGTTTGATAGATCTCCTCTTTTACTCTCTATGATGCCTCCGCCTTTGTCCTTCAGTTCTTTTTTCTTGTGGGTATCAAGGGCTTCTTGATATTGGGTGGTGGTGTGGGGCTGATGAGCTGGTCGTTTGGTTGAGGGAGAAAATAACAAAAAAGAAAAACTAAAGAAAAGAAAGAGAAGTACTAACTGGGTCGTTCCAGCCAGCAGATGATGTCCTGAGGCTTTTATAGGAGTTGGCTTGGGTGAGAAAAAAGAGTGGAGGGAGGAAAGTAGTAAGGAGATGGGCATGAGTATAAGTGGACAGGATGGAGACTGTGAGAAGAAAAATAGAAAGAGAGAAAAGAGAGGAAAAGGAATTAACATATATAGAAAAAAAAAAGAAGACAATTTTACTTGAAAAATTAAAAAATATAGACATTTATCCTTAAGGGTCCTTCCCAAATTTGCAGCACTAACGTGGTCCATTAGTACCACTATTGTTTTTTATTTTTTATTTTTTATCTTGGGTAAGTGACGCTAGCGTCACTGTTCGCAACCCTATATAACCGCAAACCTCCTCATTTCGACAATTTTCAAGACTGTAACTACTCCTTCTCCAAAGCGACGCCGCCGCTCCACCTACCTTTTTCCTTCTCTATAATTCATCAACCTTTATCCGATATCGCACATAAACGAGAAGGTATGTGACAGTAACTACGTTTTTGCGAATTTTGTTTAGGACATTATGGTTGGGTTGGAGTTCTTGATGCATCGTGAGAGGTCTGAAATGTGTATTCTGTATTTTCGCGGCATTATGTAGGTTTGGAGTGTGAGTTCTTCATTTTGTAACCTATTATGTTCATTTTATTCTCTCATTTTTCCATTTTCACAATGTGTGCACTCACGCACGCTACTTGTTCGATGAAATGTGACA
Organism: Camphora micrantha; assembly: GCA_003546025.1. Lineage (NCBI taxonomy): Eukaryota > Viridiplantae > Streptophyta > Magnoliopsida > Laurales > Lauraceae > Camphora > Camphora micrantha. The sequence goes on along the minus strand of QPKB01000004.1, from coordinate 36,916,160 downwards.
TTGGAGTCCTCCTAATTTTCATGGCAAAGGAGTTACTATCTTCTACCATTTCTTGGTTTACAATTCACATCACTTGAAAATCTATATCACACTCATGAATTGGATGAAAATGTATCAACAATGCAAATGGAGACAAAAAGTAAGCACACCAATCCTCATACATGATATATATAAAACCCTTTTTCTTTAAAAACTAGCATGCAATGTTGAAACTCAAAATAATTAAAAACAATGCTACAAGTATTTATTTAATGCACTTATCAACATCATCAAAGCATTGTCCCAAAAAAGATGCTATAGTTACTGCTATAGGCAATGTGGCAAACTACTATATTATCCATAAGAACGAAAAATGATATATGAAAAAAAAAAAAAAAAAGAAAAGAAAAAACATAGTGAGTAGAACAATGATATCAACCAATTTCAATTACATGCAATAGTTAATGTCACCTTAGCCAAATTTGGACCATGCGGAATGTTCCCTTCAAAGGCATGAAGCATTGCAAATGTAGATATTGTTAGACCAATATTTTTCTTTCTTTCAAAGCAATTGATTGAGAGAAAGTTCAACCTGAATGGTAGAAAATTTTAAAACTTTTGACCCTAATAAAAAGGAGAAAACTAAATGCATTACTTTCAAATTTGTTTTGATATTAAAACACCCATGATCAGCCACAAATGACGCCAATGGAATAAAAGAATGGCATTTACCTGTAAGCAGAAGGTCCTTCAAACTATTGTTCTTGTTTCACTGGTTTCACTTATCGGTTCACAATTCACATCACTTGGAAATCTATACCATGCTCATGAATTGGATGAAAATGTCATATCGTATCTTAACATTACTATAAAAAAAAAAAAAAAAAAAAAAGTATGCCACCCAGCAGAAATATAATTCCAATTTGGTTAGTGAACTCATACTTGTACATGCTTTATATTACAATGTGTGAGACTGTACAGATGGTGAAAGACATTGAGGGTGACGACGAGGGAGAATTATTGTACGATCAAGACTCACATGTTTCAAAATCCATTTTAAAAGGAGTGGAACCGGGAACTTGCAGATGCATCAATACCAACTCAGACAAAAAAATATGGGTCTTGACGGAAAAGCAGAGAGAGCATGTTAGGGATGTAGGTCTATCACATCTGTCAGAGATAGACTATATGAGGATAGATCATGCGCTACTATTCGAGCTAGTAGAAAGGTGGAGGCCTGAAACCAATACATTTCACCTACCCACGGGTGAAGCAACGATCACTTTGGAAGATGTTGCATACATTTATGGCCTCCCTATTGATGGTGAACCGGTTACGGGAAGAATCTTCAATAATGCCTTCATCCTGGAAGTCTGTAAAGAATTGCTCGGTCTTGCCCCACGTCCGGGAAAAGACACCATTGGCCTTACCATAAAGTTCAAATGGTTGGAGGATAATTTCAAGCCCTCTAAGAAGAGGAATGAAGTATGCAAGACAAGAGCATACCTTTTTTTCCTAGTGTCTGGACAGATATTTGCAAATTCTTCTGGTGCAAGGGGGCCAGCTTGGCAGTTAGAACTCTTTAGGGAGTTCAAGCCATCTGTTTGGGGTCCAGCATGCTTGGGGTATTCATTTACTTCATAATTATTTAACAATTTTTTCAATGCATTCAGTCTAATTATGGTGTTGGTTATTAGTCTTGTTTTCTTTGTAGTTCTTATGGCAACCATATAAGAAGATGCCGAATAAACTCAAAGACCTAGCTAGTGCCAAAAGGAGACAAGCAATTGTTCACGTCTACCACTGTACTTATCCATTATTGGGTCTTTGAGAGGCACCATGAAAACCGCATAGTGAAGTAATTTGGCATTGTACAATCAGTCCCTCCACCCTTCTCCTTGCTATTCAAGAGGAATGAGCGGATAGAACGATATGTTATTGACTACAGTCAAAACCATCCAGATGTGTTCAAGATGTGGGAGTCAAGGAGGACCACTGTTTTAACTGGGGAGAAGGACTCTTCCGGCAAGCACAGTGACTCCTATCTTCTTTGGTATGGCTTGAACACTATTAGGGAGATTGTTTGTGGCGCGGATGTTGAAGGACGGCGGTCACCTGTTACATCCCAACCAGCAACTAAGGTGAAATCCCAACCAAAAACACCATTGAAGGGGGTAGCAGATGAGAAAGACAAAGGCAGCTCAGGTACACGCCAATCAATTTTTGCTCACAATTACTACTTTTTTTTTTTTTTTTTTTGTTGGGATGTGATTGAAATTTAATAGCAAATATTTCTCTCAATGTATCTAGCATAAATGTAGCAAATTTATTTGGCTCAAAAGAAAGCAAAATGACCTTCAAGATAAACACATGGAAAGAATTGCATTAGACATTAACTAGAAATAGGATTATGCATTAGTTATAATACATTTAAAATGACTTATGTACCTTCTCAGTTCTCCAATATGTGTTTTGCGTGACCAATCTGTCTTCTATTGATGTATAGTAATATCTCATTTGTATTGTGGTTTGCAAGGGTTAACATCCACTTGATGTCGCTATCATCCTCTATGACAGCCAATGAAAACACGTGACCATTGTGTTGGAGGTAACGTATGCTTAGGTTCTCGCAGGTTTCCTTCCAATATGAAGTTTCAGCAGCTATGTTCATCAATTCGGAAAATGTTATGTTGCTTTGAATGAACCTCATTTTCTGATTTTTGACTTCATATACCGGGTGAATCATGTCAAATTTAAATTCCCCGTCGTAGTGGAAAATGACAATCAACTCACCACCCGACATCTTAATTAAAAATAGAAAAAATGAGTAATTAGGCAATATTACTGTACCAACATATACTTCCAATGCCAACAACACCTCATTAACCAAAGAAGTATGAGATTACAAGAGGCTAAAAGGCATAACACAGTGGCCTAAAACGATCTACAAACAGAAAAATTCAAAAAAGCCTACGGGAAAGGGCTAAGGACGTTATAATCTATGGCCTAAAACATCCAACAGTCAGAAATTATAAAAAGTGGCTGGGGTTACGAACAATATACAACAGAATACATTACAAGCAATGTGTTTCACACTCCAAAAATAAACGATACAAATGTCTGTGAGCTTGTCTAACAACTTTTATACCAAAGTAAAAGGAAAAGCATCACAAATGAGACATTATATTCGGTTTTTTTTTTTTTTTTTTCATGTTACTTTGCAAAGAGTAGACATAAATGCAGATACCTCTTAAATGGAGATCAACAACCACTAAAATGAAATCAAAATGACCGATGAAGTGAGAATACAAGCCCATAGAAAGTATCTCCCTTCGGTTGGAGCCAAAGAACATTTCCTGAGGAAGATAGGGTAGAAAAGAAACAGAAAACAGGGGACGACGCGAATATATATATGGTGCGCAAAGTGACGATAGCGTCACTCAGTATTATTCTGAGTGACGCTATCGTCAATATGAATAAAAAAAATATAGAAATTCGACGGGAAGACCCCATTAGTGCTGCAAATTTGGCTAGGACCCTTCGGGATAAATGGTTATATTCTAGGAATATTCCAGTAAAATCCTCAAAAAAAAAAATTAAATGAAAACAAATTAAGAGAGAGGAGAAAAAGGAGTGCAGAAAGATGGGCGTTGGTATGGCTTGGGAGTTGACCATAAAGTGGCTTGTGTTTATTTTTTATAAAAATGATAGTTTTTTCCTTACATCCATTAAATAAAATTGATTATGTCATCGTTTACAAAAATACTATTATTTTTATGGCAAATCCCAATGGTTTCTCTCTCTCTCTCTCTCTCTCAATAGCTCTCTCATGCATGTGAAGTCTAATCACGTATTTTGAAATTTCCATCAATCTAATAATGGGCCATGCATGAATTGGGTCAATTATAATGGCCACATGTTGATTAAAATGGATTTATTTTATTAGGGTTAGTCTCTCCCAATAAATGTAATATAGTAACTATCAATACATGGTCTAGAGAAAAATAAATCCAAGTTTGAAACTTTACATATAGATGAAAGGACAAATGATGGTGGCTGTAATGCTATTGGTCTTGGGACATGGAAAGCATTAAAATAGAAAGGCAAGGGATATATATTTGCAAATGCTGAAACCACATTGGACTTTTTATAAACCCTAAAAACCTATTAGGGTGATAGTATGAAAGTAAGCCCCTTTACTAAAGGGGCGATAGTGTATGAAGGGTGATTTACCAAATATTTAAAGAAGAGAACTGTTTTTGTGGCTAGAGCCTCCTAATCCCATTCCAGGAAGTGCAATAATCCACAAATATTTTGGGGCAGTCATACAATCCAAGGAACCAAGAAGCCATAAAGCCCAAAAGCACGTACAAAGAAAATATTACCTAGTCAAAGAGATTGTGCAGAGAGGTGATATAGCTATCACAAAAATAGCATATGCGGCTAATCTTGCAAATCCCTTTACTAAACCTTTAACTAGAAAAGTCTTTGAACGACACATGGACGGGATGGGCATGAGATGCAACCCTTACTGGCATTGAGTCCCAGTGAAAGATTGTTAGATTGTATCACCTCAATCTAGTGGATGACATGAATAAATTGATTTATTTCATTAATTAATTTATATTTTTCATGCTTTATTCATGAGATTAATGGTTTTTTATTCTATGTTTACACATGACCAATACAAAATGACATGATGATTCATGAGATGAATCGAAGCCCATAAGTATATTAGATGTGATTCATATGTTTGGATGAGATCCACATACAGGAGACATAGATTACAAATCTTATACTTAAATTGATTCACAGCAAATGATTAGATTGGACATCTCATCTGATAAGGCTGCAACACTGTGATCATTGTGAGATAGTGTGATATGTCTTGATCATCAGAGTGCAAGACTCTGAATCATTGTGTTGGTACATTGAATGTGTTGAAGGACAACGAATAACACCTTGTTCAAATCTGTCTTTGATCAAAGGACTGCTCTTATAATTATCAAGCAATAGACTCTTAATCCTGAGAGATTAATGAACTCAAGTTTCTATTATACATTTACTTTGAGTCATCAATGAGTGAGGCTAATTGTAGGTAAACACTTCGATGTCTTGGGTACGTGATAGTGGGGCCGTGGGAATTTATAATTCTCAAAATGAAATCTATCCTCACAAATACCCTCTTGTGCCAATTAATGGATTTTATCATTAATGCGTGCGCACCCATCTCAATTAAGAGTTAATTATATAGTACTAATGATTACGGTGATTAATTGGGTCACAAGAATAATAAGAGATTGACCCAATTTGGTTAGGCAGATTTATTTCAATAGATCCATGAATATATTTGATGGAGGGGTCTACTTTTAATAAATGAGAAGTTTATGGTCTCCTTGTAATTATTCCTAAGCCTTGAGTGCAATTGCATTTAATTAGAGGACTTATTTGCAATTAAATGTGGGTCCGGAGTTCACATGAGATGTGGGGTCCAGATTCCTACTTGGAGCCAGATTCTAAAGAATCTCTAGTGGTCCTCATGCTAGTCATAATAAGAGAAGGTTGCTAATCTCATTAGATCTCTTAGGGCCTGTTTGGATAAATGAGGAGTGGAGTAAAATGAAGTGGATTTCACATGTGGAGTGGAGTGAAGAGATGTAGATTGAAGTTAAAGTATAGTATTTCACTTCACTCCATTTGAATGCTTATTTTGAAATTGAGATTTGAAGTAGAATTCACTTTTACTCAAGCAAATTGAAGTATTTAGAGTTGAAGTGAAATAGAGTACATGTAACTCACAACATTACTTCATCTATTGAGCCCAACTCATCCAAATGGGGTAGAGTTGAAATTTTAGACTCTTAGGGCCCATTTAACTTCACTCTACTCTATTTTTTGCCTATCCAAACAAGCCCTAAAGGGAATGAGGAGTATGATAAAATTTTGAAAACCATGGCCCCCCTAGGCCTACATATAGGTCCGCTCCTGGATGGGGTACTGTTGTTTGGCTCGGATGGGTCGGGAAATTCAGGTGGGTTTGTCTGAGCGATGGGTTTGTGTGTATGGGTGATAACTGAGGTGGGTTGCAGGTTCGGATGGGTTGACTTGGAAAGTTGTGCTTGTGTAAGCAGGGTCTGCTGGTGCAGTTTTTTTTTTTTTTTTTTTTTTTTGGCTAAACTGCAATTGAATTAAGAAAGAGAGAGAGAGAAATGCTGTTGCAGGTTCGATTGGTGTGGGTGAAAGAAACGGGCACAGGTTCAATTATGAGTTTGGCCGTGTTGTACGTACAAGGATGACGTGTACGGTGTTTGTTTGGGTTGAACGATGATGAAGCTGCTGGCTGATGGGCTAAATGAGTGGGTTGGCTTTGGGTGAGTCTTGCAGGTGGTGTTGGATATTGGTGAAGTGCGTTGGATGTGTTGTGATGTGCATGATGGGTGGAGATGTGTTTGTTTAGGTGGTTAGAGATACGAGGAAGAAGATGAAGATGGTGATGGGTGTGAAGATGGCTGGGATGTGTGTATCGTCGGTACTATGAGTTTGATAGAGAGAGGAGATGATGAGGCAGAGTTTGGTTGATTTGCAGTCGTTTATGTAGATGGTGTAGATGGGTGATGTGGAGATAGGTAGTAGATGATCACGCGGGAAGGTAGTGTTTGTTTAGGTGGATTAGAAAGAACAGGAAGAAGATATAACTGATGATGGCTATGGAATTTAAAACATATGTTCCTCATAAGAAGATATTACTGATGATGGCTATGGAATGCAAAACATTTGTTCCTCATAAGAAGATATTACTGATGATGGCTATGGAATGCAAAACATTTGTTCCTCATAAGAAGATATAACTGATGATGGCTATGGAATGTAAAACCATAAGTTCCTCATAAGAAGTTATGACCCAGTTATATATGTTATAATGCATACTGAAACATCATGTCTCTCAGACTCGTGACTAATATGCTAATGGACAGATGATCTGGTGATTTTTGCGAATGAAGGCACCGAAATAACATGCATGAGAAACTACTATAAAGAGACTACACAGACTTAAGAAAGTGAAATGTTCTCACTTACTAACATGTCATGTTTGATAGATCTCCTCTTTTATTCTCTATGATGCCTCCTCCTTTGTCCTTCGGTTCTTTTTTCTTGCGGGTATCAAGGGCCTCTTGATATTGGGTGGTGGTGTGGGGCTAATGAGCCGGTCGTTTGGTTGAGGGAGAAAAGAACAGAAAAAAAAAACTAAAGAAAAGAAAGAGAAGTACTAACTGGGTCTTTCCAGCCAGCAGATGATGTCCTCAGGCTTTTATAGGAGTTGGGTGATAAAAAAGAGTGAAGGGAGGAAAGTAGTAAGGAGACGGCCATGAATATGAGTGGACAGGATGGAGACTGTGAGGAGAAAAGGAAAAGAGGGGAAAAGGAATTAACATAGAAAAAAAAAAGGGAAACAAATTAAGAGAGAGGAGAAAAAGGAGTGTAGAAAGATGGGCGTTGGTATGGCCGCGGAGTTGACCATAAAGTGGCTTGTGTTGAGGTTTTATAAAAGTGATAGTTTTTTCCTTACATCCCTAAGATAAAAATTGATTATGTCATTGTTTATAAAAATATTATTATTTTTATCGCAAATTCCAATGGTATCTCTCTCTCTCTCAATAGCTCTCTCATGTACGTTAAGTCTAATCACGTGTTTTGAAATTTCCAGTAATCTAATAATGGGCCATGCATGTGGATCGGGTCAATTATAATGGCCACAAGTTGATTAAAATGGATTTATTTTATTAGGGTTAGTCTCACTAAATGTAATACAGTAACTATCAATATTACACGAGTTTATAGAAAAATAAATCCAAGCTTTTGGAATTTTACATATAGATGAAAGGATAAATGATGGTGGTTGTAAGGCTATTGATCTTGGGTAGGGATGTCAAATGGGCCAGGTCGGCCCGAACCCAGTCAATAGCCAGTGGCCCGGCACAGCCCAATCAATGACACGACCCACAAGGTACGGCCCGTGACTCGGGCTGTGCTGGGCCAAGGTGGCCTGGGCCCGTTGGCCCGTTCGGCAAGGCCCGCCAGGCCTGCCTGGCACATGGGCTGGCCCCTGCGGCCCGCCAGGCACGATAGCTGGGGAGGGCTGGGCCGTTTGACATGCCTAATCTTGGGACATAGAAAGCATTAAAATAGAAAAGGAAGGGGTATCTCTAAATACTGAAACCACATTGGACTTTTTATAAACCCTAAAGTCCTATTAGGGTGATGGGTACGAAAGTAAGACCCTCTAGTAAATGGGCAATAGTGTATCAAGGGTGATTTACCAAATATTTAAAGAAAAGAACTGTTTTTGTGGCTAGATCCTCCTACTTGATTATTCACAAATATTTAGTGGATCAATCCCATTGTTGAGCTTTCGCTACTAAAACCTTTTATTGGAAAGTAGGGTAAGTTAGTAAAAACATGATGCAAAATCACAATGTATGTGATTTTTAATTTTCAGAAATATAAGGGGCATGCATATGGTGCTATGCCACTCAATGTAGACTTATAATTTAAAAATGCCTTTTTTTTAGCCGAGGACTTTATAATTGATACTAAAAAAGGGGCTTACTTTATTGCGCGTGAACTTTTTAATCTAAGAAGATTGAGATTTGGTTGAAGGGAATATAAGCTTTAGCTTAAGAAAATTCAGACGCAACCACATTATCATAGTCTTAGTAAAAATGGCTTTTCCCATAGTCATTGTAGCATGATAAAAATCTCCTTAGACTTTGCGAAGACCAAAATGGTCTTTAAATTTCAATATTGACGATAAAGCCACACAAAGGGATATACAACAAACTCTATTTCTTTTCTAGAAGAACTGGGTGATGGTATAATGAGAGAGACAGTCGAGATCGAGAGAGAGAATTAGAAAGTTGTAGACAGAGACAGTGGATGGGTCGATTAGTAGGTTTGGTATGGAGAGAAATTCTCTCCACTCCTAACTCATAAAGAACAGCCTTCTTTCCTTAAAGGCCTCTATCTTTCTCATCATACCAATATTGTTGGGTAAATTACTTACGAAGAATGTGCAATTGAAAAACTAAATAAATTATTATTATAAATAATTATTGAATAGTTGTGAATGTGAGAAATTGAATAAGAAAGCTAAAGAAAAATGGACAAGGCACACCAATTAAGATGCTTTATTAAAGACAATAGTTTTCCACATGCAGGTGATTTTGATGAATTCTGTCCCCAAGATACAATGCCCAACTCTAATTCAAAGTTTGCATACCTAAATAAAAAATATGGAATTGCCCTTAAAATCAAAGTAGAAAACAAAATAGAAGAAGATGCTCTTAAAATACTACTTCTGAAAATATTGCATTCTGCTCATTTTTAATATTATATAAAAAAAACTTTAAAATTACCTAAATTTATAGTGTTGGAAGGCATCCCTTAGAGTTGGGTCACATCCACACAAATGCCTCCAGCGATTTATTATTTTTTAAATTACTGATTTATTATGTTTTTTACTACACATCTCATCTAAAGGACACAAAAGATTTAATTTTGAAAAGACAGATCCAAGTCTCAAGTGCCTCTAAAGATTTATTATTTTTTTAAATTTCTGGCTTTTAGAAAATATCCAACAATCCCCCACTATTTTCTAAAAATATATTTTTAAAGAAAAATAATTAATAATAATAATAGGAAATAACTAAAAATTATATAATGCATTCCTCACAGGTGAATGACCCTTGAACCTAAAGATAGAATATGTATTATAAGACTTTAGTGTGAGTAAGTGACAAGTGAAGCTCACAATACATATTCACATTATACTATATAGTCGGGTATCCATATTCTCCATGCCACGCTATTTCACAGGCCACGTGCTAGAACTGGTCTTAGCGAATGCTCTAGAGTCTTACTAACAAAACCCATAGGAGGCGGCGATGACCTCCACATCTACAAAGGCAAATCCATCAGGAATGCTTTCGCTCACTCCGCGCTAAGCCATGAGTCTGTTAAGGACTAAAAAGCTCAGCCCAACATAGGCGAAAGCTAAATGGTGCACGAACTTCAGAGATGGGCAAAGTTGGAACACATCAATTTTTGTCATTAGTTCCAAATATATTTGCACTGTGAGGAACATCTCAATACACCCTCTGGTGGATAGTACATCTGACCAAAATTCCTTTGAACTCTAACTTAGAGGTTAAGAGTAGGCTACGGTCAGGGGCCAGGACTATCTCTCTATGTCGGTAAACTCATCTACCTTGAAGTTTAGATTCTCACTCTCAGCGATATAACACCATATTGAGAAATTAGGGTGTCATTCGCCACAACTTGTACTTCATTTACCTTAATTTTACCCATGTCCATTGACATTTGTTGATGAAAAAAGTACCTCGATTGGTTGTATCATATCTCTTACACCAATCATGTCCACAATCTGTAATCTGATCTAATAGATGATAATGCATTGTCCGCATTTGTGATCTAATCTGATGGATGATGTTGATGATGCATTATCTACAATGCAAAGAATATTATCCAGTCTCAAATACCTACTCTGCATCATTAAAAAAATACTAACAAAAGAAAAGGATCATTGTTTCATTCTCCAATTAATAACTCAACACATATATTGGCCTCAAGTTGTACACAGATATTATTAAGGGGATTTTACCAAATAAATGTTCGTAAACATGTATTAGCCCGTTTTAATTAGAAATACACTCAAATGCCTAATTTAGTGTTTGTACGAGGGATTTGGACCATCTTACCCCGAAGATCAGCCGAACGATATCGTCATCTCCACTCACCCCAATTTCTATCCCTAACCTGCCCGAACTTCTCCTTTCTTCCCTTTTCCCTCTCCCGCCTTTTTCTCCCTTTCTCCTCCGCTCCTTGCTCTCATTTTCCCTCTCCCTACATCTCGACTGCTGCTCTTGAATTTCTTTAGCTAGTTGGACTTATCACACCCCCCAACCAGCTTTTTGCTAGTCCCTTAGCAAAATAAGTGATAAGGAATAAAACTCACTAAACTAATCCTAAAGAAAACAAACTAATGTAGAAAACAGAAATGAAAAAAACGCCACTTTCGCTAGTACTCTCGACTGCATTTAGCGTATGCAGTAAGCCCTTAAACTCCTAGGTTCCCCCTAGTGGACGAGTTGTGCCTTCTCGAGGACTTGCAGTGAATGTACCCACAAAATTCTTTTTTTTTTTTTTTTTTCAATCTAAAGTAGAAACCTAACAAAACCATGTGAACTTTTCCAAAAGAAAGTTTACAAACACCGGATATTCTCGATTCTTGGAATTTTTCAAAGGCAAATCTTAAATTAGATTCATAAATCTCATCTTTTAGTCAGAAATTCTCGAAATCATGCTGAGCTGATTGTGCAAGATGATAAGTGTGTATACAAAAAAACATAGGCATCAAATGATCTACCAGAAATTTCCGTGAAAACGATTTTTTATCCAAAATTTTGGGCCACCTAACCATAGCAAAGAAAAACAGTTTTCCTCTCAAGGCGACCATGACGGCTTTCACACTACTGTTTTTTCAAAAGCCGCACTCTTTTATATATATATATATATGTATGTATTTTTTTTCTTTTTTTTCTTTTCTTTTTTTTTATGCACACATGTGACTGTGCAATGCCCAGGCCCCTTAAGCTTTATAATTAACCCATATAACGAGTATTCAGCCAATGACTCCCAAAACAGATGTCTTTAGGGCATTAGGTATGTAAATACCCCTACGAGCTTACTGGCTCGGGTTAAAAAGGCTACGAACCCAAACTAGTCACATAACTTTTTATTCTAAACACTTTTTTTTTCTTTTTTGCTTTTCTTTTTTTTTTTTTATTTTTTTTACGGTTCCCAACAATAGGCAGCCATTTCCATGTGCCCAAATTAATTCAATGGTTTGTGGTTGATCAGACCACGCATATGAACCAGGAGACTGTGAAACTAAGGGTTGGTTTTCCATCATATTTTCAATCCAATCGTCAAAGAAAACGGAAATCATAGCTTCACATTCAAAACCTTGAAAATGTATATAGACTGTGTAAAGGTGAGGGATCAAAAATCAGCACTTTTCCAAAAACTCTTTCCTTAAACAAAATAGTGAACCATCTGCTCTTCTCTTTTTTTTTTTTTTTTTTTTTTTCAAAACCCTAAAACTAACAAAAATAGCAAAAATTTTGAAAAATTCTAAAAGTTGGAAAATTTTGGTAATTTTTTGGAATATTCTAAAAGTCAATGATGTGAGTTGCTAATATTCCACATGCACTTTCCTAATCCAAATTAGGGCGGTTTCAACATTCCATGCATGCACCCCCTATTTTTAGCAAGATGCCAAAAGTAATGCGCAATTTAAATAGAAAAGTCAGAAAGTTACCTTTACTGGCGCTCCCGGGCAATGGCGCCAAAAACTTGATCGGACTCCAAGTATAGAGTGCAGGTCGATCCACAGGGAGCAATGCTTTTTAAGAAACTTTCCAACTTTAACCTGTCCTAATTTAGAAACTAAATTTAACCTAATAAAGAAACTAATCAAATTACAAGAAAATTCCTAAAAACTGAAAATTAAAATTATAACTTTCCATATTAAAAAAACTAAACTAAGTAAAGAAACTTAATTTATTCAACCATATTCTAACTATAACCTACAAAAGTAACAAACTCATTAAAACAACCAATTTAATATAAGAAAAATCAAAACAAAATTTCCTAAATTAGATACTAATTACCAAAATTACTTTTTATGCAAATATGAATGATCTATAATGCCCTAAATACTAACAATGCAATTTTATGCAAGTTTCTAAAAATCTGATGCATGCTGCAAAAAAATTCCAAGTATGGAAACTCTTGCACAGGCCCAATTTCTCTGGACTATATGACTAGTCTAAGATGATATGAACCTAAATCTAATGGCTGGAATCAATACTCTGATGATGCATGAATACAACAAAAAAAAGAAGAATGGAAAAAGGACTTAAAACGAAAAAGATATGATCTCCTAAAGATGCCTACTTAAACTGTTTTGCTGCTGAAATCTGAACGCAGGCTTACCAACTACCTCTGTTTGGGCCTCTGGTTGATACGGTTGCCGATGTTATTTTTGACTGAAATTCTGGAATTTGAAAGTCCAATTATTATACATTAAATCTGCTATTTTTTCGGACCAAAACATTCACGTTTAACTGGTTTTTAAATCAAGTACTTTTGTAACCCAGTTAAGCTAATTCTGCTGAAACTGTGCATAATTTTTATCAATTCTTCTACCAAGTCCGAATTTAATCTTTCTAATCAGTTGATAATCTTGTGATTTCAGCAACAAAAACCTATTCTAATGCAATTTTTAAATATGATGCATCTAAAAACACTTTCCAACCATATACTATGCAAGTAATAAAAATAGAAAGTTCTACAAAACATGCATAGAAAGATGCAAATTGGGTTTTTTTAAATATGGAATCTGTAACTAAAAAAAAAATCAGAATATTAACTTCAAAATAAAACAAAAGGGGTGGAAAAATAAAAAGCGGAAAAGTAGTACCAAAGATCTAGAAACTAGACAATCTTACAAATATTGACAATGCGATGATACTGTCCTCTCTTCTCAGAGTAGGAAAAATTTATGCAAGTGATTACTTGATGTCTCTCGACTTTTAAGCCATTTATTTTATTTTCAAATCCCTAGATCTAATCATGTGAAATATTGTCTCCAATCAAAACACATAAAAGAACTAGAAGAAAGAAAATTAAATCACTTACATGAAGAATACGCAGAATCAATGCAAGTAATGTCTTTATTCCTTGATCTTTAAGTACAAAAAATTAAGATTCTTCTCTCTTTCTCATTCTCTCAACATAATCTCTCAACCTATGTCTAAAGAATTAGAATGGAGAAAAAGAAGAAAGGGACTTAGAGAGAGAAAGGGTGGATGGAAGTGGAGAGGGAATGGAGAGAGAGAAAATCTCCAAGATTCTACACAAGAGTTATTGGACGTCCAACCCTCTTGTTGGCTCTCTTTTTATAATTTTTCATATTCCTTGTTTAGTAAGACTTCTTTTCCATCTTGGCTAGAACTCCAAGCAACCTTTCTATTTTGGCAACTTTTCTTGCTAATGATAAAGTCTTGTGGTCTCATTCTTTCTATCTTTGGACTCCTCAAAAGGTCGATCTTTAAGATTGCACATGAGAAGGATTCCAAAAAAAATTCAGATTGTGTGCCTAAATTTGTGCTCCCATATGTGGGACGTCCAAGACTTGTGGACCCCACTAGTGGACCTCCAACACAACTTGGTTTCTCCTATTTGGAAAGACTTTTAATTTTGAGAGATCTCCTTGCCTTATTAGATTTCTTGATGCACACACCTTCCTTGTACAATTCCAAGAATATCTCTAAAATTTGCATGATGTTGTAGAGGGAAGGAACTTTCCAAATATTGAGATTTCTTGCAATTCCCGCCTAAAACTGTAACAGACAACTTCCCAAGGTCATATCTCCCTCAATATAGCTCTGATTTATGCAAGCTTGGGCTCCACGGATATCTACTCAAAAAGAGCTTTCCAACGGTGACTAGATTACGCCGATCCGACACTCGGTTTGAGAGTTATGACCGTTTTAAGTTGCTGTCCCTGAAAAATCCGGGAATAATTGTGCACAAATGAAAGCTTCTATTTCGGCATGCAATGGGGTGTGTGGGGCCCATGTTGGACGTCCAATAACTCTTTCCTTGCTTGCTAATTTGACTCTCCTTTGACCTCTCTTCTCAAATTTCATCAATTTGGTCCCATACTGATTTCTCCTACAAATTGAAAGAAATAAATTTCACATAAATTACGTGCAAGAAATTAAACATGAATCATGCGTGGGACCCTACATTCCTAATGATGCACCAAGATGACAAACTATCCAAAAATAGCACATAGTGCCAAAAATAGCAAGATATGCATTGATGAAACCAAAAGCCTAATTTTAGGGGTGATAAATGTGATGAGAAAAACTTAATTTCACAAAAGTCATGCAATTCAATAAATTTTAACCTATTTTGACCATGTTTCCAAAAATAACCTCAAATACATGAAATCATGAAATTAAATGCAATTAAACATAATTAAGTCTACAAATGCTCATGAAATGATGACCTAATAACCTAGTTTTGTGGACTTATCACTAGTCATTGCTACCGAAACCTTAAGGCGTTAGTAGAGGCAGCGAAAATACTTTTCAATATTCCCCCTTAGGTGGAGCCCACTCCTCAATACTTCCCGTCAGGTAGAACTCAGCCAGCTCACTCCTCAATACTCCCCCTTGGGTCGATCCTCCTAGAATTCGAACTCACGACCGATTGGCTTTGTTACCATCTTGAATTTCTGTAGCTAGCCATTGCTACCAAAATCTCAAGGCATTAGTAGAGGCAGCGGAAATACTTTTCAATAGCTGCTCTCTCTTTCCCTCTCCCTAGGTCTCGGCTCCTGTGCTCCCTCTCCGCTCCCTGCTCTCTAAGAGATTCCAACCAGATCATTCGGTGGAATCGCTTATTACTCCTCTTCCATTTGAAATTTCAACCAAAAAAAAAAAATCAGTGATAAAAGGTGATTTTTTTGGTTCTCCTCTCTTCCACTTTCTCTATTTTCTTGTTTTCTTTTCATTTTCAGTATCTATAAATGTTGGAATTGTGGGGTACTGGAGAGTGGATTTGGTTTGGGGTATTTGCAGACAAATAGTTGTCTGGAAATAGCAGCCATTGAAAAAACCCAAATCTTTGTGTTAATATCCTAGTTTGGTACCTCAATCCTAAACCAAAATCCATGATTAGTACATCAATCTCAAACCCAATACTGGTTGTAATCATATGTTGCTTAAAGAAGGTCCATAAGTTTCATGGCTGCAGTTATTTCATTTTGGATGTTTTTTTTTCTAGGTTCGTTTTTTATAGTCAGACGTTTTTTATGTTGCAAATGGCATTTTACACCCATATGTGCTTTTTTTGGTTTTATGTAGGGATTAGAGTGCCTTTTTTTTTTCTTCACCACTCAGTTTAAATTCAATGTTTCTACTGTGTACTATGGTTTAGTTTTGCTAATTGAGCCTAGAACGATGTGATTTTTTTTTAATATTAGATAGGCATATTTTGCAAGACGATTATTTGAGTTTACAATGGTGTTTTTTTAACAACCTTTTGATGGTAATGCGGATTCATATTACGGTCCCCTAATGTTGGCGGTAGATGTTGTTCTGTTCTAATTTGTGGTTATAGCTTCTATTTGACTTGAAGATGGAGATGTTAAGAATATTAAAATCATTTTAATTCAGAAAATAAAGATTAGGTAATGTTACTGTAATGATGTCATTGTTATCTTTCAGTATTATTTATGGGTGTTCTGAGGGTTTTTTTTTTTTTTTTTGCTTGGATTGGTTTTGGAGAAATAATTTAGTAAAGAGATGGCCTGGGAGAAGAAAATCAAATGGCTGAATTGCATGGACCATCTTTATAAAAAAAATTCTGAGTAGAGACTTTTTGGATTTATCATAGGTGTGTTACTACATGTTTGTCTTTTATCTTTCCATCTAATTTCATGAACCCCAAGTGCAAAGGCTCTGGATTGAAAATGATTAAACTATTTGGGTACATTGACACATGTCAACTGTTTGGGTTCAATGACATACATCAGTATTTGATTTGTATAATTGTCACATTTTATTCTGCTAACCAGTATAGTTGTCACATATTGAGCTGTATTGACAAAAGTTGCAACAATTGGTCTAATAACTCCTCTAACCAAGCACCTCCAGTAAAAACAATTTCAAATCGTATGTAGCTAATAATTATATTATCCAATAGTTCCCTTATAGTACTGAACATGAATGAAAATAAACTTATATATTTCTTAAACGAACATGAGCTACATAATTTTTTGAAACTAATTAGAGAGAATGTATGAGGGTACTCTCAGATTGCGTATAACATGGGTGGAACACTTCCTCCGGGGACATTTATTTATCTTGCATGTTCCGTGCATGACAGTTTCTCAAGAAATCACGTTCTGGATGAATTAAGTGATCATATAGTAACATCATCATGAGTGTTGTGGACGAATGGTGTGGAATAATGGTGTTGGTGTGAATGGATGGTATGGGTTAATTATGGACTAGAGTAGTTGAACCAAAGATTGATAAATTTATGTCCCTTTGTTGAGTTGGTTGTGTAGTTCAAAAATATTGCAATTCCAATTTTCATATGTTGCAATTGTGAACATGGGCTCATATTTCTTTTTTGTTTCAGTGAAAAGACCCAACGTGATTTTCTATGCTCATCAGATGGTTGAGGAATTTTGCGATTCTCAGTCTTTTGCTTCTTGCTTCCTAATAAAATTTTACTATATGTTGCAAAAGAGGCTATTCACGAATTTCTTTCCCAGATTGCCGGGTCTAGTAGCTTAAGTTCATCAATCAACATTCCAAATTTGATGAATGATACATTTTGTTTAGATTGTTCATGTGACTATGTCTATCTCATTCAGAAAATGCAACAGCTGAAGCAGAATAAATTTTTTTTTATAATTGCTTTATAGTTCTTATATAGTTACTAGTTACACTTTTCCACACTAAATTTCTGATGATCTTGTTTTTACTTAATTATCACCGAGCCTGGCCTTAACTATCGGAGTTCATGTTTCTTCAAATGTTTGTATTTCTCTGGGTTCTACTTGAAGTAGGGTTTTCTCTCCAAACCCTTTTAACTTCAGCTGACTACGCTTTCTGCTCCAATTTCTTTTAGGTTTTTTGTCTGATGGATATTTTGTTTCATTTTCTTTTGTGTTTCAAAAAAATTCTTAAAGCGTCACATTCTTGGCCTAATTATTTGAGGGCTTCCCTCCTAGTTTTTTCATTTCTATTGATCTTCGAAAAAACTAAATGATACACAACTAACTTTTTTTTTTTTACTGATCTTCCTTAATTTCGTCATTGTCTTAGGTGATTACGTACATGTACACACAAAATATCTTTTTTTTTTGTAGTTGATTTGTCAGATATCCTAACACGTTCATCAGTCTTATAATTAAACAGTGGTAAAAGTCTCTTTCAAAGAACATCAAGCTAAAGTGGTATGCCAAACTTGTTCCGTTGTCAGTTGCTTAACTTGTTTCGTAAGATATAGATTTAAGTTTACGGAGTTCACTGTTAGAAAATTTTATGCATCATACACTTGATATCAGTTGGTCTCCCCTGACTTATTTTCTTATTTAATTAGCATTTAACCCAACAAATTTCTGCACCCTTAGTAAGTAATTACAGCATTTGATGTTCTTTTTAAATATATTTTTACGGGATTTAATTACGGATGTAGACTATGGGGACGCCAGCTGTAGGTTGCATTAATAGTATGATTGTTGGCGGCGTCATACATGATCTTAGAACTTATGAATAACGATAATGATACTGTTAACATAAAATAGATGTTGAAAACATACCCTGGGTGAGATTCCCTAAGTCTTTACATAGTTTATGCATTTCATTATAAACTTATTGCCAATTTCTTGTTGGAGACAGCCGAATAATCTAAAAATCACAAGAAAGGTATTGTTATCACGAAACTTTAAAAACAAGATTTTGAAATGATATCGTTATATATTTATCACTGTTTATGTATTTCAAATTAACATATTGACCATCGTATTTGTGTCAGTATTTTGGTCCTTCCTGTTCAGCTATGGGGAGATATTGAAGCTCAATAACAAACTAGTCATTGGAATACATCCTTTGCCTGTGCCAGGAACGTGATGTGTAGACCCTTTGGGAAGAATAAAGAAAAGTAAGACTTTAAGGTAAACATATACCATGATGATAATGTGATACATTGTTTTCCTTTTCTCTAAACATTACCTATAATTCATGTAAGGTCGTTCGGTTTAGATAATTTGCCAAGTTCAAAAGAAGAAATATATGGTTGCAGCCAAAACAGTACCAAATTTATGCATATTTGGTTGATGGGAGATTTATCACCACCGGTTGCACCATCGTTGCTGACGCTGCTACTATAAAAGTTCATCATTGTTTATATTTCCCCTAAAGACATAGACATGACAGTTGTGCTCTAATTCTGTTATTACGTTAACCATTTATTGTATCGTCATTATATTGCTGTTGCGCTCGCATCGTTCTGGATAAAGTGGTCTATGTAGCAATTAAGTTATAAGTTTGGAAGGCCACAATTGTTGAATTTTTATTGCTTTACATTACTATACTTACATTAAAATTGCTATAGCACCCATGAAAGACAACATTTTAAATTTGATGCCATCAACTTGCTAGATAACAAATTTGAGAATGAAAACTATTCAAGACGGTAACGATATCGTTGTTAAAGTATTCACATTTTGATATTGTTTGCAACCAACAATAGCTTTTTCCCTCTCATATGCATCTCAATATATAGTTAGGGTCATTCCCTTTGCTGTACAACAATACTGAATGAAAAATCTATAAAGGATCGTAACGATATTGTTATCAAAAAACCTCGTAGACAGCTAACTTGTTGTTTGTGTACTCATTCTACATTCAGGTCATTTTCCAGAGAGCCCAAAGGTTCGAACTCTCGAGAGGAGAGTTCGAACCTTCTTGTAAGTGCACGTGCTGAGCCATTTTCCAGAGAACATAAAGGTTCGAACTCTCAAGAGGAGAATTCGAACCTTCCTGTGGATGCACGTGCTGAGCCATTTTCCAAGGAATCCAAAGGTTCAAACTCTCAAGATGAGAGTTCGAACCTTCCTGTTAGTGCACCCGCTGAGCCATTTTCTAGGAAGCCCAAAGGTTCGAACTCTCGAGAGGAGAGTTCGAACCTAACTGTAAGTGCACGCGCTGAGCCATTTTCCAGGCAGTCCTAAGGTTCAAACTCTCACATTGATAGTTCAAACCTTCAAGGAGGCCTGCACTTGCTGGGCCAAATTCCAGACAGCCCAAAGGTTCGTACTCGCCCAAGGTGAGTTCGAACGTCTAGCCTTATGACCCTTCTAAAAAGTATGTTAACATTTACTCAAAAGAAATTGATCTCACCAATGGAACAAATCAAATGACCACATGATGAATCTTTGAAATGCCAAATGCGAAATATGGGTTAATATAAATAAACTTCATATGCAAGTTATATTAAAAAAATAACAAAATTCTGAGTCTCAAATAGAAAATCTGATCTGAGAAATCTCACATGATTGCTAAATTATTAAGTGATGACAAGTCAATAAAATGGGCATGAACTTTATTTTATTGGGTCAAGCTCTCCAAAAATCATCACAAATTTATTAACTAAAAATCGCTTGATACCTAAGCCCAAATTCCAATCAAATATGAAAATATTAAGAAGCAGGCTTATGCAATATCACACCCATATGTTAGATTAAACAAATTAGACAGAAGTTAAGTAAATATACAATAATTAGTGTGAGAGCACCAAAGAATTGTAGGGAGCAATGCACAAGCGGTCTTCTACCCATCATGCGCTGGGGTTCACTTCCGTGTCAATCGGGTGTCGCTTTTCTTCGTCATGCAGTCGGTTTTCCTCGAGGAAAAATGCAAAAATGAGTTAAATTTCCGCAATTTCATAAAAAGTTTTTCTATTGGGGGTCAGAGTTAGAATATATTTTTTCCAATGAAGAATAAAAAGTTTTTGAAGCTAATTTTCATTGGATGAACACAAATGAGTCCTTAGTTTACTACTAAAGTGTGCTTGATCTTTAGGATATATTTATGCAACAGTGCAGAAAACAAGCTCTGTCAAGTTCATCATATATATATATATATATATATATTTCATTTTCTACGAAAAGCAGCAATGTAGAAAACAAGTTTTGCCAAGTTCCACATAATATCCTTTTCATTTTCTACGCAAAACCATTTCAAACCTCCTCCAATCGGAAATGGTTTTTTTACAGAATCACGGAAACTTTGATTCATTTTTCCTATTTTCCTAGAGCAAAGTGGGTACACCAAAAGTAAAATTTTAAATACTATGAAAAAGCATTTTCACTTTCAATGCTTTTTTCGCAGAAAAACGGCTGCACAATCGTGCCCTCTTTCATCATGTGTTTGAAGCCAAACAGTGCATTCGAGGCCAGGCCCATAGTAAGCAGGGCGAAATGGTCCCGTCACCATGACGGTACTCGTATTTTCAAATCATCTTGGCTCATTAATAATCTTCATTAATATAAGAATAAAGGACTCACTATGTACCCTCCAGAATTACACTGTATATCGAAGGAAATGTCTGATCTTTGGGATGAGGCAATGTCAATGGAAAAAGTACTACAATTTATTGCCATTAACAACAGAAAATGATCATTTTGTGTTTACAAGCATTTATTGCATTTGTTATAAGCTCCTAAAAGTTAGAAATTAGTAAAATTTGAAAAAAAGGCTCTACGATTTTTGCCTAATTCAAAAAGGAACACTAATATTCGAAGTTTTCAAGTTAGGGTTTAAGTTTTACAACTTTCTTTCAATTAAGGACAACCGGTTAGGAGGGGTGTTTTCCTGTCAACTTTCTCACATATTTTCCATAAATGATGAGAATGTCGACCTTCCCCTTGTCCATCTTCTTCCATTCCCTTTTGCCTTAACTCCTCAGTTCTACTTCTCCACCGCCATTCTGGAAAATATATGAGAAAGTTGACGTGAAAACACCCATTCTGGCCGGTTGTCCTTAATTGAAATAAAGTTACAAAACTTAAACTCTAATTTGGGAACATTGAATTCTAATGTCCTTTATTGAAATAAGTAAAAAAACTTTGAAATTCTAGTCTCCTTTCAATTGTTCATCCAAGCACCCAAAACAGAAAGACAAAAAAGGTATTTCAAAATCTTCCCCATTTAAAACACAACCATTTTGTAACCCTCCATTTGCAGATTCTGGAGGAATTTGAGGGCAAAAGAATAAAAGTACATGATTACCTTGTTTCTGGACTACCATGGTACCGTGGCCATTTTGGCAAAAAAAAAAAAAAAAAAAACATTAAATGTCTCTTTTGAATAAACAATAATAAATACTATATATATTTATGCTCTATTTATCATTGCATTAAATCTAGTAAAATAATAATAAATATGGTCAATTTTTATTGGATATTTGCATAGGAGCAAAAAAGTTCCATTTTTTCAAAAGAACAATTTGTAGAATTTCCTGTATATATATATATATATATATATATATATATATAGTTGCACCGATATTCATGTATCAATAAAACTAATTGAGTCGACAAAGCGGGTCCATATCAGATTTCTTGGGTGGGGTCCATCGCATAACCGGTTAATGAGGGTTCCATTGGAATCCCAATTAGATTAATATTTGCACTGCCCATTTCAAATCATAGTGGTTAGAGCTCGAAATGAGTGCAATTTTCCAGAACCAATGAGGGTAATTTGTTTCTACATCAGAAAACAAGAGCCAGAGATTAAATATGTCCATTTGCCCATAAGATCTTGCATGGATTTTGCAAGACAACAAGAATAAAGGGCAACTTGGTTTTTTTTTTTTCAACAGTACCATGTGTCCATGTCTAGTTAACTTTTCCTCACTGCAATCAGACCTCACATTGATTACCTTCAAAATCAGTGTAGTTATCCCAAAATCGAAATCACCCCACATGAGAAGAAGCTCTTCTGTTACTGCAGTCCCAACAATCTTCCCACCCTCTTTTTTTTCTATGGTTATTTCAGTAATCAGATAAAAGGAAGTAAGGAACCCTTCACCTACAAAATTCACCTTGCATCTCCATCCTCTTCTCGAATGGAAGAAACTATGAATCAAACAAAACCCACGAAGGAAAACCAACAAAACCAAAACCACCATGAGAAATTAGAGAAACCACCTTCATGGGCTACAGTCAGAAGCATCTTTACATGCAAACATCTCCAAAAAGCAGAATTCATAGAGGAGAAGAGCAAGAGGAAGTGCAAGAAGAATGAGTGCTCTGGCTCTCTGTGTAATACAAAGGACCACAAAAGGGTCATGCACAGGCCAAAACCATCTTCTCCTGAAGCTTGCAAGAAAGGGGTTCCAGTTGGTGCTTGCAATGCTTCTTCCAGATCCATGAAACCACCTCTCAATGGGATTAAAAGAGTTGTTGATTCATCATCTTCTTCTTCTTCTTTTGGTGGGTCTTTTAGAGGAATGCATTTGAGTAGGCTTTCAGGTTGCTATGAGTGTCATATGGTGGTGGGTCCAAGAACTGGAGCTACAGAGGATCCTTCTCTCAGGTCTACTATCTGTTCTTGTCCTGACTGTGGAGAGAAGTTCACTAAATCTGAGAGCTTGGAGCTTCATCAGGCTGTTAGACATGCAGGTAAGCCTCTCTCTCTCTCTCTCTCTCTCTCTCTCTCTCTCTCTCTCTCTTCCATTTTCTTTGTGCTTATTTCTGCTCTTATCTTGTTTTCTTTGCGTTGTTGGTTCCTTATGTTTTCTTTACTTCTCTCTCTTCTTATTGATTTTTTGGTTGTCTCCTCTTACATATTGGACAGTAGATATCTCTATTGAAATGATTGTTTGATCTGAGGATACAAAAATGGTCTATAAAATTTCTAAAGTAATAGAGAGAAATCAGAAGAGCAGAACATTTTAAAAAAAGCAGGGTACTTACTTCCAATCATGTCTTAGATGTCCACCCACAACCTTAATGAAAACAATAAACTGTAGTTTTCGTTTTCTAAACTCAAATACATGAACTCAGTCCTTCCTGCAATGTAAATGATTGGGGTTTCAACTGGATAGGTAATTGGATGTTAGAATCCTGTGTTCAGATTGGAACTACTCATATTGTGGTAACAATTTTTACCCTGCCAAAAAATATTTTGGCCATCGAATTTTTTTTCAAAAATCGATTAGTTCATAAGTAGATTCTGATTTTTCTTCTGGTTCTTGATAAAATCCTTAGTACCTAAGGACATATTAGTACGCTGGAGTTCTCATTTGCATTATATTTGCAGTGTCATTTCATTTTCTGCCTAAAATCAAAACTGAAAACTTCATTTCTACAGTTCCAGTTCACATCTTTGGTGTGATGAAACATTTCTATGGTGAGATGTGTTTCTACCTCATGTAAGGCGGCTGTAGAAAATAGTTCTCTACCTCTTAAATTCTAGTATGCTCTCCACACAAATTGCAGAAAATGCATTCACCTTAAAGAAAAGGAAAACCATAGAAAATGCTTACATGAATCAGGGAAAGTTATTCTTTCAGGAAAAACTATAATTTTCCGCAGAAAAATATCCATACAAAGATAACCCAGATGTTAAAGGTAACACCCAAAATTTTAAGTCCATTATGTAATTCTCTAAGATATTCATCCAGCCACGAATACGGAGTTTGATTTGTAAACCGTCTATCGGAAAACTGCTTTAAGCCTAGTTGGCTCTGCATAGTAATAATTCCGTACTTCATAATTAGAATCTAACTTATTTTGCTTGTTCTTTCATCATCTTTAGTGCCCACACGTTGTACAGTCGAAGCCCAAAATTAGAAGTCCATCCAGATTTGAATGTTCTCTGTTGGTGGATTTAAATCTTCATACCAATCACCGCAGCATAGCTCCTGAAACAATGCTAATCAAACAATGTGCATAACATATTGACAACACCAGTATTGGTTTATTTGTAAAAGTTGGGGGTTGAAAATCAATGTGTGTTGTATTGAATGTAATTCTAAATCATTGTTTTAGAACAGCATATAAGACAAGTTTTGCATAGCAAAGATCGCAATGGTGTTGGATAGTCTTGCAAAAACAATAGCATTCCATTGTCTGTTTGAGGGTAGTGCGGAAATTCATGCAATTCTCTTATTTTTCCACCTCAAATTATTGTATGCTAATAGTGAGCTAGGTGTATATTATTGAACATAACCATTCAATCTACCAAAACGTTTGCCGCTAGCGGTTTTGGCGTGTACTCCAACTAGTTTCATCATGCTATTAAATCCATAAGTTTGTACTGATACAGAATAATTGACAAATTGTTTCAATCTATCTTGTCTGACCAATATCCAAATTTGCAGTTTCTGAACTGGGTACTGAAGACACTAGCAGAAACATAGTAGAGATCATATTCCAATCAAGTTGGTTGAAGAAACAAGCTCCTGTTTGCAAGATAGACAGAATACTCAAGATCCACAACACTCAAAAAACCATAACCAAATTCGAAGATTACAGAAACACCATAAAATCTAAAGCAACCAACCTCTCCAAGAAGCACCCCAGATGCGTGGCAGACGGCAATGAGCTCCTGCGCTTCCACTGCACCACTTTTGTTTGTTCAATTGGCCTGAATGGATCTTCCAGCCTCTGCAATTCAATCCCAAACTGCAATGTCTGCAACATAATAAGGAATGGATTTAGAACCAATGGTATCAAAGGCATATTCACTACTGCTACTAGTGGAAGAGCGCATGACGGTGCTAGGATTCCATCAGAAGAGGAGAAAAGGGCAATGTTGGTCTGTCGGGTCATCGCCGGAAGGGTGAAAAAGAAGCAAGATCTAGATGCTGTTGATGAGTTTGACTCCGTGGCTGGGCTAGCTGGAGTTTATTCAAATTTGGATGAGCTCTTTGTGTTTAATCCCAAAGCAATCTTGCCCTGTTTTGTTGTAGTTTATGGAGGTTTCTAGAGTGGTCTATGTGATCATAGCATTGAAGCCCCTCTACTGATTTGGTTTTTTTCTATGGTTTGTGTTCTGCAATCTCAATCTCGTTTATTGCTAGATGATTTAAGATATTTTCTTTCCTTGATTGCTAATTCTATTCCAAATGCATTCTTGCTTCATTGCTTCTGTTCCAAATGCTTTTTTCTTCCACTGTCATCGGTTTCTTTTCTTATGTTCTTTGTGATCGAACTTGTGCTTGTCTCTGTGAGCTACGTCTACTTGTGACAATAGTTTGAAAACTTAAAGACGTGTCCGGATTTGAAAGGTCGCCATCTCAAACAAAGTCACATGGCCCAATGGGTTTGGATTTTGGCCAAAACCCATACTCATTTTCTATAAACTTTATCTAAAATTTCAATATTGGAACCCTATTCCCACCACCTTTACTTTCCTATGGAATAGGGTTCTTAAGTTTGTGTTAGAACAAAGGTCCTTATTTTGTATTATTTCAGTATTAGTGAAATTAGGAAGATGCAGTTTCACTCAGGGCACATTTGTATGCATACCTCCGCAGAAAACTGAATCCAGAGACTTATTCCTCTTTCGTGGGATTTTTTTTCTCATTTCTCCCTTGTAGGAAAGGCTTTTTTACGGAATCATGAAAAACTTAGCTCATATTTGTGCTTTTTGTTTTAAAAAGCAGCCATACCAAATGTGGAGAAAGTTGCGGTACAAAAAGGGCCAGATTTTTCATATCTTTTATGTGGAAGTGGTGTATACAGAAACGTGCCCCTTAAATAGTTATATTTTCAATCCATATATACAACTGCTAGCACTTACAAGTGATAGGAATTCGAAAAGGTACTTTAGCACTTACAGGTAGTACTATTTCTACTTGGCTTTGGTTCTGGTAGCCTTCTTCGTACCAAAGTAGTGATCGCAATCGTCACCGGACTAATCTAGTCCACTCATAAAAAATCTGAGGTTCAAATCCGGGTTTTAAGAAGGATCTATGTAAGTTGCATGGTGACCATATAACTAAAAAGATGATATAGCCATCAACAGTGGCAATGAGGAAGAAGGGGTCGTGAAAGGACTCATCCCCTCTCCTCCTCCTCCTCCTCCTCCTCCTCCCTTCTCCCTCCTGAAAAACCCAACTTTTATTTGGGTTCCCGCATAATGGTCGATATTGACCATTCGCTTATTTTGAAGACTTTATCCATAAATATTGTGTTTCTAGGATTTCAAGAGTGGTATAGAGTCCTACGGGGACCTACACCGTAAATTCCTCTTTAAAAAATCTTACATTTTATACTTTTATTATTTTAAAGGACATCTTAGATTTTATTTGTTTTTGGCAAGTGTAGCCCATTAATTTATTGATATAAAAATGTGGGGGGTTTTATTAAAAAAATAATTTTAGGTGGCCAATGCACCAAATATGGAACTTTAGCCAGTAGTGCACCAAATAAGTAATCCGTACAGAAAAAGTTAATTTCTTAACTCTTTTTTTTTTTTTTTTTTGTGTCGCTATCGACCTTCATTTTCTGTGTTGAGGGTCGATGACGATCCTCGTTATAACAAGTGACCTTTAAGATTGCAGCTATAACATGTGCTCTGTGTTGAGCTGGAGGATTCAAATTTTAAATGCATTTATTGACTGTCCCAAGTGTAGCCATGGTTGCAGCTATCGGGACCTCATCGGATGGACATCTCATTTATGGGTGGGGTTGCAACCATATCCTCCAAACCAATGTGATCTTTTCTTGTCATTTTGGGGGAGTTGGGGTGCAACCGTATCCTCCAAACCAATGTAATCTTTTCTTGTCATTTGGTCTTTTTCATTGGATTAGGTTTGGGGAAGAGAAGAGGAACAAAATGTCCTTTCTACATACATAGGGTGATAGTGACCCTCGAGAAATTAGGTAAAAAAAAAAAAAAAAGATTTCTTGGCGGGAATACCAATTTGGTAGGAGGAAAACTAAAATGACTTTTATTGTCTAAGGTACATGTAAAGTGTTTTTTTTTTTTTTCAAAATCCTCGAGAAAAAAACTTCATCTACCAAGAGGTTGGTTTGTTAAGGGATGTCCATGGGCTGATCCAAAATGGGCCCAACACAAAGCCAGTCTATATGGCTGGATGTAGGTTGTATCCCCAACTACTGATTTGGCCTGATCCAATGTATTTAACAGGGAGTACATAAGTTCAGCAAATGGGCTGTGCTAGAGACAAACCTAACGTTCGCACCCATGGGCTTATCCAAGTCTGAATATTAGCTATAATAAATACAAATGTTGGGCTTCACAATCTTCAGCCTGGCCCAGCTTTGATAATATTGGCAAGAGAAAATTAGATTTCAAGAAGGAGAAATTGAAGTTGAGTTATGATGCAAGCAATAAGGCAAAATGAAAAAAACACCAAAAACACCAAAGACCCAGCTGGTCATGGCCCTTAAATGAATGGGTCATCTTTACATTAATAGGGCTCTGGAATAAGGCCTGTCTCCTGAAATTTTTGGTCCCACCCACGTTTGTAGTACTGCGAAATAAACATGGCTGCTCAGGTCTTTGTGGAGACCACTGGCTGAACTGATTTGAACCTTTCATCTCATGGTCAGAGATAGTTATTTTTTTTGTCCAAAGGAACCTTCATTTGGGGTTGTTCTGATGTTCGCTATTTTGACTGATACAAAAATGGCCCTCAGACACTAACCATGTGCCTGTCTAATCAGGGCTGGCCCAGATTTCGATAATTCTTAGTCTGAACTTCTCCTGAGAAGGAAAAATAGAGCAATTAAGGTGAGATCTAATGTAGATTCAACTTTCTATTCAATTGGGGTAGTTGAGATTCATCGCAGATTCAACTTTATATTCAATCAGGTTACCTCGAGAGGGCCCATGTGTCATCTTTTTTTGAAAGTTTTCTGTCAATGCATTTTCTAAGAAACTCGGACAGGCTAGGCTGAGTATTTACTTGGCCTGGTTTCATGTGGGTCTGGCCGCATGGGCTCGAACTTAGCCCAGCCAGAGTTTGGCCCCTAATTGTATTCAGGATTGATCAACAAGCAGCTCCATGACACTACATGGATGTTAGGAGCAAGTAAGCACCAGTTGATTAATCTAAGCTATCAAATTAAGAGTAGAAAAAATGAAAGGGTTTATGTAAAATCTGACTGCCTTTCTGTTTCTATGAAGAATTAGATTTAGATCACGTTTTTGCATTGGCCAAACCCTAGTTGAGCATCACAAGAACGCCAGCAAGGATTCCTTGAAGTTTAGATCAAGATTCGAGGCCCAAACAATGCGGAATTTTACTTAAAATTGAGTATCAGAGGCTATTTTGAGAAAAGACAAAGAAACAGGGTCTTATTTGAAATTTAAAAAAATTCAGTTCCTTTTCTTTTGGTAACCATTGAAGTGGGCTGGGACCCAAGAGAGAGCCCGCATACACACGGGAAGGTAGCCCACTCAAGTGGGATGGAGGCCCCCATAAGCGGAAAGAAAGCCCACACAAGTGGAAAAAAGCCTGCATAAACAAAAACAGATGACGTATGTATCCAGGGTTCGAACCCCGGGCAGCCAGGTAAGAACTGACGCTTCTTACCACCCGGATAATGAGCCGTTCTTGTAAAACTCAGTTTGTAAATAAAAGATTGATGCAGTCAAACCTACAGCAGTTTTTGGAGGATCAAATCCAACCCAACCCACTGGAGACCCACATCCGTAGGGTCGCCAAAGGGTTTGCTTGGTGATGGTGGGGTCCACTTTCTCAAATTGTGGCCCATGTGGGACCTACAAGGCCACAACCTCAATGACCAGCAAGGTCCGTGCGACCTGTGCACCACTATTAATGAAAAGTGGCAAGAACGTTAAACAAGAAAGAAAATCACGCAACTTAAAATCCTAATTTCATAGCTTTTGAATTTTTTTTTGGTAGCCGGCCACCTTGGCTCGGACTCAAGAGAAAACTGGCACACAGGGGAAGAAAGCCCACACCCAGGAGATAGAGCCTCGTACACGCAGAAAGAGGTGGCCTTATCACTAGAGTAACGAGCCGTTCTCCATATCTTTGAATTATGTACATAATTTAGGTGTTTGGGAGAAGTCCTTACATGTGAGCAATGAACACAAAATTTTTCAGTCTGTTTCAGTCTCTTCCTCCTCTTCTTCCGATTATACTTGTGCGGGGGCCCGCTCTCGTGTCAACAAATGTGACCCCCAACCACTTAGGAAAAAATGGCCCATGCAAATTTGCACGGACATTTCTTCTTTCCTTCTTCTGTTTCTTTTCTCCAAAGAGCAAACAAATACTTACATTACAATTATGAAACAGTATTCTCATATTTTCTTTCTAAGGGGAAGGTGAGGAAGAAGAAAAAATTGTAAAGAAAAGATTCTACTGCCTTTAAACGGTATTCGGAGTTGCTGAGAAACCTTTGAGGTGAGGGAAATTAAGGAAAGAAACATTTCATTAGATCTATCTATCCATCCCTTTGTCTGTGAACAATAGGGGAGTGATTAGATTGAGTGGTTTCTAATAAAATTGAGAAAATAATATTTGTATCCAATGTAATTCGAATTATGCTGTCTAAATAAAAATCAATTTTTCATTTAAATACAATAAGGTTGGGCTTGAATAATAATTGGATTTAAATATGAGGTTAAATGAACCCACAGGTTGAACTGCATCTCGGCGTAAGAGAAAATCTTAAGATTTTCTTATTTCAATTGGAAAGTATAAAACTTATTTCTTGAAGCTTTTATTCTTTAATTTGGAGTCCTAAAAATCTTTCATTTGGAGTGAAATGCACTATCTCGCATTGATGTAATGGAGATAGTGGTCCTCGGCATATAAAGTACATTATTTTCTTTATTTTTATTCATTTTTTTTTATAGAAACTTAATTTTATGATAGAGCCTACTCATGTTAGAGTAAAACTTGAACACCATGAAAAGAAGAATGCATGCATTTTGAGCGGTTCGGATTTTTCAAATAAATGGCTCCCATCATTGAGTTTCACTTCTCTCACTGAAATAGAAAAACCCATAAGATACGGGTGGTTAAAGTAGATAAGAGAGTGGAGATATTTGGGAAGAGAGTGGAGATTTTGTTAGGAAGTCCTAAAGCCAAAAAGCTGGCAAGGCTTTCTCGAGAGAAGAAAAGGCATTGTTACTTAGTTTCCAAGCCTCACTTGTCACCTTAGCATTTTCTCTGTCAAAAAACCTCTCATTGACCATGCAGTGTACCATATACAATAAAAAAAAACCTCTCTATTGGGCGTATCGTATACAATCATCAAGCTATAGGGTGTATGACATTGTAGTGCGTGACTCAACCCTATATAGTTCTTGATATGGCAGACCTTTTTAACAAAATGGAGTAGCATAATTCATTGTAGCCAACCCCAACATAATTGTAACAAAGGCTTTGATGATGATCACGACAACAACAACATCCATTATTGTACCCTCTTTTAAGTAACGGAATGATGCGGATGGTAATGGTGCACATGAAGGACTCATTGAGCACACAAGGCCTGCATCCATATGTAATGGCTGAGATTAACAAATGGACCCAAACAGCACCCAGAAAACTCAGCAAATTTAATTACCATAGGTTGTTTGATAAAACTGAGCAGAGCATGGGATTGCGCTTAATAGCAGACTTATGTGCACAAAACAGCAACCATGCTCTGTTTGGGGTGGGATTTCTAATCCTTGTTGGGCCTGGACCCAAGTCAAACTGCTACCACTTGGTCTGCTTAAGGGTCCCATATAAAAGGGTGGGTTCCACTTCATTTAGAAGTGGACCATGCAGCAAGTTTTTTCTCCACACTGTTCTTGACGACCAGCCACAGCCATGTTACTCTTTTCTTCTCTATTTATTTACTCTTAGTTTAGTTATGGGACTTGAATGACTTAGATTAAGTTATCTTGTAGTTTGGATTGTTTTTAAAGTAAAAGGACTCTGAGAATATTGGATGAAAGGGAATGGAACAGTCAGCTGGATCATTCAGACCTTTAAAAACGACTTTAGAAAGAGAGGTATCCGGCGTTTACAGTAAAACAGCCCCTTGGGGATGTTCTCTGTTTGGGGTTTGATCTGAGCTTCTGTGATGTTTTGCTAGGATTACTCCCTTTGAATGTGATATAGTTTGCTGGTTTTCTCATTACTTTCTGTACTCGACGTGTTTTTTCGAGGGATCCAGTCCAAAAACTACTGTTAGAACATTCTCATTGCAGAAACAGCCCAGCAGTTTGGTTCTTCTTGAACCTGTGACTGTGTCATGGAAACTACCTGTTGTCCCTCACCCTCCTCTTCCTTTCTTCTTTCCTCTTCTTCGTCCTCATGTCATTGTGCATTTGTGCTTTTCCAAGAATACCCACATACTATACAACATAAAGTGAACTTCTACTGGGCGCAATCTTCCTAAATTTTGGATGATTGTTGGAAGCTGCTAATCAACAATCAACTTCAGTTTGACCATTTTATCCTGGAGGCAGGTGTGTGGATACCTTGCAGGCTGATACTTGGTTGACTTGCCAATAATCTGCTCCATTCCATTATGTTGGAGTGTGAACAAACATCCACAGTGGAGGGCATCAGTAGAATTTCCATAATAATAAGTTTCTTTATCGGTAACAAAAACATTTATTTATTAAATAATGAGATTGCAACGAGGGAAGAAAAGGCACACGAGGATTTTACCCACCCACCAAATGCATACAAAAGACACCACCCAAAACTTACATAATCATACCCTCCCAAGGAGAAGACCTCTCGACCCCCTGCTTAGCTAAAGCATCAACCATAGAGTTAGCTGATCTAGCAACATCATGAAAGACAACATTAAAACATGTAGATAAAGACCAGATTTCATTGAAGAGAAATTGAAATTTCTAAAGGTTGACCTTCTTTTTAGATGTCCAAGCAATCATAGTGAGACTCCGGAGATGGTTTGAGCCACCTTGAACTCACCAAACGGCTTTGACTAGATCAGATTCAGTAAGCAAATAATCTCATAATGAATTCAGCAAAAATCTTTACTACTCTAATGCTAAATTCTAAGCTCCATCAGAGTCCACAACCAAATTGAACCTCATAAAGTCAAAGATTATTTCCCCATCTTTTATTAAAAAGTACTTGTATTATAAATTGGTTTTTGCATTATTTCCCCATCTTTTATTAAAAAGTACTTGTATTATAAATTGGTTTTTGCATTATTCCCCTACTGTAGGCTCTATTAGAGTTTTTCACTTGCATGCCTCGCCTAAAACTGGTCATCTTTGAGTTGACACAACTCGTTGAAGTCACGAGTTGAGTTGAGTTTTCATATTGTTTATTAACAGGCCCACAAAGAGAGAGAGTCAAAGCAAGGGCTTATTGTTTCTACGTACAGCAAATTCTCTGCAAAGCTGCATGTGCATGGTTGAACCATGTAATAAGGCTTTTTGCTGGCCAAGCCACTCCAGGCATTAGCCATTGGTGTTAATTTGTGTTGTATTTTAGGGCCTGGACTGGTAATGAACCAAATAAATAAGTGGGCTCGAAATGCCTGGTCTTAGTATATACTTAAAGAGAGAATAGGCCAAGAATGGCCCAAAATTCTTAACACAAAATTGTGCAAGTGAATTGATCGGCTCATCCACTGAACAGGTCAAGAACAACAATCCTTTAATCTGAATGTAATGGTTAGATGGCGCAATATGCTGATTACTTCAACATTGCACTGATCGGTTACGGTATTCTGCTCCAAATAGATACAGGGAGGTTTAAATGGAAAACATCAGACCACCACCGAAGTATTCAAAATACAATTGAAGACAGCCAAAATCGTCCTAACAAATTGATCAATGGAGAGTAGATACTATTCTACTGGGGGAAAAAAGAATAAATACATTAAAGAGTAGATATTATTCAAAAATTTCAGGGGAAGAACAGAACTAACCTTCTAAAGAAAAAACACAAATTACCTTTTTTTTTTCCAGACGGGCATACACTTCACACTTTGCAGTGGATGAACCAATTGACATTGCATAAGAAGAGTAAAGAGCCCATTTGAAAGAACTCAGTGTTGAATGAAAACCAATCCCTGTAGCATGAACTGCATTATATATGCAGCAAGGGCTCCAGTGCTCCACAGCAAAGGTAGAAACAGGGAGCATATAGATAATAATTGAGCTTGCATACTATTTTGAGATGGCACAGGATCCAAGCTAGTGATGGGAGCTGCTGGTTGATGTCACAGGAAAACAATTTCTCCCTATGTAACTGCTTGGTGAGAAGGTTGAGATGTAAGCGTCGAATTAATTGACCGCTGGTAACACATACATTCTGGGGAAGGATGTAAGTAGATTGATTGATTGGTCCTTCTAAGTACAATTCCCTTCCGGTCGCTTTCAACGAGCATGGATTTCATCTGATACTTGAATACTTCCCAGCTATAACCAATGGAACAGCAAGGTATTATAGGATGCTCAATAGCAAAAAGATAAGTAAGGACCACTATCCAGTAATATAACACATCGATAAAAAAATAACTTCCAGTAAGGTGCTTTTTTAACCAATAAAAAAGATGCAAATATTATAAAAGGCCAATGCTCCTGTGAGGATGTCTCTCCTGAGAGGATGTCTCTCATGAGAGACATTATACGGATCCCCCTTTTCAGGTACATGGGACCCCCTATGATCAATCCAACCCCCTCACAATGGATTTTGCACAAAATAATTTGATACAATTTTATGGATTGCTTATTTTTAAGTCTCCAGGTACAAAAAAGGTGGACATCACATGCATACTTTGTAGGACTGAGCTAGTATTCAATTGAGAGAGATACCTGATATTGACTTCTTGAAGTAGAATGACCATCTTGCTTTTGTCAGGCTTGATGGTTTTAGCATGCCCGTTGTACATGTACCGCCTATGGCCCATTAGAAAGTGTGGAAAATTGCCACCTTGTGTTGTCACAAAAACTTCACTAAACAGACAAACGGAATAATCCAAAGCCGCCAATCTCGAAGAATAGCCCTGTATTGCACATGATATTTTATTAGAGAGATTGATGGGAA
Source organism: Camphora micrantha (assembly GCA_003546025.1). NCBI lineage: Eukaryota > Viridiplantae > Streptophyta > Magnoliopsida > Laurales > Lauraceae > Camphora > Camphora micrantha. The sequence goes on along the minus strand of QPKB01000004.1, from coordinate 36,881,471 downwards.
AAGTCGGAAATTAGACATGACATGAAGAGGAGGAAGAAAATACATTGAAAGGAGCAAGCTCCTCCGGAGCGGCGAGGGTCTCTTTAGTTTGAAGAAGCGGAAACATCTGCAATAAAGGAGCCAAGTTTCTTTTGGATTGGTATATTTCCCCAGCTGCCAAATAGATTGATGTGCTGTTGTTAAAACCCATGCCTCTTAGCATCATACCCACCTATGCTGACAAGGAAAAGAAGAACAAGTTAAAATGCTGTAAGGATAACACTGTGCCACATGGTTGGCTAGAAACCAAGCATCAAACCAACTGAAATAAGCAATGCAACTGTTACAATTAAGCTTTGAATGCCTGAGCTTCGACAAACCAACCTTTATTTGAAATCTACACCAATTGAAAATCATGCTACACCACTTTTCTACATGGTTAGCATCCCCATTACAATGGAAGGGGTTGTATGTAGCGTGGTATCATTCCTACTTATCACAATATTGCACATTATGCTAACACAAAATTACATGGTTCAAAATTGTAGTCACAGTCACTATCACAGTTAGCAACCTTTGTTTGAGGCCCATTGCAGTATAAAAGGTATGAAAAAAAAAATAAAAAATGAAAAATGTCCAAAA
>QPKB01000004.1:36802070-36879850 GCA_003546025.1 Camphora micrantha | reverse complement strand
CGAGAGAAGAAAGGCATTGTTACTTAGTTTCCAAGCCTCACTTGTCACCTTAGCATTTTCTCTGTCAAAAACCTCTCATGACCATTGCAGGTACCAATCATACAATAAAAAAAAACCTCTCTATTGGGCGTATCGTTATACAGAGCATCAAGCTATAGGGTGTATGACATTGTCGTAGTGCGTGACTCAACCCATAATTTTGATATGGAGACCTTTTTACAAAATGGAGTAGCATAATTCATTGTAGCCCAACCAACATAATTGTAACAAAGCTTGATGCATGATCACGGGACAACAACAACATCCTTATTGTACCTTCCTTTAAGTAACCGATTGATGCGGATGGCGTATGTGCACATGAAGGACTCATTGAGCACACAAGGCCTGCATCCATATGTAATGGCTGAGATTAACAATGAACCCAACAGCACCAGAAACTCAGCAAATTAATTACCCATAGGTTGTTTGATAAAACGGAGCAGAGCATGGGATTGCGCTAATAGCAGACTTATGTGCACAAAAACAGCAACCATGCTCTGTTTGGGGTGCGATTTCATATCCTGTGTGGGCCTGGACCCAAGTCAAACTGCTACCACTTGGTCTGCTTAAGGGTCCCAATAAAAGGGTGGGGTATCCACTTCATTTAGAAGTGGACCCATGCAGCAAGTTTTTCTCCACTGTTCTTGACGACCAGCCACAGCCATGTTACTCATTTCTTCTCTATTTTTTACTCTTAGTTAGTTATGGGACTTGAATGCTAGATTAAGTTATCTTGTAGTTTGGATTGTTTTTAAAGTAAAAGGACTCTGAGAATAATGGATGAAAGGGAATGGAACAGTCAGCTGGATCATTCAGACCTTTAAAAACGACTTTAGAAAGAGAGGTATCCGGCGTTTACAGTAAAACAGCCCCTTGGGGATGTTCTCTGTTTGGGGTTTTGATCTGAGCTTCTGTGATGTTTGCTAGATTACTCCCTTTGAATGTGAATATAGTTTGCTGGTTTTCTCATTACTTTCTGTACCCGACGTGTTTTTTCGAGGGATCAAGTCCAAAAACTACTGTTAGAGACATTCTCATTGCAGAAACAGCCCCAGCAGTTTGGTTCTTCTTGAACCTGTGACTGTGTCATGGAAACTACCTGTTGTCCCTCACCCTCCTCTTCCTTTCTTCTTTCCTCTTCTTCGTCTCATGTCATTGTGCATTTGTGCTTTTCCAAGAATACCCACATACTATACAACATAAACGTGAACTTCTACTGGGCGCATCTTCCTAAATTTGGATGATTGTTGGAAGCTGCTAATCTACATCACTTCAGTTGACCATTTTATCCTGGAGGCAGGTGTGTGGATACCTTTGCAGGCTGATACTTGGTTGACTTGCCAATAATCTGCTCCATTCCATTATGTTGGAGTGTGAACAAACATCCACAGTGGAGGGCATCAGTAGAATTTCCATAAAATAAGTTTCTTTATCGGTAACAAAAACATTATTTATTAAAAATGAGATTGCAACGAGGGAAGAAAAGGCACACGAGGATTTTACCCACCCACCATAAATGATACAAAAGACACCACCCAAAACTTACATAATCATACCCTCCCAGGGAGAAGACCTCTCGACCCCCGTGCTTAGCTTAAAGCATCAACCATAGAGTTAGCTGATCTAGCAACATCATGAAAGACAACATTAAAACAGTAGATAAGACCAGATTTCATTGAAGAGAATTGAAATTTCTAAAGGTTGACCTTCTTTTTAGATGTCCAAGCAATCATAGTGAGACTCCGGAGATGTTTGAGCCACCTTGAACTCACAAACGGCTTTGACTAGATCAGATTCAGTAAGCAAATAATCTCATAATGAATTCAGCAAAAATCTTTACTACTCTAATGCTAAATTCTAAGCTCCATCAGAGTCCACAACCAAATTTGAACCTCATAAAGTCAAAGATTATTTCCCCATCTTTTATTAAAAAGTACTTGTATTATAAAATTGGTTTTTGCATTATTTCCCCATCTTTTATTAAAAGTTACTTGTATTATAAATTGGTTTTTGCATTATTCCCCTACTGTAGGCTCTATTAGAGTTTTTTCACTTGCATGCCTCGCCTAAAACTGGTCATCTTTGAGTTGACACAACTCGTTGAAAGTCACGAGTTGAGTTGAGTTTTCATATTGTTTATTAACAGGCCCACAAAAGAGAGGAGTCAAAGCAAGGGCTTATTGTTTCTACGTCAGCAAATTCTCTGCAAAGCTGCATGTGCAGGTTGAACCATGTAATAAGGCTTTTTGCTGGCCAAGCCACTCCAGGCATTAGCCATTGGTGTTAATTTGTGTTGTATTTTAGGGCCTGGACTGGTAATGAACCAAATAAATAAGTGGGCTCGAAATGCCTGGTCTAGTATATACTTAAGAAGAGAATAGGCCAAGAATGGCCCAAAATTCTTAACACAAAATTGTGCAAGTGAATTGATCGGCTCATCCACTGAACAGGTCAAGAACAACAATCCTTTAATTGAATGTAATGTTAGATGCGCAATATCTGATTACTTCAACATTGCACTGATCGGTTACGTATTTCTGCTCCAAATAGATACAGGGAGGTTTAAATGGAAAACATCAGACCACCACCGAAGTATTCAAAATACAATTGAAGACAGCCAAAATCGTCCTAACAAATTGATCAATGGAAGTAGATACTATTCTACTGGGGAAAAAAGAATAAATACATTAAAGAGTAGATATTATTCAAAAATTTCAGGGGAAGAACAGAACTAACCTTCTAAAGAAAAAACACAAATTACCTTTTTTTTTCCAGACGGGCATACACTTCACACTTTGCAGTGGATGAACCAATTGACATTGCATAAGAAGAGTAAAGAGCCCATTTGAAAGAACTCAGTGTTGAATGAAAACCAATCCCTGTAGCATGAACTGCATTATATATGCAGCAAGGGCTCCAGTGCTCCACAGCAAAGGTAGAAACAGGGAGCATATAGATAATAATTGAGCTTGCATACTATTTGAGATGGCACAGGATCCAAGCTAGTGATGGGAGCTGCTGGTTGATGTCACAGGAAAACAATTTCTCCCTATGTAACTGCTTGGTGAGAAGGTTGAGATGTAAGCGTCGAATTAATTGACCGCTGGTAAACACATACATTCTGGGGAAGGATGTAAGTAGATTGATTGATTGTCCTTCTAAGTACAATTCCCTTCCGGTCGCTTTCAACGAGCATGGATTTCATCTGATACTTGAATACTTCCCAGCTATAACCAATGGAACAGCAAGGTATTATAGGATGCTCAATAGCAAAAAGATAAGTAAGGACCACTATCCAGTAATATAACACATCGATAAAAAAATAACTTCCAGTAAGGTGCTTTTTTAACCAATAAAAAAGATGCAAATATTATAAAAGGCCAATGCTCCTGTGAGGATGTCTCTCCTGAGAGGATGTCTCTCATGAGAGACATTATACGGATCCCCCTTTTCAGGTACATGGGACCCCTATGATCAATCCAACCCCCTCACAATGGATTTTGCACAAAATAATTTGATACAATTTTATGGATTGCTTATTTTTAAGTCTCCAGGTACAAAAAAGGTGGACATCACATGCATACTTTGTAGGACTGAGCTAGTATTCAATTGAGAGAGATACCTGATATTGACTTCTTGAAGTAGAATGACCATCTTGCTTTTGTCAGGCTTGATGGTTTTAGCATGCCCGTTGTACATGTACCGCCTATGGCCATTAGAAAGTGTGGAAAATTGCCACCTTGTGTTGTCACAAAAACTTCACTAAACAGACAAACGGAATAATCCAAAGCCGCCCAATCTCGAAGAATAGCCCTGTATTGCACATGATATTTTATTAGAGAGATTGATGGGAAAGTCGGAAATTAGACATGACATGAAAGAGAGAGGAAGAAAAATACATTGAAAGGAGCAAGCTCCTCCGGAGCGGCGAGGGTCTCTTTAGTTTGAAGAAGCGGAAACATCTGCAATAAAGGAGCCAAGTTTCTTTTGGATTGGTATATTTCCCCAGCTGCCAAATAGATTGATGTGCTGTTGTTAAAACCCATGCCTCTTAGCATCATACCCACCTATGCTGACAAGGAAAAGAAGAACAAGTTAAAATGCTGTAAGGATAACACTGTGCCACATGGTTGGCTAGAAACCAAGCATCAAACCAACTGAAATAAAGCAATGCAACTGTTACAATTAAGCTTTGAATGCCTGAGCTTCGACAAACCAACCTTTATTTGAAATCTACACCAATTGAAAATCATGCTACACCACTTTTCTACATGGTTAGCATCCCCATTACAATGGAAGGGGTTGTATGTAGCGTGGTATCATTCCTACTTATCACAATATTGCACATTATGCTAACACAAAATTACATGGTTCAAAATTGTAGTCACAGTCACTATCACAGTTAGCAACCTTTGTTTGAGGCCCATTGCAGTATAAAAGGTATGAAAAAAAAAATAAAAAATGAAAAAATGTCCAAAAGATCCAAAATATTTGAAAAGTGTTATAAAAAACAATATTTTTAAACATTTGTACACAAATTAAACCAAAATATTGTCCCCTTAAGCCATAATCTCCTATATCATTGTTTAACGATGAAAGTTAAATATTTTAATTTTTAGCATTTAATTTCTGGGCCATTTTGTAATTTATAAAATATAAATCTATCAATGTAGTTCTTATCTAAAATCTAAATCACAAAGCATAACTATCGCATCCAATATTAGCTACGTGAATATTCATCCTCATAGGAGTTGGGTGTAAGGCCTTGACCCTAAGTAATTGTGATTGAGGTTGATTTATCTTGTTTATGTGTTAATTGAGTAGGTTTTAGCATTAGGTTAATGGATTAGATGGTTTGGTCACGATTAGACTAAGTTTTGGGCTTAGTAAGGGTAGTTTAGCCGTAAGGGTAGTTTAGCCATTTGGATATTGTGAGGGGTATTTTGGGTATTTTCGAAAATAGGTAAATAAGCTCGTTTAGATGCTAACTAATTAGACTTAATTGGCAGTTTAAGAGTGTTGGGGTTTTGAGTGTGTACGGTCCTATCCATGATTAGCTATAATTATAGTATTTGATTTGTATAGATTAGAAGGTGACTATTGGGTTAGTTAACTAAGTTTAGACGTTTTAGTAGCTTTTGACCTAGTTTGTTGTTGGGCTTTTTTTTTTTTTTTTTAACGAAAAGGTGACTACGTTAAACTTAAAGAAAGTTATACAGTATAGGAGGTATACTGTAAGAGAAGGGAAGAAGCTAGGACCCAACAAAAAGCTATTGACCCAAGCCCCCTCCTAGAAGGAAAAAAGGAAAACCAAAACTACAAGGGAAACACTATAACCCGCAAATCATGACGAAAAGCACCGTCCTTGGCTAGGCGATTAGATTCCGTGTTAGCACTTCGACCAATATGGGAAAAGGAGGCTTGAAGACATCTTGCAAGATAAAAAAATCTCCCCAACCACGCCAGCCACCTTCCAAAGGGGCTTTAGAAACTCCTGAGGCACACTGAATTGCAACAAAAGAGTCCCCTTCAATAATTAAATCGTGTAGGTTCAGGCGATTACCTAGTTGGGTAGTTAGGAAGAGCTATTTTGTGATTTTGGAAGACTGAGAGGGGTAGTTGTAATCTTAGAAAGTTGACCGTGTGGGACCCTTTAGTGTAGTGGTCTTGATTGTAGGAGTCCTTGGAGAAGGGATGATATACATTGGAATTCCATAAATACCCCTTGTTATCCTTTGAACAATTTTAGTAATAAGGGCATTTACGCCAATTGCACTCTCCCACTTTAATAACAAAACCAACATCTCTTTCGTAGCTCTCTCTCTCTCTTCCAATCATGAAGATCTTCCATCTTCCTTGCAATTGCCATTCGAGATCAACAAGAAGAAGACGATCCCTATCTTCTCCTTCCTCATCTCTCTTGGTTTCTTTCCCTTTTTTCCTCAATCGAGGTGAATTTCTAACTCTACTTTCTTTTCTAGCTTTCTTTGCAAGATCTATGGTAGAATTCAATCCCTAATCCCTTTTATCCATTGGATTTGTGTGTAGGATCTCTACATATAGGAGGTTTGAGAGATTTGAGTTGATTTTGGGGTTTTGGCATGAGAGCTTGTCCTTTGAGAGCTTTTGATCCCATTTCCAGACCAAGGTAAGTAGACGTGTAGATTTCATTGCATGGGTTATTGTATATGGATTATGATGTTTTATAGTCTTGATGGTGGAAGATTCTAATGGTTGTGTAGATCTTATGGTTGATGAAAATTAAATTCTCAGATTTTGGGCATTATACAAGTGATATCCTATGAATTACATAGCCTGTATGTTAGATCTCTTGATTCTTGCAATGAGTTCCTTATAAATTTGATGTAATTGATCTAGATCCCCGATTTCTAAGCTCTTGTAATGTAATTTGATCTAATGCATGTAAATTTGGAAACCCTTTGAGATAGAAGGCCTTAGATCTATGTAATTTGATGTTGGTAGAGGGTTTGGAATGCCCCAAATGATGTAATACTGATGTTTGGATGGAATGAGAGATCAATTCCCATGGTTTTGTACGAGGTTGGCATTTCAATTGTAGTTTCTGGGAAGTTACGACTAGCCGTAGGCTCCTAGAAAGCTAACCGTAAATGTACTATGGTTACAACTCTAGAACTGTGCACTTCCAAAGTTTTGTTCTATGATTATATAAGGCCTCGGTACCTACTTGTAGTAAAATTGGAAGACAAAGTTTCTTTAAGTAGGGGAGAATGTAAGGACCCAAACCTAGAAATACCCAATTGCTAGGGTTTTCTTGAATTTTGGTCCCAAATAGGTGAATTAGGGAAATTAGGATTAATTACTAGAGTTTGCTCAATTTGGACTTAAGTGTAGTTTTACACTTGATAGGAATATTGTAATATAGGTATATAGTAATTTGGACAAAGTTATGATTATTAATAATCAATAGGCAAAATTATGATTATTAATAATCAACTAATTTAATTAGTTAATAGTATATGGGTAGATGAAATTTAGATTTAAGTTTACCTAACTTTGTGCATACTTATGTAGGGCCCATGTGGGACCCACTAGAGCCACACGCCTAGTCATGGATTGTTTGGATAAATGCATTATTTTGTTAGAATCCTATTGTGGTAGTAACTTTAAGTTGGTAGCCCAATGAAAACTAAAAATCAAATCTTCTGTAAAGTGGGCCTACTAGGAGTTGTAGTATAACTAAGAGAGGAAGTATCCCTTTATCAGTAGATAGTTAACAAGAAAACAAAAACCCAAAGGAGCATAAAAAGGGGTTGCATGACCCATCTCCAACGCCTCTCTCTCCTGCCCTCTTTCCTCCAACGACTCTCTCTCCTCTCCCAAACCCTAGACATCTACCCTAATCCATATTTTCATCAAGAGAAAATTAGAAGGAAGAATAGGACAGAAACCATAGAAGGATTTGGTTAGGGAACGAGGCAAACAACTCACAACAAGGAGGAACTCTCTTGGCTTACCAAAGGCAAGTAAAACAATCCGAAATAGATAAAGCATGCATGATTCGTTCGTTTTTAATTCCTTCAAACTCCTAATCTACATGCCCGAGATAATTTCCATATAGAATACTTGCTCTAAGTTGGAATTTTGTTACCAAACACGCCCTAGATAATTTCCCATGCGACTCGGCCGAGTCGGGTCCCGAGTCCTATTTTTTAAACCTTGATCTAGTCGTTAACTAGAAATCCTAAATTTTAACTCATGGAATATTTGATCTCAATACTGAAAGATTATCTTGTTTGGCCTGGACGTAGAACCTGGATGCAATTGTAAACATAAATGAATTTTAGGAAGACTCATTGTCTGATAAATATGAAACTGAGATCTTGACCCTATAATAAGTCAGACACCACTAAGCTGTTTTTGGCCTGGATATATTTACTAGCTACAGTTTAGAGTTGTCTGAAGTAAATGGTACCCCCTTGATGGCTCTTTGACGCAGCCAAGATCCGTGATCGGGTTGATAGATCAATCTTCCGAAGGATTGATTGAATCCAAAGATGGATTCCCGCCACGAGGGCTCTTCTATTTATAAGAGCAATATTCTTACTACTAAGTGTTAAACAGGCCCAAGGCCCATAACAGGATCCAGTCCAACACATATCACACGTGGGTTGATTTGGTCAATATATCATTCAGCTGTACATATTCTATTAAGGTTTTGGTTTCCTAACTTAGAATAGAAATTGATTGTAATTAGTTAGTTTCTTAAATTGGAGCCTTGATTAAGGCATTGTAATAACTATATATTGACATACGATCTCCAAAGGAGTAGACACACAATAATACAATTTTGAGTATTTTCAATCTTTCAAGTTCTGCTATCATAGTTTTGTCATGGTATCAGAGCATTCTGATAAATCTTTCCTCTTCTAGTCTTCTTCTTCGACTTGTTTGTCGAATCTTGGTGATAACAGTCATTGGCATCCTGTCCTTGACTGTTCGTGCATGTTAAACATAGTTTTTCATCAACATCTTGAAGTCTGATCACTGTGGCCACCACAGATCAGCCCAAGTTCATCACAGACATCATTCTATCTTGATTGACAGTTGATTCAGAGCCTTGTGGACGGTTGTTTGACTCAGCAGAGAAATCAGAGAACAGATTTAGGTCTGGGAACCATTCACGTCAGCAACTTGGAGCAACTCATCAGGGGCCCACCTTTGATCAACACTGGAACATCAACAGAGCCTCCCATCTTGGTCGACCACTCATCCTAGAATTCTTGGACATTTTTTCAGCAATTTTAGATCATCGGAGGTAGGCCATCTACCATATTTTTTGGTATTTCAGTTTTGTCTATTAGATTTCATCTCAGCCGTTCAGAATTGTGGATTTTGGTCCGTTTTGAGTGAGACTTCTTCCAATAGTTGCGAAAATAGTTTAACCTTCCATCCCCAGTCTTTGATCTGACCATTGATCACCATCTGGGGACCACGTGGAAATTCTTCCACTAACGATAGGGTCGTCTGGAGTGTTTTTTTTTCTCTGTTGGGGGCTGTTGTGTGCTGTGGCCACGAGAGTTACTTGCTTTGCTGCTGCTGTTTCTATATTTCCATTAGAGTTCATCTCCATCCTCAGATCTATGAGAAGATCAATTGGTGGGGCCCACGTACACTTTCCTGGTTGCTGCTGTTCTCTTTGCTGCTGTCTTGATCCATATTTTTTGCCAATATCAAGTTGAGATGGAAAAATCTGAAGTTACCTTGATCCGTTTCACTGGAAAGAATTACCCTGCTTGGTCTTTTCAATTTCAAATATACCTAGAAGCTAAGGAATTGTGGGGATTTGTGTCTGGCACTGATCCTAAACCCACTGAGGATGAGAAGAAGATCTCTTCTTGGCATACTAAAGATGCCAAAATCAAATCCAGGATTCTGGGATCTGTCGAGCCTCATCTGATAATGAATCTCAAGCCTTATTCAACCTCTAAAGCCATGTGGGGGTATTTGAAGAAAGTATACCATCAAGATAACTCTGCGCGTCAATTTCATCTTGAATGTGCGAATGCTGAATATGCACAAGGGACCTTCTCGGTATAAGACTACTATTCAGGTATCCGTACACTGTGGTTGGAATACGATAGTATTAAGTATGCGGATGTGGCTGACAATGTGTTGACAGTAATTCAAGATCTTCAGGCCTCTAGTCAAAGGGATCAGTTTTTTATGAAATTACGGAATGAATATGAGACTGTCCGATCTGCCCTAATGAATCGGACGCCATTACCTTCGTTGGATGTCTGCCTGAATGAACTCCTACGTGAAGAACAGCACATTGCGGCCTCGGCTCATATAGCTAAATCAAAGACCGAGACTTATTCCGTCGCGTTCTCTGCCAATAGGACTTCTCAGCCTCCACCTCGAGACTTGAGCACAACGCAATGTTACAGTTGTCAAAAATTTGGACATATTGTAACTCAATGCAAACAGAAGGTCTGCAGTTACTGTAAAAAGTCGGGACATATCATCTCTGAATGTCGCCGCCGCCCACAACGTCCATCACTACAATCTCAGACTCCGCAGTATCAGACTCCGTATGCGTATGTTGCTTCTTCGGTTATGCCTGTTCCTCCATCGGCACCCTCACCGCCTGAGCCCTCATCCTCTCACTCCTGAATTGGTCCAACAGATGATTGTCAATGCCCTCTCTGCTTTTGGCCTCTCAGGTACATCCCCTCCATCTTCTACTTGGTTCCTTGATTTCGGGGCGTCTAATCATATGACATCTTCCTGTGCCCCACTCTCTAATGTGCAAAGATACAATGGCCATCTTCAAATAAAAACTGCTAACGGGGACCATATTCCCATTACTGCTGTCGGTGACATCCCTAGTCGCATTCCATTGAAAAATGTTTATCTGTGTCCAAATTTAACTTCCAACCTTTTGTCAGTCGGGCAGCTCGTTGAAAATAATTGTAACATTTCTTTTTCTTCTTCTGGTTGTGTTGTGCAGGACCAGATGTCCGGGAAGGAGATCGCGAAGGGGCCTAAGTGTGGACGCTTGTTTTCGATGGATTTTTCTAAGACTTCTAGGAATACAATTGACAATGATGTGTTTTGTTTTTCCATTAGAGATAACTGCCAATTGTGGCATAAAAGACTCGGACACCCTAATTCCAAGGCTTTGTCCCTTGTGTTAAATTCTGGTTTATTAAATAAATCTATTGGCTTATCTTCTTGTGTGCCTTTTGATTGTGCTACTTGTAAAATGGGCAAGAGCAAAACTCTTCCTTTTTCTCTTTCCACTTCGCACAGCACTCGGTGTTTTGATTTGGTTCATAGCGATGTATGGGGAATTGCTCCCGCTCTTTCTCATGCTCACTATAAATACTTTGCGACTTTTATCGATGATTTCAGTCGGTTCACATGGGTTTACTTTCTGCATTCCAAATCTGATGTCTTCACTGTTTTTAAAACTTTATTAGCTTATGTTGAGAATCAATTTTCCACCTGCATCAAAATCTTGCGATCTGATTCGGGTGGGGAATATGTGTCCTCTGATTTTCAAAAGTTTTTACAAAGCAAAGGCATTATTTCTCAGAAAACTTGTCCTTATACTCCACAGCAGAATGGAGTCGCTGAAAGGAAAAACAGACATCTCCTTGATGTCACTCGTTCCCTCCTTCTTGAATCATCAGTTCCTTCCCGTTTTTGGGTTGAGGCACTGGCTACAGCAGCTCATCTTATAAATCGTATGCCATCACCCTCTATTGAACATCAGAGCCCATATTACCGCTTGTACCAGACATCTCCATCATATGATGATCTTCATGTTTTTGGCTCCACTTGCTTTGTGCACTTGCCTTCTTCTGAGAGAACCAAACTTACCGCACAATCAGCTAAGTGTGTGTTTTTAGGTTATGCGCCCTTCCAGAAAGGGTTCCTTTGCTATGATCCTCACATTCGTCGCTTCATGACCTCTAGAAATGTCGTTTTCTTTGAAACAAAGTATTTTTTTCAAAAACACCTTGATCCTCCTGCCTCCTCCTCCTTGGTGTCTTTACCTGGTTTTTCTGACAACACCTCAGTTGTTCGTTTTAATCCAGACTTTGTGTATCACAGACGGAACAGAGAAGCGCCTCCTAGGGATCCCCCTCCTGATCTTCCTCCAGCATCTGGTCCACCTCCGGCACTTGGTCCATCTGACCCTCCTTCATTGCGTCGCTCCACTCGCATTTCGGTCCCACCCGACCGCTATGGGTTTTCCCATACTTCCTTAATGGCCACTTTGTCTTCTTCTTCCATTCCCCAATCCTATTCTCAGGCTGTGCAGGATATATGTTGGAACAAGGCTATGCAAGATGAATTGGCTGCTTTAGAGAAAAATCATACGTGGGATATTGTCCCTTCTCTTGTGGGTGTCAAACCTATTGGCTGCAAGTGGATCTTTTCTCTCAAGTTAAAATCAGATGGCACTCTAGATTGGTATAAGGCGCGCCTTGTTGCTCTCGAAAATCGGCAGGAATATGGCATTGATTATAATGAGACCTTTGCTCTCGTCGCCAAGATGACCACCGTACGCATCATCCTTGATGTTGCTGCATCTCAATCCTGGCCTCTATCAAATTGATGTAAAAAATGTGTTTCTTCATGGTGATCTCAAAGAAGATGTTTATATGCGTCTACCTCCAGGGTCGTCCTCTGGGAAGGGTATGGTTGCTAAGCTTCGTTGCTCTCTCTATGGTTTGAAGCAAGCTCCTCGAGCATGGTTTGAGATATTTCAAGCTGCCCTTCTCCGTTTGGATTTTCATCCTAGCCAGTATGATACTTCCATGTTCCTACATCATGCTCCGTCCGGGATTACTGTGCTCCTAGTCTACGTGGATGACATTGTCATTACTGGTCCCAATGCACAAATGATTCAGGCACTCCAAGCTTCTCTTCATCAGACATTTCAAATGAAGGATCTAGGCCCCTTACATTATTTCCTTGGTCTTGAAGTTCATCAATCGCCTAAGGGTATAATTTTAAATCAGCACAAATACAAGGTTGATCTTATTGATTTGGCTGGCCTTACCTCTTCCGCTCTAGTCGATACGACGATCGAACTAAATGTCAAGCTCAGTAAAGAGGAGGGTGCCCTTCTTCCAGATCCTACCGCATATCGCCAGTTAGTGGGTAGCTTGATCTACCTCACGATCACCCGTCCTGATATCTCATTTGTGGTTAACCTAATGAGTCAGTTCATGACTACTCCTCGTCATCTTCATATGGCTGCTGTTCACCGCATCATTTGGTACCTTATTCCACACCGACTCGGGGGTTGTTTTTTCCATCCAACAATCCTCTATCTCTCAAAGCTTATTCAGATGCTGATTAGGCTGGTTGTCCAGATACTCGTAGATCGACAACAGGATGGTGCATGTTTTTGGGTGATAGTCTGATTTCCTAGAAATGCAAGAAACATGGAAAAGTTTCCAAATCCTCTACCGAGGCCGAATATCGAGCCATGTCTGCTGCCTGCTCCGAAATTCTTTGGCTCCGAGGTCTGCTCTCTGACATTGGTTTTCCAGCAGAAGGAGCCACCCCCCTCTATGCAGATAATACCAGTGCAATTCGGATTACTGAAAATCCGATTTTTCATGAACGCATTAAACACATCGAGGTTGATTGTCATTTCATATGAGATGAGCTTAAACGCGATGTCATCAGCCTTCCGCATGTCCCCACTGAACTTCAAATTGCTGATATTCTCACCAAAGGTCTTCCACGACCTCGCCATCAGTTCTTGGTTGGCAAATTGATGCTTGTTGATTCTCCCGCATCAATTTGAGGGGGGATGTTAAACAGGCCTAAGGCCCATAACAGGATCCAGTCCAACACATATCACACGTGGGTTGATTTGGTCAATATATCATTCAGCTGTACATATTCTATTAAGGTTTTGGTTTCCTAACTTAGAATAGAAATTGATTGTAATTAGTTAGTTTCTTAAATTGGAGCCTTGATTAAGTCATTGTAATAACTATATATTGACATACGATCTCCAAAGGAATAGACACACAATAATACAATTTTGAGTATTTTCAATCTTTCAAGTTCTGCTATCATAGTTTTGTCATAAGGAAACTCCCAATCCTATTTAACAATTACTAATCTAGAATTAAAAAGCAAGCAAACTAAGGAATATAACTAATCTAGAAAATCAGGAAACGTGAGGCACATGTGGACCCCATCACCTGGGTCCATCAATGCTTGCGGGTCCCTGTCTTGGATAGGGATCGGACTGCATCAACTCTCTCCGGCTTGAAAGAACTCAACTCTAGTGAGCTAATCGCTTGATAGTGCTCATAAAGATCAGGATTCAGACGTTGGAAGTCGGTAGCAACAATTCAAGTAACATCGGAGACAGGCCGGTTTTGCCAATGAACAAGAAACTTCTGAAATCCTCCGCGACGAGTAGAAACAATCTGATCATCAAGAACATCAATGATTTTATCAGGCGGTGGCGGAGCAGCTGGTAACGTAATGATTTGCTCATCAGAATCGTCCTCATTATCATGCCCACGACAGAGAGTGAGATCGGCAACATTGAATATGAGGCTAATACCAATATCAGATGGTAACTCGAGAGTGTATGCATTCGAACTGAGTTTCTTCAACACTTTAAATGGACCTGTATTCCTCGAATGTAACTTCTTGTTTGCGCCTGGCGGAAACCTTTCCGGATGAATACAGACCATAACAATGTCTCCTTCAGAAAACTCTAGAAAAAGACAACGTTTGTCAACATGAGCCTTGTAACTGTCATTGCTAGCTGCAATATGTCGTCGAACTTCATCATGTATTTGTTGCATGTGTTTGTTGAAGTTATCGGCTTCAGCACAAGGGCGCGCTTCAAGAGGCAAGGCAACAAGATCAATAGGCAAGCGCAGTCGAACACCTGTGACTGCTTCAAAGGGTGAGATGCATGTGGACCGATTAACTGAATTGTTGTAAGCAAATTCAGCCATAGGTAGAATCTAATCCCATGTGGTGATATGATCATGTACAAGGCATCGTAACATTTGTCCAAGGCTTCTATTAACAACTTTAGTTTGGCCATCGGTTTGCGGATGGTAAGCAGTAGAGAAGTGAAGCTTTGTCTTGGCTGTCATCCACAATGTTTTCCAAAAGTAACTCATAAATTTGGTGCCACGATCTGAAACAATTGTCTTGGGGAGGCCATGAAGACGGACAACATCTTCGAAGAAAAACTGAGCTACCTTGTAAGCATCTGATGTTGTGTTGCATGGAATGAAATGTGCCATTTTAGAAAAACGATCAACAACAACAAAGATGGAATCAACTTTCCGTGCAGCCTTTGGACGTCCTAACACAAAATCCATACTGATATTTTCCCAAGGTGCATTAGGAATAGACAGTGGCCGATACAAACCTGTGATCTTCTCGTTGCATTTAGCCAATTGACAGGTGCGACATCTGTCACAGATGCTGATAACATTAACTCTCACGCGTGGCCAATAGAAACGATCATCCACGAGAGCGAGTTTCTTGTCACGTCCCAAATGACCACTACAACCTCCTGAATACAATTCACAAACAACATGTTCTCGGATGGAAGTAGTAGGAAGGCAAAGTTTGTTACCTCTAAATAAGAATCCATCATGTACGCTGTAATGAGGGTGCTTGTCCGTGTCGCTGTTAAGAAAATCCGCGTAGATTGTGCTGAAATCCTTGTCATTTGTGTACTCCAGCTTTATTTGCTCAAAACCTGTGACAGTGACTATCATAGTAGTGAGGAGATGTTTCCGACGACTTAAAGCATTAGCTACTAGATTTTCTTTGCCAGCTTTATGGCGGAGACAGAATGTGAATTGTTGAAGGTAAGAGCTCCATTTAATGCGACGATCACTGACATGCTGTTGTGACTCTATATGCTTCAATGCCTCGTGATCTGACTATAAGACAAAATCATTTCCAACCAAGTAATGACGCCAATGTCGCAATGCTTGTACAACGGCGTAGAATTCTAGATCAAAAATAGAATATCTGCGTTTGGCACTGGAGAGCTTTTTGCTGAAAAATGCAATCGGGTGACCTTCTTGGCTAATAACCCTCCAATGCCGATCTGAGAAGCATCACAAGAAATTTCAAAGACTTTGTTAAAATCTAAAAGTCGTAGGACAGGGGCTTCCGTGATCTTGCGCTTGATTTCTCCAAAAGCTCTAGTTGCTGCACTTGTCCATTTAAATTCACCCTGTTTCATACAATTAGTGATGGGAGACATAATACTGCTGAAATCGCGAATGAACCTTTTATAGAAAGTAGTAAGTCCGTGAAAACTACGGACGTCAGTGAGAGTTTGTAGAATAGGCCAATCGAGGATAGCTTGAATCTTGGATGGGTCCATTGCAATACCCTTAGAAGATACAACAAAGCCAATGAAAATCATAGAATTGCTCATAAAAGTACACTTCATATTAGCATAGAAGCGTTCCTGGCGAAAAAGCTCAAATATGCTCTTCAAGTGATCAAGATGCTCCTGTTTGGATTTGCTGTAAATCAAGATATCATCGAAGTAGACAACAACAAACTTTCCAATAAATAGTTTCAGCAATTGATTCATAACACGCATGAATGTGCTAGGAGCATTAGAAAGACCAAAAAGCATAACCAGCCATTCATAAAGACCATCTTTAGTTTTAAAGGCTGTCTTCCATTCATCACCTGGCCTAATTCTGATATGATGATAACCACTGCGAAGATCAATCTTAGAAAAAAACTTTAGCACTAGTCATAAGATCAAGCATATCATCAAGTCTAGGGATAGGGAAGCGATACTTTACAGTGATTTTATTAATGGCACAACTATCCACGCACATACACCAGCTTCCATCCTTCTTTGGTGTGAGGAGAGTGGGTACGGCACATGGACTTAGGCTTTCCCAAATATATCCCCTTTGCAACAGATCATCAACTTGTTTCTTGAGTTCGGCATGTTCGGTAGGGCTCATCCGATAAGCACGAAGATTAGGGAGAGATGCTCTAGGAGTGAAATCTATTGCATGCTAGATGTCTCGCATTGGCGGCAATTCATTTGGAAGCTCATCAGGAATTAAATTAGAAAATTCATTGACCAATGGTTGTACCTCTTGGGGGGTGGGTGGCTTGGAGTCTTCATGTGATTCGGTCACATGTCCGACAACTAAAGCATACATCACACCTTGCTCTTTACTTTCAACTTCAAATTTGCGCATGATGAGGATGTGAGGAGAGGCAGTAGGGGTGGTTTGCTTTGCAGAGAATGGAGTTTCCATGGGCTTCAATTGGATTCGGCGTCCATTCTATTTAAAAGTGTAGGTGTTATCCGCGTGATCAGTGATGACCTTCAAGTGTTTCAGCCAAGGTCTGCCAAATAATATGTGGGCCACATTCATCGGAATAACATCACACAGGACATTATCTTCATAAGAGCCCATCTTCAAGGGAACAATGCATCGGCGGTTGACGGGAATCGAATAATCATTTACCCATGCAACTCTGTAACGCCTCGGTTGCTTTATAGTTGGCAACTGAAGTTTATCAACTGCTTCTGCGGATATAACACTCATAGCACTTCCACCATCAATGATGGCATTGCAAGCTCTTCCTTGACAAGTGACGCGTGTTCTAAAAATTGGAGCTTGGTTTTTATCGTCTTCCTCAATACCATCTGCAACCAATAGGTGGCAGTGAAGGAAAAGCAATGGGCTATCATCATCAGCTGTGAATACCTCAAGTGCGGACTCTGATTCTGGTGGAAGTTGTGCATCAGGTTTCTCCATTTCGATTTCCTCATCATACTGTTCTTCATCATAAGGTTCACCTTCACAATGCAGATCCCTGTGAGGACATTCTCTAGCATAATGACCTCGGTTTTTGCAAGAATAACAGACACTGTCGCGCTTAGCGGCTATTCTAGTGCCTTTAGCATTATTCTGATTTGTTGGCCACTTTTGATTGGGCTAAAGATTCTGTTGACCTTGTGGTGGAGCTTGTTGCTGCCTTCGGATTTGGTTCTGTGGTTGGCTTGGAGGTGGTCCGAACCCTTGCTGTGGGGCTCAATTGAAAGTAAAATCTGGACCCTTTTTGTAGGACTCCCTGGCTTGGTTACCGAAACGTCGCCCCGTGTGCTGACGCAGCGTTCTCTCAATGCGTCGCACCTTGCTAGAGATTGCATCAACAGTGGCGAAGTCAAATACTGCCAATTTATTCTGTATATCCGGGCACAATCTTTCCCGATAACGGGTGACCATCAGGCGATCATCTTCATTAGTCTTGCATCAAACACAAAGCTCATGGAACTTATGAGTGTATTCATCTATGGTCATAGATCCTTGTTGAAGATTGATAAGCTTGCTATTAAATGAATCAATGTAGTCAGAAGGCAAGAACTTATCTTCCTATCTCTCTTTCATAACTTCCCAATGGGTGATAGGAGAGCGACCCATTTGCACATTGTGGTCATCAATACTTTTCCACCAAATTTGAGCAGGACCCTTTTTATTCATCTTGACAAAAGCGACTCATTGAGGATCTTCAATGTGATACCAAGTGAAATAATCCTCAATTGAAGCAAGTCAATCAAGAAGGGCGCAAGCATCACCTTGACCAGAAAAATCAGCAACCTCTAATTTGATTTTCCGCGAGATATCATCTTGGCGCGGGCTAGGTGGTATATTGTCAGTGGCCCTGTCCGTAAAGAGACATTGAAAGAATTCTTGGATTAATTCTCGGAGAATATTATCCAATTGGTGAGCCAGAAGTGCTGGAAGATTCGCCATGAGGGTTTGAAGGGGCCTTAGCAAGTTCATCCACTGTGAGTTGTAAGGCATCAACCCGTTCATATAAATCCCTTATGCAATCATTGCGCTGAATGTCAATGAGTCTGCCACGAAAATTTGCCGACGCGAGTAGCCATGGACATGGGCTGTTTTTTTTTTTTTTTTGTTTTTTTTTTATTTTACTGCTAGTGGGCCGGGTTTGGGCTCAGGTTGGGTCGGACTCAAGTCAGGCCCAGTAGAAAGGAAACACGTGTTGTACACATGGGAGAAAAGTCTTTAGCTGATCTTGGGACCCGTGCAGAGAGAAAAAATAAGACGGTCACCTCTTACCTGTTCGACTTAGAGAACAAGAAGAAAAAACGAAGAGGACTTTGGGGTGGAAGGCACTGGCGATGGTAATGAAGGAAGATGGGGGCTGCTGGGGCTGCTGGCTGACGGGGCAGTGGTGAGGGTGAGGAAGGAGAGGGTTGCTGGAAGGAGGTTGATGAAGATCGATCGGTGCCAGGTAGCTCCTCAACTCAGATCTCTTTCTATTCTCTCTCTTTTGCTACTTATTTTTTTCTTTTATTTCGTTGCTGGGTTCTCTCTTCTTCGTCTGTCCTCTCTTTTTTTTCTTCTTTTTTTTTTGGTTTCTGATGGGTGGGTTTCAACGAGGCTGGAGGGACGAAGGCAGAGCGTGGGTGCCTTTGGGTTCGATGGAGGCTGACGGCTGGCTTTTGAGTTTTGGTAATGCAGACCAAGGGTTTGGGTTTTTGGCCCAATGGGGTTTTTGAGGATTTGGGTTTTTGGAGTCTGGGTACTAGGATGGGTTCGATTTGGGTTTGGTAAGGGTTCGGTGGTGCTGAGAGATGAAAGAAGGTTAGGGGATTTTTGGGTTTTGGGTGTTCGGTGGAATTGGCCGAGAAGGTTTAGGTGTAGCCAGTGGGTTTGGTCGGAATGGGGGTTGACGGGATGAATGAATGATGAGATTGTGGATGGTGGACGTCGATAGTGATGGATGGATAGGAAGATGATGATGAACGGAGGTGACGAGAGAAAATCCGGGACGGACAGGCGTCTCCCCGGCGATCGCTTCGGCTCTGATACCAATTGACGCAACCAAGATCCGCGATTGGTTGATAGATAAATCCCCTGAAGGATTGATCGAATCCAAAGATGGATTCCAACCACTAGGGCAACCTCACAAGAGGAGAAAACACAATAACTAAAGAGAAAACTCTCATTAACTCAAAGATTAATTGATAATAAGCATGAAAAATAACAAAAGGGCTCTTCTATTTATAAGAGCAATATTCTTACTACTAAGGAAACTACTAATCCTATTTAACAATTACTAATCTAGAATTAGAAAGCAAGCAAACTAAGGAATATGACTAATCTAAAAAATCAGGAAACGTGAGGCACATGTGGACCCCATCAACTGGGTCCACCGATGCTTGCGGGTCCCTGTCTTGGATAGGGATCGGACTGCATAAATCTTGTTCCCCAACAGGAAACCCCTTTCATGGATCTTTTTTACCAAAAGGGATTTTTGGGTACCACTTACTATTTTCCGGAAGCTCTTGCTCCCTCCGAAAAAATCTGTTTAACATTCTTGCTATTTTTTTGTGGCTCTTGTTCCCTCCGAAAAAACCTTGTTATTTTCCAGCAGCTCTTGTTCCTTCCAGAGAGCCTTGTTTATAATAACTTGGCCGATGTGGTGTGCCTTCTTGAATTATAAGCCTGAATGAATGAATAATATAACTTGTGATCTTGCATTGATAATTTTCCTAGAATCTCTAGAATTCTATCTTGGACTAATAATTATTGTAGAATTTCGATAATTGTATCTTGCACAATCTTGCCTTGATACATTATCTTAAATTTTGACCTTATGCAATCTTTTACTTGTCATTATTCTATTTTGCATGATTTCATGTGGCGTTTACGTAGGTTTGTTTAGTACTTTTCGATTTTTGTAAATCAAACACACTCCCCTAACACTTCTAGGTGAATAAGTAAAACCAGATAATGAGGATGATGCATATGAAGGGAAAACTCAGGAATATAAAGAATGGAGTGTGATTGACGCAGTCTAGAGACGTCGAGATTAACCCAAGAGAAACATTTAGACTTACTTTAGTTTCATTTAAATATTGAGTAGTTGTATTAAGGTCTAAGATTTGGCCAAGATTTTATACAGTTTTGATTTAGTTCAAATTTGGTTAGAAAACTGAAGTTAATCATGAAATAGGTTATTATTACTTGTGCTCTATTATTAAATGTCATTTGTTTTGGTGATTGATAAATATTCCGCTCCTAAGTTCGACTTGACCTAATATCATGAATGTGGAAAAATTTAGCTCGTGACTCGAAAGGTGGAATTTTTCAGGAATCCGGGTTTTCGGGTCATGACAAGTGACCTCGGGGCTAGCCGTAAGGCTAAACGTAGTATACTCACGGCTAGCCGTAACTAACCGTCGGCTAACTTTGGACCTTGTGAACTTTGGACTATGTTTGGGACCCTTATACCTATCTAATGGCCTATAAATATAGGACTTTTGGTAAGCGGAGTTATGAGCTTCGCTTTTGCATACAAGTTACTAGTATTAAGGTGTGAGAGGCCAAGTCAAGACGATGGTAATTGTGGGACATTAGGATACCTTTGGCCATTAGAACACCAAAATTTTGTGTAGACAGCATCCGAAGCCCCACTATGGATCATTGTGTTGAATGGCAGGGTATTCACTCCCTAAAGGCAACCAATGACCTAGAATTGGCTACAAGGATCTGTAATTGACCTGTACTTAAGGTGGTAATTAATATTACTTTGTACAGTCAGTTGACCACAAGCCCCCTTTTGTCCACTAGCCCTTGGACCCAGGACTATGACCCTTTGGCTTAGGATTTTGGTAAGACTTAGACCTTGTACTATTCCCCTTACTAATCAAGTGTAAGAAACCCCTTTGCCTTGCTTGTTAGGATTCCTAGTCATGCGGAAGCAAGTGTAGGGCAATGCCAGTCAAGGGTATGATGACTTAGAGCTCAAGATGTCAATTACCTTTAGAAGCACCAAGAGAATAGTTCCGGTATTTTGAGCTCTATGGGATCGTATGCTTGAATGGTACTACCCTCGCGTGAGGACGGCAAAC
Source organism: Camphora micrantha (assembly GCA_003546025.1). Lineage (NCBI taxonomy): Eukaryota > Viridiplantae > Streptophyta > Magnoliopsida > Laurales > Lauraceae > Camphora > Camphora micrantha. The sequence continues at coordinate 36,858,375 of QPKB01000004.1, read as the reverse complement.
CAAGACTTAGATACAGTATGTATAATGGCCCTATTATGTAAGTTCTGGTTCAGGTTTACACTTGCATACCCCTTAATCTGCATATATATCCTTCGTTTATGGTATGGTTATTTAATCTATTCATTTTGCTTTGCTTCGAGCACAGTAGGTATCTTCAGATACTGAGACAACCAGTATATTAGGACGCTAGGTGCAGTTTGATCTATTTGCTTTGCTTTGTTTTGAGCACAGTAGGTATCTTCGGATACTGAGACAGCCTGTATATGCGGATGCTGGGTGAAGTAGGTGTCTTTGGGTACTGAGTTTGTTTGTTTGGATAGTAGGGTTCTGGGCTTGGACCAGACCTGAGTATTTTGATGCTGATGGATGACTTTGGTATTGAACTTGATTTAGTTAGATGTAGATTTGATGGGAATGTTTTTATATTGTTCTATTTACTTTATTACAGCTTTATTATTTACTACGTCTTGCTTATATCATATTTGTTTAGTTTGCTATTGTGCACTGTAGGTATGGATATCTTAGGACATTGGGTTTGTTTCCCACTTTAATGAGTATCTTGGTTATGGAGTTGGAGGACTTGTTATGGTCCTTTGAGAGACTTTAGGAATGGTGACCTTTTCCTTAGTGGATGTTTCACTTAACTTATTACTTTTGATGAAAGAGTATGAGTTATTAGATTGTCATTAAAAAATGAGTTATTAGAGAGTTACATTCTGTCTTTATATGAAGTATGCATTTTTTTTTCTTCGCCCTATTTCTTGTATAAACATGCTTATCTTCACTTTCATTATTTACTTTGCTCAATTACTATTTCATGTGGCATTCAAGTTTCATTTATCTATATCAGTAAGATGTTATTTATCAGGGATCAAAATAATGGTCGCTGGAAGCATAACGGCCAATGGCCAAAACATTACACAGCAGGCAATACATCGCGGTTGAGGTGTGAGTTTTTCAAATGGTAAAAAAAATTTGAATCTTGTGAAGTAGCAAATCTTTTGTTTTTTTAGTGATTTGGAACCATGTAAGGGTAGAGATAGTGGCGGACCCAGGATTTTCGCTTGAGTGGGGCAGATATATATAAGCTAAGCATAAAGTCAATTTTCCATGCGCATAATATTGATCAAATTGAATAGGTGAATTTATTAAAAAAATAAACTAAAAATAAAAATTCAAATAAACAATGGTATAAAACTTTATATTTCTCGGACTAAAACCCAACATGTATCAATCACATAAATGATATCTATTGAAACCATGGATAGCAATTACTTGTCATTTTTGCTTCCACTCCGTGGAGCCCTAACGTTTGAAATTGGACTTCTACATCAATGAAGAAGGGAAACAAACCCTTGAGAAATTGCATATAAACCAACAAAGAAAGCCACAAAAAAAAAAAAAAAATCAAAAACCAAAAGAAGGGAAAAAATGGAAATTACTCCAATGAAGAAAACAATAATCAAAACCCAATAGCAAGAGCACTAATTAAAATGGATTAACAATGAGAAAGCCCTCCAATTTCTTCCTTAACAGTCTTCAAAACAAAAGGGGAAAGGGAATAAGGGATAGTGGTTATGGCCTGTGTGTGACAGAGAGATTGAGAGAGAGGGAGAGAGGAATACCTACCCGGATGCATGTCGGAGAGAGGGAGGGAGCGCGATGCCGGCGGAGACACAACTGACCAAAAAAGGGTTTTTGTTGAGAGTGATAAAGGCAAAGAGTGATGGGGGGGATTTCTGAAAAGTGGGTTTTTGGTTTTTTGATGAGTGGGGTGGGGCAATGGGTTTTGAGTGTGTGAGGCAAGCTAACCTCGACAAATAGTAGTCATGGGATTTCTCTAGATTTGATTGGGGCGGACGCCCCAGGTTAACGATACGTGCATCTACCCCTGGGTAGAGACAACTTTAGAAAAGGCTATTGAGGGGATAAAATAGAAAAAAACCGTGTTATAAATTAAAATTGCTTGGCTCTACAAGGTCTTAGACCATAGTGCCACTGTAGCGGCCTCAACCGCTACGGCCAACAATGCGGCCGCTGTGCTATCGAACCATGTTTGCAAGTACAGGTATGACTTTAATTATAGTTTTAAGTTGTTCTTGCATGCTATGTTATTTATACACGTCTATTTGCTTGGCTTAGTAGGCCTAATACCATTCTCGGTGCTTGTAGGTGATAGGCCACCAACCGCTAGAGCAAAAGGTAAGGCGATCGTTCAAAAGCCGCAGGTTTATTCGAAGGGATGTGTAGCTGATGCGTCCTAGGGGCATTTCGCTGCTGCATATGAGAGCCTCTCATTTATTTTGCTTAGCTTTACTCTTTTGGATATCTATATTGGCTCTGGTTGGCCTAAGATTGTATTAGATAAATTGAAAAGCATGATGTAATGTTAATTTTGAAGTTTAAATATAACTTTTGCCCTTGCTCTACTAGTTATATGGAATTTTAAATTGACCATGTAACTTGACTTATGGATTTATTGAGATACTCATTCACATCCCGGGATTCAAGGCCCCAGATCCTGGGGCGTGACATTGTGCCCCACCAAATTAACCATGCCACATTATTAGAATAATTTGACTACAAGATATGAGCTTTGGGATTTAACTATATACTCGAAATAAGGTCTATCAGAAACTGCCAGCTAGCTAAACAGAGACTATTCAGTAGATAGTCAGAAAATAGAAGCATTGCTTCCTATCCATTTATTGACTTTAAACGGACACTCCAATTGAACTGATTTTTTGCAGATGGATAGATCTTGAAATTCTCTTTTATATGGTGGACTATAATAGTACTTCAGCCCACCATCAAGTTGACAACCGTAAAACACTTGTTATTTTTTTCTTAAAATTTTATTTCACATGTTTTATAAGTGATCAATCTGACAGTGGGCCAACTCCTATTAGAGTAAAATGTGGGCATTAATTTTGAATGGTTTAGATCTTTCATAAGTGGGCTCAATTAGAGGGATACAAGTGAGAAAGAAAGAAAGAAATAAAAAAGAGCAGATACTCAGTGATTTTCTTAATATTTTATCACATGTTTCTTAAGTGATTAGTCCCATAGTGGGCCTAACTCCTACTGAAGTAAAATTTGTTGAAGACTCCTTCAAGAGAGGCCAGTTATTTTAAGTGGCTTAATATTCCATAAGAGCCCTAGTGGGGCCTTTTTTTTAGTGGTTTTGATTTTTCATAACAGCCTATTAGAGTTTCAATAAAAGAAAGAGGGTCATTAGATGGATAAGTAAAAAAAAGAGCTCGGACTTATTAAAAATTCAGGGGCTTCTCAATGGGCCCACATGATAAAAATCTACACTACGAACAAATGGACCCACTTATATGGGTCCTAGCCAAGTTTCACTCTACTATGAGATGGGCCTACGATCAGATTGTTCATATACTCATTACAGGGTAAGTAAAAAAACCTCACTCCTTGGAAATTCGTAGGCTCCATGGTGGGGCCCACATTATTTGAAGGTGGGGCCAATCTACCAATTAGATTGAAACTTGGCAGGGTGCCATAGAACAGGTGGTCACTCATTTTTAGTGTAGATTTTTATCAATTATCTGATCAATCTAATAGTGGGCCCATCACTTATTAGGCTGAACGTTCTGAGGCCCACAGAAGAAGGGCTCCCTCGTTTTGAGCAACATAGGTTTTTCATGAGGGCTCCAATGTAACGCCCGCGACTTTCCAGTTAGAAGTGGGAAACGGGTCGGGTTGGGCTAAATGGGTTATATGCTCCTAATCCGTATCCGACCCGTTTACTAAATAGGCCAGAAACTCCTAACCCGCACCCGCTGCAGGTTAACCCGACCCACATTAACCTTCACAACTTGCACCCAAACCTAAATTTATTAACAGTCCTCTAAGTCACTAACCATATTCAAAGCTTAAATTAGACCCAAAGTGATAAGTTAATTTGTAAAAATGAGATAAGATCTAAAAGAACATTCTTTAACTTTCTAAATCCTATTGGTGCAGTTTACAACCTCTCATGATAAGCAATATGGACAAGCTCTATTTGAGTTATGATAAATATAATGTTAATTTGTTTCGTATAGGATCTTAAATTAGACTTAGGCTCAACTGATTTTGGCTTGAAAATTTAGGCCTACGCCTAGGTCATGACACCATAATTCACCATTCTCTCTGGCTTGTGCCTACGTAAGGAGAAAATAGTGTGGAAACTAGCATGACTCGGCTATTACTTGATTATTTTATTTTATTTATATCATATCCATTGTATTTTCTTTATATCCATAATCCTCCTAAAAGAGAATAACACATAAAACTATTCTCAAGTTGACACAAGGTCTACTTGAAAAAATAAAGAGAAGAAATTATTTATACAATGAGTATAGTATACATTTCTTATATAGTGACTATAGAAATAGAATAACAAAATTAATGAAAATAAAATAAAATCTTCATAAAAATATAAAAAAAATCATATCAAAATAAAAGGATACACTCCATAAAATTAAGTATTGAGTATAAGCTATAGCTAAAAGAAAAAATAAACGGGTTATGCGGGTTAAACAAGCTAACCCTAATCCGACATGTTTAAATGCGGGTTAGGAAAGCTTGACCCGCGACCGACCCGTATATTATGCAGGGCGGGCTGTGCCGGTCTCATGCGGGTCAGGTCGGATTGGCTTTTTCCAACTCTATTTCCAGTGTGTCTAAGCATAGTTGTAAAATCCAATTCATTTGGGCCAAACTAGCTGAAATTATTCATTTAGATCAATAGATTGAAACAAACAGCCCTTGAAAGATTTTCATTGGGATTTTGGTCTTGTTCAGCCTAAATACCCAATTTTGTTCTGAATCTGGAGATTTCAGATGAACAAGTTGAAATTCAATGTTGCAACCGAAACTTGACAAAGGTGAGGATTTTTCCTTTTCCTTTTTTCTATTATTTTATTTCCTAAGTTGGTTTCTAACAAATCTGGCCTCCATTAAGGCTGAGTACGCATGATTATTTGGTATTTTCATTCAATAATAAGGGATTTTTAGCTCTTTAGGGCCTTATCATATAGGATCCTCTTTGTTTGGCTGCTTCTTTGTTCTGCTTCTTCATTTGGAACCCCTCCCATCCCTACAAAAAGTTAGCTTCTATTTTTGCAACTTAGGTGGGCTCCGCCAACACACTCAGGGTTGAGTGGTGTTGGCACCTTAGTATCACACAAATGCCCAAGGATCGATTTCACATTTTTCTAAATTTTTTAATTTTATTTTATTTTTTATTTTTTGAAATACAACTTTGAAATGAAATATCGAAATGCCAAAACAGCCAAAATCGAAATGTGGTCCAAAATGAAATTGACAACTATGGTCCAAAGTACACGTATGCATGGATCAAGAATAGTGGCCGCTACGCTATATCGTGCGTAGCGGTGAAGACCGCTACACTAAATGGCATTCATCGCCATTCACATCTGCAGCAGCCGCTACGCTTGCTACGGAGTGAGACAGATTTCTACTTTACAAATTTTTTTAAAATGCATGATAAGACTTATTTCTTTTCTTCTTCTCTCCAAATAACATTTCTACGTAACTCTTCTACCCTTCTACATTTAAAAGAACATCAAAAAGCACATGATCTCGCCGAATTACAGTCGATACAAATTTCTTCTCAATGATTCTTCTCTAAGAACATCCTGTTAGACACCAGCTTTGATAGATGCATTCTTTTCTCTAGGTACTTTTAAGTCTTAAGTCTTGACTTCATGACATAGTTTCTTTTTTTACGACCCTTTCATTAGTTTCTAAGTTAGCATAACTAAGCAACATGAATACACGTGAAAAAAAAATGATTATTACTATTATTTTCTATTTATACAGCGATACAGGACCTCATACAATGAGAGGACCGCTATGCCCCCTTATCTTAGTTACTTTTGCAAAAAAATATTTTTTTTCTCTCATTTTCCAATATTCTAGATTTTTTACAATTTTTTTCAGATTTTTTTTTTAATGATTTTTCCAAATCGCACCACTACGTAGCACCTGATACGTAGTGTTTTGGTGGCCCGCCGCTACCGCTATTTTCAGCCTTGTACGTATGGACTAGAAAAAAGAAAGAAAAAGAAGGAAAAAAAAAACAAGAAGACATTCGCCACATTCTTGCTATTGAAAGAGAGAACAGACGGAAGAAACAAAAGAGGGAAATGAGAGAAGTATAGGAGGAAGAGGAAGAAGAAGAAGAAGAGAGGAGAGGATCTGTTGAGGTCAACGTCCACCCTCGCTCTTAAGCGGTCATAATTGTGGTCAAGCCCTCGCCCTCACCATAAAACTATTATTGTGCCGTTTCCTATCACCAATTGGTTTTGGGTAAGTGGTAGCTCAATAGGGTGTAAGATCCTACAAGTGGTATCAGAGCCTGGTAGGTCGGGTATTCGAGTCACAGGACACGCGTTTTGCGAGTTTGCAACAGGAGTCGTGGCGGGTGTGCCGTTGATAGAGGGATTGTTGAGGTCAACGTCCACCATAAAACTATTGTTGTGCCGTTTCCTATCACCAATTGGTTTTAGGATAAGTGATAGCTCAATATTGGTAGCAACAGCCATAGCTGTAAAAGGAACTCCATCGACTCCCTCCCTCTCCCTCGTGCACTGGATCAGTGTGCGCTCCTCACGTGGGGCCCCACCTCGGACTGGGACCAGGGGGATTGAAAGATCTCCCCTTGCGCTTCATCTCTGCAAAAAACCAGCCCCATCCCTGATCATCATCACCTCCATCTAAGCCCCACAAGTCTAATGGTGTACAATCCATTCGGATGGGTGTGTAGTCAATCCAGCGGCGTACAGTACATCGGATGGGTGCAAAGGTTGGCCCCATGAGAAATTCAAGGGAGGTTGTGTGTGTGGTCCATTTAGATGGACCATCAGGTGGGCCCCACCCCTGGTGTGCAAGATGCGCACCGGGCGTACCTGATAACTCGTGTGTGTGTAGATATGAGAAATTCTCAAAAACCCCCCATTTTAAAAACTCTCCCTTTTGCTCCCTATGTTTTTAGGGCGTGGAGCCCACCTTAAGCCAATCCAACCGTTTCACACACACTACCCCCCGTGAATTGGCGTAAAGCCCAAATTTGACACTCATCCAACTTTTACTCACCGTCGGATTGAAAACACAAGAAAGTGATGCCTCTAAAAACCATTTAACTTTGGGGCCATGGATTAAGGGGTTAAGATAATCAAATGGAGTTGAAAATTTTCACATAGATAGATCTCATCTAGATTATTCCATCCATTGGCATTCCATGGTTGTCATACACAGCAGTGGGCCAAACTGGGAGGGGCATTTAAAAAAAAAAATTTAAAAAAACTCCCCAAAGTTTCCTACCGGTCCCCATATATATATATATATATATATATTGCAAGGACTGTCTATGCTCTCTTTTTCTTTCTGGAATCTACAAGCAACAAGATCTGTCTCAACTAATTTGTTTCTCTTCCTCTCTGTGGTAAATAATTTTCCTATATATTTTGGCGATTTTGAATGCTATTGATATTGCAGCAATGAATTTGGATCCTCTATTTCTACGAAATAGGGAGATACTGTTTCATCCAATGTTTTGTCCAATAAAAAATAGCCAACTGTGTAAAAAATCTCTTCCTTGATTTTCCCATTCCAAGGAAGCAATTGAAAGGATGCATTAGCTGGCATGAGATTTTACAAGGTTGGCTATTTTTATTGGATGAAATAGTAGCAAAATATTGATGCCATCCCACTGATATCCAGCTCCTATCAGCTGTTTTGATATTTAAACCATGCTCAGTTGACCTAGGTACATGAAGATCATTATGGTAATGTAAAGTAAGTGCTTTAGCACATGCAACAAATTACTTTCCTCAGAGTATCCAAATAGTTGAAATTGGGTACCCTCAATGGGATCATATCATCTACAAAGTGCTAAATTTGTTTGAGTTCAGGAGTCTAAAATTAAGAATTAGATGGAAATTGGAATTATTAATCTAAAATTGAAAAAGAAAACTTTCATTCAAGGAAAAAGAAAACGTTGAAAAGAACATTTTTTCATTTACCTCCAAGGGTGTTAGAGGGCATCTTCCTTTCACTCTATTTAAGCCAGGCCTTATTATCCGGCCCTTACGACTGAATTTGCCCTTCCACCCTCTTTCACGAGCAGATTCCATTTCTTTCTTTTCAGTTTCCCCTCCATCATACTCACAGCATGAGAAGGCCACCATATCCTGTAAGATGATAAAAAAAAAAACAAAAATCAAAGAAGTTCAGAGACATAAATACAAGTCAATGTCCAATTGAGTGGTTTTGTTGAAGACTTAGGGGCTTGACGGTAAAGGTGTTTAGCTTTAAGCAATATTTTAGATGATACCCTACCAACTCCTTGTTCGTGCCAGTAGCTCGTAAAGCTGGCCAAAGATCAACTCAAATTTATCAATCACCATTCACCACCTCCCCACATGAATTGGCATGTATTAAAATTTCACTGAGTAGAATGATAATACTCTGTTGGATTGAATCCCCCTACATTTACAGTTTTAGAACATTCATGCCTTTAGTTGATACCCATCATTATCCAAGCAGGTTCACTCTTTTTCATCACTAATCCAATATGAGACTCCTGCCCCCTTTTTACTTCTTGGTGGAGGTTCCTCATACCAAAGTGATATTTAATGATTGAATCACCTATGTGATTTTTCAGGCCCTTAATTGTGCCCGTCATTATCTAAGAAGGATGGTTTTGGTCCATCCCAAATTAGGAAGGAACCACCAGTGGTCCTACAAAAGTGCAAGCCGAAGTTTTCATGTAAGGACCATGAAAAGCGGATAAGATAAAAAAACATATCTCTAAGAGGTCACTAAATCAAATAATGTCGAGACTGGAAAGTGACTCAACCCAAGATTTAACCAAATCAAGTTGACAATTATTAGAATATGGATACAAGTTCTAAAAGGACCGTGATTTATAGTTTCTTGCATCGGTTACATTCTGTTAAGAGGTACCTCTCATGAATTGTGTGAGAGGTAACTTTCTTACACCAAATAGGACATTCCCACAATCAATCCAACCCCTCGCACTCACTAACCGCACCTTGAGTTGTCACTCACCCTAATTTGACACTAATTTAAAACATAACTTACCCTAATTTGACACTAATCTAAATCATATTCACGTTGGATTAAATTTCATTAAAAGTTTATATTAAGAAACCAATAAATTTTATGGCCCCTAACTCAATTTTTTTGATGATCTGACTGAGATGACTTATGCCAAGAATTGCATCCACAACGAAACCTTTCGATCACACTATCCTCCCATGGTTGGCATGCATCAAGTGGGTCCCACAAGAGGCTTAGATTTTTACCTCAAGCAATCCGTCAGAGGCAACTCGTAACCAAATGTAACCCTTCTTGTATAGGGTATGATGCCCTTAGGTTCTTGTTTTGTCTTTATTGATGGGTTTTGGATCTCTATTCTATGATCCTCTTCTTACTTTCATATAATTATACTTGTTACCGCTGAAAAAGGACTATCATACTCAAATTTGAAGATTTGAATAGTTGAAAGATCAGCATGAATACCTTTTCAAAACGAAGATGGACAGATACATACTTCCCATCTGTCCTAGAGCTTTTTCTCGTCATGCGATCAACCAACTGCTTTGCAAGTGTTGCAATGGGAACAGAAAATTTAAGTGCTTCATAATTGGCTAAGCATCTTAGAGATTGGATATTAGATGGGACTTCCATCGACAATCTATTTGCAAATGGAGATAACTGAATAACCCTGCATTGGAATTAAAAAAAAAAATTACAAAAAGAAAAAACAATCCAATAACTAGATGGAAAATTAGGAATTATACGAATCTAAATCACAATGGGTCCCAAGAGTGGCAGAACATGTATGAAGAAACTGGTAGAAAATATAGAATAGAAGTCTAAAGGTCCATTCAACTGTCAAAAACATTGTTCAGTAACGATTAAAAAAACAAATAAACTAGAGAGAATGCTAGACCTTCAAGTAAAAGAAAAGGGCATCCATGGTCTCCAATTCATATTGACAACACCCATATATCTTCATAGAAGGGCATTGGTTATGCCTTCAATGGATGGCCTTCAAATAGATGGTTAAGACATAAACATGAAGAGGTTAAAATTCAGATTGTTAAGGCCTTTGATTGAGGATACCATGCTTACCAGTCATTCAAAAGCTGGTCTAATTCCTCTAGCTATACTCGTTATTCACATTCATTAGAAAAGACAAATAACAAAGGAGTGACATTGTAAACGCCTCTCTCCATTTTGAATCAATAATAGAATCATTTAAGAAGGATGATTGGAGGTGCAAGAAGAGATACGTACCCATGCTCACGCAACAAAGGGTAAATTACTTCCAAGTAATGGCTGGCTGGGGCCCATGCTTTTACTCTGAAATTTGGTATATTACTAATGTTGTAATCAAATTTTTTCATCAATGTCTCAGGTAGCTTCCTGACCACCGTCACATGGCCCTCAAGTGTGCGTATGAAATGGTCCTCATCATAAATATCTCTAAATTTACTGCAAATTAGACAAACTGATGGTTAACTTTCCTAGATTGATCCTTATAAATAACATGTGGAAGCAGTAATAATAGAAGTAGAGGTGCAGTCAATCACTTACTACTTCTCAGACAATGTAATTGAACCAAAGGGACTCCAAAAATTTAACGCAGAAACGATCCAAAGGAGATAGAAGTCAAGAGTGGATTGAGGCAATGTATTGTAATTTTTAGTTGTTTTCTATTAAAAAGGGGAAAGTGCAACGAACATCATTGGTGAAAAGAAAGGAAACATAGAACATGCAAGTGGGAGGACAAGTTTATAAACCTGCTGCATGAGAGAGAGAGAGAGAGAGAGAACGTATTACTTGCCTTGGATCCATCCAAACACTGTGAAAATGAAAGCGAGGGATGACAAGTATCGCATTTAGGAGTCCTGCAACAGCTACTGCATTGCAAATCTGTGAAAATAAAACATTTTCATTGTAAAAAAAAAAAAAAAGAAAAAGAAAAAAGAAAATGCATCAGATAATATGCAGCAAATGTACTCAAAACTACTTTAAATTTTGGATGATCACAGAGCATGCATGCAAGCGGGAAATATAAAACCGTCATTCACGGATATCATGAAAAATAAACTAGGTTTAAGAGATCGGTTGTTTATACTAATCTCATCTCATGTATCTCAAGAATAATTACCATACCGATGATCGCTGTTGATTAAGTCCACCATTAGCTTCAATAATCAGGTATCCACTTGGAGAAGATGACCCTAAAGATTAATGCAAATAATTAGTTCAACCTTGATTGGCTACAAAATGAAACAGGAAATGATAGAGAAGAAAACTAGGTATTATTGAGGGAAACTTGGTCTCTCAGCCACCACAATTTACATGATTGATTCCGTAAGATGCCACTATGGATGCAATAAGGAAACAGTTGGTATAAACAATGTTATATGATGAATAATGCTCAGAGAAATAATAGCCATGATTTTCAAATAATTTATAATGGGGTAAAAGCCATATTTTGCACGGGATTTCTTAAAGTGTCATGCTATGAATATAAAGCAGGGCTTTGCATAAAAATGGCCATTACTTCCTTACACAATAAAATAAGGTCGTTAATGTAGAAATGTAGGGACTTGACAAATTCTCTGTTATTTCATTGAAACTAATCTATCCAACAATGAAGAGTGGGAAGGATCCTTTGTAAAAAGTTTACAACCATATAAATCTTGTTGACACACAAAGACGACCTAGGCAACCCTAGTTTTGCAAGAGCCAACTAAGGCATTTATCTCTGTAAAAACATGAGAATGCCACACCCATATCAAAAGCCAATTCAGGCACATCACTAAACTTGATACGACCTCCTTTCATCTTCGTGATAGCATTATAGGTCACTTCAACAGACAACAATGGCAGAGTCACCTCCATCATAACACAAACCAAGTCTCCAGTGCTTGGTAAGCACAGAGATAGCCGACTTTATGTTTCCACTGGAGTCCAGTAAAACACCCAATTGATTATCCAATTTTTTCCAGTACAGAGAAAGGCAACTTACACTTTCCACAAGTCCCATAAAACACCCAATGCTCAATATATTTGAATTGCCTAAAGAAACTCTGACCACATAAGCTTTTACTTACCCTCTAGAAGGATTACACCTGCTACTCTACGGAAGGCTTGTTTCTGGATGAAATAACAACACCTCAATCTCTAAAGAGGTTTAATGAATTCAACATTAGACTTCTTACAAACCAAACTTTTTTCGTCGGGGACAAAAAAATGTATTTAAGATAGTTATAATTTCTCTATACATTGAAAAGTTATAAATTCTCTATACATTGAAAGAGAGTACGTTGTTAGTAGGCCTGTCAATCTGCCCCTAGGACAAGGGGGCCCGCCCCGGCCCGGCCCTGGCCCTCCTGCTTTTATTTATTTTATATAATATATATATATGTAAATATATACTAAAATGCTCTTCTCACAATCACTTAGTAGTAATAAAAGGGGGATATGAAAGCAATTCCATACCCACCTACCCATTACAAAATGCCCTAAAAACCCATACACACATGCTTGGGTCATTTCATCTAAATTTAATTATTTAAGTTATGTATTGTAATTAATACATAAGCAATAAGTGTTGCACGGTTGCTTCTAAACCCTTTCCTCTAGTTTTATTGCTTCTTATTTAGGCTTTTATATTATTTTTATATATTCTTGTTAGTGCAAAAGGGGCTGTACTCCTTCCTAATAATAAGGATACACTTACTCCTCTACAGAGTCACTTGGGATGCCAATCAATTCATAGATGTAGTTTGTATGTGCATGGAACTTAAAGGATATGCGGTGATCAAAATATCCTTTTAATTAGATAATTATAACTCTCAATTTTTAAAAGTCTAAACTAATAGTATTTTTTAAGTGCATTTATTTTTGTGACTGAAATCCAACAACACTTAATAGTTAGATCAGTGTTAAATCGAAAATAATGCCAATTGATAAAAGGTATGTGAATATAAATAGTTTAAAATCTCCAAATATAAGACACAGTTGGAATGATTTCATACGAGAAAATTCTTGTAAAATGTGTGTAACAGATCATACTCTTTAACCATTTTCCTTAGTTGACAAAATAAATAAAGCCGTATGTCACTATGTCTAGAACCTAAGCCAACAAAGCACATATGACTTTGTCCGATAAAAGAAAGTTTTTAAAGAGAACATATATTCTCCAAATGTTTCCTTAATTGTTCCTTCGCAATTGAGGTTAGACAAGATATCACTCGGTCGACAACACTCGATTTTTGAAAACAATGTAAAAACAATAAAAATAAATAATGGTTTTCTTGTTTTCATGCCCTAGCCCTCGATGGTAGGGTTAGGTCCTAGGTAGTGCAGGCCCTCCAAGGGCTTTGGCCTGCCCAGGCTCGGCCCGGCCCTTTCGTAGCCCTAGTTATTACTTGTTAGTATCTATGATGCCCAGATACGAATATGGGTACGGACGCGGATATGGGGATTGGGGATACGACTTTGCACTTTTGGAGATCTAGACACGAATACGGATACGGATACGGGTGTCCAAATTTTTCATTTAGATCACATTTGAATTAATGAAATTATCATTGTTTCATTTCCTTTCTAACATTTCCCATGTTGAGAAGAAGATTTAAAGAACTAAATGAAATAATGGACTTGCTAAGTAGGATATGCTAAACTTATACCTGTTAACTAGTTGTTTGTGTGGTTTCCTATCACCAAATGGTTTAAGGATTTCTGGCTAGCGACTTTGAGATGGCATTAAAGCCAACACGTCCCAAGTTCGAAATCACGCAGGGCAAAAAAATGCCCCATGCCGCATTGTGTGTTTGTGCGGGCGCAAGTGCGTAGGGCAAGAATGCCCCATTCCGCGTTGTGGTCTTGTGCGGGCATGTGCTTCGGGTCCAGGCGGTGTCCCGCTCGAAGGTGGGTTTTAAGTAGTTGTTTGTGTAATTTTTTATCACCAATTGGTTTTAGGATTACTAGCTAGCAACTCTAAGAATACCCTAGAAGTATCGGTGCAGTATCGAGTACCAATACAAGTATCATATCAGTCCGATACGAATACATTGGGCTTGTCCAAGTATCCGGTTATCATAGGTTAGTGTATGGGCCTCTTTAAACTCTGAGGCCACTTACTCTACCATAGTGTGAGGCCAACCTCTAAACTTGTGGCTCAACATAGCTAGAACCTACATATGAAATTTTTTGGACAAAATAAAATAAAAGATAAATGAGCTTCCACTCATTATTTGGATGAGATTTTAGGCAAGAGAAGGTCGAGATCAGTCCATACCAAATTGTTTAAGTGTATTTTTTGCACAAGATTTCTGATCCTCCAGTCTCCAGTTGTATTTCCATTTCCATACTTTGTTCAGCTACAAAGGAAATAGCCAACCTTTAGAAAACCATGCATATAAAAAGTAATAGATATATCAGCCAGGCTGATGCATGATAGTGAGCATTCTTAGGATTCATTTGGAAACTTCCATTGAACATACAATTGACAGATACCATATAAGCTGAATCCGCATTCCATAAAATTTCAGATTTGCTTGACCCTGGAAGCTTAAATCTACATAAAGGAGGGAAATAGGGAGCCCTGTGTCAAAACACTCTGATTTCTGATTTTAATGTGTTACGCCGTTTCCGCCCTGAAAATACCGCACTTTTCCACTTTCCTTTGTTGCAGAAATGAACCCTTACAAATTAAAATTAATATTGTTCTGTTTTCTTGAAAGACAAATGAATGAGTGTGGAGATCAAGTTGAAATAGATTATTGGCATTTGGCATATGGAAAGGGACAATAAAAGAACCAATTAAATTAAGAAATTAAGCATTGAGAAATGCCTATCAGCTGCTACATGGTAGAGAAAACATGATAGGAATGACATCACTGTGAGATATTATACAGTGTTCCGCTGAACTAGTAGAAACCTGTTCCTAGTCACCAATCCATGAAGGTGAAGGCGTGAAGCCCATATTTCAGTATTCCAGACAGTTAAACTGTGTCCCACACTCCCACTATACATGAAAAGGGGCCCATAACTCTGTCAACAATTGCAGTAATCTGATCAGGATCTTTTCCTCTTGTATATGAAGTCATGGACCATTGACTATCTTTAACTTTACAACCATCCATGTTGAGGCTATCAATCAGATTGCTGAGTTTGTACAAAGGGGTTCATATGGGCAACATTACCTTCCTGCTTGAGCCCATCATATGCTAAAAAATGCATCTCACCTGAAGAATGTTACCTTTCCCAGGCCTTTTGATAATTTTGTGGCCAATCGCAGGGGTTAAAAGTACCAATCACACCATTCCCAGCTACCTGATCTGTAGCCTTCAAGTTAATGCAGGAACAGCAAAGAGCATACGCTCTATCTAAATAGATGAGTGTGGAAACAGAAGTCTACCGCAGTTCTCTCAAGGTGGACCAATTTCACAGTGCCCCAGAAGAAAGATGGTCAGGAATTTGTAAGGTCACAAATCATGAAAAACTAACACTGGATTCTAAGTTTCTAGCTCTGTACTTGGAGAATTTGGAGGTGATTTGCAAACTATGCTAAATCATAACACTCCACTAAACAACCTATCCATGCAAAAGCTCAACAACCACTCATGATAAAAAAAGAATAAACCAGAACAGACCCATCTGCACATTTCATAACAAGAATCAGTAGTGGAGCTCGAATGCATCACCCAACAAAATCAAAACTCTAAAGCAATTACAAAGACCAACCAAAGACTACTGGATTCTATGTTTCTTTTTTGAAATGGACTGGATTCTAAGTTTATAGTTCTGTACTTGGAGAACTTGAAGGTGAATTGCAATCTACGCCAAATCCAGACACCCTACTAAACAACCTATCCATGCAAAAATCAAAACAACCACTCATGATAAAGCAAGAACAAAACAGACCCATCTACCCATTTCATAACAAGAATCAGTAACGGAGCTTGAATGCACCACCCAACAAAATCAAAATTCAAGAGCAATTACAAAGACCAACAAAACCAAATACCTTGCAATTCAGACAAAAAGAAAAAAAACAAAAAAAGAAAAAGAAAGAAGAAGCTAACGACAAACCTCAATCCCAAGAGGCATTATCTGACTGCATTTGGGGCCACAGATTCCGGAAGAGCTCGCCGCTCCGGTAAAGAGAGCCCGGGAGAGGGTCCGGCCGGCTGATGATGGGAAACGTCCCAGCCCACATGAGCATGCCGGAAATGTAGAGGAGTGGCAGGAGGAGGAGAACCCGGAAATGCCTCCGGAGGAGGAACCCAATGATGCTGTACAGAAGAGCCTGGGCCTTGGGCCGATGCTTGTGGCGATGGCAATGCAGAGGCTTTGATGGTTTGCGGGGTGAGCATGGTGGGCTGGGTGAGCTGCTATCGCTGCCATAACCATTATTGACATGATTTTGGACCTGGCTCTTTGTTTTCATCCCTGAAAATAGCTTGCTTATGGTCATGATAGAAACAGAGAGATAGATTTTGTTCGCAGAGGAGATAGATACAATGGGGGAGATATAGATACAATGGGGGAGATAAGAGGTAGTTTAAATACACGCAGGCACAGAGATGGAGGTTCAAAGAATGCTTCTATTTCTAGAGTGAATTAGTACAATGAGAAAGCTATCAGGTAGTTGAGATATATATGTACATATATAAAAGAGAGTTTCTATTGCTAGACAAGATTAATAAAATGGGAAGGAATATAAGCCACTTTTAGGGGGAGAGAGTGGGGAAATATCTTCTCAGAAGATTTCTAAGTTATGATAAGATTAATAGTAAAATGGAAAACATGTAAGGCAGTTTAGAGGGAGATCTTCTGAGAGGATTCGTTTTTTCAGATGCAGTGGGAGAAAATATGGGGTAGTTTAGAGGGAGAGAGACATGGAGCTAAAAAGGAGAGCAGTGGGGATGTCTGTGGAGAGAAGAGAAAGAATTCCTCAAAAGGAGAGTTGCATTTTCTTTCTAAATCTATATCTTAGTTTTTAAGCCTTTATTTATTGGGACGAGAGAAAATCTCCTCCTCCATACAGAGTGCAGACTTCTCAGAGTGTGTTTGCTTCCCACATTGAATGCTTTCACTCAAGTGCAGAGATTTTTTTATTTTTTATTTTTTAAGAAGTACTAAAGTAACTGTAACTTGAGGAGGCTGTTTTACAGGGACTGCTTTTTTTTCCTCTTCTATGATTGCAGGTAAATAGTACATTATAGTGGGAGGATGTGGTTCCTCCATCTTGGCTAGTCAAATTGGTCACATGGTTTGCTGGTTCATTCCATTAAAGAAGAGAAGAGTACCGTGGTGGTAGCTGAGGTGCCAGTGTGCCTGCCCACTGAGCGTTTAGCCCATCTGGAAAGCTAAGGCCCATATGGTCCATTCATGCGGGGCAAGGCCCATGTTTCAGCTTGTCGCATGTGGGGAGTCACTGTAGCTATCTGATTTGTGTTTGAATTTAAAAGAAGGATTCAAATTTAAATCTACCCATATATTGATTAGTTGGGAATTTGGCCATGAGAATTGATCTATTTAAGAGAAGATTTGACAAAAGACTTGATGTTTAGAATTTAGGAGAGTGAGGTCAAACATGTGTCGATGGGAGGAGTGCAATGGAAGCAAATATATAGTCAATATGGATCGTTCCATTTGTTCAAAATATAGTGTACAAGGACCTGGGGCGGTAGCCCCCACCCATATATAAGAGAATCTTAATATTCTTAAAACACACTCCTACAAATTTTTTTTTTTTTTTTTTCAACATTTGCTTCTTCCCTCAATATATCTTTTACACAGCTCCCTAACTTGGATTCCCTGAGTCTAACCTGAGCGTACCAAAAATACTCTTAACCTTACCCAAGTTACCTAGCTTGATGTCCTCTTTAAGTCACTTCTGTGAGTACATTTTAAAAACTATGGTTTCTAGTGATATAACTATTGGTTAATTGGAACCATTTTTACCATGGCATGCTTCATGTTTTTTTTATTTACGTGTAAAAAATGTCAAATCAGTAAAAAAAAAAATGATGATGGTTTAATAAAGGTGAAGTACACTTTCCAGTAAAGTTAAAATGCATTTATTTTCACAAGGAGAAGTAATCTAAAGTAAGACAAGAATTCAACAAGCGGTAAATTAGCTGCTTTGCTTATATTTTAAGAGGTAAAGATTTTTAGAGTTGATAAGGCGGACGTACCTTTTTTGTGGCTAAAAATGATCATGTCCTCACTTCTTGACCATCTTGACCTCCTTTTCTAATGGGTGTTGACCTACTTTTGTTGATTGATAAATTTCACATCACAAGCCTTCACATGTATTGGCATTACCAAGATTGTAGATTGTAGACTGAATCAAAGTGATTTACAGTATTGAATTGAATTGATGATGTTCCGAATAATCTTGGAAAACTACCCTAGGACAGGACTGATGGGAGGTCAAAATTTAAGTATTTTGCTTATATCTTATTTTAGGACCATGCGATATCATACACACGCGATATCCTAAGATTGTGCTATATTGCAAATATTATCATGTGCGATAACTTACGACCGTGTGATCATGTGCGATAACTTACGACCGTGTGATATCGCAAATGCGATATCTTATGGCCATACGATATTGCACCATTATTGTACGAAGAGTTCTATATGAAATATTTAAAATTTGACTGTTGTAGGGCAAATGTCAAATATAAAACCAATTATACGGTCAATATCCCAATAATTTCAACACATATCACCTGAATGGTGTAAGTACTTTAATAAGAGCATATATGTAAATGGAGTGAATCAAGAAGTAGACCCACGCCTCACTGTCAAACAGTGGGTCACACGGTTGGCATATTGGTTAAGAGAAGAACTGAGGAGCTTTGATAGTTAGCTAGAGATGTCAAATGGGCCGGGCTAGCCCATTTTGCACGGCATGACCCGTTAATCAATGGACTGCGGCTCGTGCCATGGGCCATGCTGGGGTGAGGGTACCGAGCGCGGCAGGCCCATTTGGAGCGGCAAGCACGTGGGCCGACCCATCTATAAGATTAAGCCCGCCAGGCACGGCCCGCCCAAAAATGGTTTTTTTTTTTAATTGTCCATTTTAACCCCCCTCAAATAGCCATAAAACGGTCATATACGGGGTATTTTGTATTCTTTTCAATTTTACAAAGTCTATAAATACTTTAACCCTCTCATTCTTCTCAATAGAGTAGGTCGAGTTTGACTGAACCACTTAAAAATCTTTATCATTCCCCGTGATTGTATTTTAATTTTTAATTTTAATATCGAAAAGGAGAAAAAAATTAATAGAAAAAAAAAACTAAAAGAGGCACGCCAAGCACGGTAGGCACAAAGGCAGGGCACGGCCAGTTTGTCCCGGGCCCATGGCCCTTTCGGGCTTGGATTTGGGCGGGCCGTGCTCGACATGCCTTGGCTGGTCTGCTGCTTGGTGTTGTCCTGTCACATGTTAAGGTCTGCATCATAGAAGGATCCATGAATGAAGGCAAACCTTTTTTGCGTCCTCAGAATATTCATCAATTTCTATGGTGGTCCAGACTTGTCAAGCTACTCATATTTCATTCACGTGTCCACAGGTGGAAACAACATCCTGTAAAAAATATGTCCAATGGTATTTTCTTTCATGTCATTGTTTGGCAAAAATCTGGTCCTAGTTTGAATTTGTTTTATTTTGTTAAGGTCATTTTCAAAAACCATTGAGATGACACTTTTTCTTTAGTTTTACATTGTTCTCCAACTTCTGGTTACTCATTATTATAAAGTATTTTATCCACCCAACTTGGTTGCAATGTAAAGGCATAATTTGACCTACCATATTAAAATGAAAACTAAAATGCGTCCAAAATCATCTCTCTCTTTCTTCCAAGTACTCAACCTAACTCTAGCATTTGGAATGTTAGAATTATGAAAACTCATAAGACTAAAAGTGCCTTTTCATGTGATATAAAATTCTGAATTCTTACATCATAGGAATACTTGGAATACTGAGTGGACAAGATGTGGACTAAATGTCACGTCATGTCAGAAATTTCCAACAAACCTGTAAGCCTAATTCCTCATTAGAAATGCCTTTAACAAAAAGGGCCTTAGTTCATTTTTACGCTTTTCCTCGTTAAAAAGAAAAATAGTCAAACCAAACATAGAATCTAATGTAAAGCGAAAAACATTATAAACCAAATATAGAATTTACTGTAGCGAGGAAAATACTTTTCATTTTCTATACTTTTCCTATAAAAAAGGTGTTCACAAACCTAATTGAGTTCGCATTTGTGTAATAACATTATACTCATTTCTTTTTCTGTGTTTGGATTTATATAATCAAGGAGAAGGGTGAAAAAATATCTTCCGATAAAGCTATAAAGATTTTTTTTTCTCAAAAACGGTTAACGTTGTTAACTCTTTCGAGAAAGGTTTCTATCAAAGAAGTGCTTACACTGTGAATAAGATAATCGTTGTACTTGTGCCTGACATACAAATTCTATTTTCATAAACTCTGAAATCTTCTTCAATGATAACTCACAGAAATAGTACATTGATTTCTCTCCAAGTATAATTCAACCACTTACACAATTGCAGCGGAAAATGCTAACATAAGGTGGGAATGTACAGGCAATTTTTTTTTTTCAAATAATTATCATTGGTGGGCCAATCCAGTTTTAACACACACATTCGTCTACAGTTTGCAGAGAATATTCTCTCTCTCTCTCTCTCTCTCTCTCTCTCTCTCTATATATATATATATATATATGTTCATATTCATCCATCCATCATAGGCTGAGGGACATATAGTGGGGCGACTTTATGACACATCCAAACCATCCACACACACGGGACCCCTTAAATTGTATCTAGATCCATCAAGTTTTTACAGATCCGAATGGAATGGACTGTTGGATCGATGATCAAAATAAAAATTCTTTAATATAAAACCATTAAACTCCCATGCCACAGAAACCACCAAAATAAGTCTGGATAGTTGGAGCTTCAGAGCAAAATCATTATAAGAAATCCATAGAGGTTGTCTACATGATGGATATGAATAAAGGAAAATATAGAATATCAGTACACCAAAAACAACAAATTGGAACGGCCCAAAACCATTCCTAAAAAAAAATGGGACGATTTTTAACCGCTACAAAAACAGGTGTTCCAAAATGATTGAAAAGGATCCAAACTGTTCCAAATGAAAAAATTTGGAATGGTTTATAACACTTTCAAAAATTCCTACAACCGTTCCAAATAATTAAGAACAATTTTGGATCGTGGGTCATGGATGAAGGGGTTAAAGGCATGTAGTTAACCCCCAAACCTAATAGCTATGCCTATCCAAGATGTCTCTTTTCATCCCCTATACCCGTGATCAATAGGGCCCTAGGTGGGCCCCATCAAGTTGTCCCTCACCATCACACGGTGAGGGATGGATGCATATCAACATCCCTCTATAAATTATAGGGACAAGCACAAATAATAAACTTATCATATTTAATCATTACAGATTAAACAGCGATACAAGTTGCTATGACTTTTAGGGGACTGATATTTTGGTTTATAGTGTGTACTAATGGGAGAAAATATTATTTTTTAGAATTTCTCAATACTTTTTATTTTTTGGATATTTTTTCAAGTTTTTTAGAGCAAATCTTTTTTCATGCTGTGATGTTCGCGGCGAATCGCAAATTGCAACCCATACCGATATCGTATCGATTTTTTAGGTTGGCTGATACAGCTATTTAAAACCATGGACCCGACCCATTGCTAGGGCAAGCAAGCTTTGTCTTCGCCCCCAGATAGAGAGTAAACTCGCTCGACGGAGTGTTTGGTTCGATCGAGTGAGCGACAAAGATTTTAACATAGCCCTAGCTCGAGCGATCTTTTCTTTCTTTCATTCCAAAACTCACAGCAGCCGCCTCCTTCATCTATCCTTTTCCCCAAGGGCTACAAGCTTCCAAGCCATTAAATCTTCTTAAAAAAACCTGCTTGATTCGATCAAAGGTATACATCTCTACCATTAATCTCCATTTTTGAAGATTGTTGCTTTCATTTGAGCCTTGCATGAGGGATTTGGGTATAAATCCTTGGTTTTGGTACTTCTACTATTGTGAATCAAAGCAATGGCTCCTAAAGTTTCACAATCTTTGAAGAAACAAGCTATTGGATCCCGATCATCATTTGTTGAAGATATATTTCTTAATAAGGAAGGTCGAAGGAGATTTGAGACCTATTTCTCAAATAGAAATATCATCTTGGAAAGGCCAATAGTGTTGAATGATTTTAGTACTAAACATTTTTTAAGATAGCTTATTCAGAGACGTTTGGACAATCTGTGTTTTATGGAGAATGAAGAATTAGAGATTGGGTGAGAGAATTTTATTGTAATATGTATGATGCTGATGAAAGGGGTTTTTCCACCCACGTGAGAGGGAAGCATATTGTGATGAATCTTCAAGCTTTGGGTACATTTCTTGGTATTCCTTGACCTACTAACTTGGTGTACCCTTTCCTCGATCTGGAGAACATCCCACATGAACCTGATGTTGTTGTGAGTATATTATGTGGTGTTGAACGCACATGGATTGAAAGTCTAGGATCCGAACCTGAGAGGGGGGGGGGGGAGAGTGAATAGGGTGAGCTACACAAATAATGCTAGTTAATCCAATTTTTAACTTCTTTAAACAAAATGACACTTGTGATGAACAAAATAATTATGCAGAAGCAAATAACAAGAGCAATTACCACAAGAATCGCCACAATACAACCATGTATAGTGGTTCGGCCCAAATGCCTATATCCACTCCCAGCTTGTGTTCCTACACCCCACCGGCATTCCACTAACTCAGTTTTATGCTTTTCAATTAGGCACAGCAATAACCTCTTACAACGATGTTTGTCAAGGCTTAACAACAACCTCTATAATGTTATTTCTCTAGGCTAAATAACAATCTTTGCACCTCTAAAGATTTGATCTCTCAGTTGTGTCTAGAGTACACTCACAAGGAGATACAAGTTTTAGCTCA
Source organism: Camphora micrantha (assembly GCA_003546025.1). Classification (NCBI taxonomy): domain Eukaryota; kingdom Viridiplantae; phylum Streptophyta; class Magnoliopsida; order Laurales; family Lauraceae; genus Camphora; species Camphora micrantha. The sequence continues at coordinate 36,835,264 of QPKB01000004.1, read as the reverse complement.
TTACATTGCCTCTAACATAGGCTGATATGAAAGTTAAAATAAAACTCTATCATACACTTATAAGTAGCTAAGGTGAGTACTCAATGTGTATGAGTGTTTACTTCAATCAATTTTAAAAGAAATGCTCCTAAATGAATGCTTGATGCATTTAAAAGTTTAAGCACATAAATTAAGATTGAAGTAAAGATTCAATCACATGTGAATCATTATGAACAACTTGAAATGATATACTAATCAAAATACACAAGTTGTATGAAATTCCAAAACCAAAGAAAACATGTGATTTGTGACTTTGATATTTGCAAAAACAAACTAATCTACCTATATGATCAATGTTTACAAAACAACTTAGTCAATACTAGAAATCATGCTAAAATAAATTTTCAAAAGATTTTAATAAGCATGGATTTCAGAATCATGGAAACCAAAGCTTATCTTAGAAGGACATACCTATTTAATTCAAGCTTTTGGTTTTCCATTGCTCTTCTAGCATTCTTCGCTCATTCCCCTTCCTTAGACTTCAAAACAGATCCAAAGGTTTAGCCAAAAGTCCTTACCTTGGTGTGGAATGAGTTGGAGCTTAAAATAGAATTTCAAAAACGGCTAGTTTACCCGGTTGACATCATGAACCTCGGGTTGACGGGATCCAACGAACATATTTCCAATGGCTAGTTTATCCGGTCGACATCCTCAAGGACTCGATCGACTGGGTACACTGCCCTAGCAGAGGTTCCTTCAGATATTTGGAAAATCTGACATTTCTTTTTGGGAACTCAAGGCCAAGTGAATCCATGCTAGGTCTCATGATTCTAAAAATCCAAGATATGTAAACAAATCATGATCCTAGTTTTCCTAATTAGATTTTACTCAAAAGCACATGAGCAAGCATGAATCAAACCAGTCTTTGAAAGTGCATCCAAGATCGAAAACATACAGAGTAATGTTGGTGAAAATCAAATGAATATGCATGACTAATTTCCACATTTCAAGGTTTTAAATTCAATGCATGAATGTGTGATCAGATGAAAGTGAAAGTGATAGTGCATCCTTCAAATTTTCAATATACAAAATCCCTAACAATCTCACCCTTTGTAATTTGATGGCAACCTATACGGATCAAACACTCTAAGGCTTCAGCTCCCTCTTAACTGATCCTTACTTGAAATCTCCTGAATGCGACTTTGAACCTTTTGAGCTTGAACATTCCTCTTTCAAGCTCTCTCCCCCTTAGTTAGTTCTCTCCCCTTTTTCTATGCCACTTCTTTCAAGCTTAGGTATGCTCATGATCTCCTCTCTGTATTTGTCTCTCCCCCTTTGACATCTAATTGTAAAGGACCCTATACACATTATGCAAAAAGAAATATCATTTAGTTTCACTTGTTAACCAAATAAATTTGAAAATGAAATGTAAAATAGTCGATCATGTATGTTGGCTATCCATGCAATGTAGAAAATGAATGTTGTGTGGAGATTAAGGACCAAATTGATCATGTAATAAAGTGCCACTACTTTCTGTATCCTTTGAGACTTCCACTCAATCCATACTCTCTTAAAGTCAAGAACTTGACTGAATTTTCCTATTAAGTTAAAAGAGAAAATGATGGGTGAAATAGGGTCACATCTGAAGAAAGAATTAGACATTTTTACAGTTATGAGCACCTAATGATCAATGATCTGAAATGTGAAATAATTTGGATAATAGAATGGCCCATATTACATATTTTATGAAGCTAAGACAAAAGATATAACTATGAGGGCGTATAGATCAAAGCAACGTAAATAAACATTCTACAACAGGATGACATGTGATGAATGGGTGAAACTGCGTTGTATTGATTTAAAGTAGTAAATAATTACAGTTTCCACTAATACCCAAAAATCATAGTCAGAGTCATCCAAATTCAAAACAAAATATCAATTAGGTGTCAAAGGAAAATACATCCAAAAAGTGAAACTCTATCACTACCCCCCACGAAAATGAATACACCGCTAATAACTAAGATGAATCTATAGGAGACGGGGGCATCGCATCATCATGACGCCTACAACTGCTGGAGATGTTCGAGGAGTACTTCATTGATTTCTTCATAAACTTCTTGATTCCAGATACTTCTTCTCGTATGACAGAATATGCCTCACGAAACTCTGCTCGAATGGCAGGAAGATCATGCTCAACAAAGGCCATCCTATACTCCAAACTATGATGCGGAGGGGCTGAGGATCCACTGGCTGGGTGGCTACAGACTAATGTGGCTGCACATCATCATCTCAAATTGCAGAAAGATGCCTCATGAACCTCTGCTCGATTGGCAAAAAGATCATGCTCAACAGAGGCCATCCTATCCTCCAAACTACAATGCGGAGGGGCTAAGGATCCACTAGCTGGGTGGGTGAAGACTGATGTGTCTGCACATCATCATCTGTAGGAGCTACTACCTCTGTAACCTCTATCTTTGCATCTCCTTCGGCAACTGGATTCACAGGGGGTGGAAGCTTCATGAGGCCGATGTTAGATTTGCAAAAAATTGTGGCTCAAATAGGCTTCTCAAAAGAAGGTGGAACCACCCCTAAGGAATTAGCCAACTAAGAGATGAGGAAGCCAAAAGGGGTTGCACAAGGCTGAGAGCCCATGATAACTCGAATAACACGTCGAAGAATGATTGAAGGAAAACACAACCAAACTCCAGTAGCCACTTTGCTCAAGATATTTCTCATATACTGGGTAATCTCGATCCTATATTCTTTCCTCGGATAAATACTATGGGTGAAAATGATGTGAATAATTCGAGAAACAGGAAGCAAAGATGAAGCGGGGAGGTAACTGTTGCCTGACCATTTCATGGCCCTGCCACGGATGACTGTAGTAGCATTATCTCTATCATCAAGACTCAAGACATTAGCTACAAACTCTGGTCCATTTGATAAAGGAATGCCCATAACTGACGAGATACATCTAGCATCCACTACCAACTCTCCATCGGTGAGTCTAATAGTGAATGAGCTTAGTGTAGTGTGAGTAATGGACTCATATAGACCAAAGGCAGAGGAAGAGTAGGTATCACCACTCCAAGCCAGAATTTTGCCCCAACCTATGAACTTCAAGAGTGTTGGGACTCCGTAAGCATTTAGATAAACAACCTTAGCCTTTTTCTCCACAATGACCCCTTTCCCCTGAAAAGATTTTACTACGGATAAAGGAGATGGGATGGGATTGAATGACTTTCATGAACGAACCACATTTGGTTAAGCTTCCCCGGAAGAGGTGCTACATTCGGAAGAATTTGGAGAAGGTGAAGGAGATCGAGCTCTATGAGAGGAGGATACATGGGCGGTCTTGGCCTTCTTGCTTGGCCACCTAAAGGTTTGCTTGGTGCGAGCCATTCTTGAAGATGTCAAAGATAATGAATGCTCAAGGCTAACACACAGGTGCTAGACTAATTGATAGTGGTAGCCTGGTAGGTGATCACTATGTACAGACATTAGCTGGGGAAGAGAACTAATAGACACTAATTCAATTTAACTGTTAAGAGAGGAGATCTGTACTATTTTTGGGCAAGAGTTTTGCACTGAAGACTTTCTTCTTCTCTTACGTTCTTGTTGCAGCACCTTGAGAGACATTAAGTTGGGTTACAGTTCAAATACATGCGAACAGTGGACGGTGAGTCCTCAGCAAGAATACCTATAGTCCATTAGGCTGTGGTCAACTAGAGATTGGCCTGTGAGTAATCTTGTAATCGTTCATATTCATAGTGCTCAGTTTACCTTGGACCGGGTATAGGTTTCGTGGTTTTTCCATTTGGGTTTTCAACGTAAAAAATTACGTGTCTTCTCTGTGCAGTTGATTGATGGTTTGATTAAATTAATTTATTTGCTTTGAACTGCATAATAAAAATCTAAATTGGGACCTAGACCCTCCAGAGGTCAACTATCAGAATCAAAATGGATTATTGCATATTCAAACCCATTAATCAAACTATGGTCATTAAACATTAAAAGAAAAACAAAAAGGCATGTGTAACATCTACAACTGTTAGATGATCGTCAAAAGGTCAGATTATAACAGACGACAATTTTCTACCATCCTCTACTGTCCAATCCATTCGATGCACGTCATCACTGGTGGTCTAGTGGGGTTTACCATTATTGGGTCACCGGCCATAGCTAGTCTGTAGGTTAGGTGGGCCGTAGAGGCATTTCTAATTATGTTGTCCTTTTGGGCAACGTGAAGGACTCCACGAGACCCTCTTTTTCAAGTAGTTGGACCTATGAGATCAATCTATTTTTGTTACACTCACCATTCCACTATAAATTAGGATACCCCAAATTTACCATTCACTCAACTATTATTCACCATAAAATATAAAGAAACCTATTAAAGTTGAGGGCCATAAGATTAATGGGTGAGATTTGAGAATGATCTAATGATCTGAAATTTTAAGACATATAGGTGACATCAAGATGTTTTAAACTCTCACCTTGCAATGATTGGCATGGCCTCAAGTAGGCTCGCAAGAGAAAACGCTCGGAGGCCTCACATGGAAAGTCCACAAGTGACCATGCCTCCAACTACGTAACACCTGAACTACTTGTCAGCGATCAAAGAAGATTTTTATAATGTTGTGTTCAGAGCTAGTTTAACTCACCATGGCTAGGTTGGTGTACTCAACTTGGAGGAACTATTTGACTGCTTCTAACTAGGATACGACAAACTCACCTAGGTTGCTCAAGCTGGTATCATAGTTGTCAATTCCATTTCATTTCAGCAGGAATCGCCGAAATCTTTAGTTCTGGTGCTCCGGCCAAAACGGAATGGGACAAAAAAAAATCATTTTGAAATTCCGATCATTTCGGTCCATTTCGGCTGTCCATTCTCGTCCATTTTAGTTTGTAGCATGATTTTTAGTTTTTTAGTTTTTTTCTCAATATTCAAATCAAGAAGCATGCACACTTTATATTCTATTTTTATTTATCTATTTTATACATATATTATATATATATTTTTAATTTCTCATTATTCCAAGAAGTTACTCTGATTTTTCAAAATATTGAAACATTCCGTCCTGAATGCTACACTAAAATGATGATTGTAACGCCCCAATCCCGAATACCAAGCTTACCGCCAAGAAAACCCGAATTTCGCATGCTACTTCCTAGAAAATCCAAGAACTTCCAAGACCAGTCTACAGTGAGGTCCAATTTAAAACTTTTTTAACAATATATTAATCAATGGTTAAATGCGGAAGCATAAAGAAATATAGCAGAAGTAATATTAGATAATAGCGAAAAACAGAAAAGGTATCAACTGAATATGATGCAAATGTAGCATGGCACCAATCTGGTCTAAATATCAAAGTGTAATAATAGAATACATATCAGATGAATAACCCCACCTTGCTCACTACAAAAGTCACTCAAAACCCAAAAGAGAAATCACTCATGCCCATGGTACTGGCTCTCCAAGCTCCGGCTCGACATCTTGATCGGCCAGACCCTATTCGTACTCATCCACTTGGGGTGCCTCAACAAATGGTCGCCCTCGAGGTAGGGGATAATACCCAAGTATCAAATGATGGGTCAGATCCAAGGATTTGGCAAGGCACAGTGTACAAGTAACATAAGATGTATGCATCAAAGGAAATAGAGATAATGAATCATAAGAACAGCAAAGGTACAAATACTAGGTTATTGAGCAAGATATAACAAACTGAATCAATATAAAAGAAAAGCATCTAATCTAACCATCTAACAATATGACACATTCACACAAGTTGAACATCTCGGGATATTATGCCGTGGCCCTCTTATACTGTAAACCAGTCGTGGCGGGGAAATAAAGTATAATGCAAGGGATGACAAGCACTGCCAATAATAATAACAATATCAACCTGTAACACTTTATAGACCAAGACCAAAATCTCATTGGCCGTCTAACCATAGCTCATCATGATAGCTCCATCCATAGTAAATAGTTCCCACCAAGGATGATCGGTCCAATAGCTAAGCTTATAACAACCGAGTGAATGTTTGGTGCCGACTCAAGGGAATAAGTAAAGGTCCGTGTTTGTCAAGGCTAGCCTTGCACGAGCAAGTCCTATCATATCCATACAGGGTCCAAGGTACATGTTCAATCCAAGCTCAAGTCCAAGTCCATTATCAAATCCATTGCCATGACACACCATGTCATGGTCTTAGCCCAATACAGTCCAAGAACATTATCAATATTAAGTCTGTTAATATTTAGTCCATTTTCAATTCATAAATGGGTTACAAATCCATAATAACAGTCATCTTCATTCTAACGTGTCACATCTATCCATTCTTAGGCCATATGATAGCCCGCCAAGCCACAAACATGAGTCAATGATCTCCAATCCATAATTCCGGGTCACCACTAGAAATCCTAAGTTTTGGTCTTCCAATTTTCATTTCATTAACAGGTATTAATAGTGAGTAATTACGAGAGTGAACAGCAACGAATCAAGTATAATAAATCCCTATAACCTTGCCAATCAATGGAAGAAGTAACAAAGGTCCAACCTAAGTAATGGCCCATTTTCAAGTCTAAGTCAATGTCAGTCAATTCAATTCCTCAATGAAGTTTCAGATGCAAAAGAAGTGTGTTTTGGTGCTCTTGAAGTTACGGGCATCTTCGACAACGTTTAAGGGTTTAATCGAGATCTAAATCAATACCCTAGACCCTACTTTAGTGGCCCCATGAGTCAAGGTCAAACCCAACCCTTAACTCATACTTGGCACATCAATGGAAGTCCAATTGGATGGTTAATGGGACTCACAATAGACCAAGAGATGAAAAACTGCAAATTGAAAATTCACTGTCTGTAGTGTATCCGGTCGACATCCTCCAAGGGTGGTCGACTGGGTACACTGGATGGTTAGGATTCTGACAGCCAGGTCAACATCTAACCCTATTGTATCTGGTCAACATCTTGGCCTAGGTGTCGACCAGGTACACAAAGACTCTGGATAAAAACCTGGCAGGCAGAGTTCATTTCTCTGAATTCCGCAGTTTGTCCGGGTACACTGCATTTTTTAGTCTAAGAGAAATTCCAGCTCCTAGTTAGATCTCTGGTTTTTCTGTGTATCCAGTCGACATCCGCCAAGGGTGGTCGACCGGGCACAAATGGGAATTTAAATTTTCGGAAATCTGGAACTCTTCCATTTCAATCCAAATTTCCATCAAAACCCAACCGAATCTCATCCATTCTTTATAGAACCATGTCCAAATATCAAGACTACTCCATCTATCTAAATTCCATCATCAATTGGGCCATTGATCATCTAAATGGGAAAAACCCATCCATCAATGCCAAAATCCAAGAAAACAAAGCTTTTTAAGAGATAGATCTAACAACAAATCGCCACATGAATTGAAATTGCATAATCAAACAATGAAAAAACACGCATTCTATGCTAAATATGTATATTGTACTTGCCTCTTCTCCAAATGCAATGAAAATGGCTAGAAAATAGAGAAAAACCAAGCTCCAATATAGAAATCTCAGCTCCTATGGCTTCCAACCTCTCAAACAGTCCCAAAATACAGATCTAGTGAGATCTATAGCTCCTAATTCCATATCCACAAGAGAATTGCAATAAGGAATGAGAATTCTAGAGAGAGAAAGGAAAATTACATGGGAATTGAGTTATGGAAAGTGAGTTGCCTTGAGTTGTAGAGAAATGAGAGATCTAATAGATGAGAGAGGTCTTTAGGAGAGATTGGAGTTATAGTTAGTAGAGATTTTCTTCTTCTTCGTATTCTAGCAAGGAACCTTAGATCTAGGGTTTTTTAGAGAGAAAGGGAGGGAAATCTCGGAAGGAAATGAGGGAATTGAAGGAAAATTTAGAGAGAAGAGAGAAAGAGAGGGAAATGGATCGTTTTGAGCTGGGAAAGGGTCTTGTATATATAGTTTTGTGGTGAAAAGGAAGTGTCCATAATGCCCTTTTTTGGTTCGTTGAGAATTGGGATAAGTACAATGGTATTTGGGTCATTTTAGTGAAGTTAGAATAATCTTATGTGGAAACCCCTTCTATTAATTGTAATCACTAGCTAGGGCCTCTAACTAACTTACAAACTTATAAAAGTTTTAATAAACACCCTATAGGTTCTAGGAAATACAAAAAAGAGACTAATTCCTAAAAATAGACTAATATTCTAGGAAAATACTATACTACTCTTACTTACCCCTATTAAGTGGTATAATTAGCTAACATATATTAGAATTAACACAAATCAAACATAAGTGAGGGTCCACAAGGAGTGGGGTTTCACAATGACCGAAACAGAATTGAGAACTATGGTCGGTATCCTTCCTAATCAATTTTAGGGGCATGTTCTTTTATTAAAATTCATGAAATTCTTGTCTAGAGAATTTTGAAATCCTTAGACATGTTGGTATTCCTAAATCCATTGTACTTAAAAGCCTCGAGAAATTCCACCAAAAAGCAAAGGGGTTGGGATTCCTAGAATGCCAAAGGTCATTTGAGGTAGTTGGGACTTTGAAATGCTTATAAAGAAATATGACATTGAAAAATGCCAGAGGACAAGATGCCACATGGTGTCCAAAAAAAACTAACATGGCAATTCTTGGTAGACACTCTAGTAAAGAAACAACCTTTTATAAATATGTCGCACTCTGCAATGAACAAAGACTCACCTAGGTTATTTCTCTAGTTTTTTAGTAATTGCATCATATTGTTTGTCGTTGGTCTTGGCTTGCTTAAATTTGTATTACTTTGAGGGTATCTTTATGCCAAGCCCTTTTTTCTTTATGATATACTTTGCATTTTAGCAAAAATAAATAAATAATCAAGGCTCATTTGTTTACGTGAGAAATGAATACATAAAATCATGGTCAAGTGGGCTCCAACTAAGGACCTTTAAACAGGCAAGAGGTGAAAGATATAAGGAAAATATATGGTTTAAATTACTGGTGATGCCCACGCATGCATGCATTTGCACCTCCTTTTCTATTAAAGGACAAATTATTTGATGGCCATTTTTGGATACTCACATTTGTTTCTTCTATATTTCAGCATTTTTTAATAGAAGTATGAAGTTCTTAAGAACTAAAGTCGATAAAACAAATGGGATAAGTAAAGCTTGTGTCAATGGGAAATCGATATTAACTTTAGTTCGAATCATTTGATGCCAGGACAATGGAGAAGGGTTGCAAAAAACTCTCTCTTAACAAGTTGAATTTTTTTGTGAGAGAAAATATGATATAAAGAATCTAACACTGTTGACACAAAAGTCACTTTTTCCCTTGAACATATTTCAACATTGAAGAAGTCACATGAAGATACATCAAACCATTCCACATTCAACATGACTTTCAGCTACAACAAGATGTTAAGCACTTGTTCATCATGCAATAAGTTCGTCAACACTAAAAGTAGGGTTTTGCCAATGGCCCTCGAAGCACCGCGAAATCACTAAAAGCTTATAGAGTGATTGAAATGGCAAGTGAATCCAAAATACCTTTAGACTTCGCAAAAAAGGTGCAAGAAATTGATAAAAATCCTATTTAGGAAAATCAAAGGGTTTCCCATAACTTTCGAGAAGTTTCAACATCTTTTATGATCATCGATTCTTCTTGCGATAAATTGGGTAGTAGCTACTTGAGGCATCAAAACATCTCATAATCGCCTCGATATCTCAAAGATCCCTTATTATAGCCTTGAAGAGTGTCCATGTCATGTTTTGGGCCATCTCGGCACAATTTGAACCAACTTCACTCTTCTTACAACATAATACATCCTTCATGTGATAGCAACCATGAAGAGTCGGGTTCTCAAATTGGAGGACATGGCTTGTCTCAAAGGATTTCCAGGAGGCACCATATCAAATTTTGGGTCATTTTGACATCATCTAGTACAACTTCATTCTTCTTCTCACAAAGTATATCTTTCGTGCCATGAGATCATTTGGACCAAGATTCTCAAGTTAAAGCTATGGATCATCTTATTTTACCTCAAAGAAGTTTCACCATGAATCTTAATTCATTCTGCCATCATTTGACTGAATTCAGCCTCGCAGTATTCCTTTTGCAACAAAATGAATCTTCTTGCAACGGGACCACTAAAGGCTATGATTCTCAGATTAAAGCCCATGGATGGTCTTATTTTTCCCAAGAAGATTCATCTCAAGTCTTAGGTCATCCCGACATTGTTTGGCCCAATCCGACTTCTTGCAACAAAACAACAACTTCTTACGACAAGATCCTCATCTTTTCCAAGAACTTAGAAACTTTACTCCTTATTTTACACATCATTTCATCGTATTTACTATAGGTTAAAGATGCCATTAGATCTCCAAAAGTTTCAGAAAAAAAAAATGCCAAGAAGAAAAATCAGAAAAAATTTAAAAAAAGTGGCCAAGCCAAGCAACTTTTGCCCTATGGTCGCCGGCGACCATGGGGTACATCGTTGCGGGCACAACCTTGGAGATCCAAGTTCGCTGGATTTTTTGGAAAACCCATTTTTGGTACTTTTTCCCTTTTCAACCCTTTTTTGTTATAGAACTTTCTAAATATCCATCTTTTGGGATCTAATAATTGCCTATCTTTACCAACATCTCAAATTCACATTTCGGTCAACTAGAGCGATCCACATTCCATTCTACTGATCAAGAAGTCAGCAGACAGATGGGTGCGGTCCATCAACGACAATCAACCTCTGAAGTTTCAAGTCAATCAGATGACAATTGATGGATACTACCTTCTCGCGACAAGTCTTCCTATGTTGCAAGAAGGTAAGTCCCATGACCTTAATTAGGAGGATTAGTGTCAGTAATTAGTATTAAAGTTACTCAATCAATCATAGTAGCTTAACAAATTAGTTTTAGTCTTAAGAATAGTTTCTGTAAGTCTCGGGGTGGTTTAAGGGTAACAGGGGGTATTTTGTAATTTAGGAAAACTAGAAGGGGCTAGATGTAGTTTCAAAAACTTAATGTAGTCGGGTGTATTGGGTAGTTCTCTTTATGCACTCCATCCATCAAGTTGGGCTCATCGTATTTTAGCGACCCAAAACCCATCAAAAAGCCCATTTTCATTTTAGTCCCTAAAGCCCCTTTTTATAAATTCAGGAAACTTTATCTACAAAGCCTAAACTCCTTCCTTTTCACCATTTCCCTCAACTTGTTAGGGACTTTGGGCGTTGCAATTTGATGGATGCATGATCATTTTACAATCATTTGAATTTTCACCACATGCATTGATTTTGAAAATCTTGAAATTTGAATTTTTCTCATGCATGGTGTTATAACTTTTGAAACTTGTTTTTCATGCATGTTTTGGAGTTTTTTAAACTTGGATACATAAATCCACATTAGCCTTTTAATGCTCAAGCCACGCCCTTTCATCTTCCTTTAACTCTTCTAAAAGGAAATGCCACTCTTCATCTTCTCCTTAAGTCAGTCACCTCTTTAAGGCCTAAACTAAAATCTGATACATATCAAATTTCTGGTGCACCAACTCACAATTTGATGCATTACTTACACCATCTTAAGGTGGGCCATATACAGGGTCCAGAATCTATTATGTTAAAAGGTTCCAAAATAGTGAAAACTGTTGACTAGGATTCTCTTTAAATGAGTTAGACACGTAGGTAAGTAGTTAGCATTTTTGGTGGCACGTTGAGCTTTTCTGTTGTTGGGATGTAAGTGGGCAGCCTCTGTATTTAAAGTAGTTCATTCAATAAAATGATCATCACTGATTTTCCGTTAACAGTTATCTGTTTGGTGCAATCTCCCATCCGAGATTTTATCCTTTTAAGCGTCCTCTTTAAGCAGTGATTTATATCTTTTCACTATTGCTCGAGGAATGGAAAGTTCGTATCAATTGGTATCAGAGCAGTTCGATCCGGATATGGAGGACAAACACATTTGGTGCTCAAATGGAAGAAGGAATGCACAACCTACAACGTTCTCAGATCGAGTTAAAAGATACCTATGAACACCATGGCAAGTTGTTAACCGAGATACTACGATGCCTAGAGAATCTCCAAGCTGCACATAGCGTGGCAAAAGCTAAAGACAATATAACTGTTAATCTGCAGGGTGTTGATGGAAGCTGTCCGATGACTGGCTAGAATTCTAATTTGGCTAGAGGAATTTGCAGGTATGGAATAGCTTCCGCACCTGAAGAGCCAATCACGCCACCTGTTCAAATGAATTATACCCAATTGCTAATCAATGGACAGCTTGTTGATGTTGCATTAGGGAAAACTTTTCCAACCCTAGATCCTACCACTAGGGAGGTCATTGTTCATGTGATGAAGGTGATCCAATGGATGTGAATTGTGCGGTTATGATGGGTCTAAAATTCCATGGCAACACTATGTTGGCCACAATGAGGGTTATCATTTGCCTCAAGAGAAAGAGCTTGAGTTCAAGTTTGTCCCTTTCAACATAGCGGCTGGGGATCACAATAAAGAGCATTCCATCTCAAATTCCATTTGGTCAGGCCCAGCTCTTGAGGATGGTGATCTCAAGTTAATTGACTTAAGGGCAATTGTGAAGGACATAAGCCATGAGTATACACGCAAAGCAATGGAGCCGATCTACAGGGACTCAAATAAGAAGATGACAATAATGGTGTGGATGGAGGTGGAGGCACACCAGTTTGACCGTGAGGCCTTGAAGCGGGCATGGGAGTTGTTTAACAAGCCCATCTTCGGGTTGACAACAAACCTGGCTGTGGTGGCCACCTCGACTGAGAACCCAGGGAAGGGCTTGGACGTCTACGAGGCGAGGCAAGGCCAGAATGAGTACTTGGGTGGAGAGACCTTTATGCTTATAGACCTGCATCACCTGCCATATCTCCACTATAAAATGGAACAAAGCAGCATCTTGATCTCTTTTTTAAGTATTGTAATAATGCAAATAGTGGTGGAAGAAGCAAAGGAGCCAAAGAATATGGTGACAGACATAAAGAACGCAACCTCTCTCGTTTTAGAGCTTTGTGGAACATTCTTTATAGGGAAACTCATACAATCACTTAGTGTAACATTATTTATCTTCTTGTTCTCATCATAAATACATTGTACTTGCTTGCCATTCTTTGATGCATTGGTGAAGCCTGCTCTAGACTTTATTTAATTACGGGGACTTATTTGTAATATGTCGGTTTAATCTGGATCATCTGCTATAAGGCAGATCCGACGGTTATGGGTGTCTAGAGGTTTAGGGCTTCATATATTTATACTAGGTGGTGAGAGCATTGTACTAATGGTGAAATTGAGAGAGAACAAGAGAGACAGTGTGTGCTTGTACTCTTGTGGGAATCTCCAATAATAGTGAACGTCATGAATCTCCCGTGGACGTAGGCTACCTTGCCGAACCACGTAAATCCGTGTCTCGTGGATTGATTGTTTGATTGGTGGATTGATTGTCTCGTAGATCGTGCGTGTATTTCCGATCCTAACATTTTTTAGATCAGCTGGTTTGGTTTTACATTACACAAATGGTGGCAAAATGTCCAATTCTGGCCACTTAGTTGAATGAACGCCCATCTAGCTACTATCTTGCAACAGTTGTTGAAGATGATTACAGGTGTTGACATTTTTGAAGTTGAGGATAATGACGATGAATTCAGCAGAGGTGCAAACTACAGATATTTTCAAGTGCTAACCTTGTAGACAACGTTTGTCCAGGGGGGTGGATTGATACATATCAAATTTCTGGTGCACCAACTCACAATTTGATGCATTATACTTACACCTTCTTAAGGTAGGCCATATAAAGGGTCCAGAATCTATTATGTTAAAAGGTTCCAGAATAGTAGAAACTGTTGACTAGGATTCTCTTTGAATGAGTCAGACACGTAGGTAAGTAGTTAGCATTTTTGGTGGCACATTGAGCTTTTCCGTTGTTGGAATGCAAGTAGGTAGCCTCTGTATTTAAAGTAGTGTATTCAATAAAATGATCATCACTGATTTTCCATTAACAGTTCTCTATTTGGTGCAATCTCCCATCTGAGATTTCAACCTTTTAAGCTTCCTCTTTGAGCAATGATTTATATCTTTTCACTGTGGCTCGAGGAATGCTAGAAAGTTTGTATCAAAATCCATAACTACTCTTGGCAACTTTGGTTTATCTCTCTAATCTCTATTTCCCACTTAATCCTCTGCATCTAAGGAAGAAATCATAACTCCCCTTTAATGTCCTCTATCTCATACGGTTAACATTCTTCTCCAACTTCAATTTTCCTTCTTATTAATTGATATAGTATTTCCACAACAGAAATGGTGCCTATGGTTACATCTTTGACGTCCTCCGGTTATCAAATCTAGATTCTACTTCATGTAGTATTGACAGTGCTTTCCTTTCTCCCCTCTTATTCTTTGTACTGACTCCTACATTTTTTATTTTGTTTCCTTTATTTTTGTTCTATACTGATTCCACGATCTTACTTCTTTTCCATGATTCCTTGATCTCTTTAGGAAGGGCTTTTATAGATACTATTCCTTTTTCTAATTTCTGATTGTTTACTTTATCCCTTGCATGTCCTATCATCTATCAAATTTGTAAGTTGTTGCCCTCCATCCTACTGCAAGGTCTCTCTTTTTTTATGAAATTGTGAGTATAATTTTCAAATACCGTGTTATCATTTTATTGTAATTTATATTGATTTTAGTCTTGAGATCTCAATATTGAAATTATCATAAATTATTATTTTAAGATAGTTCTACATGTTTTGTTTCGCATTTATTCAATTTTGTATTTTTTTCAAGTTGGCACTTTTCTTTCTCCTTTATTTATTTAAATGATCTATATCAAAACACTAGGCATTGCAATGTGAAACTTTCAAATAATAAAAAAAAAGGCCCTTCCTTCTACAAGAGGGGGTCATGCATTCCTTTTTAACGCTTCTAGTGGCAAGATCTTGAACTTAACACATAATAGACAACATTAGGGTAGTGCGTATATATATATATATATGACTATGACACTACATAAAACCCCCAAACTGCCCTCAAAATCCGACCCAACTGAGTGTTCTGTGCACTCGGAGGTTTACCTGCTTAGGCAGTAGGGTTGGACTATTTCTTGGCCTTTTTTCTTTCTTGATGACTTAGAGCTCATTTCTAGTGAACTGTGGGTCCTTTCTTGACCTACCATTTGATCAATGAATAATTTTAGACCCAATTTTCCATAAGGCTAGGAGACCTTAAAACCTTAGAATTTGGAAAATGGACCAATGGATTCACCTATTTACGTTGACTTGAGACCAATGACATGGATGATGTCTTGAGATAACATCCACCTCCGGCTGTCCAAAAACATGTGTAGTGCAACACTAAGTCAAGGGTGCTAGAACGTAGGACCTTGAATGTCAACAACCTTTAAAAGCACTAAGAAACTCGTAATCCAAGACATTCAGGATCATAGGATTTGCTAGAGTTGAATAGTGTTGTTTCTCTGCTCGTTGGCCCTGTTTGACTTAGTATGAACCTCAGGGACCTTAGCTTGGTAGGGGTGAGCTAGTGTATAAGTGTTTGACAAGTTGGGTTGGTCCTTAGAGCTTAGCGCACATTCGTTGTCCGCTTCTTCTCTTTAGCCTGACTAGATCCTTGGTATGGTCTTCTTGGTCGATGAGGATACATCCTTTGCACTATTGCCTTTCAAGTTGGCCGGATGTGACTTTTCCCTTGTCTACCCATTTCGGGGACCACTCTATCATACTAAAATATTGTTCGTTTGAGTATGATTGGGTTGGTCTTGTTAGGCCTAATATAAGACCTTTACGCCTTATCTTGTCCTTTTGGACTTATTCAACCTTGCCGTTGCTCTATGAGTCCAACCTTATATTAGAACTTAAACGTATAGTAGAGAACCTATTCTTTATGAGGGATTGTCACTCCACTTATAAGCGAGGACCTTAAGAGGGTTCGGATGAATAATCATGCAACAATAAGTGTAAACCGTCCCCTAAGTAATCCTAGTCATGAGTGAAGTCACGACGGACCCAAACCTAGACGAATGCTAGACTTGACATCGCCTTGGTTTGTATAGCCCAATCATAACATGCCAATGTTGACCCACTAGGCTACCTTTCATGGTCTACCTAATACAATAACTTGCTTAGGTTAATCATGTGCATTCATTGTATATCTCACTCGCTTTTATTCATGCCCTCTTATACATCATGCTCACTTGCACATTATACTTGCTTGTATTGGTACATGATACCCGCACCTTGCACCTCACTCAGCTCGTATATCGTACTCAAATGTATATCATGCTTTGTTGCATATCGTGGGGCCTACATATATGGAAGACTATTTTACCAAACCCTCAAATATGCAATTCCTTTTGATGCTTCCATGCCCTTCGCCCTTTTCCTTCAAGCTTTCTCCACTAGTTTGTCATTGCCTTTCTCGGCTTCGACTAACATTGGTAGGTGTTTAATTTTTTTTTTACCTTTTTTTGCTAACATTTGCTTTCCTGAATTTAGAGAATAACTAATTATGGGTTTTTGAGTTTTTGTTTCTTTTCCAACTTGTGTAATTTGGGAGGAATGGGTTGGATTCTGGGAAATAAAGTATTAGTTGTGGGTTTCCCACATACATGCAAGACTATTTTACCAAACCTCAAATATGTAATTCCTTTCGTTGCTTCCATGCTCTTGACCCTTTTCCTTTAAGCCTTCTGCCTCCAATTCGCCATGGTCTTTTCTCGGCCTCGACTGGTATCGGTCAGAAAGTTAGACCATTGGTTTGATTCAACTAATAATTCAGATGACGTTGTTGTTTGTGTGAGATTGGGGATTATTGTTACCTACGATTGTTAATTTTATTTGTTAGGGGTTTGCAATTGTTATTACTATTGTATTATATTTATTCTCACAAAATTGATTATATTATGAAAAACCGCTCTCTTTTCTCATCTCCTCTACTCCTGTCTATGAACGCCTCTCTCTCCGCATTTGATCTCCTTCTCAAGGAATGTGTTTTCTTCTTTTCTTTTCTTTTCTTTTTATACCATTGTGATCTATACATGATTTTTCTAGTTGACACAGGATCCTGATCTTAGTACTCAAAACTGCCCCTCAGCCTTCTCGATCCCGCTCTAAAAAAATGTAGATCAACATTTTTGGAGATTAACCGTTCTCGAAGTGCGGTTCGAATGTTTTGGAATCGTGTTGCAATCTATGGCGGAGCGCGGATCAACCAAAGATGGAGCAAACCATGTAGAATCTTTGGTTTACATGCATTTTCTTTTTATATATGTAATATTGACTTTTATCTTTTGAATGAATAAACTTCTTCTGACTTATTAATTATTGTCTATTTTATGTGGTCAAATTGCGAAGTTAATTTTTTTTTCTCCAGTTTTTGAAACTTGAATATATTGATAAGATATATTTGTGCCCATTAGTTAATTATTTCTTATACATCTTAGGAAATTTCAAGACATCAAATGAATGTTCGTGATTTAGTTCCTTTCTCAAACGAGCTTCCCACATGTCTCTGGGTAAACAGTACCCATCACTCTCTAAAAGGGTTCACAAACGATTGGGACGGAAGCCCCCTTCATTTCTCTTCAATTTAAAATTCCTGGGCAAGGTCGATTACCTGGCGGTTAGCCGCCGCTGGGTTAAGCGGTTAGCCACTAGATGACCGTGTGGCTGATCGTGATTGGGCTGAGAGAATGCAGCATACTGGAATTGGAACCGAAATTAGTTTGGTTGGCCGGTGGTTAGCTGCTGACTGACCACGCCTTCAGAAGGGAAAAGCAGCTCTCTGGAATTGTGACCGAACCTAGTTCGGTTAGCCGCCAGTCATCAAGTGGCTAGCCGATAGGTGACCGCCAGCTGACCACCAGCTGCGGGAAATTCCCATTGAGTTCAGATTTGAGCATTTTCTCTTCCAATCGGTTTTCTTCATTCCTCATTCATTTCCATGCAACAAAGTGAGCTAAAAAGCTCCTCCAATTCTATATTCAACACTTCTTCCATATCAAGACTTTTACAAACAACTATCCATTCACCTCCTTCTTCAACTCGTCAAACCACAAGAGAAGAGAAATCTGCCAATCACAAGCATTCATTTTAGCCCTAAAAGGCAATAAATGAAAGGCCATGATGTCACATTTTCAAGGGTTAAACAAGCTAACAAGTTGCATGAGCATTTATTTCAAAAATTCAATGCAAGTTAAGAATGAATAGTGAAATCATATACATTTCTCATAAAAATCATTTAACTTTCTAAATATATATTCATCCACTTACCTTAGGTCCAAGCTTAGTAAAAAATAAGCTCTAATCACTCCTCCAAGCCAAAGGTCTCCAAGCTACACAAAAAACCCAAAATACAACCCATTTAGAACCCTAGAAATGGTAATTCATCAAGGATAAGGACTGGGTTCAAACAAGTTAAGAAATATGACCTAAGGGGATGCCATTGCTCAACAATAGAAGATGGAAAGAAGTCCTTACCTCTAGGGCCATCACTCAACAAGAATGAGCTTGAAATAGGGGTTGCCCAGCAAAGATTTGCATAATAATGGTGTCCATGGGAAGTTAGAAGGATGGAGAAGAAGAAATTGAGCTCCAATCTCGTTTTTTGTAAGGTTTGGAGGTGGATTTTGTGAGAGGAAGCCAGAAGAAGAAGAGAAAAAGGGCAAAAGCCCTAAGGAGTTGAAGCTCCTCTCCCTCACTAAGTGCTGGAACGAATGGAGAACAATGGAGAGGGCTGATCCTTTTATAAGAGGGTGGGTGTGGGCCCCACCATCACTTAAACTTGTCTGGATTAAAACATCAATTTCTGGGTCCCATATGAGTTCGACGAAGAAGATAAAGTTGTTCGTCATAAAATCTAATTTCCGAAAAGTATATATTTGACATGGTTCTGGAATTTTGAAATTTGGGTCCAGATTCAATGTGAAAAGACCAATTTACCCCTAGGGCTGGAAAAACTAATTTTCGGATCTTTGAATGGATACGGAGTGAACACGAAAGTTGTAGGGAATGATGAGATTAGTCAAACGAAGCCAAAATGAGAATTTTTGGGAATCACAAAGAATCTCTCCAAACTGATCACGCAAAACAAGTAGGACTTAACGGTCAAAGTCTGGGTCCACTGGCCCTCAAAACTTTCCAAAACTAATGAAAAATCATTCTATCTCATGAACTCAACCAAACAAATACTAATTCCACTTAGATAAATTAATCTATAATTAAAATAACATTAATCCCAAAAATTAAAGATCAGGTTCTCACAATGCTCTATACGTATAATTAGTTTAAAATTTTGCGCTTGAGGCTTTTGTTCTCCGATCTATGCATTTAGATCCTAAGTCAACACATAGGTTCTTTGTCAGAAACAGACCTAGGGCCCGTTTCTTTCCTGAAATTTCTGCCAGGAATTTCGGTTGTCTGGGAATTCCGGCATTCCTGTCAGAAATTCCATGTTTCTTTAGTGGAATTCTTGGCATCCAGGAATTCCAGCATTTGCAAATACTAAAACTCTGGAATTCCCAAATCCCACACCTCCTCGGGCATTCCAAAAAACCGCAGCAACCAGGAACTCCGGGGTCTCTTGCAGAATAGCTCCGGCACCCAAACGGTCACTTTGGATCTTCTTCATCAGGCCACGACAAGGAGAGAGGAGGTTAGATTCTACTTCTTCAACACCTGTAGATTATTACTATGATGTTTTTTCCTCTTTCTGTCATCTGTTTTTGGTATTTGTTTTGAGAAGGTTTGGGATTTTTTTGGAGATGGAGATGGCACGATGGAGAACCAGATCTGCATTTTTTTTTTTTTTGAGAGGCCAGAACCAGATTTGGAGAGGCCAGAACCAGATCAGATCAACTCTGATTTGATTTGTGTCAAAAATCATATTTATGTTTTCTGTTCCTACTCCATTTCCTGTCAAAAATCAGATCCAACAACCAGAACCAAATTTGTATTTTATTTTTTTCTTCCCCATTTCCTGTCAAAAATCTTGACCAACTCTCTTCTTTTTTTTTTTTCCTTTTGAAACTGATGAAATGAAAGACACAAGATTTATGAACTTGAATGAGGATTGAAAAAAGTGCTGGATGGTGTTGAATTGGAAACAAAATACTGCACTCTGTTGTATGGCAGCCAAAACAGGGTTGAAATTGTTGAGTTTGCCGATGGATGGGTTAGTGCATGTATGGGGAACAGGAACAACAAGTAATGCTGATGTTTGGAACTATGACAGGGTTGAAAAAAAAAATTTCTTGTTTTTTTTTTTTTGGAAAATTAGGGGTTTGGTTGGGTAAGGGTTGGGGCTAATTTATGATAGTAAATTATTGGCTTGATAGGATTTCAGGGGGCTAGGTATTGCAGTTTTCTTGGGTTACAACATGTAGGGGAAGATTTTTATGCTTGTAGAGGGGAATGTTTAGGATTTTTTAGGAGAGTGAGTGGGAAATAATGTAACATGGAAGTTTTATTTGCTGTTTTTTTAATCTGATTTTTAGTGGATTTAAGGGCAAGTTGTATATGAGGTAAAGTGACTGATGAAACGCCTGAGTTAAGAACTAGTGAGTTTCTTGGTTTACTTATCTTTTAAATAAGAAATCTGTAAAGCATGTTGATTACTATTGTAGTTAGCAATACAAATAGGTCATTTGTTACCAACCACAGTCCTTAATAAAAGAAGATTAAGGTTTTTTTTTTTCCTTCCTGATGATGTATGTGCTTGCTTTTTTTTATTTGTGTTTCTAGTTTGAGACCTGGGTTTGATGATTGCATAATGATGTGGAAGATGGATTGATTTGTGTTGTTGATACTTGATACTATTGCGTTGGCCAATGCTACAATTGTGTTTTGGGGCTAAACAACTGCTGTGTTTTTTGGGGTGTGACAACTCTTTAGACTAGCTCAACTTATGTGATAAGAGGGAGACAACTTCCTTGGACTTGGGCCTTAATAAAGCTAACATTACAAATAAACCACACATACCAGGTATCAAAACATGAAAACTCTATAGTCTACACCTTTCTCACTAACTTGTGCACTATCGATAAGATATGTATAGAAACTATATAGTAGTAAGTCAATGAACTAGCCCTTGATTTTTCTTCTTCTAATCTTAACCATTCATATGGCAAGCAACTTAGAGGTCATAGTTTAAAATGTATTAAACTACAACCAAATACCAACAATCACCTAAATTGGCTCTAATAAATTCTAATACAATCAACCAACACATAAGAATACAATATAGGCCTACAGTATGAGAAATACCAAAAAGTCTATGCATTTATGAGAAATCTAGAGATCATAAGTCTGTAAAATCATAAAATTTGTCAAAGCTATAACTTTTTACTTCCTCTTTCTTCCATTTTCATTTTGCAGTATCCCTAGGTTAAACATGAATACAAATAGTTTCCCCTTTTATAGTTAGAAGAACTATTCAACTTTTCAAAAGGATGTAAAGCAATTGCTCCTCTAGATATAAGATGTATGTGGCACTAGTCACTTTGCTGACCTTTTTTTCTTGTGGGTTGGCTGATTGTTGTTTTTCCATTACAGGATTGGGCATAAGAAAGTCACCAATTATTAGTGAGATTTATTCGCTTAACACTCAATGGAAGGTATTGTTTCTTCCACAAACCTGAATTTAATATGAATTTAGTGATTCCATAGTAAAAACAAAATAGTGTGATTTGATCATTGGATAGCTGCAATGTCGTTTTATTCTTGCATCGCTTTCTTGTATTTATGCATAAGTATTACATTACAACAGAATCACGCAAAAGATGATTTATACCTGCTGTTGTCGCCGCCGTGGTAGCATGTTGTCAGTTGGTTGCATTGTGGCTATCCTTAGAAGATGAACGACCTAGAAAACAACGACATATTTCATATTTGTCGGGAGAAGAGTGGGTGAAGGAGCTATTATCCAGTGACGGGCCTCGGTGTCATGAAAATTTGCGTATGACTCCCGATTGTTTTATGAAATTACGCGATACACTTATGCAACGGGAATTGCTTGAAAACACACGAGCAATGACTGTGGATGAGCAATTAGTAATGTTTCTCCATACATTGGCCCATAATGTTACTAACATGGTCATTGCTAATCGGTTCAACCATTCAGGTGCCACTGTTAGTCGATATTTTCATAAAGTACTAAATGCAATTTGCAAGCTGTATCCAGATTATGTTCAAGTTCCAGATAATCCCCCAACTCCTTTGCAAATTAGGACAAACACTAGATTCTATCCATATTTTAAGGTTAGTTCATTTATTAGTTCTCTCTTTTTTTTATAACTAAGTATGAATAAGTATTTGACAATTTGTTATTATACATAACTTGTTTGTTCGATCAATAGGACTGCATAGGTGCAATAGATGGTACACATGTGCCCGCTCATGTACCATTTTCGTTGCAAGCTCAATATCGAAATAGGCATGGCCAACTATCGCAAAATTGTCTTATGGCATGCGGATTTGACATGTTATTTCACTATGTGCTTGCGGGATGGGAAGGATCTGCAGCAGATGCTACTGTGCTTTTCTCTACATTAAACAGAGGTGATAGACTAGCAGTGTCAGATGGTAATGAAACTTTACAACTATTTATATGCACATTTTAGATGTATATACACACTTAAGTCAAGTCTAATTTAGTCATAATTAATTTGCATGTGTAGGTAAATTTTATTTAGTGGATGTTGGTTTTGGTAATGCGCCAGGATTTTTGACACCTTATAGAGGTGTGCGTTACCATCTGAGAGAGTTTGAGGAATGTCCTCCAGTTAATTCTTGAGAACTTTTTAATTTGCGGCACTCCTCATTACGTACCACCATAGAACGAGTGTTTGGAGTTGTTAAGAATCGCTTTTCGATTTTACGTATGCCGCACGGTTATTCATTGACCACCCAGCGAGACATTGTTATTGCTTCTACTGTTCTCCACAACCACATAGTTATGTATAATGCAGGAGACCCAATACTTGAAATAATTTCCATGGCAACAACATCTAGAGCTGATCCTCCCTTGAGAAAGAGTAGAAACTCAGAGACAGTCCCAAGTTCCAGTAGAGAAACTTGGCAAGCATTTCGGGACTCAATTGCTGAGCAAATGTGGTATGATTATGAGCAGCAACAAGGAGAAAGTAACCAATGATAAAGGCAGCAAGAAAGATATCTTTTTGCATGACTTTTTGCATGGTCAATGAATTAGGATTTATTTTGTTCGACTGTTTTTTATGATGTCAAGAGGTCCCTTAACAGTCAATGTGTAGTTATTTTTTGGCAATGTTTATATGTTCATGAAAATGTATAGTTGTTTTATCAAATCTTTCTTTGATAACTTTCTTTCATCAAGTCTTCATGGTTTTTTATGACATATAAATTAGCAGTATTTAGTTCACTTTCATGATAAAAGAGTTAAACAATTACCTATGATCACATCTCATTAGGGTCACAGAGAAAGGATAATTTCAAATGGAATCCAAGAGCGGAAAGGGTGTTAATGGACACGCTTTTAGAAATGAAACTTGCGGGAAGAAAGGTTGAGAAAAACTTTAATAATGCTTGTTGGGAGGAAGCTATAACAAAGGTAAGAGAAAAAACTGGATTGGAACCCACTGCAAGCAATGCTAAGAATAAGTACAAAAATTGGCGGACACAATATAGAGAAGTGAAACAACTTCTTAGCATGTCTGGTTTCGGATGGGACGATACCCTCAAGATGGTAACAACTGAAGATGATGTCTGGGACAACTTGGAGCAGGTAAATTTAGCATATAAGTTATATTTTTTTTATTACAATATTTAATTCATGTCTTTATATTCAATGAATTACATTCTAACTAAATGAACTTGATACAGGCAAAGAGCAAGTTAGCGAAGTACAAACGTATTGCAGTAAAATTCTATGAGGAGATTCATGATCTCATCGCTGATGATATTGCCGAAGGTGAAATAGCCTTGACTGGAATTGAAAGGAGCCAGACCAATGCTCCAGAAACGGAGATGGATGAAGAATACATTAATGAGAGTCTTGGGACCCAGCCACATGGATTGGATGATATGGATGAGCCTAATCTGCCTCAACCTAGTATAAATTCACTAAGGCGTACATCCATCCCATCAAGACAAACTAGCACAAGCAGGACCAGCAAGAAGAATAAGTCTAAGACGAGCGATGAAGTAAAAGAAACATTGGATAGGGTTGCAAATGCTGTTTATGCTCTTGCGGACCAAATGAATCCGCATGACAACATAATTCCAAAGATTACAGCAGCTGTTACTTCGCTTGCAAGCATACCACGACATATGAAAATGGCAGTAATTAACTTCTTTGTTCGTGATCACATAACTGCAGTGACATTCATGAGTTTTGATGATGCCAAAAATGGATTTCCGGCACCACCGGTCAAATTTAGAGTATTTAATGTGAAAAATAGAAAGAGAGAATGAGAGAGAGAGAGGGTTTATAGTGGTTCGGTCAATGTGACCTACGTCCACTTTAAGATAATGGTTTTACTTCTCAAATATGTAGCGATTACAGATGGAAAGATGGTGGTAAAGATTGATTGCCAATAGCTTGCCCCTCAGTGTGGAGGGGCTCTGTGTTTTATAGTCGTCCCCTAACAGATGGGGACGACTCTTCAGCAGCGGACGCTTCCTTTAGGCGGAGTCTCCGAACTGCCCTCAACAGACGAGGCAGGTAGGATCTCCTCCGCAAGACTTGGTAAAAGCAGGTTAAAGATAACGACGCTCTGACTTTGTACTTTGTGGATCTGGATCCGGACCCGACTCATGAGGAGTGGATCTGGACCTGGGCTCAACACGGACTCGGGTCACTCAGACCTGACCCGACATGTCGAACTGAATCTCTTGGACCTGACGGTTTGGGCCTGACCCGTCATTGTGGATTGAGCCATTTGGGCCTGACCCGTCATTTGCCCCTCAATGTCCTGCATTCAAAAAAGCTTTGAAAGGGGGACATTTCAAATAGTCAAGTTCCTTCTCTCTTCCAAATTTTTTTTTTTTTTTTGGAAGTATCTCATAAAAATTACCTGCAAGTTAGTATCTCATAAAAACATGCTGCCACTTCGATATAATATGCTCTTCGCAGAGGGGGTCCGGGGGTGTCCCCCGGCGGTGGTCGAGCTGACCGGTCAGCTCGCGGGGGTCCAGGGGGGCAGCGCCCCCGGCCAAATTTTTTTTTTTTTTTTTTTTTATATATCCGGGAGAGTCCTCCTAGCTCTGGACATATCTTGCTCTCAGATTCCGGGTTGCAGCAGGTGATAGAATTCAAGGTGGTCCGCGTGAGGCAGCAGAGGCGGCGGGCGCCGCGGCAGTGGGCGCCCTGACATGGGCGCCCTGGGCAATAGGCGCCCATGGGCAGTGGGCGCCCATGGGCAGTGGCATGGGCGCCCTAGCATGGGCGCCCTGGGCAGTGGGCGCCCATGTGGGCAGTGGCATGGGCGCCCTAGCATGGGCGCCCTGGGCAGTGGCATGGGCGCCCTAGCATGGGCGCCCTGGGCAGTGGGCGCCCATGTGGGCAGTGGCATGGGCGCCCATGGGCAGTGGAGGCCAGCAGCGCCCTGGCATGGTGCTGGCCTGGGCGCCCCCTTGAGAGGCAGCAGAAGTCGAGGCCGAGATGCCAGCAGGCGAGAATGACGAGATAAGTGAAGCTACAGCCAAGATGAAACAGCAGCGACTGAGCTGGGGCGCTCGCGCGTGGAAAAGCAGTAGTGACAGCAAGGGCGCCCAGCTAGGCGAGGCATCAGGGTCGCCCATCTAAGCGAGGCAGCAGGGACGCCCAGTTAGGCGAGGCAACAGCAGCAACGCCCTGGGCGACCTGGAACTGACCTGGGCGAGCTGCTTGGGCGAGCTTGGGAGCTTTGGGCGCTATGGAGGAGGCCGGCCTTGGCGTGCAGGCATCAAGAGGCCCCACTTTGGGCGAGCTAAGGGGTGTGATTGCCCTGTGGATGCTGGGTTGGCTCATTTGGGCGGCCAAACAATTGGGTACGCTAATTTAATGTAGTCCCTTGGGTTGCAGATGACCTGAGTTTCAAGATCCTTTTGAAACTGTGCTTTTGGCCCCCCATGAAAGAGCCGCTAAGCTGGAGATAGACTACCTGTTTGAGAACAGTGCAGAGGTAAGCCAAGCTTTTTTGGCGACCCGCGAGAGAGCCGCTAAGCTGGAGATAGGCTGCCTGTTTGAGAACAGTGCAGAGGTAGGCCAAGCTTTTTGGCGACCCGCGAGAGAGCCGCTAAGCTGGAGATAGGCTGCCCGTTTGAGAACAGTGCAGAGGTAGGCCAAGCTTTTTGACGACTCGTGAGAGAGCCGCTAAGCTGGAGATAGACTACCTGTTTGAGAACAGTGCAGAGGTAAGCCAAGCTTTTTTGGCGACCCGCGAGAGAGCCGCTAAGCTGGAGATAGGCTGCCTGTTTGAGAACAGTGCAGAGGTAGGCCAAGCTTTTTGGCGACCCGCGAGAGAGCCGCTAAGCTGGAGATAGGCTGCCCGTTTGAGAACAGTGCAGAGGTAGGCCAAGCTTTTTGACGACTCGTGAGAGAGCCGCTAAGCTGGAGATAGGCTGCCTGTTTGAGAACAGTGCAGAGGTAGGCCAAGCTTTTTGGCGACCCGCGAGAGAGCCGCTAAGCTGGAGGTAGATTACATGTTTAAAAACAGTGCAGAGAGGCAGGTTTAGCTTCTGAAAGAGAAAAGCCAATGTATACTCTTTTGTCCTGATGTTTTTCAATTAATACAAGAGGGGTGAGTCATCCTTTCCAAAATCTTTATCCGAGAAGGATATGATTTTGTTAGCTTCATGCGTGGGCGCCTTAGACGGGTGTGCTTCATCAGGATGTCTTGCCTTTCTGGCATGAGCCTTCAGGGCGGAGAGTGACTATGCTAGTCCTCCTGAGATAGTTCGAATTTCCCCAATCGGCTGCGGGTCCTCGATATTTCGAGGTGGTGGCGGTGGTGGGGCTTGCCCTCTTCCAGCAACATATTGGCGCAGGTAACCATGCTGAATGAGATCTTCAATCTGCTTCTTGAGTTCAAAGCAGTCGTCAGTGTCATGGCCATGGTCGCGATGAAAGCGACAGTATTTAGTCAGGTTCCTGCGATTTGGAGGGGACTTCATTTTCCCAGGCCATTTTACGGCGGGGTCATCTTGTATTTGGAACAAGATGTGTCCAATAGTGGTGTTGAGAGGAGTGAATACTTGTCTGTCTCTGTGCGGAGGAGGACTGAGTCGGTCTCTAACAGGTACCCTCTCTGTCCTGCCTCGCTTGTCGCTAATGTCCTCCTTTTCATCTCTGTCTCGCTCCTCCTTTCTCTTATCCCCTGTTCTGGAGGACTCTCCCCGCCTGGCTCTGGTTATGTCTTCAGCGTTCATATACTTCTGAGCCTTTGCTAGTAGCTCTGGCATATTCTTTGGCGGACGTTTCATCACCGAGAAGAGGAAGCTTGATGAGCGAAGGCCTCCTAGAAAGGCTGTCATTGACACCTTGTCGTCAGGCTCTTCGA
Organism: Camphora micrantha; assembly: GCA_003546025.1. NCBI lineage: Eukaryota > Viridiplantae > Streptophyta > Magnoliopsida > Laurales > Lauraceae > Camphora > Camphora micrantha. The sequence goes on along the minus strand of QPKB01000004.1, from coordinate 36,807,768 downwards.
CCTGAAGTACCTCCTCGTTAAAACGAGTGAGGTAGCTCCTGAGGCTCTCATTTTTGTCCTGCTTTATGCTGAGCAGGTGTGTGGCAGGCTTTTGGTGGCGGCGCCCTCCGATGAAGTGCGAGACGAATGACTTACTCAACTCTCCAAAGGTGGCGATGGAGGCTGGGGCGAGGTTGGCAAACCATTGCCGAGCGGAGCCCTTCAATGTGGTTGGGAACGCCCTGCACATTATCTCGTCAGGGATACTATGCAGCTGCATTTTGCTTTTGTACGTCTCTAAGTGGTCCAACGGATCCTTCCTTCCATCGAAGGTCTCTACGGATGGCATCTTGAATTTTTGAGGGAGTGGGTAGTTCACCACGTCAGGCTTGAACGGTGTATCCGTTCGCCCGACTAGATAATCTACCGTCTCTGGTGCCCGAGCTCTTATGGCGTTGAAGACATCGCCCAGTTGATTCTGCATTTCTTTGATTTTTTCTTCCCAGTGATTGGGGGCTTCTCTGGACCGATCATAGAAGTGACTCCCCACTTCTATGCTTTGATTTTCATCTTCCTCCTCTTGGAAATGAGGTTCCTCCCCGTTAGAAACAGAGGGAGGAGGTGGAAGACCGCCTTGATTCGCTCCACCTGGAGGTGGGGGTCCTCCGTGATGGGCGCGACCTTGAGGATCGACCAACAGCACTCCGAGAGGGGGGTTACGAGGAACTCCTTGGGCGCCGGTGCCAGGTGGATGGGCGCCCAGGCCTTGGGCTACATGATGATGGGCGCCCAGGCCTTGGGCGCCATGGAGGCGGGCGCCCAGGCCCTGGGCGCCATGCTGATGGTCACCCGGGCGAGGCGCTCCCCTGCGAGGAGCTCCCTGGCGAGGCCCTCCTTGCGTTGCTCCTCCCTGCCCCGCGAGTATGAGCTGCAGGATCTGCTGGTTTTGGGCAACCAGCTGCTGCATTGTCGCCAACATCTGCTGAGGAGTGGGATCTGGAGCGGTAGCATTTGGAGGAGGATTATTTGGTGGAGGATTTTCCTCTTCCTCTCGCCTGGAATTGTTTTCTTGTCGCCTTGTCGATCTGGTGGTGGTCACCATAGCTTTCGAAAATGTAGTGTTATGAAGTGAGAGTTTTGACGTTCCCACAGACGGCGCCAAACTGATGATGCCAAAAATGGATTTCCGGCACCACCGGTCAAATTTAGAGTATTTAATGTGAAAAATAGAAAGAGAGAATGAGAGAGAGAGAGGGTTTATAGTGGTTCGGTCAATGTGACCTACGTCCACTTTAAGATAATGGTTTTACTTCTCAAATATGTAGCGATTACAGATGGAAAGATGGTGGTAAAGATTGATTGCCAATAGCTTGCCCCTCAGTGTGGAGGGGCTCTGTGTTTTATAGTCGTCCCCTAACAGATGGGGACGACTCTTCAGCAGCGGACGCTTCCTTTAGGCGGAGTCTCCGAACTGCCCTCAACAGACGAGGCAGGTAGGATCTCCTCCGCAAGACTTGGTAAAAGCAGGTTAAAGATAACGACGCTCTGACTTTGTACTTTGTGGATCTGGATCCGGACCCGACTCATGAGGAGTGGATCTGGACCTGGGCTCAACACGGACTCGGGTCACTCAGACCTGACCCGACATGTCGAACTGAATCTCTTGGACCTGACGGTTTGGGCCTGACCCGTCATTGTGGATTGAGCCATTTGGGCCTGACCCGTCAAGTTTGGATGATGACATGAAGTTAGAAAGGTTGGAGATGAACTTTAATCAAGGTTCATCTACTTGACATCTCATTGGAATTTCGTTAAGACCTAAACAGAACAGAAGTTTGTATTTTGATGAAAATGGATGGTAGTTTCTTTTGATGATTAGGAACAAATTACTACTTATTTTGTTGTGATGGATGGTGGTAGGAAAACTATTTACTTTTGGATGTTTGTAATTATCATATTATGTTGTGTGGATGGATATGAAGACCTTTGGTACTTATAGATGACTGCTTAAGATCTATATTATGTTTGGCAGGTTAGACGTGGTTTGAATGTAAAACTCATTTAACCACTTTTTTCTCTATTTTTTTATCTTGTTCTTTTCTTTTTGGTGATGGAGATTCTGATATTCTTCTCTTTTGTTTGGTGAATCCATCTCTTTATCAGTGAAGTGTAGGTTCTCATTTTCCATTGGGAATGGTGGTCCAACTATTTTTCATCAGGTTGTGAGGCCCACCTTGGGTCAGTCTGTGGTACCCCATTTTTGTCCAAATGTGGGGCCATCTTTGGTTGCTGATTGGATAAAGGGGATGCAAAGCCCTATCAATGGATGTTTTACCCGTAAGAAATTAATTAGAAGTTTAGTAGCTTTTTTTTTTTTTTTTTTTTTTTTTTTTTTTTATGTTTTATCAGTCTGGATGGTGGATGCAGTTTTGATACAGTAAAATTCTAGTAAAAAATCTTTTTAGCTATGAAACAAGGAATTCAGGAAATTCAGGAATTCAGAAATTCTCCGGTAGAAATTCAGGCATAAATGAAACAAGGAATTTAGAAATGACAGGATTCAGCAGCATTTTAGAACTCCAGCATTTCAGAATTCCAAACAGCCACCAGACATGAATTTCAGAAATTTTAGGAAAGAAAACGGGCCCCTAATCTATGAAAATGGATACAGTACGGATCCACCGTGATTTTCCCTAGATTTTGACCAGTTTGCACGCTTGGTAACTGGAGAATATCTTTTCTTCTTTCATTTTTCTCCCTTTCATCGTCATAGTTCTTCTTTTTTTGAGTGATAAGGACTGCAGGTCAGTGTCCATCAATCTTGCGCCGATTGTTCTATGGGCTGTTCTCAACTAGGGAACCATTAGTAAACCACATAATTAAAACACGCGCTACCCGCATTTTGCATTACTCTCTCTCTTTAAAAAAAATATATATATTTAGCACATTATCATGTATATCCAACCTGTGTTCAACATTAGAAGGCCATGATGTGGTTAAAACAAAAATATCACTTCATGTATTTGATTAGAGACCCCTTTGTACATCTGCATCCTTGATCCTTGATACTTTACCTCACCCACCATCTGCAGAAAAGAAAACATGCCCCATGCCCTGGAACCCTAGGCCAAACACGCTTTTAAACAGATGTTGCAGAAGGTTTACCATGCAAGTGGCTTTCTGCCCCAGATATTTTCTCCCACCTCAGTAGTCTTGATATTTTTGTTTTATAATGACCTCAAGAGTCTTGATATGAGAGCATTCCTAACATTTAAACTGCTACATTATCATGCATGAAACTCAGACCTGCTATCCAAGTATTGATTCAATGAGAATGTTTCCAAGTTTCAATGTGAAAACAATTGAAGGGTTCTGATGTGGGTTTTAATCATATCATTCCTGAATCAAAATGAGAGTACAATGTGAAGCAAGACAAACCCACCCATGGTCTCAATGGGTCAACCCGCCAGTGGGCTCAACCCATCAGTCTTGACCAAGCTTTTAGGCCCAAATCATTCATTTTATGTTATTTTTATATTATTTACCTCTTTTATTTATATTTTAAATTTTTTTAATAGGATGCTTTAATCCTTGCGATCAATATGTTTGGATGGTTTAGATTAGTCCACCATGGTACCAGTAGAAGCACTCTAGACAACAGCGAAAGGGTCTAGACTGTCAGAGGGGAGACTCCCTTGCTCACACGTGCCTGTCCCTCGTTGCTCGAGTGAGCCCTAAATTCTGGGCCTGAGTTCAGGTGGACCTGACCTGTACATCTCCAATTAGTTTGGGCATCCATTCAACCCAACCTGACCCACTGCAGGGTCCAAGGACTAAAGCCATAGTTGATCAGGTTCAGAAAACCCAGGCCCAAGCCAACATTAGCTCAGATCACCCAACTCAAATTGGCAAAACGTAAAGCCTAGATTCAACCATATTTTTAGCAATTCATCTTTAAGCAACAAGATCTTTACCATCTGGACTCGGATCAACGATCCGTTTCACCAATATACTTCTGTCATTCATATCTACATATCAAGTCAGTCTAGAATATTTTATGAGCAATAAATTTTGAAAGCCCTCCTCATCAAGTCAAAATGAGGTTGCAAAATGAGGACTACATTGATCAACTTCAAAGGGTTATGTATAAAAATAAATACAAATCATGGTATTATGAGAGTGAAACCAACCTCCTTTGAGCAATTTTCTTAAATCAAGACGAGGAGAATTGACAATTGATGAGTATTTCGAATAATTTTCATGATTGCAAAGAGCATGTAGATTAGAGGAGAATAAACAATATTATATATACTTGGATTTCTCTGAGATTTGAGGCCAAGCATATTGGAAAATATTGAAAGACTGTAAGGCCAAATAGGAAACAAGTAGATAAGCAATTCGTGTTGAGCGCATGATTAGCATGAAAGTTTTCAAGCCTCTAAAACGAAAATTTTAACAATTCCACAAAAGCACATATTGCATAGACCGTGGCAAATGAATTAAAAAACTGTGTTGAAAAGCCGATTTAAGATTCCTCCCAAATGCAATGCTACCGTGGGACAATTTGCCAAGCAAATGCAAGACATGATTGCATGGATGATTGCTTTATAGCAGGAACCGAAGGAGCAATATGCGGAAATCAATGAATTGAAAAAATCAAGACGTCCCGTCATGGTGATGGGACGTCATGATGATAATGGAAAATCAGCATGAGTGTAATATGAACATTGATGAGATGCAAGAACAAAATTCAAAGCTTCCATCACTACAGCTGTCTCTGAATTGCCTTTTATGGACTATGTTGATCAATAGATGCAGGCAACAAAGAAAGTTGAAGACTTGAATATGGTTAGCAATCGAACTGAAAATCCGATGGATATGGTTTGCAAAACCACATTCAGAAAAGCCTATCTCAACTGAAGAAATATACATTTCTCAAAAACTTCAGCAACTAATTGAAGTTCCCCACATTGATTTCATCTTAGGGGACAGACTATTGACAATAGAAGCTTGTGATCTACAAGTCCAAAGCAAACAAGGGACGCATCTAATGGTCAAATTACACATCCGTGCTTAAGTCAAACATCAGATGAAGCAACACGTCCCTTGTACTTCTACGTGGAAGATCATGTCGGAATCAAGAATATTGAACCAAGCCTTCAAGCCATGCACCGAAACCAAGGATCAAGTGCATATCGAAAGCTCATATGGTTGACTTTCAATCGAAGGACTTCTACAAAATTCGAGATCGAATTCTCTCCGAGGGAAGAATCTGTTTGCAGGACACAACCCATTGTCCCGTGGGTCAACCCGCAGCGGGCACAACCCATCTACTTAGAACAAGCTTTTAGGCCCAACCCATTCATTTAATGTTAAATTTTTATATTGTTTAACATTTTTAATTATGTTTTAAGTTATTTTAGTGGGATATTTTAATCATTGCTATCAATGTGTTTGGATTATCTAGATTAGTCCTAGGTTCATTTCTATTCCTGTATAATGATGTAAAACCTCTTTGGCTAATTAATAATGGTTGATGATGTAATGAAAATGAATAGTTTTCCTACGTTTTCTTCGAATTCTCCACGAGATCCTATAACTCCTCATTTGGAATTTGATGAGAGCCCAAGTTTTCCCCCTATCTTCCTATCTTCTATCTGCCGGCCCGCATCACCCCTCCATTCCTCATTACAATGTTAGTTCGAATGCAGCCCCACTT
>QPKB01000004.1:36764665-36801216 GCA_003546025.1 Camphora micrantha | reverse complement strand
ATATTTGAATATTATTTTTGGTGAAACTATTTTGTCTTAAAAGTTGGTTCCAGTTCTAATGCCAGGTCTTAACTGTTTTACATCCCTAACTAAATCTATTCTCTAAACCCTTTTCAATGGAATTGCCTAAACCCACTATGTATTCCATGTTAGAAGTTTCAGTTTTCATTAATTGCTGCTATCTTTGCACCCTTTCCATTTTGCACTAAGGTCATTTGTCTATTTTGAATTATAATTATTATTGTTTGGATACCATTGTATTATTATTTCATTGATGCTATTATTAGTGTGTTTTTTTTTTTTTTTTTTTTTTTTTTTTTTATTTATTTATTTATTGCCATTGTTGTTATTACAATTGGTATTAAGTGCAAGTTGATTTATGCATGAGTAGGATTTGATGAGACCCATGCGTGTTGTGCCATAGCTATTAGTTAGATTTATTTGACGTGCATGCATTAACTATTCACACACTAATAAGGATGGGTTGATTATAGGCACCTAGGCCATCATGCTTTCTACCCATGGTTTAAAATCCCGGTCGCAGTCGCCTTTGCGGTCATCGTGTTGCATTGCAGTTTGCGGTCATCACGGTCCATCACGGTGCAAATTTTTATTTTACCCCAAAAATATCTGAAAAATTATTCAAAAAATCCAAAATATTAATACAGTATTCTTTTTCATTACTAAACACTTTAAAGTAAAATATCGGTCGTAAGTCATTACATTCTATATTACTATCTTCTTTGAAACTTGTAAAATGTAAAGTCCGTTCTGAATTAAATAGATTTACTTGTATATATTAAAAGAAGTTGAAATTTCACAAATTTAATAGTATGCATTGCAACCATAATTTTTAACTAAACACTTCAAATCAAGAAACTAGTGCTAGTAGTACAAACGTACAATACTCAATTACTCAATCACCAAGTAAATTGAGAGTGAATTTCAACTTTCAAGTAGCATTTACTACTACTTTAAGCTTAATTAGTTCATTACTAGTCATCCTCCCCATGGTACCAGTCTTGGGCTGGTCGTCTAACCCGAAACCCCACCAAATTGACCGTCCCACCCAGTGGGTCACACCAGGGCCCCACGATATTTAAATTTAAAGTTTGCACAATTACACCTTGGTGCTTATAATTAACCCCTCCCAATTTGTGTTTCAATAGTTAATGAATGCATGTCAAATAAATCTAACTAATGGGTATGGCACAATGAACCTTATCATGCATAGATTGATCTGCACTTAATAATAACGATAATAACAATAATGACAATAATAATGATACTACTGCCAATAGTAGCTCCAGTGAAATAATTATGCAATGATATCCAACTACAACAACAACAACAATAATGATGATGATGATGATGATAATGAAAGTCTTATCCTAACTATATTAGTGTCAACTACATGAATTTTGTTTCTCCATTCTAATATATCTTGAGCCAAATTCTCAGATAAGTTGCATTTCTTCATATCTATTTTTACTACCTCTATCCATGTCCGGCCTATCCCTTCTCCTTAGCTAGCAATTAACCTACATATTAAACTTTTGCTTGCCGGTGCTATTGCTGGCTTGCGTTGGACATGCCCAAACCATCTCAAATGGGTTTCTCTACTTTTTATCCCCGATTGATGCTACCCCTAAATTCTCTCTAAAGTGCTCATTTCTAATTTTATCCTTCCTAGTTTTACCACACATCCACCTCAACATTCTCATCTTTGCTACATCCATGTTGTGCATATGTTGCTTCTTGACTGGCCAACATTCTGGTCCATAGGTCATAGCTGGTCTAATCGCTGTCATGTTTTTTTCCTAAAATTTTGTTGGTATTCGTTGGCAAGGATGAAAATATCGGCCGCTACGCTACATATCGGGCGTGGCGGCCGAGTCCGCCACGCCACATTGAAAAAAGCGGCGATACAAGTGTATCGCACCGCCACGTCAATGTAGCGGCCGCTACACATATGTAGCGGCCGCTACGGCCGCCACAAAGCGTGGCGGCCGCTACGTTGCCTACCCTTTATAAAGGCCCCCCCCCCCTCTTCATTCCAGCCGGCCCTAATATTTTTAAGATACAAGACAACTGTTGTGGTTGCCTCCAAACTCCAAAATTTCAAATTTCAACCCATTTTCAAGTTTCAACTACAAGAGTAACAAGACATTACAAGTAACTAAGTAAGTGAGTAACATTAACATACAAGATACAACATCAAATTCCAAGGAAAGAACTACAAGATCCAAGCCCAAGCTTCCATTCCATCTATTTTAGGTATGTTTTTCTTTTGGATTTTTTTCTAATCTTTTAACTTTTGAGATCATCTAAGTACTATTTTAAGTACTATAACATGTGAAAAAACAAATCATTACTATTATTTTCTATTTATACGGCGATACAGGACCTCATGCATTGAGGGTACCGCTACGCCCCCTTTTCTTACTTACTTTTGCAAAAGAACCACATTTTCTTTCATTTTACAATTTTCTGGATTTTCAGGAATTTTTTCAGATTTTTTTGGCGATTTTTTCAAATCGCACCGCTACGCCGCTACGTATCCCCGCTACGCTACGTATCGCCCGCTTCGTATCGTTTTGGCGGCGGGCCGCTACGCCCGCCGCTACCGCTATTTTCATCCTTGTTCGTTGGTCACAAAGCACTTTAGAAGTAATTCTCCATTCTTACCATCTCGCTTTTATCCTATGTTCTACATATTCATCAATCTCTCAATCCTTGCTAATTATTGAGCTCAGGCAATGGAAAGAATCTCTTTGTGGTATCTCATGGGCTTTAATTCTCACAATAGTTTCAGCTCTTTGTATATGTCTACTAAAGTTGCAATCCATATATTCTCTCTTTGTATATCATAAAGCCTTTGGATTCTAAAGCATTCCGTCATCTCGTGATCTTTGTATTCACACAGTCTCTTGATTCATCTACCAACACTAGATCATCGGCAAACAACATACACTAAGGTACCTCTTCTTGAATATGAGTAGTTAACTCATTCATAATTAGTGGAAAGAGATTAGGGCTTATGGCTGACCCTTGATGCAAACTTATGGTCATTGGCAACTCACCCATCTCTCCATAGACAGTTCTCACGCTTATTACTGCTCCTACATATATATTTTTAATAATTTCAATATAACCTCTTGGAATATTCCTTTTATTTAAAACCCACCAAATTAAGTCTTTAGGTGCCATGTCTTAAAATTTTTCCTATATCGATGAAGACCATATGTAGAATTTTTCTCTTTGCTCGATATTTTTCCATCAATTGCCTAAGTGAGAGGAAGATACCTTTCATAGTTGAATTCCCTGGCATAAAACCATTTTGATTTTCATATATCTTGGTTTTTCTGTCTTGGTTTTGCACCATTATGCTTCATAGTATCACTCATAAGTTTAATCCCACAAGAGTTGGTACAATTTTGTATATCTCCCTTTCTACAACACTTCTTCTCCATTCATCCAAACAATAATAATAGTTATTATAAATCAAAATAGACAAATAACCTTACCAAGAGTGCGGTCTGGGTCCAGGTCCTTACAACCATGTTTACCGATTTGCATTCCTCACTCCAGCTGGTGTAAGTTGGCTAAGGATAGGATTGCAATGGCTTCACCATGTCCTATCCTAGCTTGGCAGTCAGACTTGCTTAGAGTCAGAACTGTGGCTTGAGAGTTCCCAAAAGCTGGTTGTAGACAGAAAAGATAATCTTTTATTTCTGTTGCGAACAGCAGTTCAGCCCTCTTTGGCCTTCGTTTGGGCCCTCTTACTGTGGCCCTTGTCCAAGTTAATGGCTGAGATTTGTGTTGTTCATTTACTTCCCTTACCCTTTCAAACAGTGGAGAGACTAGTTTTGAGCTTGGAATTGTCTGGACTTGCATATCTGAATTATTGAGGGGAGTAATCATACTTGAATGTTTAAGATCCATCGTGATGCCTTATAAGCTAGAGCTAGTCATTGTCATTCCTAGTCCATTTATCTAGAATCATAATTTCACCTTGGTCAAGCTATAGTAAGCAACTTGGGAGATGCAAAGGTATTTACTGTTTGGTGTTAAAATGTGAAATCACCTTGTGATGATGGTCTGCTCATCCAGTTGTAAGTATCTCTCAGTTCCAAGCATAGTTGTCAACTCAGTTCAGATGCATTCAGCTGATCGACCAAAACTATTTGGTTTTTGGTTTACGCACCAAAGTGGACATCCTTAGGGAGGTTTTGTGCAGAAATTTGGTCCTGTTTGGCCAAAATTGCCATTTTGGTGCAATTCGAGAAAATTGAAGATTTAACCTGAACAGACCAAAATTACCCCTTTTCTACTGAAAAAAAAAGAGTCATAGAAGGCCCTTCCATTAAATGACAGTCAGGTCTTTCGCCCCTCAGGGCCTCAACATGAATGGGAAAAGTGTATGAACGAAATCCCAACTGACTGATTGTGGCCTTCAACTCTTCTTTCGTTTCTACATTGTGAAGCTTCCTGAACCTCCTGGGTTAGCTAATTTGCATAGCTTCCAGCTGTACAGGCCTATTTCCTTTTCCTGCCATTATTTCTTCTGCTGTTTCTTTCCAGATGCAGAACCTCTACAACTTCCTGCAGCAAGAAAGCAATTTGCTGCTCTAGAAAAATACTAGAGGAGGATCCCCACCTGATATAAGCTGTTATAAGGATTACCATTTGATCTTTCTTTTATTTTTTTTTTATTTTGGTGAGGATTACTATTTTTCATATTTTTATGTTTTTAATCCTTCTATAATTTTCCAAAATGGAACTCCTGCAACAAAACAAATTTAAATGCCAAACCAGGTGAAACATTTCAGCTTAGAGTCAGAAGGATATTGAAATCTACAGTTCCAAGTGATCTGCTGACCGTTCGATGAAAATGCGAAGATGTTTTCAACTTTTAACGTTTTAGAAAATAGTTCTGGTACTATATGGAGCATTGTTGTAGATCATGTACACATTAATAACTGTGGAATTTTTTGGACGTGCAGGCAATGTTTTTCTTAAGCATGGCTCAGAATTGCGTCTCATACCTCGAGATCGAGTTGGAACTCCAGATACATGCTTTTAGATGTGATACTATCTGTTCAAATTAAGAGGCTCTATATACTTGTCGTATCACTGTCTTATTCCAATAAATGTCACTGTTTTGAGTATTTAACATGCTGTTCTTGCTTCTAACAAGTGAGTTTATAGTGTTGGTGGATATAAAATTAACTATGGCTTAAACAAGCTGAAAATTACTGTTCAGACTCCAGTCAGAACACTCATCATCATCATCGTCATCAAAGTCTTGTCCCAACTATATTGGACCCGTCTATACGAATTCTGTTTCTCCATTCCAATCTATTCAAGTCAGAACACTATAGTTGCTAATATTAAAACATTGTTTGTTTGGATGATTGGCCTGTTTGGTTAGAACATGACTGGGTGATGTATATGGTATCTATGGTGCAAAAATAACCCTGATTTCCAACCCTAATAACCTCTATCAGCAAAAGATTTTTTCCATTTAATTTTTGTCCTTACTCTGTCATGTATTGATTGATTCAGCTTATTTAGCTATTGTGCGAGCCTGTTAAACATCAGTGGCTTGCTTTTGGGTTCGAGGACTTGAATTTGTGAATCACCTAATCTAAGACTTCAGTCAAGATCAGATGGCGAGCCTCATTTTTTATGCATTTTTAGGAGGTGGTTGATCAAGTGGGGCTGCATTCGAACTAACATTGTAATGAGGAATGGAGGGGTGATGCGGGCCGGGCAAGATAGAAGATAGGAAGATAGGGGGAAAACTTGGGCTCTCATCAAATTCCAAATGAGGAGTTATTAGGGATCTCGTGGAGAATTCGAAGAAAACGTAGGAAACTATTCATTTTCATTAATCATCAACCATTATTAATTAGCCAAAGAGGTTTTACATCATTATACAGGAATAGAAATGAACCTAGGACTAATCTAGATAATCCAAACACATTGATAGCAATGATTAAAATATCCCACTAAAATAACTTAAAACATAATTAAACATGTTAAACAATATAAAAATTTAACATTAAATGAATGGGTTGGGCCTAAAAGCTTGTTCTAAGTAGATGGGTTGTGCCCGCTGGCGGGTTGACCCACGGGACAATGGGTTTGTCCTGCAACAGATTCTTCCCTCGGAGAGAATTCGATCTCGAATTTTGTAGAAGTCCTTCGATTGAAAGTCAACCATATGAGCTTTCGATATGCACTTGATCCTTGGTTTCGGTGCATGGCTTGAAGGCTTGGTTCAATATTCTTGATTCCGACATGATCTTCCACGTAGAAGTACAAGGGACGTGTTGCTTCATCTGATGTTTGACTTAAGCACGGATGTGTAATTTGACCATTAGATGCGTCCCTTGTTTGCTTTGGACTTGTAGATCACAAGCTTCTATTGTCAATAGTCTGTCCCCTAAGATGAAATCAATGTGGGGAACTTCAATTAGTTGCTGAAGTTTTTGAGAAATGTATATTTCTTCAGTTGAGATAGGCTTTTCTGAATGTGGTTTTGCAACCATATCCATCGGATTTTCAGTTCGATTGCTAACCATATTCAAGTCTTCAACTTTCTTTGTTGCCTGCATCTATTGATCAACATAGTCCATAAAAGGCAATTCAGAGACAGCTGTAGTGATGGAAGCTTTGAATTTTGTTCTTGCATCTCATCAATGTTCATATTACACTCATGCTGATTTCCATTATCATCATGACGTCCCATCACCATGACGGGACGTCTTGATTTTTTCAATTCATTGATTTCCGCATATTGCTCCTTCGGTTCCTGCTATAAAGCAATCATCCATGCAATCATGTCTTGCATTTGCTTGGCAAATTGTCCCACGGTAGCATTGCATTGGGAGGAATCTTAAATCGGCTTTTCAACACCAGTTTTTTAATTCATTTGCCACGGTCTATGCAATATGTGCTTTTGTGGATTGTTAAAATTTTCGTTTTAGAGGCTTGAAAACTTTCATGCTAATCATGCGCTCAACACGAATTGCTTATCTACTTGTTTCCTATTTGGCCTTACAGTCTTCAATATTTTCCAATATGCTTGGCCTCAAATCTCAGAGAAATCCAAGTATATATAATATTGTTTATTCTCCTCTAATCTACATGCTCTTTGCAATCATGAAAATTATTCGAAATACTCATCAATTGTCAATTCTCCTCGTCTTGATTTAAGAAAATTGCTCAAAGGAGGTTGGTTTCACTCTCATAATACCATGATTTGTATTTATTTTTATACATAACCCTTTGAAGTTGATCAATGTAGTCCTCATTTTGCAACCTCATTTTGACTTGATGAGGAGGGGCTTTCAAATTTATTGCTCATAAAATATTCTAGACTGACTTGATATGTAGATATGAATGACAGAAGTATATTGGTGAAACCGGATCGTTGATCCGAGTCCAGATGGTAAAGATCTTGTTGCTTAAAGATGAATTGCTAAAAATATGGTTGAATCTAGGCTTTACGTTTTGCCAATTTGAGTTGGGTGATCTGAGCTAATGTTGGCTTGGGCCTGGGTTTCTGAACCTGATCAACTATGGCTTTAGTCCTTGGACCCTGCAGTGGGTCAGGTTGGGTTGAATGGATGCCCAACTAATTGGAGATGTACAGGTCAGGTCCACCTGAACTCAGGCCCAGAATTTAGGGCTCACTCGAGCAACGAGGGACAGGCACGTATGAGCAAGGGAGTCTCCCCTCTGACAGTCTAGACCCTTTCGCTGTTGTCTAGAGTGCTTCTACTGGTACCATGGTGGACTAATCTAAACCATCCAAACATATTGATCGCAAGGATTAAAACATCCTATTAAAAAATTTTAAAATATAAATAAAAGAGGTAAATAATATAAAAATAACATAAAATGAATGATTTGGGCCTAAAAGCTTGGTCAAGACTGATGGGTTGAGCCCACTGGCGGGTTGACCCATTGGGACCATGGGTGGGTTTGTCTTGCTTCACATTGTACTCTCATTTTGATTCAGGAATGATATGATTAAAACCCACATCAGAACCCTTCAATTGTTTTCACATTGAAACTTGGAAACATTCTCATTGAATCAATACTTGGATAGCAGGTCTGAGTTTCATGCATGATAATGTAGCAGTTTAAATGTTAGGAATGCTCTCATATCAAGACTCTTGAGGTCATTATAAAACAAAAATATCAAGACTACTGAGGTGGGAGAAATATCTGGGCAGAAAGCCACTTGCATGGTAAACCTTCTGCAACATCTGTTTAAAAGCGTGTTTGGCCTAGGTTCCAGGGCATGGGGCATGTTTTCTTTTCTGCAGATGGTGGGTGAGGTAAAGTATCAAGGATCAAGGATGCAGATGTACAAAGGGGTCTCTAATCAAATACATGAAGTGATATTTTTGTTTTAACCACATCATGGCCTTCTAATGTTGAACACAGGTTGGATATACATGATAATGTGCTAAATATATATATTTTTTTAAAGAGAGAGAGTAATGCAAAATGCGGGTAGCGCGTGTTTTAATTATGTGGTTACTAATGGTTCCCTAGTTGAGAACAGCCCATAGAACAATCGGCGCAAGATTGATGGACACTGACCTGCAGTCCTTATCACTCAAAAAAGAAGAACTATGACGATGAAAGGGAGAAAAATGAAAGAAGAAAAAGATATTCTCCAGTTACCAAAGGTGCAAACTGGTCAAATCTAGGGAAAATCACGGTGGATCCGTACTGTATCCATTTTCATAGATTAGGGGCCCGTTTCTTTCCTAAAATTTCTGAAATTCATGTCTGGTGGCTGTTTGGAATTCTGAAATGCTGGAGTTCTAAAATGCTGCTGAATCCTGTCATTTCTAAATTCCTTGTTTCATTTATACCTGAATTTCTACTGGAGAATTTCTGAATTCCTGAATTTCCTGAATTCCTTGTTTCATAGCTAAAAAGATTTTTTACTAGAATTTTACTGTATCAAAACTGCATCCACCATCCAGACTGATAAAACATAATAATAATAATAATAAAAAAAAAAAGCTACTAAACTTCTAATTAATTTCTTACGGGTAAAACATCCATTGATAGGGCTTTGCATCCCCTTTATCCAATCAGCAACCAAAGATGGCCCCACATTTGGACAAAAATGGGGTACCACAGACTGACCCCAAGGTGGGCCTCACAACCTGATGAAAAATAGTTGGACCACCATTCCCAATGGAAAATGAGAACCTACACTTCACTGATAAAGAGATGGATTCACCAAACAAAAGAGAAGAATATCAGAATCTCCATCACCAAAAAGAAAAGAACAAGATAAAAAAATAGAGAAAAAAGTGGTTAAATGAGTTTTACATTCAAACCACGTCTAACCTGCCAAACATAATATAGATCTTAAGCAGTCATCTATAAGTACCAAAGGTCTTCATATCCATCCACACAACATAATATGATAATTACAAACATCCAAAAGTAAATAGTTTTCCTACCACCATCCATCACAACAAAATAAGTAGTAATTTGTTCCTAATCATCAAAAGAAACTACCATCCATTTTCATCAAAATACAAACTTCTGTTCTGTTTAGGTCTTAACGAAATTCCAATGAGATGTCAAGTAGATGAACCTTGATTAAAGTTCATCTCCAACCTTTCTAACTTCATGTCATCATCCAAACTCATGAATGTCACTGCAGTTATGTGATCACGAACAAAGAAGTTAATTACTGCCATTTTCATATGTCGTGGTATGCTTGCAAGCGAAGTAACAGCTGCTGTAATCTTTGGAATTATGTTGTCATGCGGATTCATTTGGTCCGCAAGAGCATAAACAGCATTTGCAACCCTATCCAATGTTTCTTTTACTTCATCGCTCGTCTTAGACTTATTCTTCTTGCTGGTCCTGCTTGTGCTAGTTTGTCTTGATGGGATGGATGTACGCCTTGGTGAATTTACACTAGGTTGAGGCAGATTAGGCTCATCCATATCATCCAATCCATGTGGCTGGGTCCCAAGACTCTCATTAATGTATTCTTCATCCATCTCCGTTTCTGGAGCATTGGTCTGGCTCCTTTCAATTCCAGTCAAGGCTATTTCACCTTCGGCAATATCATCAGCGATGAGATCATGAATCTCCTCATAGAATTTTACTGCAATACGTTTGTACTTCGCTAACTTGCTCTTTGCCTGTATCAAGTTCATTTAGTTAGAATGTAATTCATTGAATATAAAGACATGAATTAAATATTGTAATAAAAAAATATAACTTATATGCTAAATTTACCTGCTCCAAGTTGTCCCAGACATCATCTTCAGCTGTTACCATCTTGAGGGTATCGTCCCATCCGAAACCAGACATGCTAAGAAGTTG
Source organism: Camphora micrantha (assembly GCA_003546025.1). Taxonomy (NCBI): domain Eukaryota; kingdom Viridiplantae; phylum Streptophyta; class Magnoliopsida; order Laurales; family Lauraceae; genus Camphora; species Camphora micrantha. The sequence continues at coordinate 36,790,833 of QPKB01000004.1, read as the reverse complement.
TTTCACTTCTCTATATTGTGTCCGCCAATTTTTGTACTTATTCTTAGCATTGCTTGCAGTGGGTTCCAATCCAGTTTTTTCTCTTACCTTTGTTATAGCTTCCTCCCAACAAGCATTATTAAATTTTGTCTCAACCTTTCTTCCCGCAAGTTTCATTTCTAAAAGCGTGTCCATTAACACCCTTTCCGCTCTTGGATTCCATTTGAAATTATCCTTTCTCTGTGACCCTAATGAGATGTGATCATAGGTAATTGTTTAACTCTTTTATCATGAAAGTGAACTAAATACTGCCAATTTATATGTCATAAAAAACCATGAAGACTTGATGAAAGAAAGTTATCAAAGAAAGATTTGATAAAACAACTATACATTTTCATGAACATATAAACATTGCCAAAAAATAACTACACATTGACTGTTAAGGGACCTCTTGACATCATAAAAAACAGTCGAACAAAAATAAATCCTAATTCATTGACCATGCAAAAAGTCATGCAAAAAGATATCTTTCTTGCTGCCTTTATCATTGGTTACTTTCTCCTTGTTGCTGCTCATAATCATACCACATTTGCTCAGCAATTGAGTCCCGAAATGCTTGCCAAGTTTCTCTACTGGAACTTGGGACTGTCTCTGAGTTTCTACTCTTTCTCAAGGGAGGATCAGCTCTAGATGTTGTTGCCATGGAAATTATTTCAAGTATTGGGTCTCCTGCATTATACATAACTATGTGGTTGTGGAGAACAGTAGAAGCAATAACAATGTCTCGCTGGGTGGTCAATGAATAACCGTGCGGCATACGTAAAATCGAAAAGCGATTCTTAACAACTCCAAACACTCGTTCTATGGTGGTACGTAATGAGGAGTGCCGCAAATTAAAAAGTTCTCAAGAATTAACTGGAGGACATTCCTCAAACTCTCTCAGATGGTAACGCACACCTCTATAAGGTGTCAAAAATCTTGGCGCATTACCAAAACCAACATCCACTAAATAAAATTTACCTACACATGCAAATTAATTATGACTAAATTAGACTTGACTTAAGTGTGTATATACATCTAAAATGTGCATATAAATAGTTGTAAAGTTTCATTACCATCTGACACTGCTAGTCTATCACCTCTGTTTAATGTAGAGAAAAGCACAGTAGCATCTGCTGCAGATCCTTCCCATCCCGCAAGCACATAGTGAAATAACATGTCAAATCCGCATGCCATAAGACAATTTTGCGATAGTTGGCCATGCCTATTTCGATATTGAGCTTGCAACGAAAATGGTACATGAGCGGGCACATGTGTACCATCTATTGCACCTATGCAGTCCTATTGATCGAACAAACAAGTTATGTATAATAACAAATTGTCAAATACTTATTCATACTTAGTTATAAAAAAAAGAGAGAACTAATAAATGAACTAACCTTAAAATATGGATAGAATCTAGTGTTTGTCCTAATTTGCAAAGGAGTTGGGGAATTATCTGGAACTTGAACATAATCTGGATACAGCTTGCAAATTGCATTTAGTACTTTATGAAAATATCGACTAACAGTGGCACCTGAATGGTTGAACCGATTAGCAATGACCCTGTTAGTAACATTATGGGCCAATGTATGGAGAAACATTACTAATTGCTCATCCACAGTCATTGCTCGTGTGTTTTCAAAGCAATTCCCGTTGCATAAGTGTATCGCGTAATTTCATAAAACAATCGGGAGTCATACGCAAATTTTCATGACACCGAGGCCCGTCACTGGATAATAGCTCCTTCACCCACTCTTCTCCCGACAAATATGAAATATGTCGTTGTTTTCTAGGTCGTTCATCTTCTAAGGATAGCCACAATGCAACCAACTGACAACATGCTACCACGGCGGCGACAACAGCAGGTATAAATCATCTTTTGCGTGATTCTGTTGTAATGTAATACTTATGCATAAATACAAGAAAGCGATGCAAGAATAAAACGACATTGCAGCTATCCAATGATCAAATCACACTATTTTGTTTTTACTATGGAATCACTAAATTCATATTAAATTCAGGTTTGTGGAAGAAACAATACCTTCCATTGAGTGTTAAGCGAATAAATCTCACTAATAATTGGTGACTTTCTTATGCCCAATCCTGTAATGGAAAAACAACAATCAGCCAACCCACAAGAAAAAAAGGTCAGCAAAGTGACTAGTGCCACATACATCTTATATCTAGAGGAGCAATTGCTTTACATCCTTTTGAAAAGTTGAATAGTTCTTCTAACTATAAAAGGGGAAACTATTTGTATTCATGTTTAACCTAGGGATACTGCAAAATGAAAATGGAAGAAAGAGGAAGTAAAAAGTTATAGCTTTGACAAATTTTATGATTTTACAGACTTATGATCTCTAGATTTCTCATAAATGCATAGACTTTTTGGTATTTCTCATACTGTAGGCCTATATTGTATTCTTATGTGTTGGTTGATTGTATTAGAATTTATTAGAGCCAATTTAGGTGATTGTTGGTATTTGGTTGTAGTTTAATACATTTTAAACTATGACCTCTAAGTTGCTTGCCATATGAATGGTTAAGATTAGAAGAAGAAAAATCAAGGGCTAGTTCATTGACTTACTACTATATAGTTTCTATACATATCTTATCGATAGTGCACAAGTTAGTGAGAAAGGTGTAGACTATAGAGTTTTCATGTTTTGATACCTGGTATGTGTGGTTTATTTGTAATGTTAGCTTTATTAAGGCCCAAGTCCAAGGAAGTTGTCTCCCTCTTATCACATAAGTTGAGCTAGTCTAAAGAGTTGTCACACCCCAAAAAACACAGCAGTTGTTTAGCCCCAAAACACAATTGTAGCATTGGCCAACGCAATAGTATCAAGTATCAACAACACAAATCAATCCATCTTCCACATCATTATGCAATCATCAAACCCAGGTCTCAAACTAGAAACACAAATAAAAAAAAGCAAGCACATACATCATCAGGAAGGAAATTAAAAAAAAAAAAAAAAAAAAACTTAATCTTCTTTTATTAAGGACTGTGGTTGGTAACAAATGACCTATTTGTATTGCTAACTACAATAGTAATCAACATGCTTTACAGATTTCTTATTTAAAAGATAAGTAAACCAAGAAACTCACTAGTTCTTAACTCAGGCGTTTCATCAGTCACTTTACCTCATATACAACTTGCCCTTAAATCCACTAAAATCAGATTAAAAAACAGCAATAAAACTTCCATGTTACATTATTTCCCACTCACTCTCCTAAAAAATCCTAAACATTCCCCTCTACAAGCATAAAAATCTTCCCCTACATGTTGTAACCCAAGAAAACTGCAATACCTAGCCCCCTGAAATCCTATCAAGCCAATAATTTACTATCATAAATTAGCCCCAACCCTTACCCAACCAAACCCCTAATTTTCCAAAAAAAAAAAAACAAGAAATTTTTTTTTTCAACCCTGTCATAGTTCCAAACATCAGCATTACTTGTTGTTCCTGTTCCCCATACATGCACTAACCCATCCATCGGCAAACTCAACAATTTCAACCCTGTTTTGGCTGCCATACAACAGAGTGCAGTATTTTGTTTCCAATTCAACACCATCCAGCACTTTTTTCAATCCTCATTCAAGTTCATAAATCTTGTGTCTTTCATTTCATCAGTTTCAAAAGGAAAAAAAAAAAAAAGAAGAGAGTTGGTCAAGATTTTTGACAGGAAATGGGGAAGAAAAAAATAAAATACAAATTTGGTTCTGGTTGTTGGATCTGATTTTTGACAGGAAATGGAGTAGGAACAGAAAACACAAATATGATTTTTGACACAAATCAAATCAGAGTTGATCTGATCTGGTTCTGGCCTCTCCAAATCTGGTTCTGGCCTCTCAAAAAAAAAAAAAAATGCAGATCTGGTTCTCCATCGTGCCATCTCCATCTCCAAAAAAATCCTAAACCTTCTCAAAACAAATACCAAAAACAGATGACAGAAAGAGGAAAAAACATCATAGTAATAATCTACAGGTGTTGAAGAAGTAGAATCTAACCTCCTCTCTCCTTGTCGTGGCCTGATGAAGAAGATCCAAAGTGACCGTTTGGGTGCCGGAGCTATTCTGCAAGAGACCCCGGAGTTCCTGGTTGCTGCGGTTTTTTGGAATGCCCGAGGAGGTGTGGGATTTGGGAATTCCAGAGTTTTAGTATTTGCAAATGCTGGAATTCCTGGATGCCAAGAATTCCACTAAAGAAACATGGAATTTCTGACAGGAATGCCGGAATTCCCAGACAACCGAAATTCCTGGCAGAAAATTTCAGGAAAGAAACGGGCCCCTAGGTCTGTTTCTGACAAAGAACCTATGTGTTGACTTAGGATCTAAATGCATAGATCGGAGAACAAAAGCCTCAAGCGCAAAATTTTAAACTAATTATACGTATAGAGCATTGTGAGAACCTGATCTTTAATTTTTGGGATTAATGTTATTTTAATTATAGATTAATTTATCTAAGTGGAATTAGTATTTGTTTGGTTGAGTTCGTGAGATAGAATGATTTTTCATTAGTTTTGGAAAGTTTTGAGGGCCAGTGGACCCAGACTTTGACCGTTAAGTCCTACTTGTTTTGCGTGATCAGTTTGGAGAGATTCTTTGTGATTCCCAAAAATTCTCATTTTGGCTTCGTTTGACTAATCTCATCATTCCCTACAACTTTCGTGTTCACTCCGTATCCATTCAAAGATCCGAAAATTAGTTTTTCCAGCCCTAGGGGTAAATTGGTCTTTTCACATTGAATCTGGACCCAAATTTCAAAATTCCAGAACCATGTCAAATATATACTTTTCGGAAATTAGATTTTATGACGAACAACTTTATCTTCTTCGTCGAACTCATATGGGACCCAGAAATCGATGTTTTAATCCAGACAAGTTTAAGTGATGGTGGGGCCCACACCCACCCTCTTATAAAAGGATCAGCCCTCTCCATTGTTCTCCATTCGTTCCAGCACTTAGTGAGGGAGAGGAGCTTCAACTCCTTAGGGCTTTTGCCCTTTTTCTCTTCTTCTTCTGGCTTCCTCTCACAAAATCCACCTCCAAACCTTACAAAAAACGAGATTGGAGCTCAATTTCTTCTTCTCCATCCTTCTAACTTCCCATGGACACCATTATTATGCAAATCTTTGCTGGGCAACCCCTATTTCAAGCTCATTCTTGTTGAGTGATGGCCCTAGAGGTAAGGACTTCTTTCCATCTTCTATTGTTGAGCAATGGCATCCCCTTAGGTCATATTTCTTAACTTGTTTGAACCCAGTCCTTATCCTTGATGAATTACCATTTCTAGGGTTCTAAATGGGTTGTATTTTGGGTTTTTTTGTGTAGCTTGGAGACCTTTGGCTTGGAGGAGTGATTAGAGCTTATTTTTTACTAAGCTTGGACCTAAGGTAAGTGGATGAATATATATTTAGAAAGTTAAATGATTTTTATGAGAAATGTATATGATTTCACTATTCATTCTTAACTTGCATTGAATTTTTGAAATAAATGCTCATGCAACTTGTTAGCTTGTTTAACCCTTGAAAATGTGACATCATGGCCTTTCATTTATTGCCTTTTAGGGCTAAAATGAATGCTTGTGATTGGCAGATTTCTCTTCTCTTGTGGTTTGACGAGTTGAAGAAGGAGGTGAATGGATAGTTGTTTGTAAAAGTCTTGATATGGAAGAAGTGTTGAATATAGAATTGGAGGAGCTTTTTAGCTCACTTTGTTGCAAGGAAATGAATGAGGAATGAAGAAAACCGATTGGAAGAGAAAATGCTCAAATCTGAACTCAATGGGAATTTCCCGCAGCTGGTGGTCAGCTGGCGGTCACCTATCGGCTAGCCACTTGATGACTGGCGGCTAACCGAACTAGGTTCGGTCACAATTCCAGAGAGCTGCTTTTCCCTTCCGAAGGCGTGGTCAGTCAGCAGCTAACCACCGGCCAACCAAACTAATTTCGGTTCCAATTCCAGTATGCTGCATTCTCTCAGCCCAATCACGATCAGCCACACGGTCATCTAGTGGCTAACCGCTTAACCCAGCGGCGGCTAACCGCCAGGTAATCGACCTTGCCCAGGAATTTTAAATTGAAGAGAAATGAAGGGGGCTTCCGTCCCAATCGTTTGTGAACCCTTTTAGAGAGTGATGGGTACTGTTTACCCAGAGACATGTGGGAAGCTCGTTTGAGAAAGGAACTAAATCACGAACATTCATTTGATGTCTTGAAATTTCCTAAGATGTATAAGAAATAATTAACTAATGGGCACAAATATATCTTATCAATATATTCAAGTTTCAAAAACTGGAGAAAAAAAATTAACTTCGCAATTTGACCACATAAAATAGACAATAATTAATAAGTCAGAAGAAGTTTATTCATTCAAAAGATAAAAGTCAATATTACATATATAAAAAGAAAATGCATGTAAACCAAAGATTCTACATGGTTTGCTCCATCTTTGGTTGATCCGCGCTCCGCCATAGATTGCAACACGATTCCAAAACATTCGAACCGCACTTCGAGAACGGTTAATCTCCAAAAATGTTGATCTACATTTTTAGAGCGGGATCGAGAAGGCTGAGGGGCAGTTTTGAGTACTAAGATCAGGATCCTGTGTCAACTAGAAAAATCATGTATAGATCACAATGGTATAAAAAGAAAAGAAAAGAAAAGAAGAAAACACATTCCTTGAGAAGGAGATCAAATGCGGAGAGAGAGGCGTTCATAGACAGGAGTAGAGGAGATGAGAAAAGAGAGCGGTTTTTCATAATATAATCAATTTTGTGAGAATAAATATAATACAATAGTAATAACAATTGCAAACCCCTAACAAATAAAATTAACAATCGTAGGTAACAATAATCCCCAATCTCACACAAACAACAACGTCATCTGAATTATTAGTTGAATCAAACCAATGGTCTAACTTTCTGACCGATACCAGTCGAGGCCGAGAAAAGACCATGGCGAATTGGAGGCAGAAGGCTTAAAGGAAAAGGGTCAAGAGCATGGAAGCAACGAAAGGAATTACATATTTGAGGTTTGGTAAAATAGTCTTGCATGTATGTGGGAAACCCACAACTAATACTTTATTTCCCAGAATCCAACCCATTCCTCCCAAATTACACAAGTTGGAAAAGAAACAAAAACTCAAAACCCATAATTAGTTATTCTCTAAATTCAGGAAAGCAAATGTTAGCAAAAAAAAGGTAAAAAAAATTAAACACCTACCAATGTTAGTCGAAGCCGAGAAAGGCAATGACAAACTAGTGGAGAAAGCTTGAAGGAAAAGGGCGAAGGGCATGGAAGCATCAAAAGGAATTGCATATTTGAGGGTTTGGTAAAATAGTCTTCCATATATGTAGGCCCCACGATATGCAACAAAGCATGATATACATTTGAGTACGATATACGAGCTGAGTGAGGTGCAAGGTGCGGGTATCATGTACCAATACAAGCAAGTATAATGTGCAAGTGAGCATGATGTATAAGAGGGCATGAATAAAAGCGAGTGAGATATACAATGAATGCACATGATTAACCTAAGCAAGTTATTGTATTAGGTAGACCATGAAAGGTAGCCTAGTGGGTCAACATTGGCATGTTATGATTGGGCTATACAAACCAAGGCGATGTCAAGTCTAGCATTCGTCTAGGTTTGGGTCCGTCGTGACTTCACTCATGACTAGGATTACTTAGGGGACGGTTTACACTTATTGTTGCATGATTATTCATCCGAACCCTCTTAAGGTCCTCGCTTATAAGTGGAGTGACAATCCCTCATAAAGAATAGGTTCTCTACTATACGTTTAAGTTCTAATATAAGGTTGGACTCATAGAGCAACGACAAGGTTGAATAAGTCCAAAAGGACAAGATAAGGCGTAAAGGTCTTATATTAGGCCTAACAAGACCAACCCAATCATACTCAAACGAACAATATTTTAGTATGATAGAGTGGTCCCCGAAATGGGTAGACAAGGGAAAAGTCACATCCGGCCAACTTGAAAGGCAATAGTGCAAAGGATGTATCCTCATCGACCAAGAAGACCATACCAAGGATCTAGTCAGGCTAAAGAGAAGAAGCGGACAACGAATGTGCGCTAAGCTCTAAGGACCAACCCAACTTGTCAAACACTTATACACTAGCTCACCCCTACCAAGCTAAGGTCCCTGAGGTTCATACTAAGTCAAACAGGGCCAACGAGCAAGAAACAACACTATTCAACTCTAGCAAATCCTATGATCCTGAATGTCTTGGATTACGAGTTTCTTAGTGCTTTTAAAGGTTGTTGACATTCAAGGTCCTACGTTCTAGCACCCTTGACTTAGTGTTGCACTACACATGTTTTTGGACAGCCGGAGGTGGATGTTATCTCAAGACATCATCCATGTCATTGGTCTCAAGTCAACGTAAATAGGTGAATCCATTGGTCCATTTTCCAAATTCTAAGGTTTAAGGTCTCCTAGCCTTATGGAAAATTGGGTCTAAAATTATTCATTGATCAAATGGTAGGTCAAGAAAGGACCCACAGTTCACTAGAAATGAGCTCTAAGTCATCAAGAAAGAAAAAAGGCCAAGAAATAGTCCAACCCTACTGCCTAAGCAGGTAAACCTCCGAGTGCACAGAACACTCAGCTGGGTCGGATTTTGAGGGCAGTTTGGGGGTTTTATGTAGTGTCATAGTCATATATATATATATATATATACACGCACTACCCTAATGTTGTCTATTATGTGTTAAGTTCAAGATCTTGCCACTAGAAGCGTTAAAAAGGAATGCATGACCCCCTCTTGTAGAAGGAAGGGCCTTTTTTTTTATTATTTGAAAGTTTCACATTGCAATGCCTAGTGTTTTGATATAGATCATTTAAATAAATAAAGGAGAAAGAAAAGTGCCAACTTGAAAAAAATACAAAATTGAATAAATGCGAAACAAAACATGTAGAACTATCTTAAAATAATAATTTATGATAATTCAATATTGAGATCTCAAGACTAAAATCAATATAAATTACAATAAAATGATAACACGGTATTTGAAAATTATACTCACAATTTCATAAAAAAAGAGAGACCTTGCAGTAGGATGGAGGGCAACAACTTACAAATTTGATAGATGATAGGACATGCAAGGGATAAAGTAAACAATCAGAAATTAGAAAAGGAATAGTATCTATAAAAGCCTTCCTAAAGAGATCAAGGAATCATGGAAAAGAAGTAAGATCGTGGAATCAGTATAGAACAAAAATAAAGGAAACAAAATAAAAAATGTAGGAGTCAGTACAAAGAATAAGAGGGGAGAAAGGAAAGCACCGTCAATACTACATGAAGTAGAATCTAGATTTGATAACCGGAGGACGTCAAAGATGTAACCATAGGCACCATTTCTGTTGTGGAAATACTATATCAATTAATAAGAAGGAAAATTGAAGTTGGAGAAGAATGTTAACCGTATGAGATAGAGGACATTAAAGGGGAGTTATGATTTCTTCCTTAGATGCAGAGGATTAAGTGGGAAATAGAGATCAGAGAGATAAACCAAAGTTGCCAAGAGTAGTTATGGATTTTGATACAAACTTTCTAGCATTCCTCGAGCCACAGTGAAAAGATATAAATCATTGCTCAAAGAGGAAGCTTAAAAGGTTGAAATCTCAGATGGGAGATTGCACCAAATAGAGAACTGTTAATGGAAAATCAGTGATGATCATTTTATTGAATACACTACTTTAAATACAGAGGCTACCTACTTGCATTCCAACAACGGAAAAGCTCAATGTGCCACCAAAAATGCTAACTACTTACCTACGTGTCTGACTCATTCAAAGAGAATCCTAGTCAACAGTTTCTACTATTCTGGAACCTTTTAACATAATAGATTCTGGACCCTTTATATGGCCTACCTTAAGAAGGTGTAAGTATAATGCATCAAATTGTGAGTTGGTGCACCAGAAATTTGATATGTATCAATCCACCCCCCTGGACAAACGTTGTCTACAAGGTTAGCACTTGAAAATATCTGTATTTTGCACCTCTGCTGAATTCATCGTCATTATCCTCAACTTCAAAAATGTCAACACCTGTAATCATCTTCAACAACTGTTGCAAGATAGTAGCTAGATGGGCGTTCATTCAACTAAGTGACCAGAATTGGACATTTTGCCACCATTTGTGTAATGTAAAACCAAACCAGCTGATCTAAAAAATGTTAGGATCGGAAATACACGCACGATCTACGAGACAATCAATCCACCAATCAAACAATCAATCCACGAGACACGGACTTACGTGGTTCGGCAAGGTAGCCTACGTCCACGGGAGATTCATGACGTTCACTATTATTGGAGATTCCCACAAGAGTACAAGCACACACTGTCTCTCTTGTTCTCTCTCAATTTCACCATTAGTACAATGCTCTCACCACCTAGTATATATATATGAAGCCCTAAACCTCTAGACACCCATAACCGTCGGATCTGCCTTATAGCAGATGATCCAGATTAAACCGACATATTACAAATAAGTCCCCGTAATTAAATAAAGTCTAGAGCAGGCTTCACCAATGCATCAAAGAATGGCAAGCAAGTACAATGTATTTATGATTGAGAACAAGAAGATAAATAATGTTACACTAAGTGATTGTATGAGTTTCCCTATAAAGAATGTTCCACAAAGCTCTAAAACGAGAGAGGTTGCGTTCTTTATGTCTGTCACCATATTCTTTGGCTCCTTTGCTTCTTCCACCACTATTTGCATTATTACAATACTTAAAAAAGAGATCAAGATGCTGCTTTGTTCCATTTTATAGTGGAGATATGGCAGGTGATGCAGGTCTATAAGCATAAAGGTCTCTCCACCCAAGTACTCATTCTGGCCTTGCCTCGCCTCGTAGACGTCCAAGCCCTTCCCTGGGTTCTCAGTCGAGGTGGCCACCACAGCCAGGTTTGTTGTCAACCCGAAGATGGGCTTGTTAAACAACTCCCATGCCCGCTTCAAGGCCTCACGGTCAAACTGGTGTGCCTCCACCTCCATCCACACCATTATTGTCATCTTCTTATTTGAGTCCCTGTAGATCGGCTCCATTGCTTTGCGTGTATACTCATGGCTTATGTCCTTCACAATTGCCCTTAAGTCAATTAACTTGAGATCACCATCCTCAAGAGCTGGGGCCTGACCAAATGGAATTTGAGATGGAATGCTCTTTATTGTGATCCCCAGCCGCTATGTTGAAAGGGACAAACTTGAACTCAAGCTCTTTCTCTTGAGGCAAATGATAACCCTCATTGTGGCCAACATAGTGTTGCTATGGAATTTTAGACCCATCATAACCGCACAATTCACATCCATTGGATCACCTTCATCAACATGAACAATGACCTCCCTAGTGGTAGGATCTAGGGTTGGAAAAGTTTTCCCTAATGCAACATCAACAAGCTGTCCATTGATTAGCAATTGGGTATAATTCATTTGAACAGGTGGCGTGATTGGCTCTTCAGGTGCGGAAGCTATTCCATACCTGCAAATTCCTCTAGCCAAATTAGAATTCTAGCCAGTCATCGGACAGCTTCCATCAACACCCTGCAGATTAACAGTTATATTGTCTTTAGCTTTTGCCACGCTATGTGCAGCTTGGAGATTCTCTAGGCATCGTAGTATCTCGGTTAACAACTTGCCATGGTGTTCATAGGTATCTTTTAACTCGATCTGAGAACGTTGTAGGTTGTGCATTCCTTCTTCCATTTGAGCACCAAATGTGTTTGTCCTCCATATCCGGATCGAACTGCTCTGATACCAATTGATACGAACTTTCCATTCCTCGAGCAATAGTGAAAAGATATAAATCACTGCTTAAAGAGGATGCTTAAAAGGATAAAATCTCGGATGGGAGATTGCACCAAACAGATAACTGTTAACGGAAAATCAATGATGATCATTTTATTGAATGAACTACTTTAAATACAGAGGCTGCCCACTTACATCCCAACAACAGAAAAGCTCAACGTGCCACCAAAAATGCTAACTACTTACCTACGTGTCTAACTCATTTAAAGAGAATCCTAGTCAACAGTTTTCACTATTTTGGAACCTTTTAACATAATAGATTCTGGACCCTGTATATGGCCCACCTTAAGATGGTGTAAGTAATGCATCAAATTGTGAGTTGGTGCACCAGAAATTTGATATGTATCAGATTTTAGTTTAGGCCTTAAAGAGGTGACTGACTTAAGGAGAAAGATGAAGAGTGGCATTTCCTTTTAGAAGAGTTAAAGGAAGATGAAAGGGCGTGGCTTGAGCATTAAAAGGCTAATGTGGATTTATGTATCCAAGTTTAAAAACTCCAAAACATGCATGAAAAACAAGTTTCAAAAGTTATAACACCATGCATGAGAAAATTCAAAATTTCAAGATTTTCAAAATCAATGCATGTGTGAAAATTCAAATGATTGTAAAATGATCATGCATCCATCAAATTGCAACGCCCAAAGTCCCTAACAAGTTGAGGGAAATGGTGAAAAGGAAGGAGTTTAGGCTTTGTAGATAAAGTTTCCTGAATTTATAAAAAGGGGCTTTAGGGACTAAAATGAAAATGGGCTTTTTGATGGGTTTTGGGTCGCTAAAATACGATGAGCCCAACTTGATGGATGGAGTGCATAAAGAGAACTACCCAATACACCCGACTACATTAAGTTTTTGAAACTATATCTAGCCCCTTCTAGTTTTCCTAAATTTACAAAATACCCCCTGTTACCCTTAAACCACCCCGAGACTTACAGAAACTATTCTTAAGACTAAAACTAATGTGTTAAGCTACTATGATTGATTGAGTAACTTTAATACTAATTACTGACACTAATCCTCCTAATTAAGGTCATGGGACTTACCTTCTTGCAACATAGGAAGACTTGTCGCGAGAAGGTAGTATCCATCAATTGTCATCTGATTGACTTGAAACTTCAGAGGTTGATTGTCGTTGATGGACCGCACCCATCTGTCTGCTGACTTCTTGATCAGTAGAATGGAATGTGGATCGCTCTAGTTGACCGAAATGTGAATTTGAGATGTTGGTAAAGATAGGCAATTATTAGATCCCAAAAGATGGATATTTAGAAAGTTCTATAACAAAAAAGGGTTGAAAAGGGAAAAAGTACCAAAAATGGGTTTTCCAAAAAATCCAGCGAACTTGGATCTCCAAGGTTGTGCCCGCAACGATGTACCCCATGGTCGCCGGCGACCATAGGGCAAAGTTGCTTGGCTTGGCCACTTTTTTTAAATTTTTTCTGATTTTTCTTCTTGGCATTTTTTTTTCTGAAACTTTTGGAGATCTAATGGCATCTTTAACCTATAGTAAATACGATGAAATGATGTGTAAAATAAGGAGTAAAGTTTCTAAGTTCTTGGAAAAGATGAGGATCTTGTCGTAAGAAGTTGTTGTTTTGTTGCAAGAAGTCGGATTGGGCCAAACAATGTCGGGATGACCTAAGACTTGAGATGAATCTTCTTGGCAAAAATAAGACCATCCATGGGCTTTAATCTGAGGATCATAGCCTTTAGTGGTCCCGTTGCAAGAAGTCGGATTGGGCCAAACAATGTCGGGATGACCTAAGACTTGAGATGAATCTTCTTGGGAAAAATAAGACCATCCATGGGCTTTAATCTGAGAATCATAGCCTTTAGTGGTCCCGTTGCAAGAAGATTCATTTTGTTGCAAAAGGAATACTGCGAGGCTGAATTCAGTCAAATGATGGCAGAATGAATTAAGATTCATGGTGAAACTTCTTTGAGGTAAAATAAGATGATCCATAGCTTTAACTTGAGAATCTTGGTCCAAATGATCTCATGGCACGAAAGATATACTTTGTGAGAAGAAGAATGAAGTTGTACTAGATGATGTCAAAATGACCCAAAATTTGATATGGTGCCTCCTGGAAATCCTTTGAGACAAGCCATGTCCTCCAATTTGAGAAACCGACTCTTCATGGTTGCTATCACATGAAGGATGTATTATGTTGTAAGAAGAGTGAAGTTGGTTCAAATTGTGCCGAGATGGCCCAAAACATGACATGGACACTCTTCAAGGCTATAATAAGGGATCTTGAGATATCGAGGCGATTATGAGATGTTTTGATGCCTCAAGTAGCTACTACCCAATTTATCGCAAGAAGAATCGATGATCATAAAAGATGTTGAAACTTCTCGAAAGTTATGGGAAACCCTTTGATTTTCCTAAATAGGATTTTTATCAATTTCTTGCACCTTTTTTGCGAAGTCTAAAGGTATTTTGGATTCACTTGCCATTTCAATCACTCTATAAGCTTTTAGTGATTTCGCGGTGCTTCGAGGCCATTGGCAAACCCTACTTTTAGTGTTGACGAACTTATTGCATGATGAACAAGTGCTTAACATCTTGTTGTAGCTGAAAGTCATGTTTGAATGGTTTGATGTATCTTCATGTGACTTCTTCAATGTTGAAATATGTTCAAGGGAAAAAGTGACTTTTTGTGTCAACAGTGTTAGATTCTTTATATCATATTTTCTCTCACAAAAAAATTCAACTTGTTAAGAGAGAGTTTTTGCAAACCCTTCTCCATTGTCCTGGCATCAAATGATTCGAACTAAAGTTAATATCGATTTCCCATTGACACAAGCTTTACTTATCCCATTTGTTTTATCGACTTTAGTTCTTAAGAACTTCATACTTCTATTAAAAAATGCTGAAATATAGAAGAAACAAATGTGAGTATCCAAAAATGGCCATCAAATAATTTGTCCTTTAATAGAAAAGGAGGTGGCAAATGCATGCATGCGTGGGCATCACCAGTAATTTAAACCATATATTTTCCTTATATCTTTCACCTCTTGCCTGTTTAAAGGTCCTTAGTTGGAGCCCACTTGACCATGATTTTATGTATTCATTTCTCACGTAAACAAATGAGCCTTGATTATTTATTTATTTTTGCTAAAATGCAAAGTATATCATAAAGAAAAAAGGGCTTGGCATAAAGATACCTCAAAGTAATACAAATTTAAGCAAGCCAAGACCAACGACAAACAATATGATGCAATTACTAAAAAACTAGAGAAATAACCTAGGTGAGTCTTTGTTCATTGCAGAGTGCGACATATTTATAAAAGGTTGTTTCTTTACTAGAGTGTCTACCAAGAATTGCCATGTTAGTTTTTTTTGGACACCATGTGGCATCTTGTCCTCTGGCATTTTCAAATGTCATATTTCTTTATAAGCATTTCAAAGTCCCAACTACCTCAAATGACCTTTGGCATTCTAGGAATCCCAACCCCTTTGCTTTTTGGTGGAATTTCTCGAGGCTTAAGTACAATGGATTTAGGAATACCAACATGTCTAAGGATTTCAAAATTCTCTAGACAAGAATTTCATGAATTTTAATAAAAGAACATGCCCTAAAATTGATTAGGAAGGATACCGACCATAGTTCTCAATTCTGTTTCGGTCATTGTGAAACCCCACTCCTTGTGGACCCTCACTTATGTTTGATTTGTGTTAATTCTAATATATGTTAGCTAATTATACCACTTAATAGGGGTAAGTAAGAGTAGTATAGTATTTTCCTAGAATATTAGTCTATTTTTTAGGAATTAGTCTCTTTTTTGTATTTCCTAGAACCTATAGGGTGTTTATTAAACTTTTATAAGTTTGTAAGTTAGTTAGAGGCCCTAGCTAGTGATTACAATTAATAGAAGGGGTTTCCACATAAGATTATTCTAACTTCACCTAAAATGACCCAAATACCCATGTACTTATCCCAATTCTCAACGAACCAAAAAAGGGCATTATGGACACTTCCTTTTCACCACAAAACTATATATACAAGACCCTTTCCCAGCTCAAACGATCCATTTCCCTCTCTTTCTCTCTTCTCTCTAATTTTCCTTCAAATTCCCTCATTTCCTTCCGAGATTTCCCTCCCTTTCTCTCTAAAAAACCCTAGATCTAAGGTTCCTTGCTAGAATACGAAGAAGAAGAAAATCTCTACTAACTATAACTCCAATCTCTCCTAAAGACCTCTCTCATCTATTAGATCTCTCATTTCTCTACAACTCAAGGCAACTCACTTTCCATAACTCAATTCCCATGTAATTTTCCTTTCTCTCTCTAGAATTCTCATTCCTTATTGCAATTCTCTTGTGGATATGGAATTAGGAGCTATAGATCTCACTAGATCTGTATTTTGGGACTGTTTGAGAGGTTGGAAGCCATAGGAGCTGAGATTTCTATATTGGAGCTTGGTTTTCTCTATTTCTAGCCATTTTCATTGCATTTGGAGAAGAGGCAAGTACAATATACATATTTAGCATAGAATGCGTGTTTTTCATTGTTTGATTATGCAATTTCAATTCATGTGGCGATTTGTTGTTAGATCTATCTCTTAAAAAGCTTTGTTTTCTTGGATTTTGGCATTGATGGATGGGTTTTTCCCATTTAGATGATCAATGGCCCAATTGATGATGGAATTTTGATAGATGGAGTAGTCTTGATATTTGGACATGGTTCTATAAAGAATGGATGAGATTCGGTTGGGTTTTGATGGAAATTGGATTGAAATGGAAGAGTTCCAGATTTCCGAAAATTTAAATTCCCATTGTGCCCGGTCGACCACCCTTGGCGGATGTCGACTGGATACACAGAAAAACCAGAGATCTAACTAGGAGCTGGAATTTCTCTTAGACTAAAAAATGCAGTGTACCCGGACAAACTGCGGAAATTCAGAGAAATGAACTCTGCCTGCCAGGTTTTTATCCAGAGTCTTTGTGTACCTGGTCGACACCTAGGCCAAGATGTTGACCAGATACAATAGGTTAGATGTTGACCTGGCTGTCAGAATCCTAACCATCCCAGTGTACCCAGTCGACCACCCTTGGAGGATGTCGACCGGATACACTACAGACAGTGAATTTTCAATTTGCAGTTTTTCATCTCTTGGTCTATTGTGAGTCCCATTAACCATCCAATTGGACTTCCATTGATGTGCCAAGTATGAGTTAAGGGTTGGGTTTGACCTTGACTCATGGGGCCACTAAAGTAGGGTCTAGGGTATTGATTTAGATCTCGATTAAACCCTTAAACGTTGTCGAAGATGCCCGTAACTTCAAGAGCACCAAAACACACTTCTTTGGCATCTGAAACTTCATTGAGGAATTGAATTGACTGACATTGACTTAGACTTGAAAATGGGGCCATTACTTAGGTTGGACCTTTGTTACTTCTTCCATTGATTGGCAAGGTTATAGGGATTTATTATACTTGATTCGTTGCTGTTCACTCTCGTAATTACTCACTATTAATACCTGTTAATGAAATGAAAATTGGAAGACCAAAACTTAGGATTTCCTAGTGGTGACCCGGAATTATGGATTGGAGATCATTGACTCATGTTTGTGGCTTGGCGGGCTATCATATGGCCTAAGAATGGATAGATGTGACACGTTAGAATGAAGATGACTGTTATTATGGATTTGTAACCCATTTATGAATTGAAAATGGACTAAATATTAACAGACTTAATATTGATAATGTTCTTGGACTGTATTGGGCTAAGACCATGACATGGTGTGTCATGGCAATGGATTTGATAATGGACTTGGACTTGAGCTTGGATTGAACATGTACCTTGGACCCTGTATGGATATGATAGGACCTTGCTCGTGCAAGGCTAGCCTTGACAAACACGGACCTTTACTTATTCCCTTGAGTCGGCACCAAACATTCACTCGGTTGTTATAAGCTTAGCTATTGGACCGATCATCCTTGGTGGGAACTATTTACTATGGATGGAGCTATCATGATGAGCTATGGTTAGACGGCCAATGAGATTTTGGTCTTGGTCTATAAAGTGTTACAGGTTGATATTGTTATTATTATTGGCAGTGCTTGTCATCCCTTGCATTATACTTTATTTCCCCGCCACGACTGGTTTACAGTATAAGAGGGCCACGGCATAATATCCTGAGATGTTCAACTTGTGTGAATGTGTCATATTGTTAGATGGTTAGATTAGATGCTTTTCTTTTATATTGATTCAGTTTGTTATATCTTGCTCAATTACCTAGTATTTGTACCTTTGCTGTTCTTATGATTCATTATCTCTATTTCCTTTGATGCATACATCTTATGTTACTTGTACACTGTGCCTTGCCAAATCCTTGGATCTGACCCATCATTTGATACTTGGGTATTATCCCCTACCTCGAGGGCGACCATTTGTTGAGGCACCCCAAGTGGATGAGTACGAATAGGGTCTGGCCGATCAAGATGTCGAGCCGGAGCTTGGAGAGCCAGTACCATGGGCATGAGTGATTTCTCTTTTGGGTTTTGAGTGACTTTTGTAGTGAGCAAGGTGGGGTTATTCATCTGATATGTATTCTATTATTACACTTTGATATTTAGACCAGATTGGTGCCATGCTACATTTGCATCATATTCAGTTGATACCTTTTCTGTTTTCGCTATTATCTAATATTACTTCTGCTATATTTCTTTATGCTTCCGCATTTAACCATTGATTAATATATTGTTAAAAAAGTTTTAAATTGGACCTCACTGTAGACTGGTCTTGGAAGTTCTTGGATTTTCTAGGAAGTAGCATGCGAAATTCGGGTTTCTTGGCGGTAAGCTTGGTATTCGGGATTGGGGCGTTACAATCATCATTTTAGTGTAGCATTCAGGACGGAATGTTTCAATATTTTGAAAAATCAGAGTAACTTCTTGGAATAATGAGAAATTAAAAAAATATATATAATATATGTATAAAATAGATAAATAAAAATAGAATATAAAGTGTGCATGCTTCTTGATTTGAATATTGAGAAAAAAACTAAAAAACTAAAAATCATGCTACAAACTAAAATGGACGAGAATGGACAGCCGAAATGGACCGAAATGATCGGAATTCAAAATGATTTTTTTTTGTCCCATTCCGTTTTGGCCGGAGCACCAGAACTAAAGATTTCGGCGATTCCTGCTGAAATGAAATGGAATTGACAACTATGATACCAGCTTGAGCAACCTAGGTGAGTTTGTCGTATCCTAGTTAGAAGCAGTCAAATAGTTCCTCCAAGTTGAGTACACCAACCTAGCCATGGTGAGTTAAACTAGCTCTGAACACAACATTATAAAAATCTTCTTTGATCGCTGACAAGTAGTTCAGGTGTTACGTAGTTGGAGGCATGGTCACTTGTGGACTTTCCATGTGAGGCCTCCGAGCGTTTTCTCTTGCGAGCCTACTTGAGGCCATGCCAATCATTGCAAGGTGAGAGTTTAAAACATCTTGATGTCACCTATATGTCTTAAAATTTCAGATCATTAGATCATTCTCAAATCTCACCCATTAATCTTATGGCCCTCAACTTTAATAGGTTTCTTTATATTTTATGGTGAATAATAGTTGAGTGAATGGTAAATTTGGGGTATCCTAATTTATAGTGGAATGGTGAGTGTAACAAAAATAGATTGATCTCATAGGTCCAACTACTTGAAAAAGAGGGTCTCGTGGAGTCCTTCACGTTGCCCAAAAGGACAACATAATTAGAAATGCCTCTACGGCCCACCTAACCTACAGACTAGCTATGGCCGGTGACCCAATAATGGTAAACCCCACTAGACCACCAGTGATGACGTGCATCGAATGGATTGGACAGTAGAGGATGGTAGAAAATTGTCGTCTGTTATAATCTGACCTTTTGACGATCATCTAACAGTTGTAGATGTTACACATGCCTTTTTGTTTTTCTTTTAATGTTTAATGACCATAGTTTGATTAATGGGTTTGAATATGCAATAATCCATTTTGATTCTGATAGTTGACCTCTGGAGGGTCTAGGTCCCAATTTAGATTTTTATTATGCAGTTCAAAGCAAATAAATTAATCTAATCAAACCATCAATCAACTGCACAGAGAAGACACGTAATTTTTTACGTTGAAAACCCAAATGGAAAAACCACGAAACCTATACCCGGTCCAAGGTAAACTGAGCACTATGAATATGAACGATTACAAGATTACTCACAGGCCAATCTCCAGTTGACCACAGCCTAATGGACTATAGGTATTCTTGCTGAGGACTCACCGTCCACTGTTCGCATGTATTTGAACTGTAACCCAACTTAATGTCTCTCAAGGTGCTGCAACAAGAACGTAAGAGAAGAAGAAAGTCTTCAGTGCAAAACTCTTGCCCAAAAATAGTACAGATCTCCTCTCTTAACAGTTAAATTGAATTAGTGTCTATTAGTTCTCTTCCCCAGCTAATGTCTGTACATAGTGATCACCTACCAGGCTACCACTATCAATTAGTCTAGCACCTGTGTGTTAGCCTTGAGCATTCATTATCTTTGACATCTTCAAGAATGGCTCGCACCAAGCAAACCTTTAGGTGGCCAAGCAAGAAGGCCAAGACCGCCCATGTATCCTCCTCTCATAGAGCTCGATCTCCTTCACCTTCTCCAAATTCTTCCGAATGTAGCACCTCTTCCGGGGAAGCTTAACCAAATGTGGTTCGTTCATGAAAGTCATTCAATCCCATCCCATCTCCTTTATCCGTAGTAAAATCTTTTCAGGGGAAAGGGGTCATTGTGGAGAAAAAGGCTAAGGTTGTTTATCTAAATGCTTACGGAGTCCCAACACTCTTGAAGTTCATAGGTTGGGGCAAAATTCTGGCTTGGAGTGGTGATACCTACTCTTCCTCTGCCTTTGGTCTATATGAGTCCATTACTCACACTACACTAAGCTCATTCACTATTAGACTCACCGATGGAGAGTTGGTAGTGGATGCTAGATGTATCTCGTCAGTTATGGGCATTCCTTTATCAAATGGACCAGAGTTTGTAGCTAATGTCTTGAGTCTTGATGATAGAGATAATGCTACTACAGTCATCCGTGGCAGGGCCATGAAATGGTCAGGCAACAGTTACCTCCCCGCTTCATCTTTGCTTCCTGTTTCTCGAATTATTCACATCATTTTCACCCATAGTATTTATCCGAGGAAAGAATATAGGATCGAGATTACCCAGTATATGAGAAATATCTTGAGCAAAGTGGCTACTGGAGTTTGGTTGTGTTTTCCTTCAATCATTCTTCGACGTGTTATTCGAGTTATCATGGGCTCTCAGCCTTGTGCAACCCCTTTTGGCTTCCTCATCTCTTAGTTGGCTAATTCCTTAGGGGTGGTTCCACCTTCTTTTGAGAAGCCTATTTGAGCCACAATTTTTTGCAAATCTAACATCGGCCTCATGAAGCTTCCACCCCCTGTGAATCCAGTTGCCGAAGGAGATGCAAAGATAGAGGTTACAGAGGTAGTAGCTCCTACAGATGATGATGTGCAGACACATCAGTCTTCACCCACCCAGCTAGTGGATCCTTAGCCCCTCCGCATTGTAGTTTGGAGGATAGGATGGCCTCTGTTGAGCATGATCTTTTTGCCAATCGAGCAGAGGTTCATGAGGCATCTTTCTGCAATTTGAGATGATGATGTGCAGCCACATTAGTCTGTAGCCACCCAGCCAGTGGATCCTCAGCCCCTCCGCATCATAGTTTGGAGTATAGGATGGCCTTTGTTGAGCATGATCTTCCTGCCATTCGAGCAGAGTTTCGTGAGGCATATTCTGTCATACGAGAAGAAGTATCTGGAATCAAGAAGTTTATGAAGAAATCAATGAAGTACTCCTCGAACATCTCCAGCAGTTGTAGGCGTCATGATGATGCGATGCCCCCGTCTCCTATAGATTCATCTTAGTTATTAGCGGTGTATTCATTTTCGTGGGGGGTAGTGATAGAGTTTCACTTTTTGGATGTATTTTCCTTTGACACCTAATTGATATTTTGTTTTGAATTTGGATGACTCTGACTATGATTTTGGGTATTAGTGGAAACTGTAATTATTTAACTACTTTAAATCAATACAACGCAGTTTCACCCATTCATCACATGTCATCCTGTTGTAGAATGTTTATTTACGTTGCTTTGATCTATACGCCCTCATAGTTATATCTTTTGTCTTAGCTTCATAAAATATGTAATATGGGCCATTCTATTATCCAAATTATTTCACATTTCAGATCATTGATCATTAGGTGCTCATAACTGTAAAAATGTCTAATTCTTTCTTCAGATGTGACCCTATTTCACCCATCATTTTCTCTTTTAACTTAATAGGAAAATTCAGTCAAGTTCTTGACTTTAAGAGAGTATGGATTGAGTGGAAGTCTCAAAGGATACAGAAAGTAGTGGCACTTTATTACATGATCAATTTGGTCCTTAATCTCCACACAACATTCATTTTCTACATTGCATGGATAACCAACATACATGATCGACTATTTTACATTTCATTTTCAAATTTATTTGGTTAACAAGTGAAACTAAATGATACTTCTTTTTGCATAATGTGTATAGGGTCCTTTACAATTAGATGTCAAAGGGGGAGAGACAAATACAGAGAGGAGATCATGAGCATACCTAAGCTTGAAAGAAGTGGCATAGAAAAAGGGGAGAGAACTAACTAAGGGGGAGAGAGCTTGAAAGAGGAATGTTCAAGCTCAAAAGGTTCAAAGTCGCATTCAGGAGATTTCAAGTAAGGATCAGTTAAGAGGGAGCTGAAGCCTTAGAGTGTTTGATCCGTATAGGTTGCCATCAAATTACAAAGGGTGAGATTGTTAGGGATTTTGTATATTGAAAATTTGAAGGATGCACTATCACTTTCACTTTCATCTGATCACACATTCATGCATTGAATTTAAAACCTTGAAATGTGGAAATTAGTCATGCATATTCATTTGATTTTCACCAACATTACTCTATATGTTTTCGATCTTGGATGCACTTTCAAAGACTGGTTTGATTCATGCTTGCTCATGTGCTTTTGAGTAAAATCTAATTAGGAAAACTAGGATCATGATTTGTTTACATATCTTGGATTTTTAGAATCATGAGACCTAGCATGGATTCACTTGGCCTTGAGTTCCCAAAAAGAAATGTCAGATTTTCCAAATATCTGAAGGAACCTCTGCTAGGGCAGTGTACCCAGTCGATTGAGTCCTTGAGGATGTCGACCGGATAAACTAGCCATTGGAAATATGTTCGTTGGATCCCGTCAACCCGAGGTTCATGATGTCAACCGGGTAAACTAGCCGTTTTTGAAATTCTATTTTTAAGCTCCAACTCATTCCACACCAAGGTAAGGACTTTTTGGCTAAACCTTTGGATCTGTTTTGAAGTCTAAGGAAGGGGAATGAGCGAAGAATGCTAGAAGAGCAATGGAAAACCAAAAGCTTGAATTAAATAGGGTATGTCCTTCTAAGATAAGCTTTGGTTTCCATGATTCTGAAATCCATGCTTATTTAAAATCTTTTGAAAATTTATTTTAGCATGATTTCTAGTATTGACTAAGTTGTTTTGTAAACCATTGATCATATAGGTAGATTAGTTTGTTTTTGCAAATATCAAGTCACAAATCACATGTTTTCTTTGGTTTTGGAATTTCATACAACTTGTGTATTTTGATTAGTATATCATTTCAAGTTGTTCATAATGATTCACATGTGATTGAATCTTTACTTCAATCTTAATTTATGTGCTTAAACTTTTAAATGCATCAAGCATTCATTTAGGAGCATTTCTTTTAAAATTGATTGAAGTAAACACTCATACACATTGAGTACTCACCTTAGCTACTTATAAGTGTATGATAGAGTTTTATTTTTAACTTTCATATCAGCCTATGTTAGAGGCAATGTAATGAGCTAAAAACTTGTATCTCCTTGTGAGTGTACTCTAGACACAACTGAGAGATCAAATCTTTAGAGGTGCAAAGATTGTTATTTTAGCCTAGAGAAATAACATTATAGAGGTTGTTGTTAAGCCTTGACAAACATCGTTGTAAGAGGTTATTGCTGTGCCTAATTGAAAAGCATAAAACTGAGTTAGTGGAATGCCGGTGGGGTGTAGGAACACAAGCTGGGAGTGGATATAGGCATTTGGGCCGAACCACTATACATGGTTGTATTGTGGCGATTCTTGTGGTAATTGCTCTTGTTTATTTGCCTTCTGCATAATTATTTTGTTCATCACAAGTGTCATTTTGTTTAAAGAAGTTAAAAATTGGATTAACTAGCATTATTTGTGTAGCTCACCCTATTCACTCTCCCCCCCCCCCCCTCAGGTTCGGATCCTAGACTTTCAATCCATGTGCGTTCAAACACCACATAATATACTCACAACAACATCAGGTTCATGTGGGATGTTCTCCAGATCGAGGAAAGGGTACACCAAGTTAGTAGGTCAAGGAATACCAAGAAATGTACCCAAAGCTTGAAGATTCATCACAATATGCTTCCCTCTCACGTGGGTGGAAAAACCCCTTTCATCAGCATCATACATATTACAATAAAATTCTCTCACCCAATCTCTAATTCTTCATTCTCCATAAAACACAGATTGTCCAAACGTCTCTGAATAAGCTATCTTAAAAAATGTTTAGTACTAAAATCATTCAACACTATTGGCCTTTCCAAGATGATATTTCTATTTGAGAAATAGGTCTCAAATCTCCTTCGACCTTCCTTATTAAGAAATATATCTTCAACAAATGATGATCGGGATCCAATAGCTTGTTTCTTCAAAGATTGTGAAACTTTAGGAGCCATTGCTTTGATTCACAATAGTAGAAGTATAGCAAAACCAAGGATTTATACCCAAATCCCTCATGCAAGGCTCAAATGAAAGCAACAATCTTCAAAATGGAGATTAATGGTAGAGATGTATACCTTTGATCGAATCAAGCAGGTTTTTTAAGAAGATTTAATGGCTTGGAAGCTTGTAGCCCTTGGGAAAAGGATAGATGAAGGAGGCGGCTGCTGTGAGTTTTGGAATGAAAGAAAGAAAAGATCGCTCGAGCTAGGGCTATGTTAAAATCTTATGTCGCTCGCGTCGACCGAACCAAACACTCCGTCGAGCGAGTTTACTCTCTATCTGGGGCGAGAGACAAGCTTGCTTGCCCTAGCAATGGTCGGGTCCATGGTTTTAAATAGCTGTATCAGCCAACCTAAAAAATCGAAACGATATCGGTATGGGTTGCAATTTGCGATTCGCCGCGAACATCACAGCATGAAAAAAGATTTGCTCTAAAAAACTTGAAAAAATATCCAAAAAATAAAAAATATTGAGAAATTCTAAAAATAATATTTTTCTGCCATTAGTACACACTATAAACCAAAATATCAGTCCCCTAAAAGTCATAGCAACTTGTATCGCTGTTTAATCTGTAATGATTAAAATATGATAAGTTTATTATTTGTGCTTGTCCCTATAATTTATAGAGGGATGTTGATATGCATCCATCCCTCACCGGGTGATGGTGAGGGACAACTGATGGGGCCACCTAGGGCCCCTATTGATCACGGGTATAGGCATGAAAAGAGACATCTTGGATAGGCATAGCTATTAGTGTTGGGGGTTAACCACATGCTATTAACCCCTTCATCCATGACCACGATCCCAAAATTGTTCTTAATTATTTGGAACGGTTGTAGGAATTTTTGAAAGTGTTTATAAACCATTCAAATTTTTCATTTGGAACAGTTTGGATCCTTTTCAATCATTTTGGAACACCTGTTGTTTGTACGTTTAAAAATCGTCCCATTTTTTTTTAGGAATGGTTTTGGGCCCATTCCAATTTGTTGTTTGGTGGGTACTGATATTCTATATTTCCTTTATTCATATCCATCATGTAGACACCTTATGATTTCTTTAATGATTTTGCTCTGAAGCTCCAACTATCCAGACTTATTTGGTCGGTTCTGCTGTGGCATGGGAGTTTAATGGTTTTATATTAAAGAATTTTTATTTGATCTCGAAATCCAACAGTCCATTCCATCGGATCTGAAAACTTGATGGATCTAGATAC
This sequence comes from Camphora micrantha, assembly GCA_003546025.1. Taxonomy (NCBI): domain Eukaryota; kingdom Viridiplantae; phylum Streptophyta; class Magnoliopsida; order Laurales; family Lauraceae; genus Camphora; species Camphora micrantha. Next base: position 36,764,886 of record QPKB01000004.1, on the reverse strand, counting down.
ATTTAAGGGGTTCCCTGTGTGTGTGGATGTTTGGATGTGTCATAAGTCGCCCCACTATATGTCCCTCAGCCTATGATGGATGGATGATATGAACATATATTAATATATATATAAATCGAGAGATGAGAGAGAGATTAGAGAGAATATCTCTGCAAACTGATAGACGATGTGTGTGTTTAAAATGGATTGGCCCACCAATGATAATTATTTGAAAAAAAAAA
>QPKB01000004.1:36450661-36764565 GCA_003546025.1 Camphora micrantha | reverse complement strand
TCACTAATACTCATTGTCTTGTTCAAGGCCCACAGTCCAAAAGGCTTATTGGGACTATGCGTAAATATGGTGGGTTGTATTATGCGGATCAGTTGCACCTCCCTTGTTCTCCTCTACTGGTTGCTTCGACATTTCATTCCTCTCCTTCCAAGTTTTATTTATGGCACTCTAGACTAGGACATCTTTCTTTTTCAAGTTTAAAATGTTTGAATCGTATTGGTGTGTTAGGTGATGTTGCTATTAATAATTTTTCGCACTGTGTTGGCTGTAAGTAGGATAAACATACTGCCTTACCTTTTAATAATAGTGTTTCTATTGCAAATGCCTCATTTGATTTAATCCACTCTGACATTTGGGGAACGCCTCAAAGCCTACTAAAGGTGGCTTCTCCTACTATGCCCTATTTACTGATGATTGCACTCGGTACACATGGATTTACTTGATAAAACACGAACATGGATTTTTTTTATATTTATGCTGCCTCTGCCACTATGATTGCTACCCAATTTTCGGCCAAAATCAAAGCTTTCCTATCTGATTTAGGGGTGAATACATCTCTTCTCGTTTTTGCCAATTTCTGTCTACACAAGGAACTTTACAACAACTATTATGTACTTATACTCCCCAACAAAATAGGGTTGCTAAATGTAAGCACCAGAATCTCTTGATGTTGCTAGGGCCTTACTACATTCTTCTTTTGTACCCATTAGCTTCTAGGGTGAGTGCATCCTCAATGCCGTCTACCTCATTAATCGGGTGCCCTCGTCCATTTTATCTGGCCTTGCTCCTTTTGAAAAGCTCATTCATACATGTTTTGTTCAACTTCCAGTTCATGAACAGACGAAGTTGCCACCAAGATCTGCCATCAGTACTTTCTTGACTATCTCATCGAACAGAAATGGTGTCAGTTCCTATGACCCTAACGTAAATCGACTCTATATTTCACACCATGTTACTTTCTTGGAACATATTTCGTTTTACTCTCTTCATGCCTTGTCCAATTCCCTCGATCAACCTTTTTTGATTTCTATCGATCCATTTCCTAATCTATTTCTTACTCCCGTATCTCCTGCTACTCCTTTTTTGGCATACAATTGGCGGCCACAAACTCAGGTTTCTACAGTACAACCACCTGATGATGCGCCTCCGACTCTAGCTTTTGAGCCCGACATCTCTCGTAGGCATCCTCTTCATATCTGAAAACCCGTAAAAAGATATGGGTTTGTCTCTAACTAGTTTGTCTCAGTATATTTTACCTTTTTGGCTTTTGCTCATTCTCATAGAGAACCTTGGCTCTACAAAGAAGCTTCCACTGGTCCCCGATGGCATCAGGCCATAGAAGAGGAATTAGCAACCCTATCCAAAACTCAAACATGGGATCTTGTCTCACTCCGGGCAAGTCCACCATTACACCATTAGCTGCAAGTGGGTTTTAAAAACTGAAACTAAGGTTGATGGAATTATCAAATGATATACAACACTTACGAAAAGATATAATAAGGAGTATGGAGTTGATTATGAGGAGACCTTTACACCAGTTTAATGGCGCTTGTTCGTGGATCGTCTCAGGACTACTGGGATCAACGAATGTGAGAATCCGTGGGGTCCAACCCTTTCGTGACCGGAGATAAGCAAACCACATCAATTTTGTTTGCATATGGGTATGCCAAATTTTTTATTAACTTAAGAATAGCAAGCGGCGGTCCATTGATCCACCTTTTCAAGTAGACCTTTGCACCAGTTTAATGGCGCTTGTTCGTGGATCGTCTCGGGACTACCGGGATCAATGGATGTGAGAATCCGTGGGATCCAACCTCTTTCGTGACCAGAGATAAGCGAGCCGCATCGATTTCGTTTGTATATGGGTATGCCAAATTTTTTATTCTACTTAGAAATAACAAGCAGTGGTCCCTAGATCCACCTTTTCAAGTAGAAAAGAAAATGAAACTTTTTTTTTATAACTTTCATTGCACATGTGTTAAGAAAAGAGACATGGTTTATAATTTGGATATCGTGAAAGACGATGACGTTTTTGCCATGAAAGGCGATTTGTGTTCTGCCATGAAAGGCGATTTACAATTCTCATCAAAAGGAAAGACAAGACTTGTGTTTTTTTTTTTTTTCAAAAGGGCCTAAATACCACACCGTTTACGTGTTAAAAATAATAGTTGGAGACACTTGTTTCTAATCCATAGTTTACAACTACTGTTGATGGGAAAACCACACAGATTAATGTGGAAAAAATCGTTAAAAAATACATCGGATTTAGACACTTGTTTAAGTTGTTACATCCCACTACTTTAGACACTTGTTTCTTTCTAATTCTTAAAAAACAAAAGAACCCCCTTTCCAGTGAAAATCTATTTCGTGCCTCTCTCTCCAAAATCGTGACTCTCCCTCCAAAACTTGAGAACCCTATTTCTCTCTTTACATTCTCTAGCCGTTGTTGGAGAGTAGTTTCTACCCACGTTGCTTCAGCAGTTGATTTACATAGGGAGCAAATTTTCGTCATTTCCATTTGGTTCCATCTTCAGGAAGCCACGATTGAGTAGAATGCTTCATCTCATGCAAGCATCACTAGTTGGATTGGGTTTTACAGCCATCTACCTTTGATCTCTTTTTCTTAAGATCTTGCCCTCTCTCTACCTCTGATCTATTCTCCTCCCGTCGCAACGCAGGTATTTTCTTTCGCCTTCTATTTGTTTGGTTGTGTGAATCAATACGAGCTCATGTTTGGATCTCATTTTGTGGATTTGTATGGGAACGTTTAGTCTACGCAACACTGTTTGAGAAAATGCCTGAGACATGTTTGAGAAAATGTTTCTTGATTCTAGTTAGTTTTATGATGGTGTATTAGCTATCAAGTTGGAATTTAGAATTACCAATGTGAAGTTTGATGGATTTAGTGTTCACGGTAATTAGGCTTTTCAATCCCAACTGTTTAGGATTATTAGATGTTTGGATTTTTTTGTGAGAGTGGTTACATTGATACTCAATTTCTTGATTAACGACTGATTTCAACCAAATAGTTGATTGAAATCAGTCCTTAACTATTTGTGTTACATGAGTTGTAAAACATCCAACTGAACCCCCAAGGATGTGCTTAATTATAAGTCAAACTCCATTTACAGGGTAAATGTCTTGGCTGAATCCCTATTTGGGGGCCGAGCCTTCGTTAAACCTTTTACTCCATCCCCTTTAATTGTTGTTTATGATATTCCCATTACTTCTGCGGCATGGTAATCTCATTGATAATTATTGACGAATGAATGTCTAGTTTCATATATAAGAACTGTTGTATTGCCATATTGTACATTTGAATATATATTCAGAAAATGGGGACCTCAACCGAACACCAATTGTGAGGCTTTAGGCATATTGAACTAATAAGTAGAGATGAGAATGTGGCCTATTGCACTTTGGACTCGCCTACATAGACTATTTGTTTTATATGATGCTCTGCTATTTTATAATCTGAAACTTGATTAATATGAAAACTGAATCATGGTACTTGGGATTTATAGAACTTGGAATTGGGTTTGGAGCCATGGTTGAACCCCTTTTGAGGGGATAAGCCTTGCCTGAAAGTATGAAAACCTAACATTGACTAATTGCTTGCTATGATATGCCACCCAATTTCATTCCATTAGAAAATAGGAAGACATGGAGTTCTGTTAAGCATTTAAGTGCATCTACGAAATAATCACACCCATCTTGATTAGCCAAAAACCCATTTATTCTCTCTCTCTCTCTCTCTCTCTCTCTCTCTCTCTCTCACACACACACACACACACAGTGTGTGTGGATTGAAAATGACTATCTAAATCTGTATACACCTTCCACTCTAGATCTATTAATCCAAAAACTCTCTTTTTCCAACATTTATTAAATGAGAATGATCAAGTCCATCCATTGTAACAGAACTCCTTCAACACAATAACCACACTGATTGCTTTCTCTTTTCCCCTCTTTTTTTAATAATGTGTGATCTGATTTACTATGTTAGTGGAATACATCTTGTTGATTTAGGTTAATGGAGAAACAGGGATTTGTTTGGGTGTTCCCAAATCATGATCAGTTCTAACAACTTATCATGATGGAATTTTTTTTGTGTGATTTGTGTTCGGTAACATGGGGAAGTTGGAAGCTACATCTAGTTGGTATTGGTTATTTGACTTTATTCAGTGGTAGATGATGATTGGATTAGTATTAAATTCAGACGAGTGACAAATCACAAGAATAAAAATTCTTAGATTAATTAAGTTAGGCTCGCGGTAAATTTTTTTTTTCCAAGTTGACATCCAACTAAATGGAATCAAATGACTGCTATTAGAACCAACCATGCACCATTGTCTTAATATGCAAGATGCAGAGCATAGTAAGGTAGATAAAGGTAAACACCAATAAAACTTTTGGCCAAGATATAAGCCTCCTTCCAGTGAACTGAGACATAAAACTTGCATTTTCTATCTTTTTATTCCCAAAGTCTTACACATAAGTTAATAGGAAGTAGCCATTTATAAGAGATCTATTAACTACCGATAAAAACAGAAAGGAAAAAAAAAAGATCTCTTAGCTAATATATTAGTTTAGTATACTGGTTTTATGAGTTAGAAACCACAAGCTACTAAGTAACACAACACTATATGAGATTATGTGAAAGAATAACAACACTACCAAATGACTTTTATTTTCATTTTCAATTTATTTATTTATTTATCTATTGAGATGGTGCTTGTTTGTGGGCTGTCACATGCCCCATGTGGGAGAAGAAGAAAAGCAATGAATCTAATTGGTATATGTTGCTTTCGTAAGTGGTGTCCTCATGTGATGTTGATGGTGGAAAGGATCGAATTGCCTATTATAATTAGGTGAACATATGGATCAACCTGTATGGTGTAGTACAAAATCCATCTTACTTGGTAGATATACTTTCTCATCTTCCTTGAGCATTTTGGGTTTAAATTTATTTTGTAAGCAACATATCTATATATTTGGTCATTTGTTTATTTATTTGCTCACAACAATAATTACCCTGCCATGTTTACTATTTATGCATGTGGGTGTATTTAAGTTGGAAAAATCCCTCAAGTGAAGAAAAAATGCAAGGCCACATCCATAAGTCTCTAACATAAATCTTAGCCTCTTATCTATAGCCTCATTGATCTCCGGTATAATGCAAGGTGATAGGCGAAGGAGCAGCGCTCCATCTGGTAGAGGAGAAAATCTCTACAACATAGGTACCGCACTTCCCCTCATACATGCCACTAGGTTGCAGCTTATTTTCAGATTTATCCTTGGAAGTATATTTGGTGTATAATAACTTTTTATAATATGTAATTCTCACTTTTTTATGCATGTTATCCACCTCAAGAATACATGATTTTTCCTTGTAAAATATATTTAAATTATTACAATAAGCACCTCGAACAAATCGTTGCATGAGCTCATAGGACCAAGCATTTTATTTTTTAAATATCTTTTATTGATGGAGTTATTCTATTTGATAAACAAAGTGCATTCTAGTGCAAACAAGTATGCTCTAAATGTAATATGATCTTTAAATGCTTTTGATAATGAAAGGTTTTATTTGAAAAGGCCATAAAATATTTTTCAAATGATGACTCCAGGCAAGGAGTGGATGAAGGGACCGAGGTCATCTTCTGAATACTTGGAAGGGGTTGATGCATTCATTGAGTTTATAGGAGCTAATGCACCGACATTAGGAGGGAGGATTGGTATTGTTGCCCTTGTGTGAAATGTCGCAATGTGATCGGAGGGAAGAAGAAGATAAAAGATATTAGTACACATTTAATATGTGATGGCATAGATAAGTCTTACACAACATGGATCCATCATGGGGAAAACCATCCCCAAAGGCATGAAGAGGGAGGGGCTAGGAAAAAATGATGATTTGTATATGGGTATGGTTAATATGGTGAATGACTTATTTGGGATTGTTTGTTACAAAGATGACGCACAAGCTCATTTGGGTGGTAGTCTGTCTGTAGGGACCAATGAAGATAATCATCAAGAAGATGATGAAGCTCAAGAGTATTAGTCGGATAATGTTCGATACAAGGACTTGATGGAAGATGTGATGCAACCCTTGTATCAATCATGTCAAATTGATGATACAAAATTATCAGTGACAGTTGAGTTACTAAGCATGAAGGCTAGACATCAGCGGTCTAATGTGGGTTTCAATGAGTTACTAAAATTTTTTTAAAAGGGTTCAGCCTAGTGATAAACACTTTGCCAGATAACACGTACGCTGCCAAAAAGATGATTGAGTCATTGCGTATGGACTGTAGCATTATACATGCATGCCCTAACTACTGCATACTATACTAGAAAGAGCATGAGAATCGGGACAATTGTCCTACTTGTGGCAAAAGTAGATGAAAGCTAGAAGATAAATCAAAGTTGAATGGGAAACGTATGGCCTAGAAGAAGCTAAGATACTCTCCGTTAGCACCAAGGTTGCAAAGATTGTATAATGTGTCGTGGATTACAGAGAGTATGACATGGCATGCAAATGCGAGCTCAGTATCAAACCAATCAATCATGCGTCATCCAATGGATTCTTCATGTTGGAAGCAAGTAAATCGTAAATGACCTAACTTTGCCACTGAGGCACATAATGTTCGGTTGCGGCTTGCAGTAGATGGTTTCAATACTTTTGGAAATAATAACAATGCCTATAGTTGCTGTCCGGTTACCATTGTTCCGTCTAATCTCCATCCCTTTGCATGCGCAAAGAGTTCACAATGTTAACATTATTGATCCCCGAAAAGAAAGGCCCATCGTCATGACATTGATGTCTATCTGCAGCCATTGACTGAAGAGCTGAATGAATCATGGTCCACTGTAATCAAAACATATGACTCTTATAAAAAGATTACGTTCACAATGAAAGCAATCTTACTATGGTCAATACACGGTTTCCCAGCTTATGGCCATTTGTCGGGTTGTAGGACAGCAGGCAAGTATAGTTGTCCTGTATGTAGTGAAGGGATAGAGTCAGAGTGACTAATAAATGGAAAGAAGCTATGTTACATGGGCCATAGAAAATTCTTACCAAGTATGACTAATCCTTTTAGGTGCCAAAAATCACAATTTAATGAGAATGAAGAACATAGGAAGCCTCCTAGGCGATTGAGTGGTTCTAAAGTATTAAGCAGAATGGAAGTGTTTGAGACTACGTTTGGAAAGATAAGCAAGAAGAGGAAGAGGGGTGCGGATGGGCATGATTCCACTGCATGGTCGAAGAGATCGATATTTTTTGACTTGCCATGCTTGGAAGGTATGTTAACTAATACATGTTTAAGATTAAATGGAAGTTGTATACTAGACTTATCACTTACTGACTCAAATTTTTCTCATTTATATAGGATTTGCCTATTCATCATAATCTAGATGTCATGCACGTGGAAAAGAAAGTGGCGAAAATCTTGATTGAAACAATCATGAATGCAAATGATAAGACTAAAGATGATCTTGCAGCCCGCCAAGACATAAAGGTCATGCGGATTAAGAAAGAATTGTGGCCTGTAGAAGCAAACGGGAAGCAAACATATCTTGTTGGTCTTTATAACTTGTCCCACACATAGAGACAACTAATTTGTAAAACCTTATGCAGTTTGAAGGTTCCCATCGGGTACAATGGATATTGGAAATATAAGGTGAATGCGGAAGACAATCAACTAAAAGGTCTAAAATCTCATGACTATTACATTTTAATGCAGCAACTACTACCGGTGTTGTTGATGCATGCATTTAAATCACATAAGCCATTGTGTACTGTCATTCGACAATTATCAACATATTTCAATGTCTTATGTTCGTAGACCATCGAGCGTGCAGAATTGGGCAATATGAGAAGAATGCATTGCAGAAATACTATGTGTGTTTGGAAAGTACTACCCTCCTTCATTTCTCATATCTATGATCCACCTTGTTGTCCAACTAGTGGAGGAGGCGCATATTTGTGGATCTGTTAAGTACCGTTGGATGTATCCATTTGAGCAGTAAATATAATAAATTTTTTTTCCGTTTTTTTAATTAGGAAGTTTTGAGAATTAACTTACAATATTTGTGTCAGGATGATGAAAACATATAAAGGATACATGGTGAATCAGACATATCCAGAGGGTTGTATTACAGAGTGCTTCATTCTGAATGAAGCAATGACGTATGCCATGAACTACATGCTTGGTGGTAGAAAAATGTAGTCATAAGCAAGGTCAGGGGAGGTGGATGGATGACGATGGTCAATCCGGCTAACCTATTGATAAAAGAGGGAAGGTCTACAAATTTGGTCATGTGCAGTACCAACAAGCACGCAAATTGGTATTAAACATGTATGTTGAGAATGGAGAGTAGGAAAAGTATGAAAATTCTAAACTTTTTTTTTATGAAGGTGATTTATTTATTATATTGTCTATTCATTTTGTATATTCATCTATAGGAATTATGATAGATACGTACAAAGTCTCCTATCTAATGTTCAAAATCGAAGAGGTGCAATAAGAATAGAAAAGGCAATTAATTACATTCACTGGCTTCGGCAGAAGTTAGAAAATGAAGAAAATAGTGTCATGAAAAGGCTTGCCAATGGACCTAAGTTTGAAGCCATTTCATACACTGCATACGCAATAAATGGTTATGTTTTTTATACAGCTCGATGTGAAAATGAACAAAACGACACAAAATAGTGGGGTGTCTGTGAATGCTCTAACTAAAGTTAGATTAGGTTGTCGAGACAAGGAATTTGTATCTGAAGAAGCCACTTACTACGGCATCGTGAAACAAATTTTAGAACTAGATTTTCATGACTTCAAAGTGGTAGTATTCAATTGTGATTGAGTGCGTATAAAAGATACAAACAGTCATATGGTTGATCCGGAAACAAATTTAGTATATGTTAATCTAAGTCGGTTAATGAGAAATACAAAAGAAGTAGATGAACCATTTATTCTTGCCTCTCAAGCCACTCAGGTATTTTATTGTACAGATCAAAGTCGCCCTATGGATGATTGGCATGTTGTGTTGGCTGCTCCAAAAAGATTGAATCAGGATGTGGATTGTTATGAAGATCCATTAGTCTTTGTGGGAAGAATGAATGAAAATGATCGAATGGCAGCATTACAAGATGATATCCTAGAGGCTGATACCATTGGTGATGCTGAAGATTTAGCCTTGGTTGCAGGTGATCATGTCATGTCAACAATTATTTTATTTTCATGTAAAAATCAACCCCCGTGCATATCATATATTGTTCATGTAGCATGTCGCTAATTTTTTAAATGCATACTATTTGCATGCATAAAGTATATTGTAATATATGTGGTTACATGAAACATGCCGCAAGGAGCTTCCTCCTCCACACTAGCATCTATGGCTCTGGGAAGTGGTTCTCATGCAAGTACGTATTGCTTAATTTCATTTATTCTTTTACTTATTCAGTATTTCTCATATATCTCTCTTCTAAACATAGTTGCTAGAACAAGGGTCTAGAATACCTAATTTATTTCACTTTTGTCTACACGAAAAAGAGAAAAGAGAAGAAAGGAGAGAAGAGAGGGGAGATGATGGAGGACATCCAAGGGAGGGGGAGCATGGGTATGGATGTCCCATGGGATGCCCTTCTATGGATTTTGAACCCTCAATTTGTTTCTTCTTTGAATCTGTGAAGAGATAGAATTTTATTTCTTATGTGAGAGAGATTTCTTCCTTAGCCTCTAAGCATAGATGAGAGAAGATAGAGAGAAACTTCTAGATGAATATGGACACTTAGATTTTCTTGCACCCTTCCTTGAATTGAAACTTGCAAAAGAATTGTGCACACTTTCGATAATAAACATTTATTTCCAAGTAGAGAATTTATAGCCAACTTTTTGAGTCCATAACTTAGTCATTTCAGCTCCAAATGTCATGATCTTGGGGTCTATGGATATCTACTTGAAAAGATCTTTTCAATGACATCAAGATTACACCGATCGAACCTACGGTTTGAGAGATATACCCATTTTAAGTAAAGTTGTCTTGAAGAAAATGATGTTGACTTCCTTGTTGCAATAGGACTCTTCCTCTTAGCCTTTGGAATGATTTTTCCTTCTTAGATTCCAAGATTGATGAGGATAAGATAAGAAAGAGTCTTGTTGTTGATTCTCTCCTTGAATTTGAGCCAAACATCAATGATAGTGGGACCCACTTGCAGTAATATACGATTGCATGCGCAAGGGACCATAAAAGTCTTTAAAAATCTTCCATACATGAGAGATGTGGCCCTTGCTTGTTGTTGGTCATCCCAACTATGAGGGAGGCATGGCTGAACATCTAATGGGATGTAGGTCCCATTTTATATATATATATATATACAGTGCACAACTTCTTTATAGTACAATGACTTGACTTTTTGCACATGCTAATTCAACCTATAAAATACTGAAGAGCCCAGTTGAAGTGGGACCCGTCCGGATAGAGTTTTACTCCAACTAAGACTCTTCGAAAAGAAATGACATAAAATACAAAATAATGCAGAAAATGTATAAAGAATTTGCAAAGTCCATTTCCTAGGTAAAAATGCATGAAATGATGAAATTAGAAATTAAATAAATAATGATGCAATTCACCTAATTGAGTCACTAATTCAACCTAAAATGATGCATAGATGATGCAAATTTATGAACTTAACATGTGCAGAATACTCCGTTATCTTTATCATACAGCTACTCAATGGGTGATCCTATCCTCATCAAGTAATCCCTCGCTGACTGCATACTTTGATTCTGATTGGGTATGTGACATCAATGATCGTCGCTCCACCACCGGCTTTTGTATGTTTCTCGGTCACTCTCTCATATCATGAAAAAGCAATAAACAATCCGTGGTCTCTCACTCCTCTGCTACCGTGCCCTTGCACATACCACATCTGAATTGGTATGGCTTCGTCGTTTATTACATAGCACGTGTGTCCACATCAAACGTCCCACTCCTCTTTACTGTGACAACTAGACTGACATCTATATTGCACATAATGATGGCTTCCATGAGCGCACCAAACATATTAAAATTATCTGTCATTTTGTTCATCAACATGTCAAATCTCGAACAACTGACCTTAAGTATGTCTCATCCACAAAGCAGCTAGCTGCATTAGTCACCAAATCACGTTCATCTCCACGGTTCAAGACCCAGTTATCCAATCTCTCGTTATCTCAATCATGAGCTTAAAAGGGGGTGTGAGACATAATAATAAATTTAGGCCTATTGGACCATGGCCCATTACTCATGTAGACTGCCCAAACCAAGTCAAATGTATGACCTATTCTTCAGGCTATTTGTTGTAACAAATGTAACAATCCATTTTCTATTGTGAGATATGGACCTTGGGTGGATGCCCACTTTAGGGTTCCTCTCTAATGAGGTTTTTTGCCTATAAATATGCCTCTCCGCTTTGTATTTATACACACATAATATGAGATAATAGAAAAACTCTCTACTTCTCTCTCTAATCTTCTCTATTAGTCCCTCTCTTTTCTAACACATTATTAGCATGATACTCTTCGGTTTGCGTGTGTGGAAGAAACAAGGAAAGAGAGATTTTCTCTCTGCTTTTGGTTCAGAAAGAAAACAAAAGTCTTCCTCTCGATTTGCATACTTTGAGAAAAAAACCAAAGCCTTCCTCTCGGTTTGCATACTTTGAGAAAAAAAAACCAAAGCCTTCCTCTCGGTTTGCATGTGTTGAAAAGAGAAAAAACCAAAGTCTTCCTCTCGATTTGCATGTTTTGAAAAGAAAAAAAAAAAGGTCCTCCTGCCTCGTGAACCGTGCAACAAGCCTTTGCTTTAGACAAACAACTTGTGGGTTTTTTTTATGGTAAAAACAACTTCTGTTTCAAAACCACCAAGGAGCCTTCCTCTCGGTTCACATGCTATTTTTTTTATTTTCCTCTCTTGCCTTGGGTCACGCGCCGTAGACTATTCTCTTTTCATTCTCTGCCTCATGTGCTTTTAGTCTCGGGACGCGTGCAAGAGTTCATCTTGTTATCGGCTCCGTTTATAACTTCTTCATCCGGCCTCCAATCGACGAACGGTTTGGTTCTGCAGATTCGTGGTGACGAGCATTGCCTAATAGACACAACGAATCAGCATTTCAACGGTCAGAGATTTTTCTGGACTGCAATCACGGTAAGTGGTATCTAAACCATAACTAAATCCAATCTATTAAAATGCATGAAATTAGTTTATGATACTTATTTACAGTTTTCATAGTATTTGGTAACTGTTCATCCTCTTGCATTATTTATTTTTTAAATTTATTAATACTATGAATGGATCACAAAATAGAACCAGAAGTTCTAAATTTGAACTCGAAGTTCACCAATCTATGGACCAGCAGTCCAAGAAATTGGAATACTGATATGAACCTATAGATTTATATCCATAAATTAAAACCTGGAGTTTTTTGTTCAAATCCAAATAATTTATACGGCCATGAAATTAAACCTAAAGATTTGACAGAACCAAAAGTTCTGATCAATTGTTAGAGCCAGAAGTTTTACTTCAAACTTAAAGATTTGACAGAACTTGCAGTTCTAATTTCATGTATTATGAACTTGAAGTTTTAGATTAAGCCTAAAATCTTGGCAGAACCAACAGTTCTGATTTTCAAAGTTGAGAATCTGATGTTCTAACTTTTCATTAGCCAACTTATTTGTCATCTTTAATTCCTTCCTTAATTTACTTTTGATGTTAATTATTTTAGTGGTAGAGATCGGAGATTGGGGATGATCGATTGATTTTCTTATTTTGTGTATCACTGTTGACTTGCCCAATCCACCAAACCGCGAGGACTGGATTCGTAGCAGAGTCCCAGACACAACCATGAGAATTGTTATTGTGTATTGACTGTGGGACCCAGGTGGACCCCACTGATGCATGATCAAGATCGTAGATCCGGTAGTGGACTCACGCGTGACCTTGAGGAGGTTGGACCCGTAGGCAGTAGACCCTGTTTGGGCCATCATCTTGAAGCCTGATTAGCAATGGGCATGTTTAAGGGGGAAAGACAGTTTGGGTATCAGGCGTTGGTGGGACCCACTGGATGATCTGGTCACAGATCTGGTCCAGTCATTGGGCCAGACATGGTGAGGCGACATTAGAGATGTTGGACCCGTGTGAGGTGAGCCATGTTTGGTCCACCATCTAGCAACCAAAATGAGGACTGACTGCAGTGAGGAAGAAGGGTATTTTCTGTTTTTGGGACTTTGCAGCCCAGGTGGGCCACCGATGGCAGATCGGGTCCCTACATTTGGTAGTGGGGGCCTGGGCGACCATGTTGGTTGGACTGATTGTAGGTTCTTGATAAGTGGGGCCCACTATCCGAGTGGCCGAGTTTATGTCAGCGCCGAACTTCATTATAGAACTCGGTTCTATGTGGAGTGAGGACGGGATGACCAGATGACCTGTCATGTATGGGAATAAAGGAGATGGGGGTGATGACCGGACTTGAATAGGATTAAAGGAGGGAAAATGAACGATGACCTGATGGGGTAACATGTGACATGTAGTGCGCTAAGTTATTTACCTTACCCCTGAGTTTCTGGAAATTAGAAAAAGGACCCTAGGTATTTTATAAACTCAATTAGAACCTTTTGCCTATTTTATAAAGAGTGGTGAGGACAGCCAACCTCTGAATAATGAGGCGTTTAATACTCTCTTAGGAGCACCCCGTGGCATGGTTTAGAAGATCAATTAATTCTTTGAACTTCACAATCATAATTCATTTGAGATGCATGTTTCTTAGACTTTTCATTTATGATGGGGATCTTTATTTTTCATTAATGTCCTAATTTATGGTGAATGATTTAATTATTTCAGTTTTAATCATGTGATTGCATAGTTAAATTGATTTATTATTTTTGTTTAAGGTATGGATCATGGAACTGAGGACAATCTCTGTTTGGTAGATAGTGCCACAACACACAACATTATGAAAAATCAGAAGTTTTTCTCAGAATTGATGTTCATTCCACGAAAGGTATCCACCATGACTGAACTTGTGCAAATAATTGATGGTTCCAGAAGAGCCCATATGATGTTACCTAATGATACCCATCTATTCATTAAAGATACTTTGATCTAAAAAAGTTCCTGAAGAAACTTGATTAGTTTCAAAGACATCAAAATGAATGGGTACCATATTGAGACTGTAAGTGAAGATAACAAGGAATACTTATGAATCGTTACTAGTATTGGAAGCCAAAAACAAATACTAGAAAAACTAAGTGCACTCTCCTCAGGGTTATATTACACGACAATCTCCAATGTTGAATCACATTCGATTATGAGCAAAGCAACAAAGTCAAGCCTGAAGCTTAAACTATGCCTGAAGCTTAGTGATCCTAAGACTTTATAGCTTTTGCATGATAGGTTACGTCATCCTGGAGCTACTATGTTGAGAAAATCCGTAGATAACTCATTTGGGCATTCCTTAGAGAACCATCAATTGACCATACGTAGATGGGTACTTATGTACCCCGTGTTCGCAAGGAAAATTGATCACCCGGCCTTCTTTTGCTAAAGTTGTATACGAATCCTCATCCTTTCTACAAATGAAACAAGGTGACATTTGTGGACTCATAAACCCCCCTAGTAGAAATTTTCGGTATTTTATGGTTTTGATTGATGCCTCCATCCGTTGGTCGGATGTTTGCATACTTTCAACTAAGAACATAGCCTTTGCCCGCCTATTAATTCAAATAATCAAACTTATGGCTCACTTCGTTGATTATCCAATTAAGTCTATAAGACTTGACAATGCAGGCGAATCCACATCACAAGTTTTTGATGATTTTTGTTCATCTCTAGGAATTGCAGTCGAACATCATGTCCCCCATGTCCACACCTAGAATGGCTTTGCTGAATCGATGATTAAGCGCCTCCAACTCATTTTTAGGATTCTGCTGATGTAGTCCATATTACCAATTAGTGCTTGGGAATATGCTGTGTTGCATGCATCAATGTTAACTCGACTTCAACCCATGACCTATCATTAATATTCTCTTGCACAACTTCTATTAGGACATCAACCTAATATTTCTCACTTGTTCAAGTTTGGTTGTGCAGTTCAAGTCCTAATACCACCTCCTAAGCGTACTAAGATGGGACCACAACGTAGATTGATAATCTATATAGGTTATGACTCTCCCTCGATTGTTCGATATCTAGAACCAATAACGGGAGATGTCTTCATCGCTCATTGTTTCGATTGTTAATTCGGTGAGACAATATTTCCACCGTTAGGGGGAGATAAGATAGTTCCTGAAGAACATATTGTTCCTGTAGAACAACCCGTTCCTGAAGAACGACGAGAATTAACATGGAATATTTTCACTCCGTCTCATCTGGATTCACGAACTTCACAATGTGAAAATGAATTATGGAGAATTGTGCACTTATAAGAAATTGCAAACAGATTACCTGATGCATTTAACGATGCAGCAAAGGTGATAGAATCAGATGTGCCAACTATGAATGGACCTGTTAAGATTAATGTCCCTGTATGATTAAGTCAAAATACAGCAACAAAAGAATCTGTAATACGCCAGAAGCGTGGTAGACCTATAGGTTCAAAGGACTTAGCTCCGCGGAAAAGGAGAAATGAACAATCATCATCATATCGTCCTGAAGATGCATGTAAAGCTCCTGAAGAGGTTCTTCCCGAAGAGGCACATAACGCTCCTGAAGAGATTATGGTAAAATTCGTTCTCTCTAGAATAATGGAAGTCCCTGATGAGACCTTGGAAGCCCCTGGAGAGGTACCGGTACCGGATAATGAAGAAATCTCTATGCTTTACAATTATTCAAGAGAGAGATGAAATAAAAATGAAATTGTCATCGATGAAGCATTTGCATATGCGGTAGCTACACAAATATAAAAGGAAAATGATGATAATGATTGGGACATAGAATCACGTTCTATAAATAAATTTCGACAAAGAAAGGATTGGCCAAAATGAAAAAGTGCCATCAAAGCAGAGTTTGAGTCTCTCAATAAACGTAGTGTGTTCTGACCTATAGTACAAACCCCAAAGGATGTTAACCATGTACATTACAAGTGGGTATTTGTAAGAAAAATAAATGAAATTACCAGATATAAGGCACGATTAGTAGCAAAAGGTTTCCTGCAGAAACCTAGGATTGATTATGAGGAAATATACTATCCTGTTATGGATACAACAACATTTAGTTATCTGATAAGTTTAGCAGTTTCTCAAAATCTAGAATTGAGACTCATGGATGTTGTGACTGCTTATTTATATGGGGACTTAGATACAGAAATTCACATGAAAATCCGGGAAGGATTTCATTTGCCTCAAGTAAAGTCAGGGTGTACATACTCAATCCAATTAAGGCGATCATTGTACGGCCTGAAGCAATCTGAAAGAATGTGGTACAATCATCTTAGTGAATACTTGTCTAAAAGGGGGTATGCAAACGATCTTATTTGCCTGTGTCTATTTATAAAGAATTTCTTAAATGGATTTGCAATATTAGCAGTTTATGTGGATAATATTAATTTGATAGGGACTCCAGAAGAGCTCGAAGAAACTGTTGATTATTTAAAGAAAGAATTTGAAATGAAAGACTTTGGAAAAACGAGATTCTGCCTCGGCTTGCAAATTGAGAGAAATTCTAGTAGGATGTTGGTCCATCAATCTAATTATACTGAAAAGGTCTTAAAACGATTTGGTATGGACAAGACACATCCATTAAGCACCCCCATGGTCGTCAGGTCTCTAGATATAAAGAAAGATTCATTCCGTTCTATCGAGGAAAATGTAAAGGTATTGGGTCCTGAAGTACCATACTTAAGTGCTATTCGAACCCTGATGTACTTGGCACAATGCACTAAATCGGATATTGCATTTCCTATGAATCTACTTGCTAGATATAGCTCCTCACCAACTCAAAGGCACTGGATTGGTATTAAACACAACCTATGATATTTGCGTTGAACAACTGATTTAGGAATGTTTTAATCTTATGATCGTAAAGATTCCAATTTTGTAGGATATGCAGATTTAGGCTATCTCTCTGATCATCATAAAGGTCGATCATAGACATGTTATTTGTCTTTTAATGGTAATGCCGCCATTTCTTGACGTTCTACTAAATATGCTTTGGTAGCTACTTCCTCCAACCATGCTAAGATTTTGGCCCTTTAAGAAGCAAGCAGGGAATGTGTATAGCTAAGATCTTTCATTCAGCTTGTTCGTAGTTCTTGTCAATTATCATTTATTGCAGGTATCCCGAATATTATATATGAAGATAATGAAGCATGCACAAAACAGATTCGAAAAGGTTTTATTAAAGGAGACAAGACTAATCATATAGCACCGAAGTTCTTATTCCCTCATGAACTTTAGAAGAAAAATGAAATTGAAGTCAAGCAAGTTTGTTCAAGTAATAACCTTGCTGATCTGTTTACCAAATCTTTGTCAAAATTAGTGTTCCAGAAATTTGTATATGAGATTGGCATGTTTAGAGTTTATCATCAAACTATGTGAATGGTTGTTGTCATCAGGGGGAGTGGTTTATCGTGGGGGCATCATGAAGAATGCTACACAGGACATTTGTGCGCTATGCTCTTTTTTCTTTTCTAGGTTTTATCCCACTGGGTTGTCCTAGTTAAGGTTTTAACGAGGCAGCATTATACATGTCCAACACCAGTTCAATGAACTTGAAGAATGTTATCCTCTTTTTCATTCGCTTTGGTTTTTTCCTATTGGGTTTTCCTTAACAAGATTTTTAATGAGGCAACTATTATTGAATGGTGGTCATCCAAGTGAGAGTGTTATGAGATATGGATCTTGGGTGGATACCCACTTAAGATGAGTTAGCGTTAGAATTATGGTTCCTCTTTTATGAGGTTACTTTGCCTATAAATAGGCATCTCTCCTTTTATTTTTGTACACACACACACAATGAGATAATAGAAAAGCTCTCTACTTCTCTCTCTAATCTTCTCTATTAGTCTCTTTCTTATCTAACATTTTCAGCATTATAGTAAGAGATCGAGAGACTATCTCATCGATACTCAGAGATTTCATCATTTCTATCTGTTTTTATCTCAAACAATAGGTTACGCCCGTGCTTAGCACTGGTTGTTATGCTAGTTATTATATTTTATATGAAAGGAAAATAATAAAATTTGATTTCGAAATTGAGACTCGATTTTATAAATGATTGTGAAATCAACTCAATTTCGATTGTGACTTGACATTTAATAAAAGGAAGGGGGGATAAGGATAATGCCTAATTTTTCATTTAATCGGGTCTCTTATCTTCAACAAGAAACTTTCACAATCTTGGAAGGATAAGTATTTCTTCTTTCTTGGGAAGAGACACTTTAGGAAATTGATGGTGGGCTCTATTAGGAAAATTAAATTGTGAAACATGTTTGTGTACAAGCCTTTTCCGCGGAATGAAGAATTTGCCACATCAGCAAAGTCCATGGAAGTTAGAACTTCATGTTTGGCGCAAGTATTTTTTCCTCAATGAATTAGTGCATAACATGTTTGGTGAGGCTGTGGATTCCTTCGTCTGAACCACATCTCTATCCAACCATGATCTTGAGTCCCACCAAATCCATCAATTGAGTCCCACAACATCTATGTCCAGCCATGATCTTGACTCCCACCAAATCCATCAATTGAGTCCAACCGTATCTCTATCCAGCCATGATCTTGAGTCCTACCAAATTCTTAAATTGAGTGCCACCACATATTTGCTCAGCCACTAATTGAGTGCCACCATGATCCAGCCATGATTTGTTGAGCATAGATGCAAGTGGAAGAGGAGGTTCACTTTATTTCTCTTGCCCTTGGTACTACGAAGAATATGACATTGCCTCTCTTTTCTTTTGTGTTTAAAAATGAGCATTCTTTCATGTTGAGAAAACTAATTCTTTCTACTTTGGCTTTTGAAAGATCTAATTGTTTTTATCTTGGTTTTTTCATTTATCTACTTGATATATCAATGAAATCAGGCTAATCATATCTCAAAGGTTATTGAATCCAAGCCAGCACATACCCAAGAGAGATTGAGACAATTAAGGGTCAACCTATTGACGAGGCAGCATGGTATACTTTCCATTCAAAGTTGATAAAATCTCCTTAAGTTTGTAAGGTGTGTAAGTGCCAGCCGTAGAGATTCTGTAAATATGTAATCATGAGATTCTACCCATTTGTAATATAATATTATATACACAAACATAAGAAACCACCATAATCAATACGGTGGAATACTTCAAATCAATTCATTTTGTTATAATATCAACCCCCTTTTTGAGTACATTTACCCAAAAAACTAAAAAAATAAAAACTTCTCGGCAATTTATGGTAAGTTTGGATCTATCTTTGATCATTCCATCTTCATCCAATATTTATTTGATCTCATTTGAGTTTTTGAGGTTTGGGTTTTATTTTTGTGTAATTCTTTTATATTTTTGTTCAGATCTGTTGAGCATACATCTGATATTTGGTATAGACAAGGCACATCCATTAAGCACCCCCATGGTCGTCTGGTCTCTAGATATAAAGAAAGATTCATACCGTTCCATCGATGAAAATGAAAAGGTATTGGGTCCCGAAGTACCATACTTAAGTACTATTCGAGCCCTAATGTACTTGGCACAATGCACTAAATCGGATATTGCATTTTCTGTGAATCTACTTGCTAGATATAGCTCATCACCAACTCAAAGGTACTGGATTAGTATTAAAAACATCCTACGATATTTGCATAGAACAACTGATTTTGGAATGTTTTATTCTTATGATCGTAAAGATTCCAATTTTGTAGGATATTCAGATTTAGGCTATCTCTCTGATCATCATAAAGGTCGATCACAAACAGGTTATGTGTTTTTTAATGGCAATGCCGCCATTTCTAGACGTTCTACTAAATAAGCTTTGGTAGCTACTTCCTCCAACCATGCTGAGATTTTGGCCCTTTAAGAAGCTAGCAGGGAATGTGTGTAGCTAAGATCTTTCATTCAGCTTGTTCGTAGTTCTTGTCAATTATCATATATTGCAGGTACCCGAATATTATATATGAAGATAATGAAGCATGCACAAAACAGATTCGAAAAGGTTTTATTAAAGGAGACAAGACTAAGCATATAGCACCGAAGTTCTTATTCACTCATGAACTTCAGAAGAACAAAGAAATTGAAGTCAAGCAAGTTTGTTCAAGTAATAACTTGGTTGATCTGTTTACCAAATCTTTGCCAAAATAAGTGTTCTAGAAATTTGTATATGAGATTGGCATGCTTAGAGTTTATCATCAAACTATGTGAATGGTTGTTGTCATCAGGGGGAGTGGTTTATCATGGGGGCATCCTGAAGTATGCTACACAAGTACATTTGTGCGCTGTACTCTTTTTCCTTTTCTAGGTTTTATCCCACTGGGTTGTCCTAATTAAGGTTTTAATGAGGCAGCATTATGCATGTCCAACACCAGTTCAATGAACTTGAAGAATGTTGTCCTCTTTTTTCATTCGCTTTGGTTTTTTCCTAATAGGTTTTCCTTAGCAAGGTTTTTAACGAGGCAACTATCATTGAATGGTGGTCATCAAAGAGTGAGAGTGTTATGAGATATGGATCTTGGGTGGATACCCACTTAAGATGAGTTAGCGTTAGAATTAAGGTTCCTCTCTTATGAGGTTACTTTGCCTATAAAAAGGCATCTCTCCTTTGTTTTTGTACACACATACAATGAGATAATAGAAAAGCTCTCCACTTCTCTCTCTAATCTTCTCTATTAGTCTCTCTCTTTTCTAACATTTTCAGCATTATAGTAAGAGATTGAGAGACTATCTCATCGATACTCAGAGATTTTCATCATTTCTATCTGTTTTTATCTCAAACAATAGGTTATGCCCGTGCTTAGCATTGGTTGCTGTGCTAGTTATTATATTTTATATGAAAGGAAAATAACAAAATTTGATTTCGAAACTGAGACTCGATTTTATAAATGATTGTGAAATCAGCTCAATTTTGATTGTGACTTGACATTTAATAAAAGGAAGGAGGGATAAGGATAATGCCTAATTTTTCATTTAATCGGGTCTCTTATTTTCAACAAGAAACTTTCACAATCTTGGAAGGATAAGTATTTTTTCTTTCATGCGAAGAGACACTTTAGGAAATTGATGGTGGGCTGTATTAGGAAAATTAAATTGTGAAACATGTTTGTGTACAAGCCTTTTCCGCGGAATGAAGAATTTGTCACATCAACAAAGTACATGGAAGTTAGAACTTCATGTTTGGCACAAGTTTTTTTCCTCAATGAATTGGTGCGTACCATGTTTGGTGAGGCTGTGGATTCCTTCGTCTGAACCACATCTCTATCCAACCATGATCTTGAGTCCCACCAAATCCATCAATTGAGTCCCACAACATCTATGCCCAGCCATGATCTTAAGTCCCACCAAATCCATCAATTGAGTCCCACAACATCTATGCCCAGCCATGATCTTGACTCCCACCAAATCCATCAATTGAGTCCAACTGTATCTCTATCCAGCCACGATCTTGAGTCCTCCCAAATTCTTAAATTGAGTGCCACCACATATTTGCTCAGCCACTAATTGAGTCTCATTACATCTCTGCCTAGCCACCAATTGAATCCCACTCCAGGACCCATCCTAATCCATCTTCATTTTCTCATTATCAACTTGACCCTGACATCGAAGCTGCAAACCACCACCATTGTCCAACCATTAAGCCCCAAACCTGTCAACCAACCACCCATTAACCTGAAAACGACCACCACCACCCAACCGCAAATACATAGTCCATTGCCCACCTAAATCAAATCCAGATCCAATTGCAAATCCATCCAACTAACCACGCAAAACCAACTACAACTGTCCACTACCTCGTTTTAAGCTCTTCTTTCGTCATTTCCAAACCTAACTGCATTCCATTTCAATAGATCATTTTCCAACACCAAGAAGAGGAGAGAGATCAGAAACCCTTCGTCTCCATAGGTCTACAACTAGACGAGTCCGGATCCTCTACTTTCATAGCCGACCAACATAGAAATCCTATGTTTGTTTGTTCGATTAGAAGGCGTGGCCCAATGAGGATCAAGTCCAAGTCTCTCCTGTTTGTGCATTCAATCAGAAGGAGTGGAGATCCCCTGATGAGATGGTGATGGAGATCGCCAAAGCAAGAGGGTTTGGTTTGTTTGGTCGATTTTGAGGAATAATGAGGGAAAGTGCTTTATATACCGGGTTTTTTTCTGCAGAAATTGGAAGTCCGACACCCCCATAGGAAACGCTATTTCAATTCTTACATGGGAAAATCCGACATAGTGGAAAATCCCTTACTGGATTTTTGTCGCACCAAACGCACAAAAAAAAAAAAAAAAAAAAAAAACCCTTTCTGTAGAAAATTGATACATTTTCTGCGGAAATGAATTACACAAACGTGCCCAAAGATTAGATAGAAGATGTTTTTATTCTATGCTGGAGTAGAAAGTGTATTTATGAAATGTGTATTATCAAATGGAGATAAGTTAGGAGATGAAAAACATTAGAGAATTGTGCATGTGAGGACCCATTTTCAAATTAGCTAGAGAGAATTTAGGGATGAGAACTTATGATAAACACATATCGCTCTTAAGATAAAGGCAGAATAGATTTTGGACTCTTTCAAAATTAAAAACTTCTAATCGGACTCTTTAAATCAATTAAAATCGAATCATTCAAGGTATAAGATTTCATTATCTAACCAATCCTAATCTGTTGTAATCTTCCATCAACATCGTTGCTCTCCATCTCACTCGAACTCTTTAATTTGGTATGATAAAGGGAAAGGAATTTATTTGATATCTGAACTTCTCAACCGTTCATAAAAAAAAAATACTAGTTAGTTCAAAGTAAGTTTGTATCTTTCTTCGATCATCTCATCTTCATCCGTTACTGTTTGATCTCATTTGAGTTTCTAAAGTTTGTGTCACGGCCCCGAACCCGATTAGTGATTAAACCGAATTATCCGGAGTGTGAAATTTATGATTTTCAAGGATCGAAGTCCGCTTGAGGATTGTGTAGTTGAGCCTCATTAACCAATTGATCAACGGGACTTATCCGTTGTAAGAATATCAAAGCAAGTATGGATTTCATTCCATTATATATGTTCAAGTTTCAAAAGGTAAAACATATAACGTTCATAATCATATAAAGTATGGATTTCATTCCGATAAAAGAAACTCGCTTAGCCACTAAACCTGCCTAATTAGGTAGAATCACAATTAATTAGGCTAATCGCCAATATTAGAAAATTAAATACCCTATTAAGGTCGGGGACCTTACAGTTTGTGATTCTTTTCTTTCTGTTTTTCTTTTGGTTTTAGATTTGTTGAGCATAGATGCAAGTGGAAGAGGAGGTTCACTTTATTTCTCTTGCCCTTGGTACTACGAAGAATATGACATTGCCTCTCTTTTCTTTTGTGTTTAAAAATGAGCATTATTTCGTGTTGAGAAAACTAATTCTTTCTACTTTGGCTTTTGAAAGGTCTAATTGTTTTTATCTTGGTTTTTTCATTTATCTACTTGATATATCAATGAAATCGAGCTAATCACATCTCAAAGGTTATTGAATCCAAGCCAGCACATACCCAAGAGAGATTGAGACAATTGAGGGTCAACCTATTGACGAGGCAGCATGGTATACTTTCCATACAAAGTTGATAAAATCTCTTTAAGTTTGTAAGGTGTGTAAGTGCCAGTCGTAGAGGATCTGTAAATATGTAATCATGAGATTCTACCCATTTGTAATATAATAATATATATACAAACATAAGAAACCACCATAATCAATACGGTGGAATACTTCAAATCAATTCATTTTGTTATAATATCAACCCCTTTTCTTGGTACATTTACCCAAAAAACTAAAAAAAAAAAACTTCTCGGCAATTTATGGTAAGTTTGGATCTCTCTTTGATCATTCCATCTTCATCCAAAATTTTTATTTGATCTCATTTGAGTTTTTGAGGTTTGGGTTTTATTTTTGTGTAATTCTTTTATATTTTTGTTCAGATCTGGTGAGCATACATCTGACATTTATTTGATCTCATTTGAGTTTATGAAGTTTGGAATTTTCTTTTAGGCCTTGTTTGGCAAGTCTCATCTGAATGATAAAGATCTGTATGATATTGTTTTGTTTCAAATGGGCGGTTTAAAATAGATTTTTTAAAAATAAACTGTTTGGTAGTACCAAAAACCGTTTGAAATAGATATTTAAAATCTAATGGTATAGGGTTTTTCATTAATTTTTTGAGATGTACATTGATTTAGAACTGAAATTTGGACCCATACCTCTCTTAAATATCCGAAAGAGGATCAACGGTTCAGATCATAACTAGGGGACCAACAGAATTTCAGAAAATGCAGATATATGATGGTTCTACATTTTTTTTGTAAAAATCTCAAGATTCAAGGGTGATCAACGGCTCAATTCTCAAAATTTATCCATGTCTGAGCATGTGAAGAGTTTGTATGGTTCTGATCATCATTTAGGGTCCCATAATTTCTAAAAAAGTGAAAAAACGGACTGATGAAAAGTCATGTGGAATGCAACTTTTTTTGAAATGTGCATGTCCAACAGTTGTTAATTTCTCACAATTGCCTCGAGATGTACACCTAATCAGTGGCTGCAATTTGGACCACTAGCCATTTCAACTATTCCAAAGAGGATCAATGGTTTGGATCATGATTGTGGGGCCCACAAAAGTTCAGAAATGTAGATCCATGGTTTTATGGTGTTTTTGCAAATATTTCAAGATCCAAGAAAGATCAACGGTTTAAATTTGGACATGTCGCTGTGTTTGGTCTTCTTAAGACTTCTAACGGCTCGGATCATCAAGTAGGATCTTAGAAGTTAGGGAAAAAAAAAAAACGGTGATGTAGAAGGTAACGTCATTGCCCTATAATATTTCCGCTTTAGAGTTCCAAGTTTGTTTAAATTCATCCAGGTTTGGTTGCTTTATGCGACAGATAGATTTTATCTTTATGAGTTTTCAAATAGAGGCCCTATTTTAGTTACCAAACGCTCTATTTGAGATTTGAAATGGATTTAAGTCAATAAGAGGCTCATTTAAGAGTTGCCAAATGGAACCTTAATCTTTTTTGATTTTTGGTTTTAGAGCATATAGATGATTGGAAGTTAATGAGGAGGTCCACCACCATATTTCTCTTGCCCTTTTTACTACGAAGAATATTACGTGGCCTCTCTTTTTTCTTGTTTGAGCATTCTTTCGAATTGAAAGTTGCAATGATTGTTGTGAAAATTAATTTTTCATTTCTTTGGCTTTTGAAAGATTCAATTTTTTAAATCTGAGTTTCTTCTTATTTTTTCTCATTTAGATCTGTAAAAGTCTTATCATTTAGTTGTTTGTGACTTTTTTATCTATTATTTCATATCAGTTGTGCATAGATGACTTCAAGGTGGAATAGAAGTCCGTCCCAAATTCTCTGGCCTTGCTGCTATAAAGAATATGACATCGCCTCTCTTTGTGCGCACCTTGAACATGCGCATTCGTTAAAATCAATAGTAGCAGCTTAGCTATGAGCGTTTGAGTGTTGATAAAATCAGTTTTTACATCCTTGTAAAAGACTCTTATGATTGATGATCTATCTTTTTTTGTACTTCATTTTTTAACTTTTTTTTTTATTTGTAAACTGGGCTAATTTGGTACTTTGCTAATATAGTAAAAGTCAAGTAAAGTCTCTATTTTTCAGACAAAATGTCACATCAAAAACACTTTAATTCAAAAATCTCTCCATCTTTTTCAAAAAGAAAAAAAGTAAAAAAGCAACCACCTTTATTCACTAAAATACAAAAACACTCCACTTTCTCATACAAAAAGTCAAAAAGATTTCAAAACAAACAACTAAAAATAAAATACTATCATAACTCACTTATATTTTATTTTTTCTGAAGGATGTTTAGATTGAAAGAGTAATTGAAATGTATGTAAATAAACCATTTATCTTTACTTAAAAAATTAATAATGTGGTTATCTCCTTTGCCAGCTGCCTATAGTTGTTAAAGATCTATTCTCCTGTTATCGTTAATTGAAACAAAAGGACGGTTTTTTTTTTTTTTTTGGGTGAGGGGTCTGTACTGAAAGATTATTTATCTATATTTATAGGGATATCTCCTTTTGATATGCCTCTTAGTTTGTGAAGGTTGCATGTATTTGATATATGCGAGGTTGGGTTTTAAATTTATGCCAATTTTGCAATGCAACATTGATTGATGGCAACAACCATAGAAATCACTTATATCTTACTCAAGGCTATAGAATTATTGAAAGCCTGCAGCATTTGCCCCAAATATACATCAATATTGAGATATTGTCCCGTATCATGACTATTAAATACTTATCATGAAGGTTGAATCTCAGCTTTTACCAAACAATCTAAATGGTTTTACTACTTTGGCAGAATAAATGATAGGATATTATAGAAGTTACAAAGGCAGATCGATATTCTGGATGCCAAGAAATGTGCAAGACACTTTTCCCATAAAATATTTAATATTTTAAATTATATTTGATGATATTTATATTTTTTGGCAATGGATTTGGAAAAAGGTAATGTGTAATGTGGGGGAAGTTTTCTTCTTTTAATTTTTCTTTTTTCTTTTTTAGTTTTTAGGTAGAATAATTAAGATTTAGGAACAAGAAATTCTTTAAGTTTCAATAGATTAGATTATTGCACAGTATCAGTAAATGGGTCCTAAAGGGCAATTGGAATTTTTTAAATAAAATATAGCCTTCCCTCGTAAGGATTATTCTTCATTAATTTAGGTCTCACATTCAATAAAATATAACCAAATTATTGATCATTAATTTGGTAAATTCCCTTTGAAAGTGTAGCTTACATTAAAATTATTTGAAAGCATAATAGTAAATTTTTTAATTGATCACTATCAGTTTTATTTTCATTTTTTCCTTAAAGGAAACATGGTTAGTTTGATTATTATTTTATAATTTATTTTCTTTTTTAATAGTCCTATATTCTGAAACTTTCTACGTACAATCTGTTCTTTCTTTTATTACCCTTATTTTTTTTTTAATTTATTCAGTGTAGTATTTTATTTTTGTGGATACAATTTTGGTCTTTGTTTTGACTAGAAATGCCTATTATTTTGGATGTTTTGAGAATGAAGTAAGTTTAACTGATCTTTACTTCAATAATTTAAATTAAATATCTTTTTAGACTTTCAATGATAATCATGAATACGTATTCAACTTGGAACTCATTAATTGAGTTAGATATGAACATAATAATATGAAATGCACAAGTATAACTCAAAAATGGTTGTTGGGTTTGCTAGTTAGATTTTAAGGCCGTTTAATCAAGTGTTTGGATAATCTCATGGGTTTTTTTTTTTTTTTTTTTTTCAGAGACCTTTCCATTTATCCCACCTCTAATAATAGAAATGCATCCAAGAGTGCCACCGGACTGCAAATCCACATGATGCAGTCTGCTCGTAGGTAAAAGTCTTCTATTGCTATCAATGTCTATATCCTTATGGTAGTGGGAGTACTTTTTATCATACAGCTTCCCTAAAGTTGGCAATACCCTCCTAGCCAAGAGTGTTTTCTTGTTGACATTACAAAATGTAGAATTCATATGAAAACAGTTCTCACAGTTTTTATATGCTGCTCAACTTCCCATGATTGACATGCAAGCACAACTAGATGCAGACATGAATCTAATCAAGCAATCACATGGCCAGAGTTACGTGGTCGACGATGTGCCTATTTTTATGGCTGAAGGAAAACCTCCAAAGTTTGTTCATCTTTTCTTTTTCTTTTTTACTTTTGGATTATAGTTTACAAGTTAATATAATATCTATAATTTATCCATTCATGTATTTTAGGAATATTAACAGGAGGAGATATAAAAAAAGGATCTAGCCCATGAAAAAAAAAATGAAAGAGAGACTTGAGTTATCATGAGCAGCCCATCCAGATGAACCCTATCTTTTGTTTATCTAGATTGTCAATCTAGTGGGGTCCACTATTAATCAATGACTTGCTTGGAGGTTGATGGTTGAAAATGAAACAAAGCCAATGGTCCATATTCAATAGCTATAGTGTAAAGACTATGAGGATGATTGTGATTGTTCGGTGGAGAAGCTTTTTATTTCGCTATCAATGATGGTTGTAAAAAAGGAAATGAGGATCGATATCGTGCCTTTCAGAAGGAGTCACCATCACAAGTTTCACAAGTTCAAAGTAGGGTTGCATGTGGGCTCGTTAAGATACTTTAGGCTCGAATCGTGTGGTGGGGCTGGCCTTTTCTTATCTCATGATACCTATAGATCACCTAATACCTAATCAGTTTGCTAATCACTGTCGACATATCTAAAACAATGTGCTTTACTATCTAGGCCCGTGGGGACCGTGCTCCAATTGGAGGCCCATTAAATCTATGCACCGGATGTTCAAGCATTGCCCTTGCCCAACTCTGTCTTTTTTTTGCAAAGAAAAAGGGCCAGCCAATTTAGCATGATATTAACGGCCATGGCAAGTACGCTTAACTCTACAGTTAAGACGGGGTTTTGAGCTATAAGCGCAGGGTAAA
Source organism: Camphora micrantha (assembly GCA_003546025.1). NCBI lineage: Eukaryota > Viridiplantae > Streptophyta > Magnoliopsida > Laurales > Lauraceae > Camphora > Camphora micrantha. The sequence continues at coordinate 36,735,887 of QPKB01000004.1, read as the reverse complement.
GACTTGGAGTGAGTAGTGTAATCAAAGTCCCTGCTGGGAGATAAGCAAAGACTTGGAGTGAGTAGTGTAATCAAAGTCCCTGCTGGGAGATAAGCAAGGTAGCAAGCAAGACGGCCAAGCCCAGGCAGGTGAGATCTCACATTACCCACCCATCACACTTTTAAGCTAAATCATAGGATATTGATGGTCTCATCCACATCTCTACCTGGACCCTTCACTCGTAACCTCTTTAGTGACCCAGTAAAAGCCCTTTACCATGTAGGAAATAAACACAAGTAAGACTCTTCACTTCGAACCTCTTTAAATACTGGGCTCCTTACTCTGAATACAGAAGTCCAAGTAGATTGGCCTGGACATTGACCAGTTCTACTTGAAGCCCAATTAGATGGACTGTCACAAGTCATAACTCTTCATATCTATTGCTAAGAGACTTGCTCGGGCTTACTGACAAGCCTGTGTGCCAGATTTGGGCTTCAGAATTTATTTATTTTTTGCTATCGGAGGGTTTCCAACCCTTTGGGCTGGACTAATCCCTCCGGGCTTAGAGGGAAGCTGGGTAAACTTCCCTGTAACCCCATTGTGGTAGTGCAGCTTCTAACCTACAACCTCCAGGTGCATCGAATTATTATGATTTCATATATAGGCCCCACTAATTAATCTTATAAAGATAGATTCAGAGAATACAAGGGCCTTGGAAAAGGGAAAGACACCTTTTAGGCCCACTGAAAACACGCTTTCATACCCCTTTAGTAATCATTAAATTCTCAAAGCTTATTTCCAATGGACCATACTCCTCAGATGAGATATTTTTGTTTGAATTTGAATGCATGTATTTAATAATTTTTTTATAAGTTTTTTTCAAATGTAATTTATATATATACATACATAAATTTTGCGGCATTTAATAACTTTTAGTAACTATATACATCGAATTAGACATGAATTGTCACTAACTTTATTGAATTATATATTTCAATTAGTGCATTGATTTTTTTGAAGTTAGACAAGAAATTAATACAATCTAAAAATGAATCAAATGAGTTTGCCCTATCAAATATCCGAATTGGATTAAGTGTCGAACTACAAACTATGAGCTTGAATGCAAGTCGATCAAACCGTAAATCAGATAACTATGGCCCAGCCCAACGGCCCTACAACGAATAGACCAAAAAAAAAAAAAAAAAAATGTTCATCAGGTGCTGTATCTGTGCCGAATTTAGGCTCAATTAGTGAATGATTTGGATTTGAACAACCTTTAGCCGGGTCCAATGCACCCTACCACATACAAATCTTTGGTATATTAGTGAGGGGAGAGTGAAAGAAATAAGGATCTTGCCAAGAGAAAATCGAAAGAGACTACTATCGTGTTGCACTAAGCAACCCATCCAGCTGGGACACAGACTTCTTTCATATCGACTGTCAATGTGTGGGGTCCATCATGAACCAATGACTTGCTTGGGAATTGATGGGTGAAAATGAAACAAAGCTTGTGGTCCATATTCAATTGCAAAAGTGTCAACTAGTAGGGTGAGCAGGATTTTTGAGTACAGAAGCTTTTTATTTCTGTATCCATGGTGGGCTCCCCTAGTTGTGAAAAGAAATCAGGATAGATATCGTGAGAGTCACTGTCACATGTTAAGACTCAAGAGTAGGGTTTCAAGTGGGCTCGGTTAACCTACTTTGGGTTCGAGTAGTGTACTGTGACTCAGTGAGTGGGCCTATTTCTAAGATGATATCTGGAATAGTTGTCATACCTAAGTCATCACTTGCCGGCATATCCATCTAAAACAATGGGATTTACTGTTCTCTAGGGTTCAGTTTGGACCAAGCTCAAGCACCGTGGGCCTGATCTAGGCTCCGATGGGATGTCCATTAAATCAATCAATGTACTACATATTCAAGTATTGGCCTTCCATGGTGGTGGGAATTTATGCCTATGAGCTGGGATATGACTGCGTTTTGTTTATTCAAAATTGGATTCTTAAGGACTTGTTCTTGCAATAAGGGAACTTCACTATTTTTTTTTCATGGTAGAAATCAAAATCTTTTATATCGAGGAAAATGTGTTCGTCTTTTTTTTCTGTAACGAAAATATGTAGCACCAAATAACTGAACAATGGGCTCCGTGAAAAATCAGAATTGGTTTCCTAACCGCTGCGGCGTTCTCTTAGCAATGCCTTCTTATTGGGGGAGTAAAAGCGGAGGTTGAAGGTGAAGATTCAATAAGGGCCTTTAAAAGGCCTCCTGAGTTGATATGAAATGATTAGCGACCCATTGCACTAGTAAATTAAATCCTAAAAAAGTGAACATCTCGTCTACATTTGCACTCACTCTACTCGCCTCTTCTCGTTTATTATTCATGTACCATGAAACAGGAAATCAATTCAAGCAGCAAAATGGCTCCAGTTCCAGCTTTGATCCTTCACTCCTCACCTTTTAACATATATAGTTACATACAATCCACGCAGAAAGAAAAAAAGGCTGGACTGGAGATTGAACAGCTGGACCTAAAGCCCAATTAATTAAATGGACTGCCAACTCTTTATATCTAAGACCTAGGAAAATATTCACCTGCGCTCTTGCGCTCTAAGTTCCCGCATATATAGACTACTTACATGGAATTCAAACCAATAGGACTTAATTACCTATTGCAAAGAAACTCGCACCGGCCTAAAAGCTTGTGTGCCAGATCTGGTCTTTAGAACTGGGCATAATAACCAAACGTGCTAGGCTTATAGAAGTTCCGCATGGACAAACAGGCCTATTTTATACCATACCCTTCTGCCTCATTTGTGATGTATCGGGTCAAATTGGGGCGGTATCTCGGATTCAAATAACATGTCTATTTCATTGTCATGATTGTTCAAATGTTTTCTATTTGGTTGAATATAAAATGTATTATGTATAAGACTCAAATGGAGAGGATGAGATAAGAAGAGTAGGAAGAAAAAGATATATGGAGAAACAAACATGGTCATGCTTGTGTAACGGGGAAGATGAAAGATCCTTCCTTCGCATGAAAGAAGAAAGTCCTTTTCTTGGAAATAGAATCCGCTTGACTTGGTTCCTAAGGTTAAGAGACATAATTAAGATTTCTTAAGTAATTGGGAAGATACATTTTTTAAGGAAAAACTAAGCACCTAGGTATTATTTTAAGTTTTGAATAACTAACATATTTTGCAATTAATAAATATAATGACCCATCGGGGTGGAAAGATCAAACTTGAACCTACCCCAACCCCATGACGGGCTTTTCACGTACATACCCAAAGGAGTTGATCGGGTTGGGTCCTTGTTTTAACCCTCCCCATTGCCACTTTTAAGTTTCAGTTTATTCTTACTATTCGACCTATCAACATAACTCAAACCGATTTAATTCAATTAATTGCATTATGACCGGTCATTCTAATCCAAGCCTGACTTATTAATTAAGGATTTGAGCTGAGCCTTTCAGCTTGTTGCCGAGATTGATATTTTCATGCTTTTAATAATAGGTCGATTTCAGGTTCAGCCTACATGCATTACCAAGGAGACTCAACCTAACCAAGGGCAGACCTAAAAGTTGCCCTGTCGGATTTGGGTTTGCTTCCAAAACTCAAGTGAAAATCCTATGACCACTTGTAAAGCTGTAAAACCCACATGAAAAATCCTGGGTCCACTCTCATTACCCGCATAAAGATTTTGGGTTTGCCCACAAAACCCAACTATGTATTTGGGCTGCCTCTTGAAACTAAGATACTGGGTCTGCACATAACCCAACCGAACCCATTGAGAGAGGGAGAGAGATAGGGTTGTAAACGGGTCAGTTCTAGTCCGGGTCCATAGTGGACCCGGAACCGGAACCGTTAAGGAGAAGGTGGAATCGAATCTGGAACCGAAACCTTTAAGGAACCGGTTTCTTCACTCTAGAACCGGAACTAGAACCATAAAGACGGGTCTGGATCCGGATCTAGATTTAAGTAGATAATGATATTAAAAAAAATATATGATTTTTAAGAGAGATTTTCGATAATTGAGGTAATATGTCAGGTCTTAGGTCCACGAATCCGAACTAAGGTAAAACCGGAACCGGACTCATTTACTTATCGGGGCCTAAATAAGGACCGATGCCCGATTTTTAACGAATCGAAACTTCCGGTTAATCGGAGAATCAGATACCCATTTACATCCCTAGAAAGAGGGAGAGGGCCTTCCTTCGTAACTATCTCAAAATATTTAAAACACTGACTGTAGAAAAGGACATAGCAAAGAGTCGACGGAAGGGGAGATTACATTGTGAGGCCAGTTGTCACACGTGTGTTCTAATCATGTGAACCAACAATGAACCTTGATGCAATCATTCACCCCATCTTTAAACCCATCCTTTTCAGCTAAAATATCCATCATCTTTTCCATTGTTTATGCCTACTTCGTAACAATCTGTCACTGCCCCTTTGAAAAAAATTAAAGTGTAGTGGGTCACTCCGCTCGTGCATTGCATGCGAGCAAGGCCCCCACACCCACTTCCAATTTCCAAAGAGAGAGAAAAGCAGCACCCCCTTCCTTCTTTATAACCTCTACACCTCTTTCCTGTCTCTCACACACACACTTCCATAGAGAATTAGAAGAAGAAGAAGAAGAAAATAAACAAGGAAATGGCATCAGAGAAGGTTGAGACTGTCATTGCTGGGAATTATGTGGAGATGGAGAGAGAAGGAAATGCAAAGGATGGCAAGAATAAGTTGTCAAGATTCTTCTGGCATGGTGGTTCTGTCTATGATGCATGGTTTAGCTGTGCATCCAACCAGGTACTACAAGACATAAATATCATCTCATCTTAGTCACTCACTGTCAGACTTGTAATGGCCAGGGTCTGAAACTGTTGTATAAATGCTGATATATTGGCTCAAACAAATTATTTTTTAATGTAAATTTTAAGAATGTCCTTAAAACCAAAGAAAAAAATCTCATTTCTTCGAGGTTTGTAGTATGGTTTCTCATTTCTTCGAGGTTTGTAGTATGGTTTTGGAATTTGGTTATAAGTCATAACAAGTCACATCACCCTATGATATCTAGGTACCTTATAATAGGCAAGGTATGGCAGTGTATTCCATACTTCATTTTTCTAATGTGTAATATCTTCTAATGTGTAATATCTGTGACCCTCGTGTCCATGGCATTTCCCTACCATATCCAACCTGGGTATCATAGGTGTCAGTGTCACCTCATAGATAAAGGTTTGGGCCATGAAATATACCCATTTTTTGTGTTCAGTCCAAAACTTAATATGTAGGGAAAAGAAGAACATTCTAATATCATTATTTTTCAAGAAAAAAAAGGCATTGCAGGATCAATATATCAGCCCATATGAAAAGGTTTCAGCTATACTAGATATACCAGAAACTGCATCTGTTCTGAAAACAGTGGTTTGTTGGGTATCTTATATGTCAAAAAAAGAGAGAGAAAAAGAGAGAGAGAGAGAGAGAGAGAGAGAGAGCTAGAAATCTGATTTATACTTGTGCACAGACACATACATATAGTTTGATTGATGTAATTTAGGTTTTGACTAGAGATACACATACTCTTTCTTAATGTGATTAAAACCATGACTGTTGGTTTAATAAAAAATTTCTCCCACTGGATGTCCGCAGTCGGATGTCCCAATCCGGGCATTAAAGAGACTTAAGCTGGGACCCCTGAATTTGACAGCACCAACTGTGACAACATCACCCATCCCTATGTGGGAATGTGGGCAAGAGGAAACCGTTTGGTAGAAGCTCCTTTTTCTATAATTAATTTTTCATGCGGTGTTTTTTTGGATGTCCCAAGTTCTTCAGATGTTTCTTCTTTTTCTTTAGCAATAGATAATATACATATGTATAAATATATAGATATGGAAAGAATTTACAAAACAAGGGAGCGCATGTGGATGCACCCAGTCCACAGTTGATGGCGCACAAGTACTTTCACATGTTGGGACCGTTATTTTTACTTGCAGTTTTTTTTTTTTTTTTTTGGTACTTGCAGTTATCATTGCTGTTGGCGGGTGAACATGGGGTTGCTAAAGGTAATGGGTGAATTTTATGTGGTTGATTTTGTAGGTGGCCCAAGTACTTCTCACATTGCCATATTCATTTTCACAACTGGGAATGCTATCTGGGATCCTATTTCAGCTGTTTTATGGGTTGATGGGGAGCTGGACTGCTTATCTTATCAGTGTCCTTTATGTTGAATACCGCACTAGAAAAGAGAGAGAAAAGGTGGATTTTAGAAACCATGTAATTCAGGTAATGATGAAATGCATTACTTGTCCTTTTACTATTGCAGATCTTGCACCCTCTATATGGGCTTTTGTTTATGTCAGTAGAAAACCTTCGTATGAGAAAGGAGAACAAGGATCTTTTTTGGTTCTCTTTTAAATACCAAAACCAGAATCAATGTGTAACTACTAGGTTTTTTCAGATAATATCATGATATTTTCATAATATTCTCAAACTTGAAAATAATATCACAAAATTGCAATAATGATGGAATAAAAATGGCAATGTAGGGAAATTTTATAGAATATTTTTAACATTATATATATTTTTTATAAATTAGTTTATTTTCTGTGGCATTGTCCTGATAATAATATCATGAGAGAGACCACAAATTTGAAAATATGATGACATTTTTTTGAGATGATGATTTTCCAAGAAGTGACAATTCTAGCCCATTTTGTCAGCACTGAATTTACTCTTTTGGATGGTGAATTGAGAAAAGTAGATGACATGAACAATTGAATATCTGTGTTTTTTTATATTTTCTAATTTGAAAGATTTAATCCTCTACAGTGGTACGAAGTTCTTGATGGACTCCTGGGGAAGCACTGGAGAAATATAGGTCTCTTTTTCAACTGCACATTTCTCCTCTTTGGATCAGTAATTCAGCTGATTGCATGTGCAAGGTAATCAATAGAAGATAAACTCACACAATTAAACGGCTAAGGATTATAAGGCTAAAGTTTTGCGGAGTTTAACATATACATTCATTCAGAGTCCTCTATATCATGATCCAGACTGTTGATTTAATGGCCCCCATTGTGGATGGAAAACACATACATTGATCTTCCATAGGAGAAAATTATATCCTTCTGCATGGTTCAGCTGATTCCAAACCACCAGAACAATGGTTTGGATAGACAAAAAGTGGGCCCCACCTGTATGGAGCAGGGCACATTGGTAAACTCTATAGAAGAGGCTCGGGACCCTTTAACTCCTCTTTAACAGGATGCTTTTGTCCCGTTCCCTTTGTAAGAACAAGAAGAATATAATAAGAAAATCTACTAATATTCATGTGTCCTTTTCATGCAGTAACATCTACTACATCAATGATAATTTAGACAAGAGAACTTGGACTTACATCTTTGGTGCATGTTGTGCCACAACAGTTTTCATCCCTTCATTCCATAATTACAGAATATGGTCATTTTTGGGGCTACTGATGACTACCTTTACAGCATGGTATCTAACCATTGCTTCTCTCACACATGGACAGGTACTGACTTCTTTTACAATCTTTGCCGATCTCAAAAATCAGAAAAAAAAAAATCCAATCAAGTTCAATTCATGATTATTTTATTTTTGGTCTCTTCTTACCTTTTCTCTACAAAATTTTAAGGTTGAAGGAGTAAAACACTCAGGTCCAACCAAAATGATTCTGTATTTCACGGGTGCCACCAATATTCTCTACACCTTTGGAGGACATGCTGTCACAGTGTAAGAAATTTCTTCCTATACCAACACTGTTATGTATACACATACAGGCACAAGGCACAGCATGTCTGTGCACTATATATTTCTGCAGTGTATTTTATTTTCATAGTGATTTCATTTTGTGTAAGAAGTATGTAAAAATAAAAAGGAAAAACTGGAGACTTCACATGTGATTGGCTATTTCCGTTTCTACGGAAAATGTATCTTATTTCTAGGTAATAGAAATAGTGAATGGTGTTTGGCTATTCATTTCCTTATCAAAGTACATTTCCTATACCCTTGATGTCCCTCCATTTCCCCCCTTATTTCATAGTTTGTACTCGACTAAAAAAGGAGCAGGTGAAGTGAGCTTTGCAATTGAACTGTTTGTTCAAAAATGTACTTTATTTCTAGGTAATAGGGGTAAGTTTTTATAGAAATCCACGCACCCAAATTCATTCATTTCCTAAGATTTCAATTTCTCATGTTGGGTGCTGCAAATCATTTTACATCGCGAAATGTGTTTTAACTTCTTTTTTGAGACTACAGAATGGTTGTCTACCTTTTATCTCTGAATCTTCTTTCCACAAATTTTGAAAAAAAAAAAAGCTTTCAACTCAGGGAAGGAAAAAAATGAAAAATGTTTAGAATGAAAATAATTTCAACTCATTACACATTTTCATTTTCTGCAAAATACGGCACAAAGATGCTCTTACACTTTACAAATATGCATACAACTGAATTTCGTATTGGGGAGATGCAGAGAGATTATGCATGCAATGTGGAAGCCACAGAAATTCAAGCTCATATATCTGATGGCAACTCTTTATGTGCTGACTCTTACCCTACCATCAGCCATTTCTGTTTATTGGGCATTTGGTGACATGCTTCTTAATCATTCCAATGCCTTTTCACTGCTACCAAGGTCTGGCTTCAGGGATATGGCAGTTATCCTCATGCTCATTCATCAGGTGAGAAACCCAAACACAATTCATAGTAACCTGCAGATCTTAAAATTATAGCATCATCACACCTTGACAAAACAGGCCTGCCTTCTGTAACTATTTTAGCTTACAAAATGTCTGTGCTCTCGTTCACGTAAAATATAGACTATTAGACTTATTGGAAGCATTATCCTCACAATGAAAATCTAAATTGCACCCTAGGTTACCTAGACTGCTGTGCCACAATCCAGTATATATAGCTTGGTCGTTAATAGGCCGAGATGGGAACATGGCCCATCATATTAACAGCTTGGAATCTTTGATCTAAAATGTTATCTCATTTGTGAATTAAAAGAACGGGTATATCTTTGATAGCAATCTACAATAATGAATTATCTCATCCTACCCCTAGTAAAATGGGATTGTTGACCGGAGGTGCACAGTATTCCACAAACCATGAACCATGGAATGTGACCTAGCGGTCCACATAGCCACAGCCTTGAAATCCTGGAATTCAAGGTTTATTTGTGCTAGATATTGCCTCTCAATGGCCAATGTCCTAGATTTCAAGAATTCCAAAGGAGATTTATGAACCTCCAATTTAACCAAAATGACTGACTACTTTGAGTGTTGGACACAGTTCATCACATTTGGATTCGCTTGCACTCCTTTATACTTTGTGTGGGAGAAGTTGATAGGAATGCATGAGTCGAAAAGTATTTTCAAGAAAGCTCTGGCTAGGCTGCCGGTTGTTATCCCAATATGGTTCCTAGCAATCATCTTTCCATTCTTCGGCCCAATCAATTCCACCGTCGGCTCTCTCCTCGTCAGCTTCACCGTGTACATCATCCCTGCATTGGCACATATGATAACCTTTGCTCCTCCTGCTGCAAGAGAGGTTAAGTTTCTTACTCAGCTTCATTTTGTTTGATAAGTATATGTGCACAAGCACAATACCCTCACAGTAGTGTTGGAAATATATATATATATATATATATATATAGCTTTACACGCCAAAGATAATTCCAAATTAAGATTATCTACAAATGTTATTCTTCTAATTGTTATTTGGTGTTTTTTTATTGTATTTTTTCTGCAGAATGCAGTGGAGAGACCACCATCATTTCTAGGTGGATGGGCTGGAATGTACTCCATGAATTTCTTTGTGGTGGGGTGGGTTTTGGTGGTAGGATTTGGGTTTGGAGGGTGGGCAAGCATGCTCAACTTCATTCAGCAAGTGAACACTTTTGGTCTATTCACCAAGTGCTATCAATGCCCTCACAAGAATTGATTTTCATCTCCCACTAGATGAAAAGTAAAAGAAAGGTATTTCATAGCTTGTGTAAAGGGATTGGCTCTATAGTAAGTTGTTTACTCCAAGTGAAATGTAACCCTTCCTGGGATCCTAAATCCTAATCCTAATTTGTTTTCTCCAAACTCAAGACTCTTTCAAATTCATCATTCAAGTGAATGATTCTTAGTAGTTTGGATTATTCTGCTGTGTTGCAATCTAATAAATAAAATGGTGGGACAATCTCTGTCATGATTAGTGCCACATCTGATTAGTGATTACTTAATTGTTTGATATGCTAAAAGATTGAAGGGTTTTTTTGTTATTTGGTTAATCCAACACCAAATACAATTTTTCATTGCCTTTGGTCTTTATCTTTCCAGCCAAAGTAGCCTTTTTTCTAAAAGGACCCTTAAAAGAGGGGAAAAAAGCACGTGAAAGCATGCACAAAAAGCATTCTCCCCTGAGATCTTTTCTAGTTTCTACCCCTATCTTGTTTGCCCATTTGAATAAAGTGAGTAGGTCTGAAAGAGAAGTTTCCTATAACCCATAGCCACTCCTGATTTACTTTCCAATGTATCTGAAAAAGAAAGAAACAGGAAATCCTGTTCCACAAATCTATACATGTGACTGAAAACAACCTTAGTAACAGGCCTTTGGGAAAGTGAACAGTTTGATTCTGATATTGATCCACCGTAATGGTGCTTTTTATCCATTGTCTTCAAAGAACATAATAAAGTGTTACTGCCACGCTGGCTGGATTATGAACAATGTGAACCATTATATGGCAACCTGACTGTGTGATCTACCAACTGATTGGAAGTTGCAAGGCCCACTTTGCAAATTAATACATTCTTAGGCAGACCGTGCTGTTGTTGGTGACTTGTGGGTCAACTGTTGCGGGTACTCCATTTCATTAGTGTATATTGAACCTACAGGAGAGAATTAAGTGATTTGACCAGTTATTGAATAAATAACACACTTGATGAGTTATGTTGCCTGGGTCTTGAAGGAGTCAACCTGAGTCTCAACCTGAGTCCAACCAAAACTCATTATGCAACAAGTTTTTAGCCAAGTACTCTGTTATATTGCCAATATGAGTCAATTTAGCCAACTCAAATCAGGTGCACGTCAATCTACGCGCTGGTGGATATGGATAGGTCCTGGCATTCATTAGTGATGGACTAAATATCAACTCGATCAGATAATCAAAGCCCTTGATTGTAAAGCATCAATTTTCTTCAATGGCTATTAAATGCATACTCTTTTATTACAATGCAACCGGTAAAATTATTGGATTAGTATGAACACAAGAGGATTTGATGGTAACATACAATCTTAGTTTCAAATTAAAACTATCTCACCCTCATTCACACTTGTTTACTTGACTCAAAGGTGATAAGAGTAGAGCATCAAAAGGTGAATTGTTTAAGTTTATATGTGGATGACCTCTACTGATGCACCTTAGATGATCATGATGCAAGATCAAGTATCCTCTTCTACAACAACTTCTCCTTGTTGTATCATGGAATGACTCAGTCCCAGGTCCCATAAGACAGACCTCCCATGCCACTCTTGTTTTCTTCCACATTGGAATCTAGTCACAATGGAATCATATATTGATTAGGCTCCTTATTCCATCACCTTTCATATCAGCTACAGTTGTAAATGGGCCCCACCGCGTTGGGATTGACATGTCATCTAACACACCCAATGATGTGAATCTAATGTGTCTTGGCATGCTTGACTCATCATTTGACAAGCCTCTCAAAAAAGACTTTTGTGGGGAGTGGGGCCGACTTGATCACTATGTAACATGCTCTTGGTCATGACTGCCTCGGTGGAAGAGGCCCCATAAGCTTTGATGACAAAAGCATTATGGGGGGTTCATCCTACTCATAAAGGTCACTCCCCCAGCTAAACAACTTTTTTTCTCCCCTGACATGAAAGGGTCAGTATGGATAAATGGAAAGAAAAGGAGCAAAGGTGGGGATAAAGGAGAAGAAGCTTGAGTCCATTCAACATGCTCATGGAACCTTCCATAAGCATGTTCCAAAAACAGATATCGATATTTTATTAGGAGATGATTTTGCCAAATGAAAGAGTACAAGAGTTAGGCCCCAATGTGATCATGAAGGGCAAAAAGATCCTATTGATTTCCAATTCTCAAGTTTGTGGTTCCATTTCCTTCTGGTGCATTAAAAGTTTTCACATTCTTACATAGCCCCCAACCGCTGCGAAGAAATTTGGGAAAAACCCCCTGGCGAATTAAAAACTTTAACTTTGTTACATTGGCCCTCCAAGAAAACTGGAAAAGCCCCACTTCATGTTACAGAAGATTTTAGTATATTTTTAACAGTGACAACTCCAAGAAATCTTCTTACATAGTGGCCCACTAAGGCAAATTTTCTGATTCCGCCCCTGATTCTTCGTTCCTTTTATTGCTGCCAATGGCTTGGGTCAACAAGTCAGGCACTTAGTCCTCACCTGGCTGATTAACTGGGCTAAGATTCCCATATTGTTGAGCGAGTACCATGGGTCAAGTCACATTATTGTATGCTTTGAACATGCTACCATTAATTAGTATCAGAGAACGTTGGACTCTGCTGTGTTTAGTTTGAGATCTCACCATTTTTCATCATATTCCAGTCAATTCTTCTCTTCAATCACTAAACTCACTCTATTTACATAATTGGATATCACAGTCTGCTAGGATCCGGGCCCACCCCATTACATGAAATGCAGCATACCCAGCCAGCCACAAGAAGATTTTTATCTCTTAAGCGTGTGCTAGATGCCTAGATAGGAGACTTAGAAATTTTTGGCTGAGTGGCTGAGGCAGCAGCTGTCTTGGAGCTTTGTGAGACTGCAACAGGTTCCCCTCGGTCGAAAACGACTGCCCAGGGAGTGAAAGTCGACCCAGGAGCACTTGACTTGAGCCCTGAGGGCTTGAATTGCAAGCGGGTGGCGCGTTTACAATCAGGTTAATGGGTTTCACTCTTGCCCTCTAAGTAGGCCTAGTATTTCTTCTCCAAGACAATAAATAGTTAAATACTCCCTCTTGGGGTTATTTCAAAGATCCTTAGCTAGCCATTGTTGATCCATCCTTGGTCATCCCTTTTGGTCCCTGTTACACCCTATCCCGAGTTAATCAAAATTAACTCTAATTAATCGAGATTAAAATGAATTAAGAGTGATTAATCAACTTAATGGTGATTAGTGACTAAAATGGGTCAAATTAGTTTCATTTGAGTAAATTGTACATAATTTGAGAGAGATTGACTTAATTGAGGTGATTTTAGACCCAAATTAGTTAAGTAAGGACTTTTTCGTAAATACGAATTTATATGCATATCATCAAATGTGGTAAAAATTAATGTCAACATGTGTATCTCGAAGAGTACGTCAAGTTTCATAATACACTCGAGTTCATTTGACTTGAAATGAGTCAAATGGGCTTTCATTTGACTTAAACTGAAAATATTCTGGATAAATGGGTTAAAGTGCAAAAGAGTCCTTTATATTGTGTTAGAGAAGAACCCAGAACCATTTTTAGTCGGTTCTTGAGTTCTGTAAGTGCTGGAAATTGGAACTCAGCTCAGTTCTTCTTCCTTCCTTCCGTTTTCTTCATTGATTTGTAAGCTTGAAGTGTGCAAAGGTTAGGGTCAACTTCATTATCATCTTCCTTGAGTTTTTGGAGTTATCTAAGGAGGAAAATCTCAGATTTTCATTTGGCAAGCTGTTACGTAAGTATTCAGTTAATTTTTATAGAACTTTTGAATTCTATTATGTGATTTGAATTGATTTATAGAACAAATAGTTATAAAGACATTGTTTTTGATGATTTCATGGAAGTAGGGTTTGAAAGTTGGTGATTTTGAATGAAATAAAGATTGAAAGAAAGAGGGTTCTGTGTTTATCTCAACCATAAGGCAAGTATAATCAATTATTTAATGATTAAGTGCTAATAGATGTAGTTTTCATTTGATTTGGTGAGAATTAGGTTCATGAATCATGTTATTAGAGATATAGATGTTATTTGAATGAATGAATTGATTATATGGTGTTTAAATGATGGAATAGAAGTGTTATTTTGTGTATAATGATGATTGAGGAGAGGACCGGAGGTCCATGTTTGTCGTTTAGAGGTTGTGAATGGTTTGGAATGAAAGGAGAGAACTGTTCAGAATTTCGGGTTTGGAATTTTGAAGAGTCCGCTCGAGCGAACAGGGAGTCCGCTCGAGTGAACTATCATGAGAATTCGCTCGAGCGAACATATAAACCGCTCGAGCGAACTAGGTACTGTCTGATGACTTTGTCATCGCTTGAGGACGTAATGTTGGTCGCTCGAGCGACTAATGTTCTGTGGAATGTCCGCTCGAGCAAACCCATATTCACTCGAGCAAACCTGAGACAGATTTATCAGGTTGTTTTCTCAATTAAAATGCGATTTCCTTCTTTTAATTAAGAAGAATTAGTGATTACAGACGGTAACTAAATTGTGTTTAGTGCATCAATGATGAAGTTTGTTTGATCAAATAGTCAATCAAATATATTGAAATATATTTGGATTCTTAATATTATTTTTGGAATTAAAACTATGAAGTATGGATTAATCGGAATTAGTAGAAATTTAAATTTTAAGTTTTGAATTGTGAAAAAAGAGCCTATTGATTTAATCAAGGCTGTTAATATTGTTTTACGTCCATCGAAAATAATACATACATTAAATAACTGAGGATTACACATGAATGGTTGGTATTACTTAATTGAAAGTGTACATTGAAATGGATTGTTTCTTTGATTATATCCATTTGTTTATTGTTGAATAGAATGAAATGTTGAACCATGTTAATTTTGAGTCTGGCACTGCATAGTGATTTCTATAAGCTCATTATAGCTAATACTGCTGCAACAAATTATATGGGAGTGTTCCGGAAATCCGTGGTGATATCAGTTGTCCCTAACCCGGACACTGATAAATCCCACATTATATGAATCCTTCCGTCTGGAAGATGGTAATCCTTCTTTTTTAGAAAGATGGAAATTGAATTGAAATGAAATGCTATTGTAGATTTGCCAACTATGAAAGACTCATATTGATTTGAATTAAATAGTAATTGTATTGGTCTAACTTTGGATTAGACAAATGAAATTATGTGTTAGCATGTTAAATCATGTAATTATTTATACATTGCTGAATTGTCGAATTCGTAGTGTTATTGATGGCATTACAGGCACAGTTGCCCATGCCGATCCTTATGAGACCACAGCGCTAACGGAGACGACTGATCAGATTCCTCCAGGAGGACTAGTTGAATGGCAATGAAGCAATGTCATATGAGCATGATATTGAAACGAAACTTGAAAGGAAAACTTTGAGTTAGAATGAATTGGGAACGTTTCATACTTTTGATCCTTGCATTGTATTTAAATATGCAAGTGATAAATTTTGTACATGATGTAAATGAATTTTGTTTTATACATAAGCAATGTAAATTGTTATATTCCGCATAATGTGTAATGATATCCCTTATGAATTTTGATGTGATTGAAGTTCACGGGAGTAAATATGTTTCATGACTCGGGATTATTTCGGATTTAATCATAATCTTGGGCTCGGGTCGTGTCATACTTATTGTATGGTATCATAGCTAGTGAAAGAATTAAAAAGAAATTTAAAATCCTTAGAAATTGTAAAAACACGGTGAGAAAGCGTCATATTGAGAATCAAATCCTAATTTTGGATTTTTTGTTTATTGCTTTCACTAAATATGATTTGTTTTCACTATATATGATATATATGTGATGGAAGTATAAAGATATCTATCTTATCTTCCTGTTTTATTTTCAGAATGGCATCTGGCTCTGGTAGCGGAGGAAATGGGAATGATAACCCAGATTATGTGGTTAGTGGGAATGAAGGTCCTATACCCACACCTCCTACTCCAAGTAGTGATGCTAGATTTGCTGCTATCTTAGAACAGTTAGCAAAGAGCCATGAAGCTCAACTGAATATGCAAACACAACAAATAAATATGCAAGCACAGATTGTTGCATTGTTGCAAGTGCAAACTCAGATGCAAGCTCAGATACAGACTCCTCAAGCACCACCAGTGCAGCCACCACCTACTGTTGGTACTTAGGTGGTAGTACAGTCCAAAGAGAAGGATCCTTATTTTCTTTATGAACAATTTAGGAAGAAAGGAGCCAGTGAGTTTCAAGGTAAAGAAGATGCCTTTGTAGCTGATGAGTGGATACAACACACTGAAGATGTGTTTGATACCATTGTTTGTACCCCAAAGCAAAAGGTGTTACTTGCCTCTTCTATGCTACGGGATGTAGCGAAGGATTGGTAGAAAGGTATTAAAGATACAATAATTGAAACACCTGCATCTACTATTTAAGAGAATTTTAAGAAACAATTTGAGAGGAACTTTGTTCCAGAGCATGTGAGGCAGAGGAAAGAATCAGAATTTCTGAATTTGAAACAAGGGCAAATGACTGTGACAGTGTATGTACATACGTTTATACAGCTGTCCAAATATGCTAAGGACCTGATTGATACAGAAGAGAAGAAGATAAAGAGGTTCATAAATGGTTTGAACCCGACTTATAAGAAGATGGTCTTGGCAAGTCAAATGCATGTGCATTTCAATGATGCAGTGGATAGAGCATATACTGCTAAAGAAGTACATCGTGAAGTGCTTGAATCAAGTGCTGGTCCTAAAAGGAGTAGTAGCCATTGGTTTAAGAAGGGAGGCAAATTTAAAAACCAGAAGCAAAAATATGTTGCTAAAGCTGAAGTTAAACCAGTTTGTGAGACGTGTGGAAAAACTCACAAAACTAAAGCTTGTTGGAGAAACACTGGGGCATGTTTAGCTTGTGGTTCAATGGAGCATAAGATGGCTCAATGTCCCAGAGTTAGAAAATATAACCTAGCTCCATAGGAATAGCCTCCTAGAGGACAAGCAACAAATCATGCTCCTCCACAACAGCTTCAATGGCAGCAACGTCAGAGACAACGACAACCAAGGTAACAACAACAACAAAATCGGCCTCAGGTTACAGGACAAGTCTATGCTACAAATAGGAACAAGCTGAAGCTGCAACTAATGTGGTGGAAGGTATAATTTATGTTGATAATAGACTTGCGGTTGCTTTGTTTGACCATGGGTCTACTCATTCATTTGTTGCACCTCCATTTGTTTGTGATATGCAAAAGCAAATTAAACAGTTATCATATGATTTTACTATCACAACTCCATTAGGAAGAAAAGTAGTATGTGAATTATATGTACCCCAATATAGTGTTAATATTGGAGAGGTGTCAATGCCAACATATCTAGTAGTGTTGGCTATGAATGATTTTGATGTAATTTTTGGCATGTATTGGCTTGCGAAGTACAGAGCTTGTTTGGACTGTTTCTACAAAATTATTACTTTAAAGTAAATGAAGTCAATGCCAATGTGTTATTTGAAGGAACTCAGAAGAGATTTGATACAAGGCTTGTTTCATTAATGAAGGCTGAACGAATGATGCGAAGTGGTTGTGAAGGCTACATTACATTCATCACTGAGAAAAAGCCAAAGAAGGAATTGGAAAATATTCCTATAGTCTGTGAATCTCCAGACGTGTTTTCAAAGAAGTGTCAGGACTACATCCAACAAGTGAAGTAGATTTCACTATAGAACTTGTGCCGGGCACTGCGCATATATCTCGGGCACCATATAGAATGGCACCGTCTGAGTTACATGAATTGAAGAAGCAAATACAGGATTTACTCGATAAAGGTTTTATTAAACCTAGTGTGTCACCACAAGGAGCACCTGTATTGTTTGTGAAGAAGAAGGATGGCACCCTACGTATGTGTATTAATTATAGGCAATTGAATCAGGTAACAATCAAGAACAAATATCCATTGCCTAGAATTGATGAGTTGTTTGATCAACTCCAGGGTGCAGCATATTTCTCTAAGATTGATCTCCGATCTGGATACCACCAGATTCGTGTTAGAGATCAGGATGTGTAGAAAACAGCATTCAGAGCCCGATATAGGCATTATGAATTTCTTGTTATGCCTTTTGGATTAACGAATGCACCTGCAGTGTTAATGGCTTTGATTAACAGAATTTTTGCTGCTTATTTAAACCAATTTGTTGTGATCTTCATTGATGACATTCTTGTATATTCAAAGTCAGAGCAAGAATATTCACACCATCTCAGAACAACATTACAATTGTTGAGAGGCAATCAGCTGTATGCAAAGTTAGAGAAGTGTGATTTTTGGTTGCAGCAGGTGGCATTTTTGGGTCATATTATTACTAGAGAAGGATTAGCTGTGGATCCAGATAAGATCGAAGCCATTACTAATTGGCAAAGTCCGAAGAATGTTCCAAAAGTTCGGAGCTTCTTAGGATTGGCTGGATATTATAGAAGATTTGTGAAAGATTTCTCTAGAATTGCAGCACCGTTAACAAAACTGACTCAGAAGAACATTCAATTTGTTTGGAATGATGAATGTGAGTCTAGTTTTCAAGAATTGAAACAGAGATTAGTCTTAGCCCCAATTTTATCATTACCTGATGGCAGAGGAGGATTTGTAATTTATTCTGATGCTTCTGGTATAGGATTGGGATGTGTATTGATGCAGAATACCAAGGTCATTGCCTATGATTCGCGTCAATTAAAAGAACATGAGAAGAATTATGCTACTCATGATTTAGAAGTCGCGGCTATTGTATTTGCTTTGAAGCAATGGAGGCATTATCTGTATGGAGGAACTTTTGAAATTCATTGTGATCATAGAAGCCTTCAATATTTGTTCACTCAGAAGGATATTAATTTGAGGCAACGCCGTTGGTTAGAGCGAATCAAAGACTATGATTTTTCATTCACTTGTGTACCTAGAAAAGGTAATGTATATAGTAGCTGATTCTTTAAGTCGGAAATCTGCTTATTTGGCATCATTGGAACGTGGGTAGAATCTGATTGATGGTTTTAAGGATTTTGATATGTCCATTGAGATAGTGAATGACCGAAAAATGGTTGCAGCAATGTCTATATTTGAACCATTTCTTATCAAAGATATTAAGGATAGGCAGTTCGAAGATCTTGAATTGGTAAAAATCAGGGATAACATTGCAACTACACCAGATTTTCTGTTGGTTGAAGGAGTTCTCTACTTCAAAGACAGATTATATGTGCCAGCACAAGAAGATTTGAAGCAGGTCGTGATGTTTGAAGCTCATCACATCCGAAATTCTATGCATCCAGGAAGTACAAAAATGTATAGAAATCTCAATGACAGGTTTTGGTGGAATAATATGAAGCGGGAGATAGTAGGTTATGTATCTTCATGCTTAACCTGTCAGGGTGTGAAGTATGAGCAAAGAAAGCCGCCTGAATTACTTCATCCTTTGCATATTCCTAGATGGAAGTGGGAACATTTGACTATGGACTTTGTATCTGGTTTACAAATGACCAGGAGACAACATGATACCGTATGGGTTATTGTGGATCGTCTTATGAAGTCTGCACATCTTCTTCCATTTAGAAAGGATATGGGATTCAGTGAAATGTCCAAATTGTTTGTGAGGGAAGTGACTAGATTGCATAGAACACCAGTTTCGATTGTATCAGATCGGAACAGTGGGTTTGTTTCCACATTTTGGCAGTTATTTCAGAATTCAATGGGTACTAGACTTCGATTTAGTACTGCATATCATCCACAGACGGATGGGCAGTCTAAAAGAACAATTCATACATTGGAAGATTTGCATCGTGCCAGTGTTATGGACTTTGGTAGTGATTGGGATGAACATCTTGCGTTGTGTGAATTTTCATACAACAACAGTTATCACTCCAATATTGAAATTGCATCATTTGAAGCATTGTATGGTCGAAGATGTAGGACTCCAGTTAGCTGGGAAGAAGTTGGAATAAGAAATTTCCATGATCCTACTATTATTGCAAAAACAGCTGAAAGAGTACAGAAAATGCAAGACAAATTGAGAGTAGCCCGCTCAAGGCAAAAAAGTTATACAGATAATCGTCGGCAAGATTTGAAATTTGCCATTGATGATTGGGTATTTTTAAAAACTTCTCCAATGAAAGATACCATCCGATTTGGGCAGAAAGGAAAGCTTTCACCACGATACATCGGACCTTTCAAGATAAAGAGTAGAATTGGAAATGTGGCTTATCGTCTAGATCTTCCATCGCAACTCTCCGGTATCCGTAATGTATTCCATGTGTAAATGCTTCGAAAATATGTGGCGGATCGTACACACATCATTAACTATGATGAGGTTTAAGTTCAACCGAACACCACATATGTTGAGAAGCCAATTCGAATTATTGATACCAAGGATCAAGTTCTTCATACGAGAACTATCAAATGGTTTAAAGTCCTTTGGGCTCATCATGAACCCAATGAAGCCACATGGGAATTGGAGGAACAAATTGCTCAAAAATATCCAGAGCTATTCGTTCAAGTGAGTTTTATTCGCTATATTTGTTTTTAATTATGTTTCATTCGGAGGACCGAATGATTCTAAAAGTTTTGGAGAATGTTACACCCTATCCCGAGTTAATCAAAATTAACTCTAATTAATCGAGATTAAAATGAATTACGCTTGATTAATCAACTTAATGGTGATTAGTGACTAAAATGGGTCAAATTAGTTTCATTTGAGTAAATTATACATAATGGAATGAATTTGAGAGAGATTGACTTAATTGAGGTGATTTTAGACCCAAATTAGTTAAGTAAGGACTTTTTCGTAAATACGAATTTATACGCATTTCATCAAATGTGGTAAAAATTGATGTCAACATGTGTATCTCGAAGAGTACGTCAAGTTTCATAATACACTCGAGTTCATTTGACTTGAAATGAGTCAAATGGGCTTTCATTTGACTTAAACTGAAAATATTCTGGATAAATGGGTTAAAGTGCAAAAGAGTCCTTTATATTGTGTTAGAGAAGAACCCAGAACCATTTTCAGTCGGTTCTTGAGTTCTGTAAGTGCTGGAAATTGGAACTCAGCTCAGTTCTTCTTCCTTCCTTCCGTTTTCTTCATTGATTTGTAAGCTTGAAGTGTGCAAAGGTTAGGGTCAACTTCATTATCATCTTCCTTGAGTTTTTGGAGTTATCTAAAGAGGAAAATCTCAGATTTTCATTTGGCAAGCTGTTGCGTAAGTATTCAATTAATGTTTATAGAACTTTTGAGTTCTATTATGTGATTTGAATTGATTTATAGAACAAATAGTTATAAAGACATTGTTTTTGATGATTTCATGGAAGTAGAGTTTGAAAGTTGGTGATTTTGAATCAAATAAAGACTAGCGAAAGCCCACCGTGCTAAGCACGAGCACTGAAATTGGTGGTAGTTATGATTTAAAGGTCTAAAATAAAAAATCGATAGAAATAGTTTAGAGTGTAACCCTAAAAAAAAAAAAATCAATGAGTTATTTATTTGAGAGGATGGAGAAGAGAAAAGGGCTTGTGGTGTTTAAATATGGGAAATGTAGGCCCGTGCTATATAATCATAATATTAAATTTTATAAAAAAATTTATGATCAGCTTCTTTAAAATTAAATGCAAAAGGTTTCAGTCTGAGAGAGAGGGAAAAAAAGTCCATAAAAATTCAATACCAAATACCATATAATTTAAAAAAACCACAAGCCCATGAAAATTGAGGATTAATGATCAAGAAAACTAAAAAAAAAAAAAAAATCAAAACAAACAAACAATATATAAACTATGAATAAAATCCAATGAAGTTAGAAAGACACATAAAAATAAAACATAGAAATGAAAATCCATAATCAACTTAATAACATAAGTAATTTAAAAGAATCAAAACACTCATGAGAAAAAAAAATTAAAAAATAGAGCACAGAAGGGCAAAGACAAAAGAAACGACAAATTCATGAAAAACCATCATAAAAATAAAAAAAAATAAATAAAAACCTAAAAACCCATCACAAGTGAGAAATTATAATAAAAGACATACAAAATAAAATGAATTAAATTTTATTAAAAAGGCTATAAATATATATATATATATATAAATAAAGATTCATAGACAATACTATAATAAAAGAAATTTAGAAGAACCACACCAACTTATGATAATCTAATACTCAAAAATGGAAATTTGAAGCCACAAAAGAAATAAGAAAAATCCATAAAAAGATTTCACAAAGAGAACTTAAAGAATCCAATGGAAGTAAAATAAATAATTAACTCATAATGATAAGCATTAAAGAATTTTAAAAAATAGAACAGAAAAATGAGAATTCACAAAAAATCCCCTGATAAAAAGTGATTTAAAAGAAAACAAATCAAGGAGAACCTAATACCCAAAAGTTAAAACAAAAAAAGGGGAAAAAAAGAAACTCACAAATTATGAAAACCATACAAATACAAACCATACAAATATTGCAGATTTATAGAAATTTTAAAATGATGATTCTTTTGTATAAATCATATTAAAATGACATAACTAAAATTGCTCAAATAAAATATGATAAACTCAAAAGTAAATGACTTAAAAAAGGTTACCTCTCACATTGAAATGTTTAATAATTGCACAAATTGTCTCAAGATGCTCACATTTTAAAATAAATTGAATATTGATCGAAACTAAGCATGTAAATGAGACATGAGACGGTACTAAAAAGAGACATAAAGAAACAAAAAAATTATTGATGTTGCTCTAAAAAAATACAATGAACTTAAAAGTAAATGAATGGAAAAAATGAAAGTTCTCTTGTTGACATAGAGAAATAGAATTATATTGGAGAAAGTAGAAAATGATGATAATAAGAATTAGCTTAATTCTGTATTTAGATGGACCAATATTATGGGAGATTCCTTTTACCATTAGTTCCGCATTCTTAAAAAAAGTGTACAATCAAAATCAATAGATAAAAAAGAAAGCAGACAACCCATAACCGAGAGTGGATTAAATGAAAAGACTAAGGATTAAATAAACCAAACAACCCATAAATCAGCATTTCACATTCTAAACAAAAAGAAAAAAAAAATCATATAATCAGAAGAAACGAAAATACTTGAAATTCTTTATATTAGTGGAACTTATAGACACTGGGACCCATTAACACTCAAATGTTATTGCCTTAATAGAAATAGGCTGAAATTGAGAGTTTCTTAATAGAAAAAAATGCATGGTGGAGAGTTCAAATAAAAAAAACTTTATTTAGAAAACTCCAGTATTTTGTATTTCTTTTATCAGAGAATCAATTTGGCTGTGGAAATAACCCAGAATGATGTGAGAATTTGAGATATCCCATAAATAGCAAGGATGTTTGCCTTAATGATTTTGATTTTTAATAGATGGGGTCTATCGTAGTGTTCCACTCCATTTACATCACGATTTATAAAAGTTAAAGCCTCACACAAAAAAAAAAAAAAAAACTCAGACTCCACCCTTTCTCTATCGGCAAGCGTGCATGGTAGCGCATCAGTTACATGGAAAGTTTCTCGCTTCCTCTTTAGCTCCACGCTATTATTGCAAGTTTTTCTTTTTTCAATAATATTGACATTTTCTTATAAATTATGAAACTTATTATTTTTGTTGATCAATTCCATATATTATATATTCATTTGAGTTTAGTTTTATTGTAAAATGGTTGTCATAGAAAATTAATGACTATATACGAAATCATATAAAATAGTTATTTCAAAAGTTTGATAATTTATGCTTAAAGTACAATGCATAAGTATGAAAATAATAACAACAATATTTATAAGGGTCAATATTCTAAAAATATAGTTACTTTTATAAATACCTCGTAGATAAATTCCAACTCACGGTCAATATTCCAAAGTGGGGCCAAGTCCCTTTCTCATTAACTAATTTTAAATTTTTGTTGATAACTATTAATAAAAAGATGTTATGTGGTGTAGTGGTTTGGTTGCTCCTTTGAAATCCATATTATCCTGAGTTCGAGTCTCGGCATAAGGCAGATTAAATTTTACCATGTTATTATTACACGGGTCGGGTCAGGTTGGGTCCAAAAAGTGTGCTTCATCTCTGGCCCATTAGTTGGTAAGGCCTAGCATTAGAAGGAGGTCAAAAACTATAAGACAGTCAAAATCAAATCTAAAATTGACAGCGAAATTGGAAATCGAATCGACTTCGCTTCATATATAATAATTGAAAGAAAGAAGGTTTTGTGTTTATCTCAACTATAAGGCAAGTATAACCAGTTATTTAATGATTAAGTGCTAATAGATGTAGTTTTCATTTGATTTGGTGAGAATTAGATTCATGAATCATGTTATTAGAGATATAGATGTTATTTGAATGAATGAATTGATTATATGGTGTTTAAATGATGGAATAGAAGTGTTATTTTGTATATAATAATGATTGAGGAGAGGATGTGTTATTTTGTGTATAATGATAATTGAGGAGAGGATAGGAGGTCTATGTTTGTTGTTTAGAGGTTGTGAATGGTTTGGAATGAAAGGAGAGAACTGTTCAGAATTTCGGGTTTGGAATTCTGAAGAGTTCGCTCGAGCGAACAGGGAGTCCGCTCGAGCGAACTGTCATCTGTGAGAATTCGCTCGAGCGAACTGTCATCTGTGAGAATTCGCTCGAGCGAACTAGGTACCGTATGATGACTCTGTCATCGCTTGAGGACGTCATGTTGGTCGCTCGAGGGACCAATGTTCTGTGGAATGTCCGCTCGAGCGAAACCATATTCGCTCGAGCAAACCTGAGACAGATTTATCAAGTTGTTTTCTCAATTAAAATGCGATTTCCTTCTTTTAATTAAGAAGAATTAGTGATTACAGACGGTAACTAAATTATGTTTAGTGAATCAATGAGGAAGTTTGTTTGATCAAATAGTCAATCAAATATATTGAAATATATTTGGATTATTTTAAGAATATTATTCCTGGAATTAAAACTATGAAGTATGGATTAATCGAAATTAGTAGAAATTTAAATTCAAGTTTTGAATTGTGAGAAAAGAGCCTATTGATTTAATCAAGGCTGTTAATATTGTTTTACGTCCATGGGTGTTAATTAAGGGGACTTTAACGTACAAAATTTACATATATTGTAATGTCCATCGAAACTAACACGTACATTAAATAACTGAGGATTACACCTGAATGGTTGGTATTACTTAATTGAAATTGTACATTGAAATGGATTGTTTCTTTGATTATATCCATTTGTTTATTGTTGAACAGAATGAAATGTTGAACCATGTTAATTTTGAGTCTGGCACTATATAGTGATTTCTGTAAGCTCGTTAGAGCTAATACTACTGCAGCAGATTATATGGGAGTGTTCCAGAACTCTGTGGTGATATCAGTTGTCCCTGGCCTGGACACTGATAAATCCCACATTATATGAATCCTTCCGTCTGGAAGATGGTAATCCTTCCATCTGGAAGATGGTAATCCTTTCTTTTTAGAAAGATGGAAATTGAATTGAAATGAAATGCTATTGTAGATTTGTCAATTATGAAAGACTCATATTGATTTGAATTAAATAGTAATTGTATTGGTCTAACTTTGGATTAGACAAATGAAATTATGTGTTAGCATGTTAAATCATGTAATTGTTTATACATTGTCGAATTCTCGAATTCATAGTATTATTTATGACATTACAGGCACAGTTGCCCATACCGGTCCTTGTGAGACCACAGCGCTAACGGAGACGACCGATCAGGTTCCTCCAGGAGGACTAGTTGAATGGCAATGAAGCAATGTCATATGAGCATGATATTGAAACGAAACTTGAAAGGAAAACTTTGAGTTAGAATGAATTGAGAACGTTTCATACTTTTGATCCTTGCATTGTATTTAAATATGCAAGTGATAAATTTTGTACATGATGTAAATGAATTTTGTTTTATACATAAGCAATGTAAATTGTTATATTCCGCGTAATGTGTAATGATATCCCTTCTGAATTTTGATGTGATTGAAGTTCACGGGAGTAAGTATATTTCATGACTTGGGATTATTTCGGATTTAATCATAATCTTGAGCTCGGGTCGTGTCAGTCCCTGTCCATCCTTAATCTAGTTTTGAAGGAGATTCTCCTGCAATATTACAAAACCACAAGCTTGAAGAACCTTTTGTAGTTAATTTGCAAGGTAGTTACCTACAAGATTTATATCTGCATTATGGTTTTGGATGTGTTCTCTTAAGGCTCATTTGTGATTTTCATAATGTGCATGGGAGATTATGCCAGAATGCTAGCCTCTGGATTATCCCTGGCCCCTACACTTTGGATTTCCTTTCCTTAGTTCATTTTCGAAGGGTTGTTTTGATTTGAAATGCAAAGCCAATCCATCAACAAATCCAACTACCACAACGCCATTAAAGGATCAATCAGAGTTAAAGCATCATAAATCAAGACGTATCACTCTGACAATCAGAACACCTATTCCATGTACGTATATAAAATTTTCAATGGACAACAATTTATGAGATTTATTTTCTCTTCATATTGTGATTCAAACAATTTTTTTTTTTTTTTTTTTTTTTTTTTTGCATGACCAAAATGGAAGACACGGCTAGATTGTTGATCTAATGATTAAAATATCTAGGTAATTGATCTAATGGTTAAGGTAACACATTTTATTAAACCAATGGTAGAAAATATATGGTCGCCAATCATGTGATGGAGACACCTCTAGTTATCAATCCAATAATAGAAAAAATGTGGATCACCAATCAAATGGAGACACCTCGGATTCGATGATTAAAATATGTGGATGATTGATCTAATGGTGGAAACACCACAGATCATTCGTCTAATAATAGCAATGCTAATTGGATTGGAGATTTGGGAGTTGAATTAGTTTATGCATTTGATTGGATTAATTACATACTTAGTGGATTTTGGATTGCCTAATCTCTTATTTTTACTATTGTTAATTTGAATCCTTATTTTAAAATCATACACATTTCACACCACATCTTCACCTTAAATCTTCCATTTCCACTACCATTCATCAACGAGTTCAGTGTAGTTTATTAGATTAGCTTAAATCTTATTCATTTTATATTTTAAATTGTTAATTATAGTAGTTTAGTTGCTATTTTAATTTTATTTTACATTCCATTTGGTTTAATTCCATTTTTCACACCATTTCCATGTAGTTTGCATACTAATTAGCCCATTAGTTTGTTAATCTAGCTTAATCACTTGTTAATTCTAGTTGTTAGTTCCAATTAATTGTTTACATTGCATAGTTTAGTATTTTTACTCGTTCACTTCAATTGTTTATTTTAGCTATATCTTAATTCAATTCTACTCAAATTGGATTCATCATTTTTTCCATCCTCTCTCTGTGGGATCGATAATCTGGACTCTTTAGTCATTTACTACTTGTGTGTGAATTTCTCAAGGCATGGTGGAGACATACATTAGATTACCGATCAAATGATGATAAACATGTGGTTTATAAATCTAAAGGTGGAAACACCATAGATCATTGGTCTACTGATATAAAATAAGTGGATTGTGGATCACATGATAGAGACACTTCGAATTATTGATCCAGTGATGAAAACATATAGATAATCAATCTAATAGTGAAAGCACCATAGATCAATGATCTAATTATATAAAATATGTGGAGTGCTGATCATAAGGTGGAGAGACCTTGTATTATCAATCCAATGATGAAACATGTAGATTATCAATTAGTGATGGAGAAACCACGTATTTTTTTTATCAAAGATAGAAAAATGTGTTGTTACCAATCCAATGGTAGAAACAATCAAATAACCAATTCAAATGTAAAAAAGAATGTAAATTGTTGATTCCAACAAAGTCCAATTGATACATAGGCCCGTTCAGCCCACCAAGGCACAATTAGGTGTTGAGGCCAAATTGAACCTCAAGGCTTGTTATGACTCAATTATATGTCTAACACCATTAAGTCCAATGAAGTTAAAAGCTCTAAAAGAAATGAAGTGTGACTACAAATCATCTATTTGATTATTCATTTGGTCCTTCGTATTTTATTTGTCAATAATAGAAGCAGGTTAAAGGCTAGAAGCTAGCTCCTTCTCATACCGAGACTTTGCGTGTGTGTATGTAGGTTAGCAATACTGTCACATCTCGGACTGGAGAATCCCCTGATTAGAGTGGTTCCCAAGGTGTGACATGCGTACTCCCATGAACTCGCACCTATTCCGAACCAAGTCCGAATTCAAGAAGGAGAAAATTACATATTTCACGTGTGAAGATTACTGACCGACACTTGTCAATGAACATTTAATTGCGCAAGAATATACAATATCATTAATATCAAAGCTTGAGTAGTCCATTAAAGTTCCAATAATTCATCTAACAAAAATCATTAATCAAAACTTATAATATAAACCCTTTAGTGCATTGTATAAAAGTACTCTAATGATAGAAAGTACTCGATGTTTTACCTCAAATGGAAACATGATCCTAATACAAATGCAATTATAATTAAAAACATGTAAACCATAATCTAATGCAAGATGTAATATCTAATCCCAAACCATGCTTACCACTCTTGTACATTCTCCGATAGATAAGCTAATCAATAACCTTACTGATCGAATCTCTAATCTGAAGAGCTATCAATTAGTCTCTTCGGTAACCTGAATTCCTGTGACACCAAGTGTAGTACCATAAATACAATGATTCAACAATATATATGAGCAATTAAGATTCAACACATGTTATTCTGATTTCGAATTTAAAAATGAATGGATTAAAGAGACCAAATAAATGTCAACTAGGCACATTGTGCATTATGAATAAATCATGCTTTATCGAATCAAGAATCGAATACTTACTTTCTAGTTGGCTACTACATTTCTCATCTTCTTCGATAGAGAGCAAATCTAGTTGGGATGTCACCAGTGACTCGGCCAAAAATTCTCCTGGCTACCCAATTCTGGAATTCCGGTACTCTAGACAACATACTGCAGTAGTATCGAATAACTAAACCAAGTTCCAACCCCGTCGGGTATCACAAAGTCGAAGCTAAGTAGTGTCGAACCTTCGAATCGAATAATAATAAACTAGAGTAAGACTTTACGAATCGAATCATTTCTAATCGAATCCATTATTTCATTTCCTAGTCTCTAATCATTTCTAATCGAATCAAATCACATCCTTACTCCCTTCGAATAACACATCAATGAATGATAACATTTGTAAGACAATTGTAATACAATTTATGAAATAATATAAATAATGGAATATAACAATCATTTGAATATTTGAGGGAAATAATGAATTAACCCCAATATGTAAATGCAAATAATTAATGGAATCAAGAATATTTACTAGCCGATCCTAATCTAATTGCATGTCGTCTCTAACCGTCCATTTCGATGTAGCTTTAGATAATTCAAGGCACGTGCAACATTTTCTTGATGTCACTTTGTGTTTGTGTGAGGTACATCAAATTCCTCTAAATCAACACCCATGGAAAAGTTCTAGACGAGACGGATAAGCACGTGAGATAATCTCAGCCCAAAATTCTCATGTGTTATACTTTCCATCGGACTATGTTAATCGATTAGGATTCAATGTCTGAGGACCTACAAGATCAGTCTTTCCTTAGCCTAAGAACCTTATTGGTTTAGTTTTTGTGTCACAATCATCCTCAGGGATTGATTATGAAAGGTCTAGTCCATGTGTTCCAATCCAGGGGTCCAAACTATGTTTAAAGTCCTTTTTCCCAAAAGAGATAGGGCCCGGTTCAATGGTCCTCATATCATCTTCCTCTCACAATCTTTAATCATTAGGATATGTGTACCATTGGTTTCTACGTTCCAAGAGCTTTCCAATGATATGTGGAACTCCAAAATCGGACTTACAGATCAAAAGTTATAGTGGTCCGAAATTTACAGAATTTGTCTAAAGGGGCTAGCCACAGGATAACGGCAACCGCCAAAGAGGCCTGTTAACCGCCAAAATAGGTCGGTTAGCCGCCTTTTTAGCTTGTTTTTCACTTTTATACTCTGAAAAGCCGACCGCGGATCATGGAGGCTAACCACCGGGTGATCGAAACCTGACGTCAGAACCTAAAAAGGGTCTGTTTGAATCATTCTCAATTCCCATTCTACTATAAATCTTGTCAAGTCATTCCATAGACTATTTCTTACACTAATTGAGCCTCCATTACTCATAAGTATTTCATTCCATACATGCACCTCATTTCAACTTCCATTAACACATCTAATTCAAAAGAAAAGGCTGAAATAACACTCAAAGAAATCATATAGTTCAATCAATGAATTAATCACATGTATATATCAAAATTGCTCATTACTAGCCTTCTAATGGTGCTTTCCACTCTAATTTCTCTTCTTGGTTCAAATCAAGCAAAACCCTCAATTAACCAAGCTCTCTTGAAATCTCCACAATTGTAAAATGCAATAAATGGAGATGAATAAGGTTGAAGAAGATGTTGATGATGAGAAAGATGATAGACTTGAGGTTAGTCACATGCACAGCTCCTTGGCTCGATTGTGATTAAGGAAGAGATGCTTGAGTGGAACCTTGCCAATGGAGGAGATGAAATGAATTAGAGAGATGAGAGAGGTGAGAGAGGTTGAAGATGAGATGGAAGGTGACGTTGATGAAGAAGGAGCCTCCAAATCCCATATGCATGTCCTCTTGCTCTTGACTTGGAGGAGACAAATGAAAGGAAGCTCAAGGAAGAAGATGAAATCTATTTCATGCAAATGAGGGAAGGAAAGAATGATCAGTTGGAATGGGGATTGGTGGTTTTTAAAAGAACTTTTACATGGGTTTTGCATGCAAGTCCCATTAGTTAGAATAAATTTGAGGAAAGGCCTTCCAATTGGAAATGGGCCTTATTTGTTTTGGGTTTGTAGATGGGTTGAGTTGGATCTAATGAGTTGAATCTAATGTAGAAATGATGTAGGGAAGATGTTTGATGAAATGCACATGAAGACCCACTAAAGCTAGAAATACACATACATGATTAAAATTATAGAAAGGTCATAGTTCTAACTAACTTTAGTCAAACCCCACTAATCTAATTAATCCTTCACAAAACCAACCAAAACACAAATTAGGCACTCAATCAAAATTAATTAAGCGCTAATCAAATTTAGGCGGGGTCAGGTCTTATCAATACACCCTATAAAAAGGGTATTTCCTTGTGATATTTAGTAATATATATAGGGAGATGCTCTTATGAGAGATATCTCTCAGGTTATATGAGAGATAAGGTGGGGCCCTCTGAGTGGCTCTCCTGAGCTGCAGCTGAGATTAACATCAGCTATTGCGTGCGGTTCACTCGTGTAAAACGAAAATCGAGATGGGCCATCAAATGTGTTTTTATCTCCCGCTTTCATTTCCCCCCTTTCATCTTTGAAAGACCTAAGAGGGGTCTCTCTCTCATCTCTCTCTTTATCGTCGAGCGCTCTCTCTTTACTGTTCTCTTCGCCCTCTCTCGATTAGCTCTCTCTTGCTACTGCTCTCCCTGTACTGTTCTCGCTGCCTCGATTTGCTTGGAGACCTAATTAAGGTCTCTCTATTGTTCTCCCTCTCTCAATTAGCTCTATCTCTCGCTACTGCTCTCCCTCTTGCTTCTTCTCTCACGCTGCAGCACCGGCTCACGACATCAGATTCGCTACAATCTCCGCCCGGATCCGAAAAGGGGTTTTTTTTGACAAGAAGGTCGGACCATCGCTGTGTCTCGGAGGTCTCTCTCGCTGCAGCCCAGCCCCTTCGTCAGCCAGCCCCTTCCAAAGGTCGGAGCAATCTTTTTTGGTTCTTTTAGGGGTTTTCGATTTTTTTTGGTTTTAGTCCATTAGAACACCAGCAGCCGTTTCAATTTCAATGGATGTCAATAGATCTTTTAGCTTCAATTGATGTTTTGTGATGGGTTATGGGTTATGAGATTTGGGTTGTTTTTAGTTTTGATTTTTTTATGTCCAGACATTTTTTTGAGGGATTGTGCTCTATTTTGTAGTCTCTTCATTTGATGGAGTGTTTGTTATTATTTTTCAATTTTAGCTAGTTACAATAACATCAATTTGAGTTTTCATGGAAGAAAATGGATATCAGTACTAGTATTTTTCTAGTTGGATTTTGCAATACTTTTCGGGATTTGTGTTTTTATTTTGAATGTTTTATTTTCTCATTACTTTCTTAAGTAATCGTGTCATGTTTAGTGGGTTTTGTGATACACACTGTGAAATGGGGTTGTTCTTATTTTGGTTGTTTTGACCCTATTGCTTTCCAAGGAATCGTGTTATGTTTTTGGCCTTTTGAATAGATTCTGGGACTTGGTTTGTTCCAGTTTTGGCTGTTTGGATCTCCATTGCATTTTATGAAACTGTTATTTTTGTGGGTTTTATTGCTTTGTTGACTTCCCTCTATTTTTTAGCCTTAAGGCGAATAACATTGTTTTAACTCTCTTGCAATGGTATGTAGGTGCTAGTGGAATATGTTGTTGGTGTATTGATTTTAGATAACTGAGATTTGCAGCTTAAGTTTCATGACAGTTTCTCTATTAAATTAGCTTTGGACATCTGACAGATCTTGCTAACAGTTTGAGATTTTATTATTTTCTTCATGATGAATTGGTTTTGTTATTTCCTATTTTCATTTTTTAAGTCTAGACCATTTCTTTTATTTCACCATTGGATATTTAGATTAGTTTTGGATTTCATCATTGGGTATTTAGGATTAGTTTTGGGTATGTACTTTTAGCTATTCGATTTGTGGCCTCTTAGTTTTTATTTTCTATGTGCGCTTACTTCTTGTTTGTGCTTTAGTTCTTGTGAATTTATGGACACAAATATATTAATGATATTTCTTATTCATTTTTTATGATTATAAAAGAATTGTGATTTTCAGTCATAGGCAATTTCTCCATTGAACTACTTAGATCATGTGGCACTGTTTCAATGCATTAAACTACACCACCCACCCACCCTCTTTTCTTGGGTATGACTAATGAGGCTATTAATATGATATAAACCGGACAACATGGAGAGTAGTCTATTTTTTTCTCTTGAGAAAATAGAAAGTGAACTAAAAGGAAATGAAGAATGCATGATCAACCAGTCTGTGAGATTTTTTGATTCAGTAATTCTAGAGCTCGTGTGCTATGTGATCTGTGTCATCATCGCTATTTTATGTTTCCACTTTTCTTGCTACTAGTGTTTAATATGTGAGTGTGAATTGATTGTTATAGTTTGGGATTAACTGATTTACATGCCCTTGAAAGTATGTTGCTTACGGGTAGATTTGTTGTAGGGAAATCTGAGTGCTATCAGAAATTCCAAGCAAAGATCATCAATTATCATGTCATCTTCAAGTACATGATTGAAAATGTTTTATTTATTTCTAATATGTAATTCTTATATATGTTTAGAGGTAATATGAATTTACATATTAGCTTGAGAATACGTTGGCAGGTGATCATTGATTTCACTACGAAACTTAGAATGGGCTCCAAAGTGCCCATGCGGATATGTGTTTATGATTCCAAAGACTTCACGTACAACATCCAACCCTAGGCGCAAATTTTGGAGATGTCCAGATTTGAAATTAAGCTAACATTCCAAAATCACCCTTTATTCTTTTTACTACAACATTATTTATTGATATTAGGATTCATTTTATAGCAAGGAGAAACAAGTTGTGGTCTTCTAATTTGGATGGATAAAGTTGCTTTGGAATGAATTCCCTACTCAAATTCAAGACGTGACCAAATTGAATCGAAAATGGAAGAAATGAAAACCTCTATTGAAGATATGAGGAGGGAAATACAACATCTAAGAGAAAGTATAGAGCATCCAAATATGGGAAGCAGACGCAAATCATTGTTTGTTATTGTGTTCTTTTTTGCTGCATTTATTTGGTGTTTGAAAAATGGACGTGAGATGTAGTTAATGTGCTTAATAGTTAGGTGTAATTTTATGTAACTAATTCGGCCTTAATACCAACTCAGTAGTGAAATCGAAATTTTTTTGTGTGTACAATTTTCTGTGTTTGAATGTTGATATTATCATCTGTTTTGGAACATAACTTAGAAGGTATTAACACAAATGTGATACATGCCCCAAATGAAAGTAGTAACTCAAATTTGAGACCTGTCCCAAATGAAGGCCAAACAAGCGACCCTTCCTTCCACTCATTCTCTTCAGAAATTAGTTAAATTTGCAGACCGCTTCAAGGTATCAATTGTCTTTCCTTAGCAAGTGGCTGTGTTTGGGGTCAATGTGATATTTTCACTTCAACTATGAAACTTTTGCAGCACCATTTAGATGTAGTGCTGGTTCCTTTTCATCAAAGTACTTAGACCTTACCCTTTTTTGTTCCTATGCCGACAAAGAGCCTATGAAATCTGACTGTTGAGTGGTTCGGAAGAGGGCTACTGTCTTGGAAAGGCGAGTACCTTTTTTCATAGAATAATAAATTGTCCTATTCAATCTTTACCTCTACTTTCTATTGGCACTACGGTGCCCAATGTACCCAATCAATATGCTAGTAAAAAATTTTTCAAGGGGACTGGAGGGACATGAAAGATGAGAGACATTGTCACCTGGTGGAATGAGGGCATGTCTCTTGGCAAGTACCCATAGCTCAGTTAAAACATTTCCTTGTTGTAACCACTAGTTGTGGGTTCAAGTCACTTCATGGACAAAAATGAGGACATTATATTTTATATAACTATTTACAAAGTCCCAGTTCTAAACATGAATAAGATGGAAAAAAAAATTCACAGAAAGCCCCTCAGTTAGCATTGCACAAAAAAAATTCACATAAATAAAATTCACAGAAATCATCTGATAATTGAGGCTCTCCAGAAGCTGAAAAAACTACACTTTAGATGGACGGTGTGAATGGAGACATTTCTTATTAATCCCTTAAACAGAGCCCCTGTAAGTTAGCAACAACATCTGCATACCATGGACAGAGTTATGCACCAAAAGCATTGCACAAAGAGTTTCATTTGACATGCATATGCAAGAATCAGTATTTCTATTTGAAAAACATATGCAAATGCCTACAAAGTTCACGTAGGCAAAAATAAAAATACAATATAAATCATTAGAGATTCTGATGCTCCAAACACAAGTTCATGATAATTGTGCTTCCTTCCTTGATGTCAGTTTTTAGATGGCTTCTTCCTTCTCCGCATAAGGTCATGATGGTAGTCTTGATGGCTTCTTCTCTGCATAAAGTCTTTTGTTGGCATTTTCTCTGCATTACAGTAATTGAGCTGCAGTAGACCTGCAACAATAGACTCTCAAAATGCATGCCCAATTTTGGTGTCATGTTTTCATCTACATCCGAATAGTGGACAACTGATGATGATGATGAGGTCATATCCATATGCAATCTGGATCACAAATAATTAAAATTGGTCATAACAAAACCTAAAGAAAGCATATGATGGGCTTTGTGGTTTTTTTTTTTTAAATCAAAACATTCATGAAGCTACCCAGTTTTCTCAAACTCATTTGTCCAGGTTTCTACTAGGCAGTAATATGACTGATATAACACAAACACAAGCATTTCATTAATTTCTAAACAAATGAGGTGGTGAGGTAGACCTCTATGATGCTTTGGCTAAACAATTCACATGTCAAATACCATCACAGCCAACACAATCCACATGTTTAATACCATCACAGCCAAATAAATTCACATGCTTAATACCATCATATTATGAAAACAGAGTGATGCAGCAGAGAGGTAAGCCATTTCACCTATAATGCAATTCCCGTGTGTTCTACTCCAAACAAACAGACCCATAGCAGTTTTAAAGAACATTATGCATATATCAATAAATAAATCACCTTACTCCATTTTGAAAGAAGAACCCAAATCATCAATTCATCATACCCTTATTAAAAAAGGGAAAATTGCAGATGTAAGCCAAAAAAAGGATGCACTATAGATGATAACAAATGGATTTGCATGACTTGATGTCAATTTACACAGACAATGTAAACAAAGAAAGAATTTGATATGATCGGAAGCACTCGCTTATGCCTTTGTTAACGTGCTGGGGTAGTTCAGCAAAAACGAGAACCCATTTTCACTCAGTTGTAAGACAAGAGACTACAATTGAAATACAAGTCACTGGAAAGGAAGAGATTTTGTGCACCCTTTAGAAACAAAGGATCTAACCCATTTTCACTCAGTTGTAAGATAAGAGATTTTGCAATTTTAGGTGAAAATCCCCACTTTCCGTTGAAAGTTTACAGTAGGTTTAGACACATATTGAGGATATAGCAAATACTGTCATTAGGAAATATCATGTGGTATCTCCAAGCCAAGAGGACTCTAGCAGCAAATTTTTATTACCAGGCTGTTGCATGTTTTCCATACAGGTAGAAACTTTTCCACAGCATGATAGTTTACATTTATATTAATCCAGACCATCCAAATTGCAAATCCATAGGATGGACCATATATAGGCCAAAAATTATACTGATTACCAATTATCACAATCAAATGTCCATTCCACCAAAAATTCAAGGCGTTCGATGGATGACATCAGATGGTCAAAATTGTTAGATCATTACAACTTCTCGCCTCATCCAAAGTGGGGTTAACGGTATAGTCTAATTGATGGGCACTCGTGTCAGATGAAATGTGCCGAACATCTGTCTAGTACACAGGCAAAACATAAAAATTGTAAAAGAGATGATCAATAAAAGATTATGAAAACCAGAGGAGTAGGTGATTCCCACATTCATAACCATAGGAGTAGGTCATTAGTCTAGTTGCAAAAAAAAAAAAAAAAAAAAAGAGGAACTTGAAAACAAAACACTCCCATATCATGACAACATGAACAAAAGCCAAAAACCCCAAATAAATTTCAGCGATGGTCCGACCTGTGGAAGGGGATGGCTAACAAGGGGCTGGGCTGCAGCGAGAGAGACCTTCGGGACACAGTGATGGTCCGACCTTCTTGTCAAAGAAACCCCTTTTCCGGATCTAGGCGGAGATTGTAGCGAATCTGAAGTCGTGAGGCGGCGCTTCAGCGGGAGAGACAAAGCGAGAGGGAGAGCAGTAGCGAGAGGGAGAGCTAATCGAGAGAGGGAGAATAGTAAAGAGACCTCAATTAGGTCTCCAAGCAAATTGAGATAGCGAGAACAGTAGAAGGAGAGAGGGAGAGCAGTTGAGAGAGAGAGAGCGCTAATTGAGAGAGGGAGAAGAGAACAGTAGAGAGAGCGCTCAATGAGAAAGGGAGAGATGAGAGACGAGAGGGAGAGAGACCTCTCTTGGGTCTTCCAAAGATGAAAGGGGGGAAATGAAAGCGTGAGATGAAAACACATCTGGTGGCACATGTCGATTTTCATTTTACACGAATGAACCGCACGCTGCAGCTAATGTTAATCTCAGCTGCAGCTCAGGAGAGCCACTCTCTATATATATGTGTGTGTATATATATGTGTGTGTGTGTGGGGGGGGGGGGGGGGGGGGAGATGCTCCTGTGAGAGATATCTCTCACCTTATATAAGAGATATGGGTGGGGGCTATTATATTTAAGTTGTTGGCATTAGATATGAATGTGAGTGCCCTCACCTTATCTCTCATAGTAAGGTGAGAGCATCTCTCATAAGAGCATCTCCATATATATATATATATATATATGGGGGTATTCCTGTGCATCCTTCCCTCACCATATAGTGAGGGACAAACATAATGGGGCCCACCTAGGGATCTAGTAATCATGGGACTTGTGGGGGATGGGAAGAAACACCTTGGATGAGACCATATATCAAATTTGGGGTCAATCCCATGCCTCCAACCCCTTCATCCGTGGCCCACAACTTTAATAACTTTATATTAAAGGAACAATTTTTTTACCCTCAATCCAACGGTCCAATCCATTTGGATAGGTGAAAATTCAATGGGTCTAGTGTACTTAAGGGGTTCCATGTGTGTGGATGGTTCGGATGTATTATAAAGTCAACCCTACTATGTTGTCCCTCACCATAACATGATGAGAGATGGATGCACATGAATATTTCTCATATAATATATATATATATATATATATATTGTAAGGCAAGTATTCACACACTCATACAAGTCCCCCTCGTCATCCTAGGGACTCTATGTGGATTGGCTCTATTTAGTAATATTCAATACAAGATTGTCTCTATTTTGTAATTTACTGCTAGATGCTCCACATATTCATGTCCTCATATAGGAATACTCTCTACTTTTCCTTGTAATCAAGGAAAGCCCACGCTTGGGTAAAGAGAGGAAAAGTGAGGATTTTTCAAATCTTCCCAATCTATAAAAAATCATCTCTTCTATTGATTCCTCAGTCTTAACTTCTCCATCGAATCTTAATCCACAAAAATAATAAAGCACTTATTACAAAGGAGTGACTCCTCCTGCATGTTTCTCAAACCTAGAATGCAGTGACTTCTCCCCTCAAAGATTATCAAAGAGGATATCTTGGTTACGTCTGAACGGAGGAATCTTCTCTATTTACCAATCGTGCTTGTTACCATTCGATTCAATGGAGGAATCTATGGTTTGGAAGAAGAATGTTGTAATTTTTCTTAAAAACCACTAATCTCTTGCTTTGGTGGATGAATTTTTATCACACAAAAGAAAAAAAAAAAGTCTGATTTTCCTTAATGGAGAGGATTTGAATTTGAGAAATTCTAAATGCGCCCATTTCATTTGCTAAGTACACCCACATTTTAAAAAAATTATTACCAAAATATCCATATGTGAAATTCCAATTGTACCATTGACTACATTTATGCACGGATACGCAGATCCGTGCATATTAGACGTGCACGGTTTTCATATGCCGAGAAAAAAATTATGCACAGGTACGCAGATCCATGCACGTTTAATGTGCATGGATCTGTGTATCCGTGCATAATGTGAACATATTTTTTGTTTTGGTGTTCCGTTTAAAAGGGAAGAGGAGAAAGAAGAGGAGAAGAGAAAAGGAGAAAAAAGAGGGAGGAGGAGAAAGAGGAGAGGAGAAAGAAGAGGAGGAAAAGGAGAAAGAAGAGGGAAGAGGAGAAGGGGCACTTTTGGAAAAATTTATAGGTGGGCTCAGCAAAAAGGGAGGGCTTCTAAATACACAACGATTTCAACTCTTTACACACAAAGTCTATCCACACTCAGCATAAAAATTTTAAACTTTTGATTTTTCTTTCTACACACTCAAAACATACCTAAAATGCCCTATCCCCTTTCTCTCTACACTTAAATCGTTTGGAGCCTTTCCTGCTATTGTCGACGGATGTTTGGAGCCCTCCTCCTTCTAATTAGTAATATCCCTCCTGTAACGCCTCAATTCCGAATACCGAGAAAACCGTCAAGGTACCCAAAGTTGGTGCGTTACTTCCCGAAAAAATCCGAGAACTTCCAAGATCGTAGGTCCACAATGAGGTCCAATTTAAAAAACTTTTTGCACAATATAATACCAATGGTTAAATTGCAAAAGCATGTAAAAGATAGCGGAAGCAAATGTAAGGTATCACATATACTAAATCAAATTTAGCAGGGTTGAAGTCCAGCCTAAAATGTCAAAATATGAATATAAAGTGCTTACACATATTGGACTACCTCCCTTCTCACAACATAATCGCTCAAAACCCAAAATAAAGAAATACACTCAAACCCCCGGTGCTGGCACTCCATCCTCCAGCTCAACCTCCTGGTCGGCTGGTCCCCAACCATAGTCACCAGTTACGGGCGCCTCGATGATCGCATCGTCCTCGTAGTATGGGTTGAAACCTAAGCACCAAGAATGGATCAGATCCGAAGATCTGGCAAGTCACAGTATACAAGTAACATAGGATGTATGCATCAAAAGAGTAGAGACGAGCATATAATCAATGAGAATAACAATAGTACATAATCTAGGCAGTTGAGTATTATGACAGTTTGAATTAGAGTAAATAGTAATCTAGTCTAAAAACAACAAGGGGACACATTCACACAAGCTGAAATATCGAGGGATATTATGTCGCGGCCCTCCCATAGTGAACATAGTCGCGGTGGGGAAAAAGGGTAACCAGTGCTGGGGAATGACAAGCCCCACAAAATAACACGCATGCATCTCCTCACTCATCACTCATCACTCAACACTCAACACTCAACACTCATCACTCATCACTCATAAGATCGGACCCGGTATCACACCGTCCGTCTAAAACATAGCTCATTACGATAGCCCACTCAATACTCGTTAAGAGCTCCTACCAGTGGTGATCAGTCAGCAGGCTAAGCTAAGAAAATTGGGTGAATGTTTATGCCGACTCAAGGAAACAATACAGGTATGTATTTATCTAGGCTTTGCCTTGCGTGAGCAAGTAACTATCAAGGTCTCTAAGAGGTCCAAGTACCAGTTCAATCCATGGAACATAGTCCAGGTCCAAGTCCAATCATTGGATCCATACCAAGGCCCACCAAATACATGGCATAGTCTAAAAAGTCCCAATGAGGTAACAAGTCCATTACTAATAATAAACAGTTCATTCTCATCCATAATGAGTTATAAGTCCATAATAATCAACATCTCCATCCTAGGGTATCACACATTCATACTTAGGCCACAAAAGGGCCCGCCTAACCATAGACACGGGTCAATATTCACCCAATCACATCACCAAGTCACCTCTAAGTTATCATACGTTCAGGTCATCCATTTTTCCATTTAATTAACAGTTATAGGCAACAATAAAGGTATAAGAGTGACAGTGATATATTAAATGGAATAAACCCACAAGAAGTACAATCAACAAAAATATCAAAAGTCCATCCTAAGTAATGATCAACATTCAGGTCCAGGTCCATCTCAGTTAATTTGATATCTAAATAAAGCCCCAGATGCCAATGGATACTGTGTTTGGTGCTCCAGAAGTTACGAGGATCTTCGACGATGTTTAAGGATTGAATCATCGTCAAATCTACAACCTAGACCCTACTTAGTGGTCCCCACGATTCAAGGTGTAGCCACACCATTGACTCAGGCTTGGCACATCAATGGAAGTCTATTTGGAATGTCAATGGGCCCCACAATCAATCACGACTTCAGAAAACTGAAATGTGGAAAAAGCCATTGTATATAGTGTGCCCGGTCGACCTCGTGGCCTGGGCAGTCGACCCACACATTGGGAGAAGTGAACATTCACCCTGCAGGCAGAGGCTTGACTCCAGAATTCTCTATGTGCGCAGTCAACCGCCCAGGACCCAGCTCTTAGTCCATGTCACTGAAATCCCTGTGTTGTCGGTTGACCTAGAGCCGGGTCCGATTGACCGAGAACACAGAGTTCTGTATTTGAGGGAGAAATTCAGCTCCTAGTTAGTTGCCTGCAAAACCTGTGTACTCGGTCAACCGAGCACAGGGTCCGATCGACCGAATGCACTAAACCTGTAATTCCTGTAGGTCTGTAATTGAGACCTGGATTTCTCTGAATTTCAATGTAGCTGGTAGACCACACTGCAGGTTGGTGGACCGGGTACATGCACTTGGTGCCAATTCCAGATATCTTGATTTCTGCCTCTTCAATCCAATCTCCAATGAAAATCCATCAAATCCACACCATTCATCACATAAACATATAAAACCATAAAAACACTTCTATGACCTATCACCCATCTTCAAACTGGGCCATTGATTTTATAAATGAGAGAACTCATCCATCAATGGCCAAAAATCCAATAAAACTTGCTCAAAGGTAGATCTAATCAATTCTAGCATCATTTGAGTGGAAATTACAGAATCAACAACAGAAATCACGCATTTTATGCTAAGTAAGTGTATCGCACTTGTCTCAATCCAAAAGCAAGGAGATAGAGAGGTAAAAGTGAGATCCAAAGCTCCAAAATAGAAATCTCAGCTCCTATGGCTTTCCAAGCATGTAAACCACCCAAAAAACTCAAATCTAGAGTGATCTCTAACACATAACCCAAATCCACAAGAGAATTGCTATAAAAAAAGGGAAATCTAGAGAGAGAAAGAGAGAATTCTAGGGAAATTGAACCAGAAGGAGAAGAGTACCTTGATTAGAAGAGAGAGATGAGATATATAAAATAGAGATCCTTAGGAGGAGCTGTAGCTGATCTTGAAGATGATAATCCCTTTCTTCTTCTTGTAACTAGGATTCTAGATCTAGGGTTTTAGAGAGAGGAGGGAGTGGGATGAGAGAATTGGAGAGAAAAGAGAGGGAAATGTGAGTTGAGATGAGTAACATGCGTATGAGATGGGATGGGCGTAGTTTATATATGTTGGGGTTGGCTAGGTATTAAAATACCCTTTTAGTTAACATAGGATTGGGGATAAGGCCATGAGTAATTTGGTCTTTGGGTATGAATTCTAGAAGCTTCTCAAGCGGATAACCCCCCCCCCCCCAATAGTAAATCTTAATTCCTAGCTAGGGCCTCTAACCAACTAACTTGAAAATTATAAAAGACACCCTATGAAGCCTACAAAATACACAAAAGGACTAATTAGACTAAAACTTAGGAAAATACATATCTACCCTTACTAACCCCTATTAATTAGTATATTTAGATACTATAGGCTATAACTATAGTATTCAAATTCAAATTGAGGGCCCACAAGGGGTGGGGCCTGACACATTCTCCTCCATTTCTTCTTTTTCCTCTCTATCTGTCTTGGGAGTTTCTAAGATTGATCTTTTTTTTTTTTTTTTTTTTTGAGATTTTTCTTAGGAGTTTCTCCTCCATCCCTTCTCCCTTCTCCTCCTTGGACGTTTGGAAATTTATTTGTTATTTTGAACTTTGTGATGCTTGTAAATTAGATTGGGAGTTTCGAACTGTTGTTTGACTTGATATTCCCTTGTCAGACTTCTTAGCCATTTTGTAGGAGTTTCCAAGGCTTAAAACTCAATTCATGAAAATAAACTTGTATCCAGTCTGTTCAGCCTCTCGGGGTTGAACAGAACCACTCTGTTCAACCCTAAGAGATTGAACAAACCTAGTACGTTCAGCCTTTCGGGGTTCAACAAATCCACTCTGTTCAGCCCTAAGAGATTGAATAAACCCAGTCTGTTCAGCCTCTCAGGGACGAATAGAGTGGATCTGTTACACAGTGGGCTAAATAATACCATCACCAATGATACTATGCAATACACCCAATGCCCATCCGTACTTATTTTCGCGTTCTGCTTGAAGGTATGCAAAGCAAACTGAAAAAGCCATTTCAATAGACGTCACTCCGACAATCTCCAATAGGGGCATGCGGTACCAATTGGTCTTGTAGGTGCAATCCATTATCAAAACATACGGAAAAACACGCAACAAATCTAAGTTAGTAGAGTGTGTCCAGAACAAATCAGTGACTGTCTCACTATTGTCATACATTCTATGCCATTCAATGTAATTATGCTCCACTAACTTTCCCAAGAGTTGTTGCATCTGACTTCTCCCACCCCACTCGGCAAGTTTATACTTATAACGTGCATTGTAAATAGTTTTCATTATGCTTACATTTAAATTATTTCTTTGCATCGATGTAACCAAAATCTTCTTTAGTTGAACCATGCTCCTAGACATATCAACCAACAACTTTGTTTCGTCCTCTAACAATCTCCTTGCAAATGAGTGTCACTCTAGATATTTTGCAGCCGGATGATTATGCACACCACAGATAACTTCCAACATCCAATCATCATTTGTGCCCAACTTCTTGCCCTTTAATGAAAATGGGCATCCACATTTTTTTGAACCTGTCTGCTTGATCTTCTTTTTAGTATGACCCTCTTTCTTGGCCATCGAATCTCTATAGTGTCTACTTCTTTCACACGCAAGGATAACTCTTGGTTTCTTTTTTCAATCCTACCCGCATTTGATACCTTAATGACAATAACAAATCCAGTTCTCCTTCCAACGTCACGAGCCCACGTGATTAATGCTTCCTGACTATTGAATATATGCACATAATAGAATTAAATAAGATGATAATAACTCATAACGTTCATTTAATTTTAAATATAATTCAACTATATTTCTTACCTCTTCAGTGTTAAATTCATGATTATAGTCCACTACGCATTCGGAGCGAACTTGACTACACTGCGTAGACACAACATCCGACGTTAAAGCATTGATTGATTAGAGAGGAGGGATGAACATATTTTAAAAAAAATTCAGAATAAACTGCCACTCTTCGGTAGTATCTTGCTGAACAAACATTTTATGTTTAGCCACAGAATTATTTCGTTTGGCCCTATTCGGCCGAATATAAAGTTTTTGTTCAGCCAGATACGACTGAACGTTGGCAGTTTGCTCTGCACTGAAAGTCTGAATGTTTTACGGCAATAGAAAATAAAAAAGGCTTTACAAGCTTCGAAAAATGCCGGAAATAAAAAAAAAACACAAAAACTCACCTTCTCACTGCTATTATGTTCGAAAACTACATTTTGCTTGTTAGTTTGTTCATCCATTAGACAAAAAAATGATATTGAGAGTGAGGTTTCACTAAGAAGTAATATGTCTAACAATGGTGGGATATGATGGGAGTGTAGAATGTGATAAACGGAGAGATAGTGATATGAAGGGAAGAATGAGATTGGAGGAAGAATGGAATGAGAGTGAGGGGATGAATGAGACGATGGAATGAGAGGGACAAGAGTAATGAGAATGGAATGATGAAAGTGAAATGGGACGGTGTGCAAAGAGAAATTAGAGGTTTAGGTGTGATAAGGTGATTGTCTTTTTTGGTCTTTTCATATAGGGTTATAAATATATTAAAAAAAATTTAAAAAAAAATTGTGTGTGAAGGGTTCAAATCGTTGTGTATTTAGAAGGGTGATTCTAAACTCATCCACATATATTGCTCTACACACCCACATTTTATTTTTTATTTAATTACCAAAATGCCCCTAGGTGAAATGACGAA
Source organism: Camphora micrantha (assembly GCA_003546025.1). NCBI lineage: Eukaryota > Viridiplantae > Streptophyta > Magnoliopsida > Laurales > Lauraceae > Camphora > Camphora micrantha. The sequence continues at coordinate 36,691,028 of QPKB01000004.1, read as the reverse complement.
GTCACCCTTCTCCATCAACCTCTTCTTCCTTTGATCTCCTGCAGCGTTTCATGCCCTCCTCTCTACTCATCTCCTCCTCTTCTTCTTCTTATCCTTCATTATCACATTTATCCATTGTTTCGAAACTGTTCATCTGCACTCATTCATCCTCATTGAATTTCTTCTCCTTCCTCATCATCTTCTCCAACTATTAAAAAGTTTCTTCAAGTCTCTTCCATTTGTTCAAAGATATTGGAGGTACTCATCTCCCTACACCACATTGTCTATTGGAAGTAGGCATTTTCAATATGGACAAGCAACTAACGATCTACAGAGAGGAGGTATACATCTTGACTTCCTTTCTAGCGTTTTATTTAAAGTTCGCGCGTCGTGCTTGGTATTCCAGAGCCATGCAAATGGATATTGCACGGCTGAAAAACATCAAACATATTAAATTTGCACGGAATAATTATACTGTGCAAAATATTTTTACACGGCATAATTCTTCCGTGCAAAAATTTATTGCACAGCACAATTATGCCGTGCAATAATTTATTGCACATCATAATTATTCTGTGCAATTTTTTTTTGCACAGCAATAATAAATGCCAATCTTATTCCGCACTCTCGATGGCTCCCTAGAAGTACTAGTATCTCCACCTGTCGGATGTGAGGTGCCACCAATACGGCGAGCTGCTCTTCTAGGCATTTATTCAAACCTGTTAAAAATAAAAATCAATAAGAGGAAAAAGTAATAGAATAAAGGGAAATTCTATATGCACCCTCCCATTATGCTGAGCACACCGACTCCCATTATGCTGAGCACACCAACATCCCTACATGAACAGTGATTTAAGCACATTAAGGGATGCATATAGAATTTCGACAGAAGAAATGAAGTCTTCTTGATGTGCTCGGAACAACTGTATTGTGCAAATTAATTCTGCACGGCACATGTTAACTGTGCAAAAATATTCTGCACGACATACTTTTCTCGTGCAGAATTCAGCTGCCCAGCACATATATACCGTGCATATCTGTTCTGCATGGCATACATTTACCGTGCATAATTCATTTGTGTTATGCACGTTGTACATTTCGCTTGCAAAATTTTTTGGAACGGTGAATATTTTCCGTGCATAAACCCTTTGCACGAATTTGCGATACCGAGCAGATCAAAATGAATGCATCGTTCTTCTTCTTCTTCTTCTTTCTTTTTCCAAAATTCACTTCGGATGAGTAGAAGAAGAAGATGAAATTACGACCCTAATGCCGACATTTGTAATCTCTGAGTCAAAAAAGTTACGACCTAAATAGAATGTGAAAATTACAACCTAAAAGGAATGTGAAGAAGAAGATGAAGAAGAAGAACTTACCTTCTTTAGGATTCGTATGAATAGGAAGAAGAAGAAGAAGAAGAAGAGGCACTGGGCAATGGAGCTTTTTGAAGGAGGATGACTTCCACATGAAGAAGATGTGCTGCTCCTTGACGTCTTCAAGCTTCAAATCATCGACGGGAGGGAACATTGGAGGAGGAAGGCTCGTGGGCAGTTTGGAAAATGTGGTGCGTGGGCTCAACAATGTATTCTTCAATAAAACATACGGTGGGTGAATTCAGAATGTGGATGTATAGAGCAATATATGTGGGTGACTTTAGAATCCCCCCTATTTAGAAACCCTTGCAAAGCGGTAGCTTATGTTTTAATTGTCAAAAAGTCTACCTCAACAAACTTTTTGGCCAGAATTTTATACAGCACTATAGTATCCTTGAATATCGTAGGTAGCACTACTCTTTAATTGTGGTGGGCTGAGCTGAGAATGTCGGATTTCCCGTGTGCGGGTATGGAATATGAATGCTGGATTTTTCTTGAAATCCCTTTCCACTAATTCCTCTACCTGCGTTCTAAAAGTGCGAAATTCCATCAGAAGTTCAAATCCGCTATAAGTTGGCCGGGAAGAGAGACTGATACACTTCATCCGCACCTTCATCTAACAAAACAGAACATGGGACCTTCAACCACAGACGAAGAAACCGTCTTTCTGGAATTACAAGGTTTATCCTCGAACGAAGCAGAAGTTACCCCAAAAGAGATTTCCATTTCAGCAGAAGACATAACCACCTGGAATTTGCCTCTCATCCTCACTTCTCAAACTGTTAAAATCCAAGTGAACAGACACAGGTTAGCCCTTTCCTTTTGGACTTTGTATGATTTTCTTGTTGAAATCCTTATGGCAATCCACTTCACGTCTCCATGGCGCAATCTGGGATCTACCCAGATCGCAGAAAGTGTTCAAAAAGAGAAATCCAACTACCCCAATACCAAATTTTTTAAAAATAGTTCCTACCATATCACGGTAGTCATTCTGTGTAGAGAGAGAGAAATGGCCCTGGGTAGGTTTCTGGTATAATTCGGTTCGAGCATATGAAATTGTGGTGAAAAATTCGGCCATAAAATTAAGAGGGGAAACACCAAGATGTTAAATGAAGGATAAGTTTGGGTATAATGTGGTTCTTGGTTGAAAAGTTTGGAAATTCGGTATGTGTGGATCCATGAATGTATAGAGTCATATTTATGTGACCCCATTTCCTTCCACAGGTAATCAACTTTCTTTCATGAATCTCTCAATCTATTAGTGAAATGCATCTACTTTAATGTGTGATATTTACAAATCATTGTGATTGTAGTGATATTTACTGTTGGCTTGGACATAGGAGAAGAACATGACTTAATCCCTTTATAGTTCATCACATTTTCCCCCTCACTGACAATCCATCTAGAAAACATTGGATGGATTTTAGAATAAGTGCATGCCCCTTTTGTCTTTTGTCTGTTTTTTTTTTTGGATGAATACTGTTTCATTTTTAAATTGGGGATATTATCATTTTGTATGAAGTTGTATAAAAGAATTTTGGAAGAATCCATATCTTACTTGTATTTTCATAGTAGCCATTACTTGCGTATGATATGATTTTTGAAAAACATTGAATATTTTCATAGTAGCCATTGCTTTGGTGCAATGGTAAAAGTCTTGGGTGCCATGTGTGATAACGTAGGTTCGAGACCTGTGAGCAGCCACTTTGTGCAAAATTGCCAAAAGTTAGGTCTGTCTTCAGTCTGGACCTTCCTAGGACCCTGCTTCGGTGAGACCGTACTGGGTGATGGCCATTGAATATTAATCCATACAACTTGAAAATATGGTGTGCGGAGTGTATTTTTGAAAACTTTGTATATACGTGTTTAATATGCATCTCTATATGCAAACTGGGCTACAAATAATGGGAAAAGATTCCTTTAATCTAAACCTTGAATAAATTACATGATTAAATCTACTAATTGTAGAAGCATAAGAATCCACAACCACCCCATCAATAGAGGAAAATATGAAGAAGAAAAGAGAAAGCAAGTTCTTGAAGAGTAGAGAAGAGAAAGTGAACACGAGAGAATATAAATCACGAGGGAGCTATCATTGTTGAAGAACCCCCTTTTATATTGAACCCAAGTTAATTAAAGCCCTAATCTTAATCACTCATCCCTTTATAGATCATTTAATCTAGGCAAACAACATACGACTTAAAGAATCCTTACACAAAATATAATGTACTATACTAATTAAGAGTCTTAATACACTGCCCTTGAGGATATCATGCTTTTCAAACGAACATTGCCTGGATCTCCTCTGCTTTACATGGATTATGTTGAAGTGAGAAATGGTCCATGATTGATGTGCCTTAGTATTGTGGCTCGTAGAGACTGGTTCTTATTGTTAACCACTCAAATCACCACGAGTAACCCATTAATTTTCTGTAGTCATGCTGAATTCTAAATTGGTCATTTTCTTTCTACTTAAGATTTTATTAAATTGTGAGCTTATACAACAGTTTTGTTCTTATTGTTATTACTACTGAAATCACCATGTGTAACCCATTTATTTTTTGTAGTCAGGCTATCTTCTAAATTGGTCATTTTCTTTCTACTCTATGTTTTATTAAATTGTAGGCTCATACAACAGTCCTCGTATTTCTGCAGCCTCTTTGAGGGGAACTTTAGGTAAGTGCTCATCATTTTCTCTCTCATATTTCCTTCTCTATTTTTAACCTTTGCGAATCCTAGTTTATCTTTTTGGTCAGAAAGGTTGGGATTAACCATGATTATATGTGTAATCATAGAGAAGTGTGTGTGTGTGTGTGTGTGTGTGTGTGAGAGAGAGAGAGAGAGAGAGAGAGAGAGAGAGAGAGAGAACTCTTTTTCAAGGAATGCACTCTTATTTACGAATACATCCAATCTTAAACTGCTATCTAATAAACCTCATTTAAATTCTCCTACAATCCCTTAACTGTCCCTTTTGTAATGAAAACAATCATGATACTCATGAGTGTAGTAGAATGGTGGTGATTAGAAAAAAGACTTGTACTTTGTTTTACTAAACTTTGAAAAAGATAAAATGATTAACTTACTCTTAGGCAAGAGTAATTAATTGAAGTAGAGAGAGTAGTATCAACTTACTACAATTCAATTCCCCAAGCTGGAATATAGATTTCGAGCATGCCCAGCTTATTTATTGCTTCCTTTATCCAATTTCTATGAAAACCTTCTAAGTTATAGGCATATTTTTGAACTAAACTATTAATCTCATTTGATTGTTATGAGGAACATTTGGTGCTGCCTTTTCTCTGATTGGCAACTAACCTCTATTTTCCTTTTTTCTGTCATTTGTTCGGGACATTGATTATTTTTTTATTTGTTAAGCCATTTTTGCTATGCTTTTAGTGGCGCTACCTTATTCTACATCTATAGTGCCTTTCAGAAATAAATTCTTCATCTATAGTGCACTTCCTGTCTTTTTGCTTATGCAGTAGGATGACAAATGACCTGTGGTGTTGCTGATTTGGTAGTGCAGGTGTTTTATATTAGGATGATGATAGGGGATGGACGCTAGGATCTCTTTCACAATCATCTGTGGAGTTTTCTATGAAATTTCTGTTGCGTTTTATTTGATGGCTTAGTTCTTATTTACAACTTTCAATTCTTGCAGTGAATCAACTCTCAAACATCTCCCAATTCAGTGGAATCTGGAAATAGTTATCAAGGTTCTCCAGTTTATTTATGGCTGTCCATTGGATATTACGTCTATTAATTTCCTTCCCATTTTGGAGGTCAGAAATTAGAACTATCTTTTGCCTGCATTAGTTGGATTTTCTCTTCAATAGCATTTCACCTTTAATTGGATGTATTTTTTATGTTTGGAAGAGAGAGTAGTTCTTCCCATGACAGTAGTATGCTAGTCATTCTGAAAGTTGAGTTAGATGATCCTTAACTTGAGGATCAGATGTCATCTCTTTACTGTAAAAAACGATGATGCAGTCCTGATTTGACACAATTGGACTGTCAACGGGCCCAATTGAAATAGACAGCTCAAAACCAGAAAATTCCGGGAAAATCTAGCAAGTGTGTATTATGCAGTAGATTAATATAAATCTCAGAATTGAAATAAGCAAAGGAACAATGCACTTTTAACCTAAAACTGACATTAGAACTCTTCTCAATCACCTTGCCTTCACACACGACACTGGGAGAGGAAAAGAGAGCAAACTGCTGCACTATTATGAAACTGTATTGACTGTAACATGTGTATGCCCACTGCCAACCCTTATAATGCCTTCTATAAGCTATAACACACCAAACCCCCTAAGAATAACTACCTTCTATGACTTCTACCGCTGATGGGCATACCTTCTAGGACTAAGACTTCTAAACAAAATACAATTACTAAAGGAAATGGAGGAATCTTGCAGATTTCAGCTAGTTTGGTTGTCCCAGATGCTCTTGGACAAAAGGCCACGTGACCCCACATGATCCACTGTTAAGGAAAGTGGTCCTATCCACTTGAAGAGGACCCTTGGGCAACCCTAGGGGTGCAGGCCTCTAGTGGATTTGGGCCCTAGTTAGCCCACAAAATTAAAACCTGAAGCAGTCCGCTACCTTCTGGAATTTCTGGGTATTGAAATTCTGGAAAGTTTAAATTAGCTCCCTGTTTTCTCTGTTTTGTCAAAACAGTCCCTGGAATTAATATAAATTAAAATTAAGAACTGTTTGCACTCGAAACTTGATCAATTCTTGACTTAACCCTTGCAGGCTTTCTTGCAATGCTCAGTTTGCTCCATGAACTATGAACGCTTTGGCTAACTCAAAATGGTGATCAAAATTTAGTTCTGTGTCAGAAATTTAGAATGTACTTACTACAAGGACTGATGGTCATCTTTGAACATGCAGTAAATATTTTTTATTAAATAATCCTAACCCTTCAATTGATAGACCGTAATGAGATGGTTAACATTGAAATTGCAATACGTCAATGATCTGCCAATCGACACATGGTTAGGGATGCAAATGGGTTAGGTACGGGCAGGAACCATGTTGGAACCGAACCAGTTCCTAAACGATAGTTATGGTTCCGGATCGGAAAGAGGTGAAAGGTTCCGGATTCGGTTCTGGTTAGAGGCATGAGTTCCGGTTCCAGGTTGAGGTGCTGGTGTTTCTCACAGATCTCTTCTCAAACTCCCCTTCTCTGACAACATTTCAAACCTCTCCTCCCAACCCCTTCGAAAACCACCACTACCACAGTATCACTAGAAGCCTCCTCATCTACGTCTCATACTCGTCCTCCTTCTCGACCACTCATCACACACCAATTCCACACCACCCTCCATCCCAACCAAAACCACTACCCTTGATGGCCTCCGCTACATACTCGGTGACAAAATCGACACTGATTGGATAATCTCAGCAGAGCATCTCACCTCATCCCCACAAGCTCGGCTCCCCTTGGAATCAGATTGCAACCTTTGCGATGAGTGTGGCGAATGGTGAGGTTGTCACGATCGAGCTGGAGGAGACCTGATTGATCAATCATAGGAGAGAAGGGTTCATAGGGCTTGACTGATTGTGGAAGGGAGAAAATAAAATCCTAGTATAAGGTCTAAGGCGGTTTGTACTTATGACAGACTCCTAAACATATGTAGTAAATAGGGGTAATATCTGTGGGCAAAATGATTGTCATGTCTTCTTTGAGGAGAGCATAGAACCACAACACTTCCTTTTCAACTTTCTTTTCAAAAACAACAAAGTGGGTGGCAAAATGGTAATTAGAAATGAAGTCTTTGGTTGAATAATTGTCATTTAATTTCTAAAAGCATGCACAAGGAGAGAAATCACCTCCTGCATGCATGCTCTCTCTAAAATCAAGCAGAATAGAGATAGACTTTTTTGCAAATGGCTTCTGGGAATACGGGTTGGAACCGTTATGGTTCTGGAAATAGACCGTTTAGCTTCCGTATCCAAATTGATGTTTTGAAACCGGACCAGTTTATTAATCAGGAACAAAATCAAGTTCCAAACCTGGTTTCTAATGGGTCGGAATCATAGTTGCGAAACTTGGTTCGGTTCGGCTGAATTCGCCGAATAATTTCAGTTCCGTCAGTGGATTGAACTGAACAACAACCCTTTAAGTTCGTTCCAAAACTCAGGCTGTTTCGGCTGAACTTTGAGATTGCTCATCTGAAATCTAGGGTTCTGAAAGGGAGATGGTACTTGTGTTGCTGCTGGCTTTCCCCTACCGCCGCTGTCGCTGATGTCCCCTATCACCGTTTCCTTCACCGCCCCCTACCATTGCTGCCGTTGCCATCCTCTGCTACTGTTGCCGAAGTCACCAAACCTCCTCTTCTTTCTCTTTCCTTCCACACCCCCACCCCCCCCACTCTCCTTTCTCTTCCCCCCTCCCTCCCCTCTCCCCTTTTTCTTTTTCATCCTTTTATTCTTCTTCCTTCTCCAGCACATTTCGATCAGTTTCCAAGAGAAAAGTGGCAGGGAAAAATTCGAGAAGGGGCTGGGGCGAGAGTGTTATAAGAGAGGGGCCAAGAGTTTATAAATGGGGCCGGGCCGAGATATATAAACGGGGCCGGGCCGAGACAATAACTGGGCTGGGTTGAGACTTATATAAAAGGGCATGGTTTGGGTTTTTGTTAAAAAAAAAAGAAAGAAGGAAAAACTATTTGACTTTAAAAAGTAAACTTTTAGACAATAGGAAATAGTGTCCTACCCAAAATTTCTCCTTATATTTATATATCATTTATGTTGGTTTTTTTATTTTTATTTTTATTTTTATCTATCTATCTATCTACCTATCTATCTATCTATATATTATACTATGTATTTTTTTTCCGAAACGTTTTGTCGAAATTCCGAACTAACCGAAATATTTCGGTTTGGAGGCGAAATAGAAATGGCGTGTGAAACGAATTCCTCAACTATAGTCGGAATCTCCGGGTAGTTGGATAATCAGATTTCTTTTTGCATCCCTACTCATGGTTTTGTGGTGAGGCATCTCCCTTTCCACCTTGTTGGTTAAGGACTAGTGTAATGCATGGTGTGTGCATGAGAATTTACCAGAAAAAAAAGAAGCATCAGGGATCCACTTTATAGATGAAATGTTGTAATATCTGATAGCTAGGACTTCCTCTAATCTTGTAAGTTTTTAGTGCATGTTCTATCCATGGTTGGGAAAATTAGATATACGACATTAAGATCTCTACACATGCAAGCCATAGCTGCCAACATATCTCATAATGTGGCCATCTTACTTATAACAGAGGGTACCTGAAGTATAGTTACTCCCGTATAGGGATTATGCTGCAGCTAGCCATAACATGTAAATACAGTCTACCTTTTTTTAATCGGTAAATACAATATACCTTTCGCTGTGTCTAGTTACAGAAGGACCGACGCTAAGTGGTGCCGACTTAGGAATGACATACAGTTAAATCTGGATACACATCTAGAGGAGACACGCAGGTGAAACTGTCTCTTTTATATTAGGGTATAGACATACAGGTAAATCTGGATACACTTCGAATGAAAATAGACTCATTTCTGAAAACAGGTTTAACTTAATGTAGCAGATACATATGACATGTTATTTTAATTTTAACAGGCCATCTAAAATAAACAGGATACATAATACAAATAAATAAGACAAGGGGATACATGAACTGGCCATGTGATTGCAGATGCTGGATACGATAATGCATGACAATGGAAATACAATAAAGGTCATTCCTAAAGTCTGGATTGCCCAAAAGCATTATTAATCAATAATGTGTAGCTTTAGGGTCTCCATCTTTGGCATTAATGAAGTAAATTTGATAGAAAGGGCAATACGGTAACACGTTGTTGATTTAGCATTTCTATACATGTTTAAGGCAATCTGTAGGTGTATGTTAGCTCTAAACATCACCTACTACGGTTTCCCAAAGAATTAGGGCTGTTTGAGTATCATAGGGTACCTTTCCAAGCTAAAGAACTAGGTTTGGGAATAAATGGAAAACAAGTGTTCTATGGCTAGCCTTATGGTTAGCCGTGGGATGACCTACGGGTAGCTGTGAGGTCACCATAGTACAAAATGTACTCGAGAGTAAGGTTCTGGAAAGGCTAGCCGTTGTGGTCCTATGGTCAGCTTATTCCGAAGTTACGGCTAGCTGTGAGGGTCTTACAGCTAGCTGTAAGCTTCATAAGCTCTGAAACTGAACTTGATTCGATTTTGTTTCAGTTCTTGTTTAAACTTCTCTCTATCTCAATTCTGTTACACACTTCTGAAGCACAAATTGAACATTTAAATTCTCATTCAAACCAACCAGGTAATCTGTCATGAAATATGGTGAAATTCGTAGTAAATGACATGCATGGAATGTAAATTACACATGTTACTTGCCTTAGTTTGGGCTCTAACTGTTATCTCTCAATTCCCTCAAATCCCAAAGCTACGAACTTCTAAAACAAGAAAGAATGAAGAAGAGAACGCTGAGATAGTAGGGAAGAAGATGAAGATGATGAAGTAGATGATACATACCTGATTGTTGGAGCTGAAACTAGTAAGGAAGAGTAGCAGGAAAAAAACTAAAGCGAGCTGGAGAGGCTGGAACAAGTGAGAGCAATAGAGAGGAAAGGAGAAAAATGAAGAAAAACGGAGAATTCTCTGGATTTTTGAATTGACTGTAATTTTTTGGAAAATTGCAGAACAACCCCTAATGATAGAAATGCAACATTTTTGATCAAATGGTCCAATGAATTACCAAAGTGGAAGAACAAAAGTTGCTTGGAATAGCATCTTCTAACCATATTTACGAATAACCTCTAACCTCCACTCAAATTACAAATAGGTCCTTTTTAAGTTCAAAATCCCACCAAATCTATCTTATTAATAATCCAACACACAAAAATATTTAATTAGCTAGTAATCAGAATTATATAGATAATAAACACAATTAAAATTAAGAATCTCACATCCTCCCTACCTAAAGAGATTTGGTCCTCCAAATGTAAACATACCTCAGGAAGCAGATATGGATACAACTTCTAGACTTGATCTTGCAAGTCCTAAGTGATGCAGATAGACCTCAGGCCACATGTGTTGGGCCCAAATAGATTTAGGAAGTTTTCTATTTATTTAATTGTTATTAGTTACTAGTTTATTTGATGAGTCGTATTTAGGATTAACTTTCTAATTTTATTGTAATTAGGATAAGATTCTAGTTTGATTAGTTTCCTAGTTTGACTCAGGCCCTACACATGTGGCTTGAGGTCTATCTGCACCATCAAGTAGCTTTTTCTGGTCCATGGTTCTCCCAAAGACTTACCCACTGAATAGTCTTGGTGCACTAAACTTGCTCCTTCATATCAATGATGCGCACTGGCTTCTCCACATAGGTGGCATCTTCCTGGATCTGTAGAGGCTCATGCTGAATCATATGTGAAGGATTGACACGACGACACATACTTCTTCAACATTGAGACGTGGAAAACATCACGAATCCCAGTCAACTCTGGTGGCAACTCCAATCAATAAGCCACGTCACCAACCTTGGACTTGATTCTGAATGGGCCAATGTACCAAAATTTACCTTTTTTCCCAAATCTCATAGTGCCTCTCACCAGTGAAACCTTCCGGAATATCGTAACTCCAACCTGAAATTTCAGATCTCTCCTGCAATTATCTGCATAGCTCTTCTGCACCTTCAATCTGTCTTGGACCCGTTGAACCTTCTCACTGGTTTCACTTACCAATAAGAGCCCATACCCATGAAATGGCCCTCATATCCAAGCCCCAACCATCTCTGAAATAGCAACCAAGGCACACCAAGATAGCCCACACCTGTTAATGAATTAACAACAAATAAGGGAGGCCACCACACAATGAGGGAAGAGATGGTCTATCATCTCCCTTCCTTTCTGCATATCATTTACATCCAAAATGTTGTTCAACTTCATGTCTCTCCTTTTAGATTATTTCCTATGGTATCCTTCCATAACCACTAGCCAATAAAATGCTTCAGCATGGGGAGGAACTAACCCTAACCACACCAATGCACAAAAAGCTCTTGGTTGAGGTGGCCCCTCTAGAGCTAAATAAAAGGGATCCCCAAGAACCTAAAGTGGAGGGTTTCCATTTATGCATATCCTTGATCTTGATCTTCGTTGTGGCGTTAGTTTTAAAAATAGATGGTCAATGTTTTTATCTTTTTCATATATGTCATTATTAAGGGAACTTATGATGAGAGGGTTTACTTTCACGTAGGTACATGTTTCTAACTTTCATAAATGATTGAGATATTTTTTGGGTAATAAAACTTTCCACTTTTATTGTTTTTATTTTTTTATACTCAAAGCTTACAACCCAAAGATAGCCAGCCATGCATCTGCTAAACAGCCAAGAAAGTGCAAAGCCTGTGAAGCATGCCCAAAGAAGATTCCACCCCAATTTCATGGACCAAATCGAAAAAAGAGGTCCAAGAGTGGCTTTGCCTACATCATATCCAAAACTTCAGAAGCAGATTTAATAGTAGAAAAAATAAATAAAGATCATTTTTTTTTTTTTTTTTTTCATATTTATGCCTCTTTGCTCTCCTTACATAAGGGGAAAGTTAGGATGATCCACAAGATTCATTTAGTGCTATCCACTAAGAACTTCTTTAGGGCCCATTTGGCAATTTACTAGATTAGTAAAAGTAATGTAAAGCCTCCATTTTTCAAACAAAAGGTCACATCAAAAGTATACATCCTCAAAATCCCCTCCTTTTAAAAAAAAAAAAACAGTCAAAAAGCAATCTCCTTTCTCTACGAAAAGACAAAAAAACACTCACTTTTTACACAAAAGGTCAAAAAGATTCCCTACCAATTCACTAAAGACAAAATACCATCATAACCCCCTTATATTTTATTCTCTTTTAATTTGATGCTTTGCATTGCTTTTACTTTAATAGTAAATTGCCAAACGGGCCCTATGTAATTTGTTCCCCAGAGTGTTTAGGTTGTGTCCAACAAAGAGTCTTCTGTTAGATAGTGTTATGTTTGGGTGGGGGATGTTGTGTCTTAGGATGTTAGAGTTAGGAGGGTGCCGTGTCAGTCGGAGTTGGTCAAGTTTGAGTCCTTGTTAAGTCTTCTTGCTAACACTTTTTTTAGCAAGCGTGAAGATGATTCCTAATTTGGAAGCCTGATTCTTCAGGTTTGTTTTCCTTTAGGTCATTCTACAGGGAGTTGGTACCTTTTTCTTGGGTACGGTCTCCTTGTGTATCAATTTGGATGGTTCTAGCTCCTCCTAGAGTGAAGGTGTTCTGTTGGTTGGCATTGGTGTTGGTGGGCAAGATATCGACTGCAGAAGTGTTAAGAAGGGGCTGTTAAATTTTATTTCAGTTGTGTGTTGCCTTTTCAGGAGGGAGGTGAAGTCAATAGATCATTTGTTCATTCATTGTGATGTAGGCTCGTCTATTTGGATATACTTTCTCAAAGAATGTGGTGTGGATTGGTGCTTTCTAGGTTCATTAGCTATATTATTTGAAGCTTGGAAAGGGTCTCCGTTGGTTGGAAATGGTAGAATTTTATGTAGGATCATTCCCTTTTCCCTTCTTCTGTCGATTTGGAAAGAGAGAAATGATAGAATTTTTAGTTGTCTAATATGGTTTTGAGGATCGCTAAATGCGCATGTGCAAAATAAGAATTCTTTGAGATAGCCAACATCGTGTTAAGTTAGGGTGCTTGTTTGAGGATGGGCAAAAAAGGAAAGCTTCTTGGCGCTTTCCAAAGACGAGTTCTAAAGTTCTATGTCAATGGAGTTACAAAAGGAAAACTGGGGTTGGCCATCATTGGACGTGTTCTAAGGAATCACAAAGGGGATGTTTTGTATATGTTTTCCAAACATGTTGGGATCAAAGATTCTAATGCAGCGGAAGTTTTGGCCATTTTGGAAGCTCTTTGCATTTATCTTTCTTATTATCTTTTCTTACTGTGGAGACTAGAGAGTGACTCAGCGAATGCCATCTCTTGGATGAAATCTTTTTAGTGGACCGTGGAAAATGCAATTCTTATTTAATGAGATTAACTTTCTAGCATGTGGGTTGCAAGTATCATTTTAGCATTTGTGTACATCTGCGAATGGAATGACGGATTGTTTAGCTAAGCAAGGGGTTGATCGTTCTTGTGATCTTAGTGCCAATGTAGAGCAGCGGTGGTGGTAATCTGGTACATTCCTCTTGTACCGGTTCTCCCATGAGCTATGCAGTTTTGTGTTTGGTCTAATCCGAGTTGTACTTTTCTTCCTCTTCAATAAAACGTTTCTGTTACTGATAAAAAAAGTTATCCACTATGAACAATATACAACACTAAGGAAGACATCCTCCACTGTCAGGAAAACAATAGGCCCTGTCGGATTCCGTGTTGTTTCCAAATAGTGACATATCATGTTCATAAATCAAATCATCATAAGCATAAAGAACCAGACATTTGCCCAATTAGTTCGATCTTAGATTAAATAATAAATCCAAATATCAATGTTAAAGAATAATCCAAAATAAGAAATAAAAATATACAATCTCCATGAAGAATATTCCAAAATAAGAAATAAAAATATACAGTCTCCATGAAATAGTCTTTGTTGTCTAAAAGGAATTGAACTAAATCATCTAAACTAAGTCTCTATCTTGATCTGTGATTCCCGTCGTCGCTCAGTCGTATATATTGAATCCTGTCACTTCCTTGTCGGGATCCTCTTGTCTTTCTATGTTTTGGTTACTTGGGATTGGGGGAAAATACACAAATTAGTAACATTGAGTGAAGAGATTCTTAAGTCTACATAATTGTAGATTTCTAACTGTAACCTTGGGTCCACCACCTAACCACCATACGCACAGGCTTTCAAAATCATACACCTTATGGTTGACTCCATAATACAATGTGTGGACTATAGTCAGTTGAACAGCTGACCTATAGCCAATGAAACAATGCAATTGACCTATAAGTCAAAGAAATTACGTGGGTGGCCTAAAAACCATGTAAATAACTTATCTCTTAGCCTCACGTGCTAGTTATCTAGGGGTGTCCAATGGGTAGGTCTAACTAAACCATTATTCAACAGGCGTCTCATTCATGTATCACAATCTTCCTTGTTGAATCACTTAAAACAAGGTAGTTGAAATCAGCCCTTTACACGAAATCCAGATTTGTTATGACCGGACTTATTATAGGTATCCCGATTATGTAAAGTCAATTTCATACTAATCCCTTTTTATTTGGACATGGTTCCAAAATTCCTAGAAAGTATAACATGTTCATCATATACAATATAAGAACCCATATACAGGAGTGGTAATGAGTGTGAGAATTACCTGTGGAGAGACAAGTGAGTTCCCAATGACCATTGATTTGCATTAGGGGTCAACCTTAAGCCCTCATATCTTTATATTGATTATGGATAAGTTAGTTGCTCATATTCAATAGGGGGTACCTTGGTGCATGTTGTTTGCAGATGGATGATATAGTGTTGGTGGATGAATCAAGAGATGGTGTGAGTTCTAAACTTGAGAGATGGCGGAAGGCGTTAGAATCCAAAGTCTTTAAAATAAATCGTACAAAGACAATATATGGACTGCAGCTTTAGTGGATGGAGCTGCAACTACTGTGAGAATTGAAGCCCAGGAGGTACCACAAAGAGAGTCATTCTGTTACCCTTGACTTGATAATTAGTGAGGATGGGGAGATTGATGAAGATGTTGAACATAGAATAAAAGCATGATGGTTGAAGTAGGGACTTGTTTCTGGAGTGCTTTGTGATCGACGAATGCCAACAAGATTGAAGGAAAAAGTTTATAGGACAGTGATTAGACCAGCTATGACCCATGGAGCAGAATGGTGACCAATCAAGAAGCAACATATGCACAAAATGGAGGCAACAGAGATGAGAATGTTGAGGTGGATGTGTGGTAAAAGTAGGAAGGATAAAATTAGAAACGAGCGATTTCGAGAGCATTTAGGGGTAGCATCAATAGGGGATAAAATTAGATCAACCCGTTTGAGATAGTTTAGGCACGCCCAATATAGGCTGACAATGGCACTAGTAAGTAAAAGTTTGGCTATGTAGGTTGATGGCCCGCCAAGGGAAAGACGTGGATGGAGGTTGTAAAAATAGATCTAAAAAAGTGCGACTTATTTGAGGATTTGGCTCTGGATTGATCGAAATGGAGAAACATATTTCATGTTGCCGACCCCAACATAGTTGGGACAAGGCTTCGATGATGATGAATTGATGATACAGTCTATTCGCCCACCTTAACATTATGGAAGATAACATGTTTAACAGTGAGCATACATAGTACCGTAAGTCTGTAACTGAGCATTATAATTATGAATTCAGAATTTATCAGTGTATAATGTTGCTAACCATGTAAACTCCATTGTTCATGTTGGGATTAAGGGAGCTAAACCTACTCATCACATATGATATCAAGAATTAAGAGAAACAACTCAAATAGTTTTTAGATATAATAACCATGAGCAATCAGGCCCTTATTTGTAATTTATGGATAAGTTGAACTCAAGTGAACAGTCCATAAAAATTTCAGCAGTAATTTCAAAAGATAATGGGTGATTAATTGTAATTTTAGAAAATTGTAAGGTCCAAAAGTGGCTAGGGCAGACTTAGATAAAATATAAAGAACAACAAGGTCTAATGTGCAAATTTCAGAAAATCTGAAACTTCAAGGGAAGTCTCAAGTTGGTAGAACCCTCCCCATGCGAAAGGATTTTGAGCCTATTAGATGGTGAGCCTAACTGGGGTCAGCGGTCAATCCACTAAAGAAGCAGGGCTTAAGGATTGCCTAGGGTTGGTCTGTCAGATCATTGGATCTGATTATTCATCAGGTGGGACATGTGAGCTCCACACCCTTCTCGAAAAACAGCACTTGGACGACCTGATCGTGCAAATTTCTGATTTCTGTCTGGATTTATCCAATTTCAGGGCTGATTTGAGTTGCGCATACAGCTAACAATCCTACTAGTGGTTAGAGATGATCTAGCATGATTTCTAGGGCTAGAGATTGTGATTTCAGACTTCCTCCCCACAACTACCTGCCAACAGTACAATTCTGGTACTGTTGCAGCCATTCAATCGTGGGAAAAAATTCCATCAAATTAAGTCTCATAACATTCGATCAAACAAAAATTGGAAGCCTAGCCATGAAAAGGTCATGACAGCCACATCAATCAAGAGGAAGGTTCATGCACACAAGTAGAACTAGAGATCTACTCACCTTTGATAGAAAATAGTGGCCTCGGCTAAAAGACATAAATCAGATCTTCTGGTTGCGGGTCTTGTTCCTCTCCTTCAATTTCTTCTTAGTTCTCTCCTCTTGGCTGGGGTTTCTAAGAGATGGGATTTAAGAGAAAGATGGAAGGAAGGTGTCGACTGACGTATGGTTGTATCAAGGTAAGTTCCACAACTTATATAGACTTGGGAATTAGAGTTTGAGTCAGAATAGAAGTGGATGAAGCCTTGCACAAGTCTCTTAGAACAAGGGGAAGGTTATGCAAAAGGAGGAACCCCTTTTTGGCGTGAGCGCAGGTTCCTTATTGGGTGTTCTTTGTCAAGCACTTTATTACTTAAAGAGATAGGTCCCACCTAGCACAATAAAACCCTTCTATTCCTAATTCGAGGGTCTCCCCTAAGAATCACAAAAATCGTGGTCCAACTATTCTGACAACTAAAAGACTCAATTAGAAGAAAACAAATAGTGGTCCCTACCTAGTTATGCAATTAATAAATCATTGCATAAAATTATAGGATAAATCACACGAATCAAATCCGTCAAAATCTAACCCCTATTATAAATTCAGGGATCTTACATCCTCCCATCTTCAGATAGCATTATAAGGAAGCTTAAAGAGGATCTTACTTCTTCTCTGGCTGGGTGCAAAAGATCTTTCAGTGTCCACCAGTCTTGTAGTTTGCTCCTCCTTGTTGGGCCTTTGAGCTAGTTTTTCTTTGCTGTTTTGAGTCTCTCTGTTTTGGTGCCCTGTACTGGGTTTTTGTCTCTCTGTTGGTTGGTGTCTCTCTGTGGGTTTTTGTCTCCCTGTTTTTCTCTTGTGCTGGGTGAGGTTGGCTGCTGCCCTTGAGTAGAGCTGCTGTATAGTCCCTGGTCCATCTGCTTAGTGCCTTTTGTTGGTGCCTGTATTCTTTTGTGGCCTTTTGGCCTTTTGTTTATACAATTCTTGCATATTAGGGGAAAAAAAATAAAAAAAAACAGTTACGGTCATCCTATAAGTGCATTTTATTCATGGTTCCTTGGTCTAGGCCTGCAAATACTTTGTTCTGTAGATGCTTTGTTGATCATGCATAAGGTAGATTTTAATGAAACCTAAACTTCATTAAGGCGCTGATATATATATATATATATATATATATTTATATATATTTGAGAAGGTTATGAATGGGAAGGGTATTAGCAGTAAAATGAGAGGACATAAATGCGTCTCTAGTCTCTAGCATATATTTCTCACTACTCATTCACTGTCTCATCAGAGGCACCTTTGTGTGTTTCTCCTCACAAAATAACAAAATATGAGCTTTTTATTTGTTTATTTATATTTTTTTTTCTCATTTTTGGAAATTTCCCTTGTTTTTAGATTTTTTCATGAGTATAATTTTGGACATCACCTATGAAATGAACGTGAAGTCATGCATTCTTTTTAATACTCTTTATTGATCATGTATAATAATTTTAGGGGGCATTATTTTTCGGAGTGGAGAGTCTTTTGTTGGAGTGTGAGGCTTGGTTTCGTAGGGCCTCATCTGGAAGAGGGGTTGCTTCATTCCAAATGTCACTGGATGCTTTAATTGAACTATGGAACTTCGGTTTAGATCATGGTGAGAGCTTTATGTGTTTCTTGAGCATATTCCTTGGAAGATATCATAGCTGAATGTGTTTTATTTTCGATTTTGGCTATATATACTATCAACAGTGGGGCTTCATCATAATACAAGTGCGTAACATGGTTGCAGGAATTGATTTTATTCCAGAACTATGCAAGGGCTATGTTGCAAGGAATTTTGTGGGTACATAACTTTATTTAGCTATCTTTCTTTTTAGTTTTTTTTTTTTTTCTTTGATACGTAGCTTCTGTTTAAGTTCACTTTTTTTTTTTTTTTTTTTATTCAAATATGAAGTTGGCTTGTGAGATATCTTTTTTGACGTGCCTTGTTTGGAAAATACAAATTTTACTTGGAAGATTACAATTTATTTGGACAAATTTCATGTTATTGATCTTCAAGATGTGAATAGTTGATAAAGAGAAATGTTACTACATCTAGTACATGTGGTGAAAGCACACACGATATCAATTCATGCAGAATAATTAGAGAACTTGATGTGCTGGTCTGTCCCTGTGATTACCATGCCTTTCTTTTCTACATACTGAAACAACACAAAATATGAATGTACAAGTATGTTATATGGTATGTCTAGACTCTAGAATCTCTTTTAGGGAAGTTTGTTCTTTATACAAAAAGTATACCATATTTGTAATTATCCTGAAAGGTTATACACACTTGTAGCTATCCTTTGGCCCGTTTGGTAATTCCCTTATAGAGTGAATTCAAGTGAAGGGTCACTTTAAGAGACAAGAAAAGAAGAGGGGTCATTTCAAAAAGCACAAAATTTCAAAATCCACCTTCTTGACGTTTTGTCCTTGTGGCATGTGAAGGAACTTTTTTGGCTTGTTTTTTTTTTTGGATAAAAAGAAGAGGCCTTTTTGTCTTTTAGTGGAATGAGAGATTGATTTTTTGACTTAATTAAATCAAAGAAGAGGTGATTTTTGAAATTTTGTACTTTTTGATGAGACCCCTTTTATTTTCCTCTCTTAGAAGTGACCCTTCACTTGAATGAACTTTACATGTGAATTACTCAAACGGGTGCAGCAAATGTGGTCTACAAATTTTTTTTGAAGAGAATGGTAACCTATCCTATTCCTAAACTCGGCCTAATCTATTAGCCCAAGGGTCCCTCAATGCATCGCCTTCTCCAGCTGCATATACTCTGCGCCTGGGCATGCTTCGTCGTTCATCCTTCGCACTGCCTGTGTACACCTCCATCTTGTCATTTGCCTGAGTACACTCGGGATAACACTCTGGCAATGCTAGGGGCCCTTGTACGCCAGGTGCGAAGTGATGCCTCTTGCTATTGAGGCATCTCACATTTCTCAATGTGGTCTACATTTGATCTCTTTATAGCTATCAATTATGGAGGCGCATTATTAATTATATGACAAGGCATTTGGCTATGTTTGAAAAGCATGAAGTGGTGCTACTCTAATAAGTCTGCCTTAAAGTAGAAGCATCATAAGAAGTTATATGTACATCATTTGAATTTGGGTGTAGTATGGCAGATTTAAAAGTTAAAGTTGATGTCAAGATATGATAACTCTATCCTGAACAAAATGAAAAAAATTTAAGTTTGGCAAATGAATTTTTAGTCCCATGATTTTTCTCGTTGGGTTTGGGGACAGGACAATACTATCCTTTTCTTTTTGGGGCGGAATATCAAAATTGAAGCAAAGATCACATTTTCTCTTGGGGCTTGACATTCTGATATGAGAACATGCATATATATATATTATAGTGTATTGAGGCCATTGTAAAAAGCACACACTTTGGGTGCTGACTGCTTAAAGGATTGACATCATTTCTATTGTGTTCCTTTAGGTTGCCATTTAAGTTGTCTCATTCAATGAAAAGGCATGTGCCATCAGTGGGTAGAATCATCATCATTGTCAAAGCCATGTCCCAATTATGTAAGGGCCGGCTAAATGAATTTTGTATCTCCATTCCGATCTTTCTTGAGCCAAATCCTTAGATGGGTCGCACTTCTTAAAATCTATTGTTACTACTTCCATCCCTATTCTTGTTCGGCCTACCCTTTCCCCTTGGTGGGCCATCAATCTGCGGAGAAAAAATTTTCCTCATCGGCGCCATTACTGGCTTGTGTCGGACATGTCCAAAACCATTTCATATCTCAGAATTCATGTTTGGGTCGTGACAAAATTTTACGCTAATTGTCATCCTACATAATGCAACCCTCCTTGATTCGGAGTTGGGACTGACAGTAAAAACTGGTGAAGTTTGTTGGTAGAGTATAATAAATATAAATATATACACACAAACATACACTTTGTTTTGGTAATAGATGTTTTCATTATAAGAGAAGAGGCTTACAAGGCAAAACAAGATAACCAATCTAAAAGATTGGACAACAAAGGTATAACGGCATTATAAAGAAAGAAAAAAAAAAAGAACAAGGAATAAAAGGAAACTAGAAGCATGCATTACAAAGATACAATAATCAACAGAGAAGACCTATCCACCTCTTGCTTAGCTAAGTAGTTTGTGAAAACATTAGTTGACCACCCGACATGTTGAACTCCACTTGATTAAGAGAAGACACAATCTTAATTTCATTAGAACTGATAAAGAAAACTTAATTTCATTAAAGTAAAATGGAGAACTTCCAAGGGATGCTGCAGAAGGAGAAACCCATGAAATTGTATTCATCATATCACTCTCCACAACCAAGTTGTTATGAAAATTCGGGATTGAAATTTGAGGAGCTTCTAAAATAGCCATTACATTCACCTCATTGGATTCTAAGATGCTAACATTCGTAGAGAACATTGCCAAAATAGTCCCTTCACTATTACAGAGCACCCTTCCTATCTTTGCTGGCCCTAGTTTACCCTAGTAGCTCCATCGATGTTAAATTTCAGAACATTGTCTGCAGGAGAAGACCAACTTAATGCATTTTTCACCTTATGAAATCCACAACTGAAGCTAGCCTCCCAATTATGCATTATACCGTTAACTTTTAAGCTATTGAACTTGCTCTTCGGTGAGGCCTTGGCTATTCTCAGAATCACTTCAGGAAGGAGATTTTCAGTAAACTTCTGTGAAAATTCTGCCATTTCTCTCTTTCCAAACCGACCAACATATGGCAAAAGGAACAAGCCTTAAAAAGACAATACAACACCCAAAGAAAGGAGACATCCTCGATGCTTAAGTCATAAGTCAAACCCCCAACGACCCTAGGGAGCACCATGAGATACTGTAGTGAGCAAGTGAACTCCATGGAGTCGTGTTGTCATCATTGTAGTTGTTTTAACTGTTCAAGCAAAGATCACGGAGAACTATATTTTATCTGTTTATATATTGTTGTTCCTTTTTTAGATCTATGTTTTTCTATGGTTTTATTCATACATAATAAACTTGCTTATGTCAATACAATATCATTTTTGTAGTTCACTAGCTGTTTATTATACCTGGCCTATTTGTATACAATGTAGAAGCACAAACAAAGAAGCAGGCCCATCTCAGAAGGCCCATGGCCAAGAGGCCCTAAGCTCAAACATAGCCACACCCACGTGTGGGATCTCTTAGATTTGGTCAAACATTGTATAGTTGTGTGACAATAATCACATTTATATTCTTTCCTTTCTTACTTTATACACATGTAATTAGGAATCAGTCATAGGCTGTAATTAGTAATACTTTGTGTATAAAGAGCAACAATTGATCCTCCCTTTGGGATACGACAGATTCCATAACTTCTCTCTCTCTGGTTCTTCTTCTTCAATACAAGGATCTGTTGATCTGTGTCAAAGCCAGAAGGAAACACTTAAAAACCTTTTGGTATGTCTTCTTGCAATCAAAAGAGAAGAATAGACAAATATTCTCTCTGTTTCTTCAATCGCTGCATCATAGCAAGGAAGGATTGATCTCTCAGCAGCATCAAACAAAGCAGCAGGTCGGATTTTCTGCAAAAGGCTTCCTCTATTTACTGTTGACAATCATCCAACCATCAGATCTCACAGTGGGCCCCACCTCTAGATTATGGTATCTACAGAAATCACCACCAAACTAGTCGACCATTATTCCTGGGAATATTAAGCATTTTTTTGAGATTTTTATCATCTCAAACAGGTCAGTCTTACCTGCTTCTCTGGTTTGACAGTTTATAGAAACTGTTTTTGTTTTATGGCTTGATATTTAGATCCAACCGTTGGAATCCATTCATTCTTGGATCAAAAGTAGGTTTTAAAACTAAGCTACCAGTATAAGCTGGAAAGCTGATCGAAGAAAAAATATTGTGATAGAAAGAAGACATCTTTCCTACTACAAATTTTTTGGATGACCAGAGGTCCATTTTTCTGTTCTTTTCTAAAAGCAGTGCTGCTGCCCATCTCCTTTCTTTAGAAATCATCTTCTGAAATCAAATGGACAAGGTTGATGTTATTTATGTTAAATTTAATGGTACCAATTATATGTCTTGGGCATTTCACCTCAAGAACTTCATTGAAGGACAAGGGATGTTGGGGTATTTAGATGGGACAACTATAAAACCAGCTGTCGATCCTAATGGCACAGAAGATAAAACAATTGCCACTTGGAATCAATGGAATGCTAAGGTTGTAATCTGGATTCTCAACTCCGTTGATCCCCCTTCACAATGGCACTACAGGCATTTACGAAAGCTTTTTGATGCAATCCTAGGGTTAGGATGCAAGTGCTAGGGCACAATTGGGTTCTCACAGGAGCAATCACACGATGAAGAAACAATCTTCAATGAAAAATCCACACAGGGAATTCTATTAATCAATTCTGATATGAGAAATAATTCTTTACAAGCCATATAAATAGTAAAAGAAACTTAAACCCTAAGAAATCAATCCTAATCAAACTAGGAAACAAATAATAATCCTATCCAAACTAGAAACTGTTCCTAAACATAACTTCTTAAATAAAAATTAGAAGCTACTAATAATTAAGAAAGAATTCCTAAACTTCCTTGGGTCCCACATGTGGACCATGAGTATATGGCAACCGTGTGCTACTGCATCAATTGCGCCTAGGTAGAATAAGAGTTCGTCCTCGAATTCGGGTCTTCTTCTTGATGTTACTAATGTAGATAGTGTGTATGTGAAGCGTATACTTGGTGAGATGAGAATTGGACCCATGCTTTGGTGGTGTTGGCTTCATAGGACGGAGTGTGACTTGCTTTTTACCATGCATGAATGTGTAGGTGTTGTCACGCATGCCATTAGTGCCATTTTTGTCATACATCCATGGACGACCCAACAAGATATCACAAATATCCATGGGTATCACATTACACCAAACTGTATCTGTATAATCGGCACCAATGGAAAAGGTAACTGGACATGCATATCAGACTTGCACTTCATCACCTGTTATTAACCATCTAGCAAAATAAGGACGATGATGCTTTCGAACTTTCAGCTGTAAGCGATCCACAAAAGCTTGGGATGTGATATTCTGACAACTGCGTCCATCAATGATGACTGTGCATTCTTTACCATTGACTATTCCTTTGGAGCAGAAAATATTTTCTCGCAACCATTTCTTCTCAGTAGTCGATGTAGTTTCTTGGATGACCATCCGTCATTGGTGTATGTGCAAAAATATTTTCAACACACACTAACCAATCCAAGAACTCATCTGGTTTCAATTTCCCATCATATTCGGGAATCACAAGTTTAATACCCAAATCGCGATCAACATTTACTGCATGTGGATCTCGTTGATTCCGATTATGTCCTCCATCATCCTGATGGTTATCTTCACGCCGATTAGTTTCCAAATTGGTTAATCGGGTTTCAATCCTTGCAAGAGTATCTTGCATTTGAACCATCAATGCAGATAGTTGATTAACAGTTACTGATAATTCCGCAACGGATCCCCTCAAATCATCATCATTATGGGAGGAAGACTCAACTTCTACTTGCTTTTTGGGAGGCATTTTTGTGTAATAGAAATTTAAAATTTTTGACTGACCTGATGTGTAGATCTATTCTCCGCGATCACGCTGGCGAAAACGGATCTAAAATCTGACGGCGGATGGTTGTGATAGTGTGGAAACAAGATCCAACGGTTGATCTTGGTCAAATCTGTCGTTGATCAGATGTGCCGATGTAGTGATGATGTCAGCACAACTTGGCTTTTCTTCAAAACAGATGAAGTTGGCAAGAACTGAATTTAATGCTGACCGGAAAATTTTCTAAAGACCACAGTAATCGTTGGTGATTTTAAAGACCACTGAAATCTTTGGTGATGCAAGTGTAATATTATGTGAAGGAAGAGAGGAAGAAGAAGAAGAAGAAGAATAATAACACTGGGAGAAGGTCGTGCATCATATGATGATCGACTGTTCTATTTATAATCATATTAGGTCTTAATCAAGACTCTAAATATGTCAAGATTACAAATCAGAATAATAAAGAAAGGAAAGAATACAAATTAGAATATACAAGGAAAGAATGAAAGAATATATCCTAGACTATACAAGGAAAGAAGAGCTATACATATGAGATGTAAATCTAACCATATCCCACGTGTGGGATTTTTACATGGGCTTTGATGAGCTGGGCCTTCTTAAGGCCTGTTATCTTCTACAGCAAGACACCAAAAGTTTGAGATGACTCCCAACAGGTGTACAGTAAAAAAACGTGGCTGGAAAAGATATTGCTTCCGTTCTCTCTCCTACTTTTCCTTCTCTTTATCTTTTTCGTTTTCCCTTTCAACCAAAAGACCAGCCCCCCTTCCTCTGCTGCTTCTCTTCTCGTTTCAGCACGTGGTGACGGAGGTTGTGACTATAATATTCCAGCAAAGCACGAACGGGTGCAGTCGGCTTGCTCAATCAGACGGTGGTTGACTGCACTCCCTTTTACTGTTCTGCAAAGCAAATCTGAAGTATCTTCCTCTTTTTTTTTTTGTGGAAGGACGGCGAATGGTTGTGGGGGTGGTCGGAGTGTTAGGACGATGGAGAAGAGGCGATGTAGCTTGAAGTGGGGTTTCGATTGGGGATTCTGGGTGGGGTTTGGTGTCGAGGTTTTTGGCGATGATGGATTTAGGAATTGGAGGTGCAGGGAGATTGTGACGGACGAGTGGTATTGACGATGGGTAGTGGTGGGGATATGAATAACACGCCGACGATCGAGGGATAGGTCGGCTCTGATACCAATTGATGCAATCCTAGGGTTAGGATGCAAGTGCCAGGGCACAATTGGGTTCCCACGGGAACAATCATACGATGAAGAAACAGTCTTCAACGAAAAATCCACACAGGGAATTCTATTAATCAATTCTGATCTGAGAAATAATTCTCTACAAGCCATATAAATAGTAAAAGAAACTTAAACCCTAAGAAATCAATCCTAATCAAACTAGGAAACAAATAATAATCCTATCCAAATTAGAATCTGTTCCTAAACACAACTTCTTAAATAAAAATTAGAAGCTACTAATAATTAAGAAAGAATTCCTAAACTTCCTTGGGTCCCACATGTGGACCATGAGTATATGGCAATTGTGTGCTACTGCATCACTTTTGATATGTGGGCACACAGATAGAAAATATATCATCATCAAAATAAAGCTCGAAGATTCCATCTGGACACAGAATTGGCAAAATGCTGCCGAAATGACGAGCATGTACAGGAATACTACAATGGGTTTCTAACCTTATGGACTGAAAGGGATCAGATGCTCCTGCAGTCTGTCTCCGCAGCATTTCTTCCTCAGGCTCTCAAACTTCTGGAAGAATTTAATGTCAGTCAATTCCTGATGAATCTCCGTGCAGAATTTGAACCAGTACGAGCAGCTTTCATGAATCGGGAAATCTTTCCTGATATGGATACATGTGTTCAAGAGGTCCTTTGCGAAGAAACTCGTCTTTCTTCACATTGTTCCCTTTTTGAGGAATCAAAGGTCTTCCTTGCACAATCAGGACCATTTAGATTGATGAGAGCCTTTCTAACTGCTTGTGGTTAGAAACCACAGTGCTTTGAATGTAAAAGGTATGGACATGTTGCATGGGACTGCCGGCAGAAATTATTTTGCAATTACTGCAAACGTAATGGACATGTTATTTCCAACTACACAAGAAGGCCTAACAGGAAACTTGATCGGACTCAAATGCGCGGCTCTACTGCACTTCAGGCTTAGAATACAACTTCACTTGCCTCAGCATCTTCTGACACTGGTTCCATGACATTGACAACAGCTCAAATTCAAGACTTGATTAATTCATTTGTAGCATCTGCATTTACCTCTCTGGATATTAGTGGTCTGTCCTCATCCCCTATTGCTTTGCCTGCATTTCACTCATCCACCTCCCCACTTATTTCTGTCACACCCACTTCATGGTTCCTAGACTCAAGAGCGTCAAACCACATGACATCTATGGCCCACAATTTGCACAACCATAAACCTTACCATGGCCATGACTCCATCACTACCGCAAATGGTGATCAATTACCAATTTCTGGTATGGGCAATATAACCATTGGTACTCTTACCTTGCCTAACGTTTATTTTGTCCCAAATTTAGCTGCAAAATTTTTATTTCCATTGGTCAACTTGTTGAATTTGGTTATCTAGTTAATTTTTCTCCTTTAGGTCGTGTCATACAGGACCGGCAAACTGGGAAGGTAATTGGGATGGGGAGTAAGCATGGCATGCTGTTTCTCTTGGACATGGGACAACAATCATTTCTTATTTCATCTAGTAGTATTTTAAATAATATGTGGACCACTTGGCATAAACGCCTTGGTCATTTGAATAGTGCAAATTTGTTGTCTTTGTTAAAACTTGAATATTTGGATAAATCTATGTCTAGTTCAATGGTTTGTCATTTTACAAAATCAAAATGTGAATCTTGTTGTTTAAGCAAAAGTCATGTGTTACCATTCCCTATTCATTATTCACGTACTGTTGACATATTTGGTGTAGTTCACACGGATGTATGGGGCATTGCCCCTAACTTGAGTAGACTTGGATTTAAATATTATGTTACCTTTATAGGTGACCCTTGCCGTTATACATGGATCTATTTTTTGAAATCTAAATATGAAGTTTTCTCCATGTTCCAAAAATTCTATAAAATGGTCAGTACTCAATTTAAAAAATCCATCAAGATTCTACGTTCAGATTTAGGGGGGAGATATACATCCACTGAGTTCAATAACTTTCTCGTAGAAAAAGGAATTATTCATAAAAAATCTTTCCCCGACACACAACAAAATGCAATGGCATAACGGAAGAATCGTCATCTCCTAGAAACTGCCCGAACTCTGCTTGTGGAATCCCTTGTTCCACCTCGGTTTTGGTGTGAAGCATCCTATTCAGCTACTCACATTATCGACAGATTACCTAGCTCTGTCCTAGGTACAGTTTCCACTTTTGAGTGCTTATTTGGTCATCCTCCTTCCTACTTACACTTGCTGATTTTTGGATGTCTCTGTTTTGTTCATCTCCCATCTCTAGAGTGTACAAAACTTTCACCACAAGCAGCTCGATGCATGTTTCTTTGCTACAGTGATGAACACAAAGGTTTTTAGTGCTATGATTCCAAAGAACGCCGAATAAGGATTTTCGAAATGTTGTTTTCTTGGAGCACGTTCCGTTTTACTCACAGTCACCAAGTTCTTCTAATATCCAAGTATCTTAACTTCCTCATTTTTTATCTCCTGCTTCCCCTCCTACAATTACATAGGCCTATACTCATCCTCCAAGACAACTACCTCCTATTGCTCCTCCTACAGATCCACCTACCCTGCTGGTTCCTGAAGGCAATGATACTACTGAAGCTAACACTTCCGGACCTTACTCACGACGCTCTAGTCGTACTTTGGTTCCACCTGATAGATATGGATTTTCAGCACTTCTTACCTCTTTGAACCCAATTCTTATCCCATCCTCTTATAAACAGACTGCTAATATACCATGTTGGCAAGATGCAATGACAGATGAATTACTTGCCCTTGAAGTCAACAAACTTGGGACTTAGTGCCTCTTCCAACAAATACAACCATTATCGGAAGCAAATGGGTATTCTCCATTAAACATAGATCTGATGGCAGTATTGATAGATACAAGGCCCGCCTAGTTGCCCAAGGTTATAAGCAGGAGTACAGCATTGACTATGAGGAAACTTTTGCCCCAGTTGCCAAAATGACTACAGTTCGATGTTTACTTGCAGTTGCCGTGTCTCACAATTGGCCCCTCTGGCAGATGGATGTCAAGAACACATTTTTACATGGGGATATCAAGGAAGTTGTGTGTATGCGTCCGCCACCGGGGTATACTTGTCCTCCACATCATGTCTGCTAGTTTATAAAGTCCTTATATGGGCTCAAACAAGCCCCTCGAGCCTGGTTTGAAAAGTTTCGATCTGCCATCCTTTAGGCCCACTTCTATCAAAATTGTAATGGCAATGACAGCTCGCTCTTCATTCGAAGATCCTCTTGTGGCTATACAATGCTATTGATCTATATTGATGATATGATAATTAGTGGGAATGATCATGATGGGATCACCGAACTTAAAACTCACCTCATGAGTACTTTTAAAATGAAGGACCTTGGTTTCTTAACCTACTTTCTGTGTTTGGAGGTTCAACGGAACAAAGATGGCATTCAAATCATTCAATCAAAATATGTTGATGACTTGATTCATTCAGCGTGACTTGACGATGCCCAAACATTTGCCACTCCCATAGAGCTTGATGTCAAGCTTAGCAAAGAAGATTGGCGTCCTCTCCTAGATCCTACCCTATTTCGTCGTTTGGTTGGTAGCCTGCTCTACTTAACCATGACGCGGCCTGATATATCACATGCTGTGTAGACTGTCAGCCAATTTATAGGCCATCCTCATAAACCACATCTTTAAGCTGTTTATCGAATTCTCCGATATGTAAAGGGTACTTAGGATCGTGGTTTATTTTACCCTTCCCCCTCTTCATTACAATTGACAGCATATGCTGATGCAGATTGGGATGGATGTCCCTACACTTGTCGCTCGACGACTTGATGGTGCATGTTCTTGGGCCCTTCTTTCATCTCATGGAAAAGCAAGAAACAAGTCAGAATGTCCAAATCGACGGCCGAGGCCGAATATCGTTCCATGTCTTTTACCTGCAGCAAAGTCATATTGTCTTCTAGAATTCAGCATCTTCATCAAAGGCCTTACTCTGCTGTATGCAGATAACACAAGTGCTATTCGGATTGCAAAGAATACTGTTTTCTATGAGCGCACTAAGCACATTGAAATTGACTGTCACTTTATTCGTCAGCACTTTGTCTGTGAACATATCAGTCTACCCAATATCTCTTCATCTGAACAACTGGCAGACGTGTTCACTAAGGGCTTGCCTCGTGATCGTTATGATTCCATTCTTTCCAAATTGATGCTTCTTGGCAACCACCGTATCAATTTGAGGGGGAGTGTAGAAGCACAAACAACGAAGTAGGCCCATCTCAGAAGGCCCATGACCAAGAGGCCCAAGGCTCAAACATAGCCACACCCACGTGTGGGATCTCTTAGATTTGGTCAAACATTGTATAGTTGTATGACAACAATCACATTTATATTCTTTCCTTTCTTACTTATATACACATGTAATTAGGAATCAATCATAGGCTGTAATTAGTAATACTTTGTGTATAAAGAGCAACAGTTGATCCTCCCTTTGGGAACGAAAGATTCCACAACTGCCCTCTCTCTCTCGATCTTCTTCGTCTTCAATACAAGGATCTGTTGACCCTTTACATACAATACTGGTAATATTACTGGATACTAAATTGGTACTTGTAGGATGCATTTTTAGTGTATCTCCTACTGCTCTAAGTCCATTTTTTCATAGAGTTATATAGGGTCTTATTTTAATACAAAGAAAAAAAAAATATTAGAGAGGGTGTGTGGTGACAATATCATTAATTATAGGAGAAAAGTAATACTTAATATAAAAATTATTAATATTAAATATGAATTTTCATGTTAACTATAGGATAGCCACATCCATATTTGTGTACAGGATTTCAGTTAGTGTACAGTCATATAACCAAGCCTTGTACCTGTGCCTGCATTCGTATCCATAGATGGTGTCACAGCTTGAATGACGAAGTTATTGTGCAGTCATTGGCTTTGTCATTTTAGAGTTATAATTTTGATTTTACGAGTGTGTAGTTTGCAAGTTTTGTGTTGAGAGTAAGGATGGGGATAGGACAGGTCGGGTTGGGTTCGGATTTAGGCTGACCGAACCCAACTCAAGCGGCAATTCTTTTGCCTTGTACGGACCTGCCCCGTGACTGATATGGGTCAAGTCGGGTTTGCTAAACAATTATTTCTTTTCATTTTAAACTACACAAAAAAAAAAAAAAAAAAAAGGACTCATGTGTCATTTGGGATTTGAACCCACAATGCGTATTACAAACTGTGCTGCTATAGTCTTGTGTGAAAAAAATCTACTGAGTTACTATATATAAGATAAAACAAGTGAGCGGGGCAGGTGAAGCACACTCAAAAGCCAAATTCACCCTAAATAGGAATAGCGAGATGGGAGACCTGACTTGTGTCAAAGTTTAGAAAACCATACGTGCTCCGAACCAACCAACACACTACCAAACTCACCCTTAATAGGAGCAGGTCAGGTGGGCCCCTATTCAAACAATTGCCGTTGCTAGTTGAGAGAGAACTATAGAATGATCAATAACTTATTTTATCAAAGAAAGCATTTTAGCCATATCTTAAAGCCATGAATACTAGTGATTTTTCCTCTCGTTATTTTGCAACATATTTGCAATTGATGAAAGGAGGGACATGACTGTTCCTATTAAGGTCTTTGGGTCATCCCCTTCCTTGACTTGTCTCATCATATTAAATGCTTTTATTACAAAGCCATGGACTCTAGTTGTAGTTACGCCTAGAGAAATGCACACGCTAGGGCAATGGATTATCTTTTTCCTCTTTGTAGAATGGATTTTCTTACATGCTTTCAGGAACCCATCCTGTCGTCAATTTGTGATTATATTGATATGGTGGTTCTTAAAACGGTTATCTGGTAGTTCACTTCTGTTTCTTGAAAATAGTGGAAACTTATAAGATTGATTTGCTTCTTGTGCAGGTGTGGGCAATGTCTTGTAACTCATTCATTGATGTTCCATATAATTTCTTGTGTGCTTGCATAGAACACCCTCATCTGACTATCAACAGGTTGGTGGTTTGATGGAATAACTTGACTTCTATTTTACAAGTTGAAATATGAATTTTTTTATTAATGTTACGCAGCGAGAAGAAGCTTTGTGAAGCTCTTCTACTTTGGGTTAGCAACAATGGTGAATCTTCACAATGCTCTTTGGAAAGCAGTAATGGCTGCTACACTGATATTCTCAAAAAGGTATAGTAGAGACACCGAAATTCTTAAATTTAAATACACAACTCCGAAAATAGGAACATCATCATCATCATCATCATCAGCAGAGCCTTGTCCCAACTATGTTGGATCAGGTACATGAATTATGATTCTCTATTCCCTTCTATTGTAGGCCAAGTCCTTAGATAGTTTGCACTTTTTAAGATCTAACCTTATTACTTCCATCCATGTCCTCTTTTGCTTACCTCTTTTCCTTGGCGGGCTACTAACTTGAATAGAAAGACTTTTCCTCACCAAAATTGTTGCTGGCCTACGCTGGACATGTACAAACCATCTCAAACAAGTCTCTCTTTCACTTATTGATGCTACGCATAAATGCTCATGAATGTGCTTTTTAATTTTTTTTTTTTTTATCTTTCCTTGTTTTACCACACATCCATCTCAACATTCTCATCTTTGCACATATTTTGTGCATGCGTTGCTTCTTGGTTGGCCAACATTTTGCTCCATCAGTCTTAGCGTGTCTAATTGTTGTCCTATATGTGTTGATCACAAAGCACTCCAAAAGAAGGGTGCAAGTGAATTGGTGGCTCAAGCGGACGATCAAGGTCCATCGCCCTTTGTGACTTATGATGCACTGATACTTTAAAATGGGCAACGTATTGTGTTGTATCGTATCCCATTTAATCCCAGCCACCAGCATTGGATCTTCAAGATCTAGTGGCTGCACCCCTATCTAGCCCTATTCGAACTTCCATTAGGTCTAAAACGACCCAATTGAACCAATCAGCCCCTCCAAATTCATTGGCTGAACCTGATCCATCATATATTTGGCGGATTTTCCATTATTTTACTATCGCAACACTTGAATCCCATAAATCTGAAACTAACTTGGGCCTTGAACATGACGTGGGAACACTAATTTCAGATCTGAATTTTAATACTTAGCCCCAAATTGCACATTGTTCAATTGCACCCAAGTTTCGCCAAACCATTTGTTCAAATCCTCACAATGGGAACTAGTAATTCACGTGAATTGGCTATTCCCTAAGAAAGTGGAGGTTCTAGCTTCCATTAAGATCCTTCCTTTTCACAACTAAAGGGGCATTTATTGCAGGACTTGACATTGCATTGGTTCATTACAAATTACCCACTTAATTTTCAATGCTAGATAGTGTGGATGGCGTGATTTATAATTCAAAAGTAATTATTAATTTTCAGATTGATCTCATTTTTCCATATTAGGCTAGATTTTGTCTTGTCCTGCGTCTCTTAGATACCACTTAATAAAAGGTATGTACACTGGATCCAGCCTCTATCTCATATCTTTGTTAAAATGACATTTCTTGGAATGTTGCTCATGTCTTGTCTTGAACAGGTTCGGATCTCCCTTTTGCCTTTAAGCTTTGTTGCAGGTTCGGTTTGTCTTCTCATTTTCCTTACAGTGAGCTGATAATTCTTTAGTTAAATTTATTTGCAGAATCCATCAACATGTATCAAAACAGGCACATTTTTGCAGGGAAGAGAAGAAACTGCTACTTTAGTAAGTTCGCAGATGAGAGTATCAGTAGCATTTTTGATCTTATGAAAGACAAACAAATGAGCCCACCATGCCCAATTGCAGATGATGTATTCGACAATTATAGAATCAGATTAACGCAATATTCTGAGGTATTGGTTGGTCTCATTTTTTTTTTTTTTTCTTTTGTTGTGTTGTTTTCCATGTGAACACACATTATATGGAATCTTGTGCCTTTGTAATGAATTTGGGATGGGAGTCTCGTTTATCCTATTACTGGTCAGTTCTGACTTATGAGGGCTATGAAAATAAGTGTACAAGCTATGCATCAGTTACGGAGAGCACAAGATGTTTGCGGTATTTAGTTTTGTAATGTGTACATTAGAATGCATATCTGTTACTTTTTGATACTATAATGTGGGGAATAATAGCATTTCCCATAAAGATGCTCCTATTTTACATCTCAATGGAAACTCAAATAAAAAAAAGTTCACCACCAGTGCGGTCATGCTGAAGCAGGGTCCTGGGATGGTCCTGACTAGAGACATACCTTACCTTTGGCAATTTTGCACAAAGTGGCTGCTCGCAGGTCTCGAACCTGTGTTATCACGCATGACACTTGAGACTTTTACCATTGCACCAAAGCAATGGACACTCGAATAACATATAATTTTTGTGTTATTTAATGGATTATGAACTTTCGGGCATACCCAAGATCATTCATATTCGACAAGAAATGATAAATTACGATTAATTTTGGGGAAGGATGACTTGAAGCCAAAAAGGAGAGAATTTGTTTTGACATTTTTTTTAGCTACAGTAGAATTGTTAAAGCTAACCCCAAAAATTGAGTGGGAAGAAACTCGGTTGTTAAGGTGACTTTTTATTTTTGTGAAATTTATAATTTTTTTTTTGTTTTATCAATTTGTTTTTTCATTTAATCGGTTGGTTCTATACTTTGGAGTGTATATTATTCTCTAATGAGTTTAAATTCTTGGTCCCTTGTACTTTGAGTTGATTTTTGTTGTTTTTGTGCTATTTCACATTTTGTGATTGTAATAGGTGCAGTGCTGTATTCTTCAATTTTCTAAATAGTCTCTCATTGTCCTCTTTCCTTTCCATTGAAGGTTTTTTTCCTGCTTCATTTTTTCTACTTTTGTGTTTATTTCCATTTCTATTAGTCTATTAACTTTATTACTTTTACTGTTGTAACTCGTACCGTAATTACTTAGTTCATGAAAAACAAATGTAATATCATTTGTATAACGTTGAGCTCATAGAGTGAATAGAATAAGGTTGTCTTTGCTGACATTATAGTTCAGAATTAGGAACAATGCATGACCCACACGACACATGGGTTGATACATCTCACATGCTACATAAAAAAGCATACAGAAAACGGTCTAGCGTTTTCTAATTTTTTGGACTTCTTTCCTCTTTTTTTTTCTGTGTTGAAAGAATCCCTATATGGGAAGCAAAACAAGTCCGATTCGCTGATCAGAAAATATGGATGAAACATCCTGTTAAGTCCTACACACTCTGGCAAAAAAACTCAGTGATCGGATTCGTCAAAAAAGATGCACGGATGTGATTAAAACGCCTCCCAAAACCAGCTGATCCAAATTGTCTTTTAAAAATAATCTTTTGAAATGGTTTGCAAGAATTCTCAAAATCTCATTGCAATTTGCAGAGGGATGAGGCAAACATGGTAGTGAAGTTTGCTGACCTGTAATGCATCAGCGGTGGGCCCCACTCTTGATCATGTATCTGTTGATTTCCCAGCCGGGGCTGAACTGCTTCAGAGAGATGACCTCAGCTGATGCAGTCACGGGTGTAAGCCGAACCCACAGACAGCATTACGATGTCTGATCCTACTGTTACACCAGCATTTACTATTTAGAGATTTGTCATGCTTCTTTCGGATTTGACAATGCAAAGAATAGTGATCGACTTCCTCTGGACGATCAAACCACCAACAGACACCAACGACGAGGTTTTGATAGCTTCACAGAAGAGAAGAAAACAGAAATAAAGGCTTCAACTGTGCCTTGTTCCATTAAACATGAACGATTGTTCAAAAACTGAACTACACAGTCGTCCCTTATAGTCAAAGAAAATCCTACTGTCAGCCAAAGCAATCCCTAAATCTTGCCAATAATTATTAAATAACAACTCCGAATCTAATTCAAAGGAAAGAAAACATTAAATTAAAATCTTCCCGAAACAGTGCCGACGATATTGGTTGTAGGACCCACATGGCCCACCTAATGAAGAAGTGGGTCCTGCCTGTTGGATGTACACCCATGGGCGACCCTAGGGTGCATGATTGCAGTTGGGTTTGGGTCTGGGTCCAACTGGACCTGCAACATTCAGCCCAAGAATCTCACACGTACAGCCCTCTTTTAAAGACATGTTCTGAGTTGAAACTCAGAATTGCAAATAACACCCTGCCTTATTTATGAATGATAAAACAGCCCCTGAATGAGTAAAAGATTAGTACTGGTGAACTGTTTTGGGCTCCTTATTCCTGAGGAAACATCTACACATGGGTTCGAACACCATGTGTTCAATCATATGCTTCCATGGATGTCATAGCCTGCTCAACCACTTGATCATCCAATTCATCCGCATCATCAGCTCTGCAGAATTCCATGAACAGGATCCCTTGAATGAATGACCACTGTTGAATGCCTCCATGAATTGCAGGAGGTTTGCAAGATATCAACGATTTCACTGGTTGGCCTACAGAAGAGGCCTAATGTTGCAACTAAATCCGATTTTGAATCCCAGAGTCGAAAGTTTGAAATCTGGTTGAGGATCTGCTCGTGAATGGATAATGTTGAGGCTCTTGATAGAATTTCTTCTACAGTCTCGTTCGGACTCTCTCTTCAACTTCTTGGAGTGTACTTTTTTAATTAAAAACTCTACTCTAGATCTGATGCTCAGATACCATGACAGGAACAGTGTAAATTGGGAAATTGGAATGGTGATCTCAGTTCTCACCTGACCTACTTTAGATACCTTGTATTCAGTAACTACAATCCTCTTAATTAGGGATTATACAACTAACTGGACATAGTCCTGTCTTATCTGGTAGCTTATAGGTATGCTCTTAAGGTACACTGACTACAATTAAATTAAAGTAGTGCTTCCCCACTACGCTTGAAACTGTCCTTTCACAAATGTGCTAACTTTGGAGTAGGGTGGATCTGCAAATGCAGGCAGTTTTGCATAAGTATCTGGCAAACTACCGATCTGAGCATGAAAGACGAGGGTCATGCAGATAGAGAGCCTTGTTGATGGCATG
The DNA here is from genome assembly GCA_003546025.1 of Camphora micrantha. Taxonomy (NCBI): domain Eukaryota; kingdom Viridiplantae; phylum Streptophyta; class Magnoliopsida; order Laurales; family Lauraceae; genus Camphora; species Camphora micrantha. Next base: position 36,654,632 of record QPKB01000004.1, on the reverse strand, counting down.
GAGAATATACTTTTCAAACCAAGGAGATGATATTAATATAAGAATACCTGAGAACTAGGCATCGAAACAGTAAGAAGATCCCAACAGCAGGTTGCAACAATTGGAATATTCATAAAGCTTGTGAAATGAGATGGTAGTGCAGACCGCAGATGTGGAGAAGTGGTGAGTGCAGAAAAATAGTGACACAGGACCGGATGGTCAAATTTTAGGGGATCAAATCCTAGATAAAGTATTATCATTTTTAGAGAAATTGGATCAATCCAAGAGAACTTTGATCAGTCATTCAAAGGGCCCAACCAAATGGATTGAATCAAATCATAAAATAGAAGGTCTAGTTGGCTCCTATTCAAATTTAAAAAGTGTTATATTTTTATTATTGAGTTAAACAGTTTCAAAATAGGCAAAGTGGACCAGCAGATGGGCCCCTCAGTCCTTTAAAGTAGAAACTTCCAAAATTATGTGCAGATCCTATTCTCTCTTTCATTCTTTGAGAGTAATTATTTCCTTTCATGGCTGGAAATTGGACACTTTAAGAGAGAGATCTCTTTGATTAAGATGGTGTAAATGGTTGGCATCTACAAGACAGGAAGTGGGGTCCACATGCCCAAGGAATTTCAGCGTGCAAGTTGCTCCACCTGCAAATTCCGATCTTTTTTTTTTAAAGTTTCTTTCCATCTTTGAATGTAATTAGGATCTTCTTTAATATGATTTATATTCGTTAGATTATGATTATTTCTTGTGATTTAATCATAGGCTAGGGCTTCTTTTGTTAGCAATAGTATTTTTATACATACCCATTGTATGCAACGAACGATTGAATGTTGGGTTTTTATTTTAATTTAATAACTTGAGGCACTTTTTTTATCTTCTCCATTGGTTTAAATTTCTCCCGTTGGATTGTGAAGGTATTGAAGGTTCATTTTTGTGGTCAACGGTAAGTGGCTTTCTATCTTTCTACTTGTGTGTGGATCTTTTGTTCGATTGAAGATCTAGTGTCGTGGGTCCACCATCAATTAGGATTTGTGCTTCCCTGAATGCGTTAGCAGGCCACGAGTCTAGTGAAGACTAGAGGAGTGTCAGAGAACTGCAATCAGATGGGCAGTGGCGGACACCGAAATGCAAAGAATAAGGAGTGGCATCTCAATTAAAACTTGACCGGGCGTAACAGCTTTTAATTGGTGGACTCTGATCACTTAGATATCTGATGGATCTGGTACCATTTTAAGCAACAGAGAATTCCACAAACTGATCTGATTCATTTCATTTAGAGAGCCATACAAATAGAGTACACTTTGCTAGGATAAATGATATATCTTTAGACTTCTCCAATCTTATCATAATATGACTTGATAATATCACTTATACTAACCATCAAGAAGTCTTATCCTATCATGCGCGGACACTTCAAAATGGGCAACGTAGTGTGTTGATCGTATCCGATACTTCACTTTTTATGTATAAAATCTGTGTCCTTGTTGTGTCCATGGCGTGTCCTAGCCATATCCATGCCGTATCTGGGCATCATAGGCCTTACCACTTACAATTCATGTGACTTATCCTAACGAATCATATCCTTTATGGTAAGCTAAAAAGGTATTGCTTGATCATGGGTGGTGGACTTTGATCACTTAGATATCAGATGGCTCTGGTACCATGTTAGGCAACAGAGAATTCCTCAAAACCGATCTTGTTCATTTCACTAAGAGAGCCATACAAATAGAGTACAATTTGCTAGGATAAATGATAAATCTTTAAGCTTCTCCAATCTTATCATAGTATGACTGGATAATATCACTTTTCCTTACCCTCAAGAAGTCTTGTCTCTAAGAAATCATACGACTTATCCTAACTAATCATATCATTTATGGTAACAAAAGCTAAAAAAAAAATTTAAGTAGCTCTTGATCATGGGTGGCTGACTTCAAGGTATCTTTAGTCCCATTTTTATAAAAAAAAATAGTGCATCTGGTTCCTGTTATCCGCATTTTAATTTCCTTAGCATTTAAGGATTAATGTTAATCTTGTGGTTGGTTAAACTTGATTATTTTGACAGCATCCGTATATTTCAGAAGCATTTCTACTAATCATATTAATGATTTGCTCATGTTTATGAATATAACAGTCTCGATCATTTTTCTTTTCTTTCTCCAGCGAATAGACCTTTCAGGCTGCATCCAAATCACGCCATATTTTCTGTTCTTGTCCTTGGTTTCTTCTTCATGTAACATGGACCCTTCTTCGAGAAGGGGAGCGTTCGAGCATTTGATTAAATTTGAACATCCCAAATGGAATTGTTATCCTGTCTCAAAGGAGTTGCTCTCTACAATGTCTTTTGAATCAGTACAAGAGTTGGATGTTTCCAAGAATCAGTGGCCACGCGTGGATGCTGTAATCGAATGCATAAACATGTCATTCCCGTCTCTGAAATTACTGAAAGCAACTCATTGTTTGAATTTCCAGATGAAGACTTTGTGCGATGTGGTACAGAATTGTCCTCAGATTATTGAAATTGACTTGACTGTTGATATAAGTTGTGTCATACCTGCACGAGTTTCGGTTATTTCTGCTAGTACTGAACCATACCAAGGTTTGGAAAATGCATCATATAAGATGTTGAAAGAAAGAATGCTATCATCAAATCTTACAAAACTCACATTGGAAGGTCGAACTGACATTAATGGTAAGACAGTTTTTAACTGCTTGAGAATTCTAATCCTGAATGATTTATTTATGAATGAGTAATATGCAGTTTTTCATATAATATTCAAATCATGCGGAAGTTCTTGAAGTACTTTTGCTTGTTTTAAGTTCTCCCTTTGCCATTACATAAGACTTATCATCAGTGTATCTTTTTTCTCTAAAGAATTTATCACATCATTATTTATGAATGAGTAATATTGATGCGGAACAATTTGCATCGACACGATATCATCAAAACTGGGGTCTGTTTTGATAATTTGGAAGACCATAGACACTATTTTGGAGAAAACAGAAAATTCAGGGGGGTTGTGTGTAAATCATGCTTTAAAAAATCTGCCGAGTCCGAGTTGACCGAGTTGGGTCGCATGGGACTCGGACTCGAATCATGTGACTCAGACCTCCAATAAGTTTATTGGAAATTGGGACTCGGCCGAGTTGGATCCCGAGTTCGATTTTTTTAAACCTTGGTGTAAATACAGTAAGTGTTGGACAGAAATCCCAGCAATCAAACAGGTTTTTGACCCATTTGATTGAGGCTCAAATCCAGACCAAATACAACTGGAATCCCTGCCTCATTGGTCGTTGAAGGGTTGGCTTCAAAGTGGTGTAACCCACAACTGCATAATGTGGGCCATGTTGGACCCACTGCCTGATTTGCAAGAGTGTACAGGAATGTACCAGCTGGCAGGAAATTCTAGATTTCTGACTTTTTCATCCCCATTCTAGTTGTCTATCAAATCTAATTGTTAACACAAGCTGGCCCACAAGGTCCATGTACGATAGGCCCAGTCCATGTCCATAATGATCCATCACGTGGGATACATCAGTTGACTTGTCCTACTGTATAATATTCACTTTCTATGTTGGTTACATTACAGCTTTGTAATATATCTCATTTCCATGTATATAGATTGAAACAGATTGTAATTGCCTTGATTAAGGCTGAGAAGATATTATAAATGGAGCAAAGGATCGACCAAGGGATCCATCTAATTTTTCCACCAAAATTCATATTTCACTCTTGTTATCATAGCTCTGTCATGGTATCAGAGCCTATAGATTCCTGGCATTGACTTCGATCTTCACTACTTGTGACAATGAGGCCTGTATCTCACTCAAGATTAATCAATACAGATTCAGATCTGTATTCTTCGAGTTTTTAGTCATCTGGGACGAAGAATAACCTGCCGATCAGCAAGGATCAACTGTGGCCCACCTGCGATGATCAAGATACCCTCAACAATCCTATCTATGATAGTTGACTGATTATCCTGGGAATTCTGGTGATTTTTAAAGAATTTTTCGCTGCCTTGAGGTAGGATTTCTGAACAACTTTTTGGATTTCCTGTTTTTCACATTAGTTTTCATCTTAGCCGTCCAATTTCTTGGAATCTCATCCAAATTGGGTGAGACTTGGTTCGTTGGAACCAGAAAATCATCCCCTTACATCTGGGGAGATCTGATTGCTTCACTGGAACCACTGTGGTCCCCACAATCAGATCCAGTGACCGAAGATAGGGTTGACAAGCACTCATTTCATTGACTGTCCATCGCTGGCCCACAAGGATCATTGAAGGCTCTATGAACTTTGGTTCCAGCATGGTCGCCTGATATTCCTAAGAATAATAGGGATTTTTTCAAATTTTTTTGAACATCAGAGGAATACTTTTTGGCCCAGCTTGTGCATTACCAGTTTTTTAAAACTTTTTTGATCAGCACCGTCCAAGTTTGTTGATATAAGTTGGATTCTCTTGTAATTTCATCTTGGGATAAGCACCTAATCTATTTGGCCTGGACACATCTCTGACCTAAGATCAGGTCCACAAGTGGACCCCACCTTGGGTATCGACCATCAAAAACAGGGTCGCCTGGTTGCATTTTTTTTTGGCAAACTGTGCTGTTTTTTCTACTGATTGTGTTTGGAATTATTGCTAGGGTATTTTTTGCTTCAAGAAGTCTCTTCAAGATTTTTTCTGAGCACTTTACTATTCATGGAAAAGAGTGAAATCTCTCTTGTTAAGTTTAATGGGTCCAATTATACATCGTGGGCCTTCCAGTTTCAGATCTACCTCAAAGGTAAGGAATTGTGGGGACATGTGGATGGGTCTGATCCCAAACCCAAAGAGGACACCTCTGATACAAAGGCAGTAACTAAATGGGAGACCAAAGATGCTCAGATCATAACCTGGCTTCTGGGGTCGGTCAATCCACAATATATTCTCAATCTCAGACCCTATAAAATGACGAAAGGAATGTGGGACTACTTGAAACAGATTTATCAACTGGATAACTCAGCCCGATGGTTTCATTTGGAACATGAGCTTTCTCAGTTTACTTAAGGGACCATGTGTAAGGGTTATTGGAATAACCTGAGAGAGATGGAGAAGAGGAAGAAAGAAGTTTGGAAGAATTCGTGTTCTCCAAGAGAGGATCGACCATCTGTTTTATAATATCATTATATGCCTAATCACAGGCTGTAATTACAATCAGAGTTAATGAAAGAATAAATCCTAATCTTCTATACAAGGAAATAAATTAAACGGAGAAGATTTGTTGTACTGTTGTACACAAAATCCCACACGTGGGATATTATACAAGACTATACATGGGCCTAGTTGAGTTGGGCATATTATACAAGACTATACACGGGCCTAGTTGAGTTGAGCGTAGACCTTAGCTTGATGATTTATTTTCTATACCGTGTCCAATGAGGAGTATTATTCTCATTTCATTCGTTTATGGATAGATTATACTGAGATTATTTATTCCAATCTACGTGACGCTTCAATTGCTGTGGTTCAAAGCATTCATTCCACTAGTCAGCGAGATCAATTCTTGATGAAACTCATATCTAAATTTGAACAAGTACATTCAAATTTGATGAGTCGGGTGCCTCCTTCCTCTGTTGATACATTTTTAGGTGAACTTCTTTATGAGGAACAACATCTTGCAACCCAAGCTGCTATTCAGCAAGCGAATATCACTGGTCCAATGACTGCTGCATATGTTGCATGAGCCAAACCGAAAATCGAGATATGACTAAGTACAATGTTATTGTTGTCAAAAGTTCGGACATGTTGCCACTCAATGTAATAAGAAGTTCTGCACTTACTGCAACCACAAAGGTCGTGTTCTTCTAGACTGTCAGCGACGTCCCCAGGGTCCATCTTAGAAAGCTCACCTGGCGACTTTAGATGATTCCTCTTCTGCTAACACAGTGATGCCTGTTATGTCTACCGCCAACACAGTGATGCCTGCTTCATCCTCTTTTTCTATTACCCCTAAAATGGTCTAGCAAATGATAGCAACCTCCTTCTCTGCACTTGGTCTCTCAGGTAAAAAAATCAGCCACCATATGGTATTTGGATTTGGGCGCTTCTAATCATATGACAAATTGTAACGCCCCACCCTACACGCATGCATGATATTTTCCACTTTGGTCCACGGGCCTCACGGTTTTGTTCCCGGTAGGCCTCAACCCACTAAAAGGCCTTATGCAAGTTAAGGGTGCAAGCTCTACATACTTCCTTGATGACAACCCTATCTTTTGTTTCTATCCCAAGTTCTTATTTGCAGGTTGTGCAACAAGATTGTTGGAACCAAGCCGTGGAGGAATTGGATGCGTTGGATCAGAATCACACCTGGGATATTGTGGAGTGTCCTTTAGCAGTTAAACCTATTGGTTGCAAATGGATCTACTCGATCAAACTTAAATCTGAGGGCTCTTTGGATAGACACGAAGCTAGACTTGTGGCACTCGGAAACAGACAAGAATATGGCATTGACTATGAGGAGACGTTTGCACCTGTGTACATACTATATTAGGTATATATAATTTTGAATCTGAGATTGTATTAAGGGTTATTTGATACTGTAAATAGGGCAATCAAACCACATATAATAAGAAGCAAGTCGATCCTAAGAGGGTACGATTTTCACCAACATATTCTCTTCTTCCCATGCTTCTATTGAATGACACTACCCATCTTTTTGGACCACCCGCTTGACTCGGGGAAATATAAAAAACTGAAGAGGAAAATCTCCCCTTTGGCTCACTAGAGGATCTCTTTCTATGGGTAAAACTGACATGAGTATTTTCCACTCCCTAACCCAACTCACTAAAGACCTTGGGCTCCACAATATGAGTTTCACCTGAAGATAAAAAAAGGCCTACAGATAATGTCAGGCCCAAAGTATACACTGTTATTGAGCCCATTTTTAAAACATTGGCCTAGCTTGGTCATGGGACCCAAATAGGTGCAAGCATCACTGCCGCTGGACAAAACAAGGGTCCCCTCGATCCCTGTGCCATCTACATCTAGAACCGGATGGGAAGAAGTCTTCCTCGATTCATCTGCATCAGTCCCTGTGCTCCTTGTACCTTGATCATCTCGAAGCACTCTTTTTCTCCTAAAACGTTTCCTTTGGAAGACGATCAAGGCACGCTTCTTCTGCTGACCGAATCTTTCCCCCAAATTGCAAGGACGTGCTTCTTCTGCTTCTCTTCTCTCCTGATTTTCCGACAGCCTGCACCCTTGTGCTACTGCCAACAGAAGACTTACTTCTCTCATTGGATGCCACGACTCCATGTACTGCATACTTGCCTGCAATATCTGCCAGCTGGCCTCGATCAACTCCACTGATGTCGGCACCTCCAACTTCTGGTAAGGCATAGGAGGATGCCTCATTGGAAAGCTTCTTCCCTTTCTCGCCCTGCAACATAACATCCCACGACACTGGAACCTATCCCATACTTCTCATCACAGAATGTTTATCTAACATTCCCTCCAAAGAAGATTTTGTAGCAGCTGCTTCCTCCCTCACCGTAACTGGGAAGGTATGCTCGCACATCTGTAACTTGATGGCTTTGTTGATGGAGGAGAAATCCTCAACTTCCACTTAGATCCTTCCATACTCCAGCATTGTTCTATCAGAAGTTTCTTGAGCATTGCCTATCACTCTCCCAATGCTCTTCCCTATTTTTTCAAAAATCTGACAGTCCCACCCCATTAAAGGAACCTCAAAGCACCGAACCCACACCACCCTAGAAGAGCATGGTTGGGCTGGCATCTCACTGTTGCTACCATGCTATTAGATAACCATCTTGAATTTTTGATAGTAACCTCCCTGGGTACTGGAATGCAGTCTTCTCCCACCTTCCTATCTTCTAACCCTTCAGAGTTTCTGATCATTGCATTAGCATAGCTCTTCTCTTACTTCCCCTTCCAAGGACCTCTGTTTACCCCCATGGATTTCCTTGTGCCCTAGGAAACTAGGAGCTAGATTTCCATATTGACTGTCATTCTTCTGTTCTGCCTCCCAAGTTATAACCATCCATGGCATTAACAGCTTTCATGGCTAAGTTTCTGCCCTGAATCCTCACGAGCCCAAAACACCTCCCTCTTCCCCTCCTACTAGAAGCAGGGATAAAAACATCCATCACCTGCCCAAATGATGAGAACAGTGATCTCAATCTCTCAGTCGTCATGGATTCAGGCAAGTTATCCATGAAGACAGAAACAAGATCTTCCCACCTAACAGCCCTCTTGCTATATCCTGTCTCCACAGTCTTCCAACCTCCGCTTGCCATCTTCTGTGATGGTGAAGTTGTGAAGATATGTTTCCCTACTATTGAGAAATAACAATGTAAAACAGAAGACGAGATAGTTCATTCTATTGTCTGGAACGTTTCGGAATGGGCGAGTAGAAAGGCTGAATTTGAAGGAGTTCTGTTGGAAGATCTAAGTAGATCTTGGGCAGTCCATTTAAGTGGGGGTTGGTGTGCCAATGTAGTCTATAAAGTTAGTTGGATTTCTCCACCTACTGGTATTCTTAAGCTGAATTTTGATGGAAGTTTTTTCCAACAAATACAAATGGGTGGAATTGGAGGCGTTTTTTGTGATTTTAATGGGAAGGTTAAAAGTTTTTCTGGTCCAGCCAATTCATCGGATTTGAATGATTCTGAAGTTTATGCTATACTGGCTGGTTGCCATGAGTTGCAAAAGTTGGGATGTTATAATGCAATTATTGAAGGTGATTCGTTTTCTGCAATCTAGTAGGGGTTTGGAAAGTCTTCTTATCCTTGACGTCTGCTGGATTTCATTGAAGAAATTCAGTATATTTCTTCTCAGCTAGGTGCTTCTTTCTCTCATGTTCGGCGTGAAGCGAATGAAATGGCTGATGCTCTTGAAGGGAAGGAGTTCTTCGGTTTGATATGTCTTCTAATGTTTCGTTTTTGACATGCCTTTTTCTTCAGTTGTTTGGCTTTAGTTTGTTTCCTTTTCCGTTGGTTCTTTCTTTTAATAAAATTTTACTGTTATAAAAAAACATATTTTTGCATCTAGTCCATTTGATGAGTGGACCCGCCTGTTTTTACTCTGTGCTTGTACATCATGGGTCCCACCTCTCCATACGGATGAGTTCAATTTTGTACACGTGGCGTGCTGGCAGAATTTGCCATGCGTAGATGGGCTGGATCTACTTGGGAATGAAACCTTAGCATAAGCTTTCCTTATGGGCCTGATTTCTTGGTTTGCTTTCCTAGAAAAACACACTAAAACGATCAACAACGAATATTGAAGAGGTGATGAGTTGAGAATATAAGGTGGAGTTTTAGATGGATCCTCTCTTTCCTATAATTTGATTAACTAGGGTGATGGCTGGGTAATCATCTCCTACCAAAGGGGAGACTATTCAAATTCCCTTTGTGGATCTTCACCTTTACTACTACAATTTTTAGCCCCTTTGATAAAAGGCATTGCTTAGAGTTCCTAGGAATTCTATTCTGAGCTAATAAATGGGCCCCATGTGTCATGCTTGTCAATTTATCATTTACGCTTAGGGTTAGGATGGCAAATTGAAATTGAGAGAATTGACTAATTGGTTTTTCATGCTGATACCAGATATAGACCTGCATATCATATCAGGATTCTCTTCCTCTTTATCTCATCTGAACCTTAAAGGGTGTTCTTCGGTAACTGACATGGGTATATCCCAACTTGTAAGCAACTGCATGAATCTACGCTCCCTGCTTGTTTCTGATACAGACTTCGGTAGAAATTCAGTTCTAGCCCTAAGTTCTGACGTTCCACTTCCTGCTCACTTGCTTGGGTTGCATCATCATCACATGCATTTGTCCACATTGGCCTTTCAACTTCAGCAACTTCATATATGTGGCTGCAAGAGTGAGTGAATCCAACTCTATACTCACCTCTCAAAGGGGACATCCATTTTTCTATTTCATGTGTATTTGTGGTTTCCTCTTTATGTATTTATATATTCTTTCCAGGTGTTACTCCAGCCTCTCTTTCGCATCTTATGAGTCATACATATTCATTAAGGAGTCTAAGCCTCAGGGAAACCTCCCTTCTTGATGATGCTCTCTATGCTTTCATGGGTTCTTCTTTGGAGTATGTTGATGTTTCTGAGACAATGGTCCGTATACATTTATCTTTTATTAATTTTTCCAGTCATTATTTGAATTCATTAGTAATATGGAGAGAGGTTGATTTGTTTTTAGTGTGAATGGAGAGTGGGTTGGTTTCCACATGTTTTAAGCTGGAAGACCTGCAAAATTCTAAGGTGTAGCTCTCATATAGATGTCCCACACAAAAGTTTAGCTGGGACTATTTGCCACATGGGAATGTGTATATAAAAAATGGATAATCAGAAGTTGGTGATCTCTCTTTTCTTTTCTTTTTTTCTAACTCCATTTGAGATGCAATTGAGAACTGGGGACCTCCAATTGAGAACTGGGGACCTCATGATGTGTAGTCTGTTCTTCTTTTGGTATTGTGTATACATGCAGTCCACATTTTCAGCTGCTTGGATCATGAACATGTATCATATTTGCATGTGCAGCCCCTCCTTTTTTATTACTCTTCCTTTGTTTCTTTAGTGTTTTCTTTTTTAATCAATCTATAATGGAGGGTTTTTCCCACCTACGGGACTCCCTACAAAAATGGGAGTCCCCACAAAAACGCTGCACTGGACCATTCAAGTAGAGAGGAGGAGAGAAGTGGGGTGGGTGGGGGTGGGGGTGGGGGTGGAGGGTGTATCCCTCTGCTTGAATGGAAGGTATTGAAAATCCTGCACTGCACCTGCAGCTGAAACTGAAAGAAAGAAAGAAAGAAAATATTGTGTATGCACCTTTTTTTTCCTTTTGTCTTTTGAATTCAGATACTACCAAACTGTGTTGGAAAACAATAATAACGCTCATCAAAAGAGGCCATAAACCCTTAGTTAATAAAAGAAAATGTTGCCTTCCTGCACTTTACCCTGTCAAGGATTCAGTTAATTCGCAGATATATGTCATTTCCACTCATTGACAATTGGCAGAATGGCAAGAGTAGGATTCTTGCGATTCCTGCACTGTAAGGACATAGCCATCTGCATCCTATTCCTTTTGCAGATATGTCATTTCCACTCGTTGCGAATTGGCAGAATGGCAGTATAGGATTCTCGCGTATGGACATAACCATCTGCATCCTATTCCTTTTGGGTTCAACAAAAACTGAATGTTGACTATTATTTTGTAGTACCCAGTTGTAAGTACCAAGTGTATATGGTTATCATTTGAGAGATTTCAGGTTGAAAAGTTTAAATTGTTCCTCCTGACCCAGGTTGTGGGTTTGCTGTTTCGTCCCTACCTTTAGGTTTCTCTCTTTTGTGCCTGTTTTTTGGTGCTGTGAGCATAATTGGTGTGCTCACATTGCCTCAAAAAAAGGCTTCCCTTTTGCTATAATTTTTTGATATTCCTATAATATACCAATACTTAACGTTGCCAAAAAAATAATTAATTAATTAATTGTTTTTGGATAATTACTGATTTTGTGAGGAATTTTCAAGTGATTCAGGGGCAAACAATTTTTTTTATGAAAGAAGAAAAAACAGAGACAGAATAAAAGAAAAATGAAAAGAAAAAAAAGAGAGATGAAAATCCACTATGTAGCAGCTGATATGGCAAAATAGCGGCTGCTATGGGCTGCTATAGTCGTGAGCGTCTGAGCGACACTAAGTACTGCCTGATATGCAGCCAATACGCAGTGAACCATGATTTGGATCAAAGGAGATGCCAGCCAGTTGCCCTTGGTTATGCATTGGCATTCTTGTCCTTTGTTCCAGTGATTCATTGTGCGCTTAGTTTGCTGGTCGACACCTTTGGCGATGTTTGAAGAAATCATAATGCCCAAAGCAGTGTGTGGATCTTGTTTGGAAAAATTGGGATTGTCTAGCTAACTTATACTGCAAGAAAAAAAGTATTGATTTCAGGAGAAAGCCAAGCTACTGACATGCGTCACATGCCAATCCATAAAGAGAGGGTCCAATGCCGTCAAATCATGAAGTAGATGTTGATCGGGTCTCTGTCATACGTTAATCTCATTGTAGATGCCGGTGATGATCGATAATCGGGAATGCTCATCCAAGCCAAGCTAATTGCTTGATTGAGAGGAGAGGGGAAACACTCAACTCCCTAGAACGCAAATTAAAATGATAATCCAGAAGCTTGACTTCTCATTAATTGTATTGATATTTATACATAAGTACTGCTTAAAAAGTAAAATCTAAAAAAGAAAAAAAGATTAAAAAAAAAAAAAAAAAAAAACAAGAAGAAGAAGAAGAAGAAAGGAAGCAGCAACTGATTAAAGCTATTGAGATAAAGACAAAATGACTTACAATAAAAGAAGTTGGGCCTGTTGGGACTACATGAATTGGGACTAGAGTTTGAGTCTCACTTCTGTGACTGTCTTGTGCTTCCTCTTGGTCGGTGTTGAAAATAAGACACATCTTGGATGCAACAACATCAGATACTTCATGAACGCTTCTACTACTAACTTAAACAAAGGTTCTGTAGTTGATAAATATTCTTACTATACAGACAAGTATGCACATGAAGACAACCATAAGAAAAAGAAATAATATAGAGACAAGTGTACACATGAAGACTATCATAAGAAGGGAAAGGAATAACTTCTCAGGTAGTCTTGGAATGTGTCATACCTTATGTTATCTATAGAGATAATCCTGTTTAACTTGGGATATTTATTGTTAGCAATAATAATCCTTACCGATATGTCATCATAATTGGGGAACTTTATTTATAGTGTAAGTTGTAATTCATTTTCCTAGAGGGATATAAATACATAGACTAGCCACGATGGTGAGCATCAACAGATCTACCAGTCTATTCTATTATTTTTTCTATTTTGGAGCCCCTTTTCTTTATTATGGAGTCTTTCTGTGTATACTTGTCTATGCGTGTGTATACCTGTGTATACTTATCTTCTTTCTTTCACATCCAAAATATTGACATTAGGTTTCTATTCTCTGAAATTTGATTACACTCATGTGCAGGTCTCTGGAACTGCTCTAGCATACTTCATCCACAGAAACCCCAGGTTGACGGTTTTAAAAGCAATGGGTTGTAGTAAATTGCATGGCTATAAAAATAATGCTGAGATAAATAAGTGCCCCTCCAAAATTTTGCCAATCTCCAATAGATCCGATGAGGAAGACCTGTTCCATGAGTTGAGCCAGACATGCATCTTGAAAGAAATGGAGTTTGGATGGGGATTTACTCCTTTCTCACTGGAAATATTGAGACCTTCAGTTAGGACATTAAGAGTCGTAACATTTGGTCTAGGTGCATCTTTAGGCGAACATGCTCTCACTATACTACCCGACATTTGCCCTTTGCTGGAGGAGGTGGTTCTTAAATTTCAGGTACTTTCAGAAAATTGCTCCCTGTCATGGAGGTATAGTATGGTGCTCAATTAAAATACAAATTTTCGTGTACAACCATTAATGATAAATATGGGCCCACGTTTAGGCGGTCTTATCTATCTGTCCAGTGGCTATTTATTAATGGCCATTAATATTTCCCTATTGGCCCATCCTATTTATCTGGTTGGCTGGTAATGATCATCTGACTGGTAACTTGCAACTGCACAATCAAGCAGTTACTGGCCACTTTTAAGCAGCGGCATGATAGTATTATCTTGTGTGTATATGGGCATTTCTTATCCATAATTGGTCTATCATATGAATGGTTTGAATCTCCAAAAGGTGGGCCTACAGCTTGTAGAGTCTTCCATTTTTTTTACAGATTTTTTTTTTTGGTTATATGATCCATTAAAAAAATCCTTTCTGTAAAATGCATTTTCTCATCGTTCTGTGTGGCTTTTGTTGGCAGGTGATTTCTGATTGTATCTTGAGAAGCATTATGTCATCCTTGAGAAATTTGAAGGTGTTGAGTTTGTGCTACTGTCTTGGCATCTTGACTTCACTAAGCTTCCAGATAAGAATGCCAAACTTGACAACATTGAGACTAGAAAGGGTGACCCCAGGGATGACGAATGACGACTTGATTATTCTGACTAGAGGCTGTTCAAGTTTACATGAACTTTCATTGATAGGATGCATGCTTCTCAATTCAGGTCAGATTAATGTCAAAGAACTGGTCACCATGTCTGTACTGTATTGTATCTTGGCACTTGGAGAATTCAGATTATCATCAGGATCACCCATTTGGTCCTATCAACTTTCATGGGTCAAGCAGATTATTATTTTTGCTTGAGATCAAGATGAAATTTACTAATGTGGTAATTTGAATGATTTGATCCATGCTCTGTAAAATTGATGGATTTGATTATCCTTGATGAAAATGACCATTCGTAAACCCATCTGATAGCTCCTCTTAGATCGGTTGGGTCTTTAAAGATTCACTTCAATCAAATGAACAACCTTTTTCTTTTGGTTGTGTAAAAAATTGGATGTCATATCATATATGCGATTGATGAGATTTTTAAATGTTGACATATAGACTGCAGTAGAATTGAATGGCCAGTCATGGTTCATAACTGGGTATATAAGCCACAACATGCCAACTGCAACTGGATGCACTGCAAATTAGAAACTCACAATGCATCCATTGGTCTGGAATGTATCTCAGCAGCACATGCACATTTGAAGAATTTAATACAATGCATATTGTATCTCTATATAGGTACATTGCCACATGACCAAATTTTAGGCGTATTTGGTGTTGAATATGTTCTGTATGTGCAGGACTAATCCATCTAGCTGTTTCTTCTGCATAGTTCCAGGCTTGACCTGTCAGTAATTGAGCTTTCAAGTCTGGGCCTAAAATCTCTGCTCGTATCCATCCCAAAGAGGCTAAGCTCAGACTGCCTGCGCTGGCCCAGCTCATTTTTAACCCTGCTTGTGGGGGAGTAGAACTTCTGGTCTGCTGGCCTTTTGGCGCATGTTTTAGAACCTTTCTCATTGAAAACTTGCTTAAACACTGATCAGTTTCTGTTTACAGCTCTCACGAACCTGGTCTAGATTTGAACTATAAGCCCAACAAATAAATATGCCATGGACAAATCAAGAAATCATTCAAAATAAATAAATAGGCTGGGCATGGGCCGACTTGAACTTGGCCGTTTGTAACCCTACATATTCTACTCCATTGCTTGTATTGAAATTAAGCTTCCTATTTTCACTGCAGACTCTCAGCACATCATTTCATCAGGTTGGCCAGGACTCAGATCTATCCATTTGGAGGTTCATTACTTACTCTGTATTTGTCGATGTTTACAGTATTTGTGTGTTTGCTAAAAAGAAAAAACCCACAGATGTAGATTAGATAGGCCAATCAATGTGGAAAGTATCTCTAATTCTCTATATACTATAATATTATGGTTGACTTACACTCCATTTAGGAGATTACATAAGATTATGACCGATTCAAAAGATTAGGAACAAGAATTAGCAGGCATCGACGTGGTGATTCTTCTGATGGTGACCCACATGAGCGCTTAACTTGACTGCTCTATGTACTTCCTTAGGTGCGCGAGTCATTGTCAATTTTCACACTTCCCCTCAACTTGCTGCATGAATGTCAAATGTGCCCGACTTACGAATATTGAGAATTGACAGACTTGTAGTCTAGTTGAAAATCTATTGTCTGATCACCCACACCAACAAGTGTAGACAACTCTTTGGAAGTTGCTTCGTCTCAAACAAAATGACTGTCATTTTCTGTGTTTTGTTCTCTAATGGAGCACCAGGATGGAAGCTACATAGATTACAACCTGATTATGCAATAAAGGTGCATTGTTATAGACACTGAGATCCCATCTCTTTTGAAAGAGAGGGAAGTCTCGTCATCTCACCACCGGCAGTAAGTGCAAATAAATTGATACTCTGCTTCCATACTAATTGTGTAGCAAAACACCACTTTTTTTACTTTTCAAAGTTACATCGTTTTATCCAACAAACACACACAAGCGACCATGTTACTTAGGTCCCTCCAACATACCTGAAATAGCCACTGGTCAGCCGTTTGTCACCTGGAGATTGAACCCTATCTTTTATCAAAATAACCTATGAGATCTAAATGACCTTTCACTCCTATATAAAAGTTGTTTTACATGCAGCACCTGGAGTCGTTCTGACCTCAGATAGCGTAGGATGCGATTAACAACTTCCAGATGATTTGAGCATGGAACACTCCTGAATTGACTGGCTATGTAGACTGCATATGCAATTTGGATGGGTAATGGTGAAATGTACTGGTTTCCAAACAAGATGGATGGGTCCTTGGATTAACAAGGAAATCAATCATCTGATCATGGAGTCAGTGATTCCAAGGATTACAAAAATGGAATGGGTAGCTGACTCAGTCCTTTCTAAGTTTAGTCGAGTCAGACCAACTTGGCTGACTCCCATATTAAACCCCAAAAAAATTTTAAAAATCAGAAAATAAAAAAAAAAATAGAAAAGGGTCCTAACTGTCAAAAATTGTTGAATCTTCTGATTTTAATACATTTTTCATGATTTGATTGTGTCTTGTGATTCAATCAATTGTTTATGCTCTTCTTTTTTTTTTTTTTTTGGGTTATTTAGGTGTCATCAGTTATTAGGGTCAACAAGACAACAACCAACATTTAACAACATAAATCATAGGAAATCAGAAATCTACCGCACTTCTAAATATTGTACATTACATGAAAAGTAATCAGAAATCATTCAATATCAAGAATCATTGACAGATATAGTGCTTGCAATAAATTGAAATTTCAATGTACAAAACCAAAATTACCTAGGACTTTCCTAGTACTGGGATGAGTGTCTTCCGGGCTGGAAGTCGTCCTCTTGTTGCCATTCTAACTTTGACTGTAACCACATCTGTATTGTTGATAGTTGAAGTCAAAGAAGCCTCCTTCCCACCTTGTCTATAATTGGACGGATAAGCGTAAGAATCCTTCCATGAGATGTTCTTGTCCATATGAAGGATAAATTACTGGTGGTGGTTGTTATGCCGATTCCAAATGTCCATATGCCTGATAACCCTACCTTTCATATGACCCATACCCATATGTCTGTCCGTAGTAAACATTGTATGCATTGTCAGAATCTGTGGGCTTGGAACCTGACACATCAAGTTGTGTATTAAAATGTTCTAATATTTCAACTCCTTCACTTTTGCCCCAAACACCAGTAGGCTCCTGTCGTTCACCATATAATGGGCCATAGACGAGAACATTGTCGTCATGCTGTCTACCACCTTTTGTATGTTGCTCATTTCTGTCATGACCAGATGGTGTCGCTATTTTTCTCATACCAGACGATGAAATATTTCGTTCTTCTTCTTCTTCATGTTGCCAATCTCTGACTGAGTCTATGCACTCTTACCACCATTCTTCAATTGTCTGTACCGGATGATATTGGTAGGAACCTTAAGGCACCACTTTGCTTTGGAGAGGGGCTAACCTGAACGTGATCCAATTTCGTCATTTACCTCTCACACGTTCCAATTAGAACGTGTCATCCGGCTAGGACTGCCCCATGTGCTTGCTGTTGTTATGAAGTCTGAAGGGTCGAGCGTGTGGATGTCTGACTTGCAGTTGCAATGATCTTGCCCTTATCCCTTGTAGCTGGTTGGTGAGATGAAATTGTGCCCTATACATATACCATTTGTGGTGGGGATGATAGAGATGGGTGTACCTTCATCTCCAAGGGGATTGCAAGCCTCCCATTGTTGAGGGAGAAGGGAGGAGAGGAACGGTGAACACGGAAACTACTTGTGTATTGCATATTAAGTGTTCTAATAATCTCAATTACATCAAGCCAATATATATATAAGCAAGAGCAAACCTACTAAATAAGAATCCTAACCAAAATAGGAAACACAATAATAAAAGATAACCACACTAAGAAAAGAATATTCCTAATAATATCTTTACTTACATAGCATCACCAGCCCAACCCCTTTAGTGCATGTGCTGAGTCAACGATGACTTCAACACCTATATCTCTCCCGTTATTCTAGTACACTGTATTTATTACTCATAGCGTTTTTCAAATTCTTATAAATTTATATTAATCATACATAATGAATGTCCCTCTCTCTCAAGTTCTTTGTTATCCTTGGATTCATTTTTCCCTGGGTGACTTACTGAATGAGCAACCTTCCTGTAAAACTTTCAATATTGATTGGTGTTTATCTAACAAAAATATCTGTTTTCGTATACATGTAAGCTTAATAATAACTTTTTGATGGTTTGTTCCACAGGGCTGTGGAAAGGTAACCTGCAATGGCGTTTCTTCACTAATTGAATGCAAAGCACTTGAAGATCTCCTATTGCGACATAATGTGAGTTTTGAGAACTTCTAATTCTCAATCATCATTGCAAACACAATTTTAGTTAAATTGGTTGATTGATATGAGGCTTTATGGGCTTGTTTGGCATCACGCCAGTAGGACGTTCCCATGTTCCCATGAGATAAGGGGATAGAAAACATGTTTGGCAAGCATTAATTACCATTTCAAATTTTAATCTCCCTGGAATGATGCTAGGATTTTTGACCTGCTGAAATAAGAAACTCGGAACAGAAAAACTCTGTTTTTTTTTTAAACCAACTCTCCAGCACAATCCCGTCTTCCACGAATCTTGTCTTCATTGCTCGCCTTCCAAACTTGTCTCCATCTCCACAAGCCTCAACCACATTGGTCCTTCAACTTCTCTTTCATTCTCTCTCCCTGGTCCCTCCCACAAGTGAGACCAACCACCCCCCCCCCCCCCCCCCCCCCCTCCTCTCTCTCTCGTCCACCCCACCTCCCTGTAACTCTCTTCTCCAACCTCACCCACCCATCTCTCTCTCTCCCAGTCTCCCCATAACCGGTGTGGCCCACGTCCCTACAACTCTGTCTCTCTATTCTCCAACCTCACGCACCCTTCCCTACACATCTCTCTCTCTCTCTCTCTCTCTCTCTCTCTCTCTCTCTCTCTCTCTCGTTTTGGAGTTTTTTTTATTTTTTTTTATTTTTTTATTTAAGCATATTTTTCAACCCTTTTTTCACAAATTTTCTCCTTCTGTGAGTTTAGTTAAAAAAATAAAACTAATATTTTATATTAGATGATTTTTTAAAAGAAGATTATGTGTACGAAGACTTCATCCATTATCTATTAGATTCAGTTTCACAGAACATGGCCATGAGATGTTCTTTGTCGAAGTTAATAATGGATGCCTTCTTAAGCTCTTGTAATTATTTTGAGTTTTAGATTTTAGATTTATATATTAAAGTTTTGGCCTCTATATTAATAAGCTATGGGGCTGCTTATTTTAGTAGAGGTTTTTAAGCTAAATTGGACGGAGATAGGCAATGCAAATTTTACTAGTTCTTTGGAAGAAATGACCTCATAAAATTTTCAAAATGTCTCATATGATAGATTTTAGATTGTAATCTCTTAAAGGCGGGCTTCAATTACCACAATTCCTTAAGGTGGGTCTTATGTCTGCAGTCACAAAGGGCCCCACTTTGTTATTCCTAGGTGGATCACAAGCTCACAATCATAAAAAGGTGGGCCTACGATTTAAATCCAATAGAGGTAAATGCTAAAGGTATATCTCATGTACAACAGCAATGAACTTAAGTTCAATAGGATTGCAAAACATGTTCCGCACAGCATATTCTTGGGAGAATAGTTTAAAATAATGTTGCCAAACAAGTTTTGTACAGCATAAACTCAACACAGTTCCGCACAGCATATTCTTGGGAGAATAGTTTAAAATAATGTTGCCAAACAAGTTCTGTACAGCATAAACTCAACACAGTTGGTCTCGGTACAACCCAATCTCAGCACAGAATCTGGAACAATATAGGAATGATGCCAAACAAGGCCTTTATGTGCCCCTCAACTACACATTTGTGTAGAAATACTCTTTTAATATAATTCTATTCATGAGGGGTTTTATGCAATTATGTCAAGGGGGTTAATTTTAAATTTGTAATCTGGGTTTTTGTTTCTAATATTATAAATATTATGTTGATTTCTGTTGCACTCTCTCCCCCACCAAATTTCTTTGTGATTTGCCTTGGTAATCATTTGTTCCAATCCCCACTCAAGTTGCATCCATGTAACAGCTAGCACCAGAAGGGGGAAATTTTCAAAATAGTATAAAACTTTTGGCTCTTTTTCAAAAAAGCACATGAAGAATTCAATAGTTCAAAAGAGCATAAAAGTTTTCATTGTTTCTTTCAATCAAGTCCACCGTAAAAAAGATTTTAAACATGACAAAAGTTCCCTCATGTCATTTTTCAAAATTTTCATTTAATAAATCATTTAAGAGAAATGATCAAGTCCAACCCAAACGACCAAGTGGGGCCCACTTCAGCTACCTTTATGCATAGATGGTTAAAAAAGATGGGTTTATGTGATTCCAAAATGATTGAAAAGTTAGTTTCCTTTAAATGTTTATATCTGATACTTCACTTTTAATGTGCAAAATCCATGTCCCTGCCATATCCAAGGCATTTCCCTGCCATATCCATGGCTTGTCTGGGCATCATGGTTTTTCACATTTGCAGAAGCTGCAACAGAACTAGTCAACTGGTCCTAATTAACATCAAGGCTGACTTCATCCCTCATTATCTGGACAGCACGAGTTCTGCGGTACAGAAATCTGCTCTCAACATATTTATAGGTTAGGCTGAGGAAATAAAGAACAGGACAAACAAAGTTGAGAAATGAAGTAGTGGAGAGGAAAGAAACAAGGAGAAAGATGAAACTAGGAGGAAGGACGGAGAAGAAAAGAGCTGCCGAATCCTAGGCCCTGCTCTAAAACCATGTCATGTGTGCAAGCAAGGGCGGACCCAGGTATATTGGGTCTTGGGGGCAGTTGTCCACGTCTAGATCCAGAAAAGGCCCAAAGGGGCTATGGGCCAGCAGCCCATGCCCCCTAGTTCTAAACAGTCGCCTTCAACATTGGCTTTCTCTCACCCACTCTATCCCATATGACCGTCTATCTCTTTCTTCCTCTCTTTTTCATCAAAAGACATACACAACCTCCCTATTCATCTTCTCCATTCAACCAAAAGCCCTAAAATGAAAACAAAAAAGTAAAAAAGAAATAGAAGAAGAGGAAGAGGAAGACCAGGGATTGGCTAGGGATTTATGCAAGATGACCCCCAAACAAGGAAGAAGAGCTCTTGTGACTTATATAGGCAAATAAGTCTTGATTCCCTTACAATTTATAATCTAGATTTTCTAGATTTAATTCCTACATGCCATACATGCTCTAGTTCCTGAGTTTTTTTACCTTGAAAAGCAATGGTATATGATGGAAGTCCTATATGGGATTGGATGGCTGTACGGTCCATTAGAGTTTTCTCCAACTCCAATGGCCAACACTAAAAGGGTTGAGATTTGATCTCCTGACCATTGGATTGATCTCCATCATAGATTTGATGTGTTTGAGGGTTAATTGGTTTGATTAATTCAGATTACTACATGTTCCTATGTGAAATTCAATTGACTGAACACATGCTGCCCTTTCAGTGTTTGTTGAGATTCCTACTAGTAGAATTAAGGATTAAGATATCACTTAGATTACCATTAATGCAGCACCTAAAAAGGGTTCCAAAAGTAGTCACAATATTAAGATATGAGGCATTGCTTGCTGGCCGAACCCAACTTGGGTTCTGGCACAGTAGGCACACTATAGGTTGAGGTAGTTTTGATTTCAAATTTGGTGTACAGTTATACCTTGCTGGATGGTGTGGTTTAGGGTCAAAACCTTAATACAGACAAGTGCCCTGATTTTGGACTAAACATATTAAGAAGTTCGATACAGCTGATGTATACATCAGCTGAATATGGCTTGTGATTCTCATGAATCCTTTAGAAGTTGGCTTGTGAATTCTATCCATTTGACTCAAGACCGGTATAGAACGGAGTTCTTGGTCTAAAAAAAGTAGGGTTTGCCCCTCAAATGAAAATCCTGGGTCCGCCATTGTGTGCAAGGGTTTTTCGCATTCAAATGACCATCATGGAATGGGTTGTGTTTAATTCATTAATCAATTATTATTTGCATGACAGAATCCCTCACTTTATAGGGCAAGATGGCAATGGTAGTAATATAAATGTTGCATGGTACTCCTAATGTGTAGTTTTGTACATGATGAAACCACTTCTCTAAGAGCTCCATTATCCTTTCCTTGGGACACTCAGATTGAAAGTTGCAAAAAGGAAGTCTCTGCTTTTATAAGGCAAGTCTGTCATTTGAAAATTGAAGAATTCGCATCCATGACATCATTTAATTCAATGGATGTAGTTGATGAGAGTCATGCAACTTCTGTGAAATCCAAGCTTTTGGTGCCTTGTTTTCTTACTCTAGGCTATACTTTGCACTTGCTGCTGATTTGACCAGTTTCAGTTTCTAATACTGCAATTCAGTACTTTTGGGAGCACCTTGTTTTTTTGCTGGGCAGTCTCCATAATTTTCTCACGTTTTTTTATTACAGTTACTTAAACCATAATATTGATCAATTACTTGTATGAAAATTTTCAGGGCCGAGGTATCCAGAGAAACATCATCAAAGATGCCGCTTCGAAGGTGAACTTTGTTGGATTCAATCTCCTTCAGTGATCTGAATTGACTTAGCCGAGTTGACATGGCTTTGACGAAAGTTTTAAATTCCTTGTCATCTTGAGAGAACACGTTTATTCACATGCTCATACTGTGACAATTGCAGTTGCCACTTCTTCGGACAGTATCATTGGATTTATGTGACGCTAGTGAAGGTGGTTTTGATACCCCAAGTGTAAGTCATATAAAGACCTGCATCTGATTTTCTTATCTTTCCTAGCAATTTCAATACAGTTATATGATCAACGCATGTGTGAAAGATGGTTTACTAGTTTCGATTTGCCTCAGTCTGCCAACAGGTTCTTTCTGAGCAGCGTGAAGATCGCATGCTGTAAGACTCAGAGGTGTGCATTCAAGCTACAAAACTCAACGGCTTGCAAGATGGTGCACAAGGAGACGATAGTCTTAGAGTGGAGTAGCAAGGAGGTTAGGACTACTATTGTGAGAGAACGAGTGTAGGCTTTGCGACTTTGAAGCAGCATGATTGTAGCAAGGAGCATTAGAAAAGTGTTTCAGCATGGTTTGTCTGCATATATTTTCCCAGGAAAATTCATTATCAAGGGCACCTTACACACTTTTCCTTGGTAAGAGTGTGAAAAGAGGAAAAGCCTTTCCATGCTATGGTAAATTTCATATTTTCATATTTGGTGTGGCCGCTTTCATCTCTTACACAAGAACCTTTCATGTGCTATTTTCATTTTTGTTCTCTCGTCCAAACATGTAGGATCTGGTTCCGAATTCAAATGTTCTGGATAATATATGCACGGATCTAGATCTGGATCCAAATTTATTCTAGAACCAAAAGTAGGTTCCAAACCCACTTCATTAAGAAACCAGTGACTTTGGATAATCCACTTTATTGAGAACTAGTGATTTTGGATACTCGGATTATTTGATACCATTTGTGGACCAATTAAAAATGTATTTAGCACCTTTTTTCAGAAAGCCAAGGTTGGAAAACTCGTGACTGAGCCTCGACTCGTCCAAGTCAAAACAATTGACTTGGACAGAATTAACATGGAGACTCATGCGAGTCATTTTTTTAAAATTAATTTTAAAAATGAATCCATTACTTAAAGGGCAGTGCTAGACAAGGCTCGGGCATTTTTTAGGAGAAAAGCGTTCCCTCCTAGTTGGGCCCAATAGAATGCATGATGATTATAGAAATCCATTGGATGAATAAATCTATATGAGACCTACTTATGTGCAAGATTTTGATTCCATAAGATCATCCTAAACTTTTGATCTATAGCCCTAAAA
Source organism: Camphora micrantha (assembly GCA_003546025.1). Lineage (NCBI taxonomy): Eukaryota > Viridiplantae > Streptophyta > Magnoliopsida > Laurales > Lauraceae > Camphora > Camphora micrantha. The sequence continues at coordinate 36,630,737 of QPKB01000004.1, read as the reverse complement.
TTTAATGGTTTTAGAGGTATCATTTTCTTATGATTTCAATCTAATTGTGAGGAAAAGTTGGATGAGTGTCAAATTCAGACTTGTGACTATTCATGGGAGGTAGTGTGTGTGAAAAGAGTAGATTGACTCAAGGTGTGTCCCATGACATAAAAAAAAAAAAAAAAAAAAAAAAATGAAAAAAGTGCGGAAAAAGGGTTTGTTTTAAAGTGGGGCGTTTTGGAAAATTACCCTTATAAAGTATAGATAGACATTTATTTTTCATGCATTCGTGATAATCAATTAAAATTAATAAATTTATATGTGCAAGAAAAGTACTATAATAAGAAAAATAAAAGAAGACATGGTGCTTATTACATAATTTGGTAGTTCAAATATCAAATGTAAAAAATCAAATATAAGTTTTAAATTCCATACCAGTCATCCTTTTTAAATTGCTGACTCCAAACCTCTTGTATAATTACTTAAAAATAAATATTAGTTTTTAATATTAAATTTACTAATCAAATGGTTCAGAATGAAAATAATTTATTAAAATGAAATGACTCCGTTGAGTATCCCTTGTATTTACTCGGTTATTTGTTAAAACAAGATGAGTCGAGAGAGTCGAGAGTCAATTTAGTTTTAAGCTTTCTTCTATTTCTCATCAAATTGTTAAATCCTTGCAGGAAAAGTTCAAATAAACCATTCATGGAGTACTGTGTTTTCCTGTAAGCTATGTAAGGCAGGCACTGTGTTTTCCCGAAGTTTTCCCTTAGTTTGTGCAAGTAATGCTAGTTGTTATCATGGTTAGATCTTCAGTCATATGTAAAACCCTAGCTATTGTAACAATCAAAAAGGTTAAAAGCATCCTTGAATATATGATTGATCATGAAGACGACAGCCAGATATTATCCTTTTACCCCTCCTCTGCCAAAGTTTGAGAACGCCCAGAGGGACCGGTCAGTCATATCATACATCAATGTAACTCAATTGTAAGTGAGTAGGAAAAAAACCAATTGCCCTGTATTAGTAGTTCCTACTAGGAAAGTCCAGTGATGGTTTTTAACTTGGAATCTAAGCTAGAAGAAAAACAGGGCCTGTGGGCTTCTAGTGTGATCACCCCAAGGACACAAGCATCTTATAGCTGCTGAAGTCCCGCGAACTCATGTTATAAAAGCATGATTTTACCCCACCCCCTGGTCACAAGCCCAAATTTGACACTCATTCAACTGTTATTAACCGTCGTTAGATTGAAATCCAAAAAGAAAAGAAAAATAATGTCTTCTAAAATCAATAAATTGAGGGTCATAGATCAAAGGGTTTGGATGATCTAATGGGGTTGATACTATGTACTCCAATAGATCTCGTTTACCATCTTTGCATCCCCCACATTATCATTGCCCAAGGTGGGTTCATTTCAACGAGTGCAATGGGCTTATGGTGCGAGCATGGGTGGCGCCATGTTGTTCACAGTGGGGTCAATTGACCCCACTGAGATCTGGAAACATATTCATAAAAATTTTATGAACGTCTAAGTGGGAAGCTTTTGACCAACTGAGATCTAAAAAAAAAAACATCTATAGGAAGTTTTGACCCCACTGAAATCTAAAAACACTCTTATGGAAAGATTTAGAACCAACTTAATTTAAGAGTTTGAACTAAAGGAGAGAAAATGCTTATAAAATTTTGACCCTTTTGTAACATCCAATTAAGATAAACCGTGTACTTTTGTGTCATGGGCAGCCCAATAATTTTAAATGACTTATAAATTTAAATGGATATGCCTTAACTCATAGGAAGCTCAAATAGTATTTTTATCTCAAGTCCTTTTATTTTTATCATTTTCTCTCATTTTTCTAATACTAAATATTTGAAGATAAGGTAAAGGGTCTAAAAATTACAGGCCCCCTATGTGAAAGTCGAAGGTTTTTACTCAGTTAAACCTGGTCCGCAAATAAGAGGGTAGAATAAGAGCTTAACCTCGGCCCGGCCTTGGTTCGACCTTTTGATAGCCCTAGTGGCAAGGATGCAGAAGATAAATATTTTTTGACCCCACTGACTTGAATTCGTGGAGCCGCCCCTGGGTGCGAGTTGTATGATGATTGATGAACCCACCTTGGAGACACAAGGGAGATCAAACATATGAGTGCCAACCCAACAAGGAGAATGACAGGCATGATAATAGATTGCTTTCTTTGTTTCCAAGAACGATTCATTGCATGGGACATGGGGAAATAGGGACCATTCCATTCCCATCCTATGCTAGCTTGTCCCATCTACAAAGCAACGAATCAACAGCTGTTCTTGTCTGTGCTGATGCTTCCTTTCAAAAGAAACCCAACAATAAAGGCAAAAGATGCATCCAAAAAAGTATAGCCTTCTTCATTTGAATGCTGTATCTATCAACACAGATCACATGTGGGTTTACAAAAAGTTAAAAAGAAAGAAAACAGTGGCATGGGGTGCAACGTAGGCATGGGCAACCTGAACCCATATGGTCAATAGAACCATAACTGAAATTTGGGTCGGGCTTCTTCAGTTCAGATCCAGTTCGGGCTTTGATTTTGAAAGCTACATGGCTCAATCTGGGTTGATTATGGTCAGGCTCGGATTGATCCACTACCCTGACGGACTCGAGTTGACCCTTTTTGGGCACAGTTTCTCCAGGTTTCCATAACCCTTGGCAACGAGATCTGAAGCATTAATTTGTCATGGACTGCCATTTTTTTGTGTGGGGTAAAATGTCATGGCCTTCCATATGAGGGCTATATAGAGAAAACAAGAATTAATGACCACAGCAGTTGAATCAATGGTACAAAAATGGGAACTGAAGACAATAATTTAATCAAAGTTGGTCACACCCGGCCCGACTTCAGTTCAAATGCATTCTATTTAGGCTCTGTTTTTGGCCAAAACTGGGCCACTTGGGCTTATTCAATGAAATGTTTCTGCTAGGACTGAGCCTTTATCTTCTAAGAAGTCTAAACATAACTTTCAGGATCGGCCGGATGGATCCAGGACTAAACATTAGCCCTGTAAGTAACTTGCTTGGCTTAATTAAGCCCATGAACAGCTAGCCCATCATTCAAACATGCCCTCCATTCAATCAGTTTAAGGTGACTGGAAGATTTACATTTAATAACAAGGCATGCTTTTGGGATCATTGCCACCATTGAATCAAAAGTGTGAATCCATATTCTCTTCTCCTATAGCTATAAAAGAACCCTTTCTTTCTCATTTCATCTATATTCCCAACTCCTTTCATTTTCACCTAACTATTACTACATACCATGGCCAAACATCCCAAGTTCTTCTCAGCTTTCCTTGTGCTCCTCATCCTCCTAATCCAGGTACATTTCAGCATCTATCCACATAACTCCATATCATAGTCTTTTTGAGTTGATCATATTCATAATGAAGGAAGCTCTGAACCGACTTGGGTTTTCACTTTCGTTTTTCATTCATGATTAAAACACAGGTGTTTGCTGAAGCAGCTCTTGAAAATGTGAGTCAATTTAATCCTTTGTTCTATTCTACTTATATAAGAAAAATCAGCCCAAATGGCACTATAGTTAACATAACAAAGATGAAGTTTTGCTCTAACGATGTCTTTTATAAATCTATAAAATATCAGGTGGATGGGGGAGGAGAAACAGGTGCTCTCTACAAAAAATACCACAACTCCAAAATCAGTAAGTCTTTGAGCTGATAATAAGGTTATTTTATTGCTCTCTTTGAGGTTTTTTTTTTTTTTTTTGGTTTGTTGGGTAGTCTCAAGTAATTAATGGCGTGAGAGAGACCCGAATTATATTAAATTTAAGAATTTAAGAAATTTATCTCTTATACTTTCCAATCAATTTGGCACTTTCCTTTGTAATCCAATGATTATAGTAAGTTGTAACATAATGGTTTTATGATACAATAATTTTTATTTCATTTCAAACGTTGGGTTAAATTTGATTTACCTATGCCTTTATCAAAATGTATAAACGATTCAAATTGGTAAAATAAAACATCCATTTTACACTGTATGAGCTTAAATATTGGTATTTATCGTATTGTATTGCAATGAGTTGTTTGGAGAAATGTATAAAAGTATCGATTTTATATAAATTTAGTGCATCCTCTTATAATTTCTTGTTATATTTTGGCTCAGATCATGCAATAATCATCATTGAAGATATTTTTCATCTGTAAACAATATGGAAGCAACTTGTTAAACCATGTGATGGTTGAGATCTCGATTTGTTGGATGGTTTTCTTCCTTTGTGAGGAAATGGATGCCTCTTTTATGTCTCTTCAACTGCCCTTGCCTGTACATCGAGAATGTGAGGAAGGAGAGAGATATAAGAATCATATTCACATCTCCTTGACTATATTGTTTGTGTCAGCCGAAAAGGGAAAGAGAAAGAACTCGTTCTCGAAATCCAATCCATCCAAAGGAGGAGGAAGACCCAAAGAGATAGTTGGTTTTTGGGGGCAAACCCAAGATTCTCATGCATGTGGGTTTTGGAGATGGACCCAAGATTTTCACATGGGCTGGTTTTCGGGCTTTTTTAATGTCCAATCGAATGACTGCCCTCAGAAGTCAAAACCATAGTGTGGGTCCAAATATTAATCCATCTCACTCATAGCTCTTTTATCAAGAATCCATTCCCAAGCCTGTGAACAATAGGGAGTGATTAGAGTAGAGATGATTTCTAATGAATATTAGTTGTCCAGTACTCCTCTCTTAATGATACACATTCTCATCCATCACATAGATTAGTTTAGTACATTGTAGCAAACATGTGATATTTAATTCAAAGCTTCCACAATCTTCGACCAGTATCAAGAGGAATATATAGCTTGTTCCGATGACCATTTTGTAAGAACTTTTCCCACATCCTCGTGATGAACAAATAACTTGGACCTAATCTCAATAATACAAGAATATAACTAAAAAATAAAAAATGTTATACCTCCTGAACCCATAGCTTCTCTTAGTAAATAGTGGGATTTACAACTCGCTACTACCTCTTCTTTCCAGCAAATATACGTGATGGTGTCTTTACAATATTTTCAAGTCTAAGAGTTACGCAACATGATCACATGCATCTCTTCCATCAAGATATGTGACATTTGAAGTCTTTTAAATGACAATGAATGGTACATAATAAGTAAAGAGAACCAAGAACTCATTCATGCATCTCGATTTACTTAGAGAGAGAGAGATAGAATATAAGGTGGTCTTGTGGACCACATTAAATGGTGTTCCAATACATGTAATATCAGTTATGAAGTTGTGAAGCACAACGGGCTTATTATTAGTTTTTTGGTAAAGCATCATTGCCTGATTAAGGATATAGGTCATGTTTCTTTTTTAGAATTTCTAACAGTAATTTATTATGTTGATGTTTTTTTTTTTTTTTAATATTATGTGACATCTTGTCTCCTCACGTTTACAAATAGATGGTTGGATTTCACTCATATTTTACTAGAAGAGAAAAATGCCATTCCCATACATTGAAGAGAATCACTCGGCATGATCGGATCACAATGTGGGGGCACAAATCTCTGTTTAGGGGAGGATGGGGGGCTAAATAATTTAGCAGTTTAAAGGTGATCGCCTCAAATCATGACGATTTGGATCGGTCAAAGTCTAGTAGTTTGCTTGCATGTGCCCAAATTATGTAAAATTAATAGTGAGATTTCTGCAGTTCAAATTTATATTGTTATTAAAAAATTATTTTTTTTACCGTGATGTTTTGATTGGAATGATGTGTGACCGATAACATAATTCATCAGCGACTAACTTGTACCTGTGCTTTTTTCTTTCTCTTGGCAGATTGCCCCCATGCATGTGCTAAGAGATGCAGGTCTGCTTCGAGAAAGAATGTATGCACTCGTGCCTGTGGCACGTGTTGTATGAGATGCCACTGCGTTCCACCAGGTACCTATGGCAACAGGAACGCTTGTCCGTGCTATGCGAGTCTGAGGACACATGGAGGCAAGCCCAAGTGTCCATGACAATTGGGCAATTGGGTCCCAAAGTTCCTAGCTATCCAAGAATTTCAAAAGATTATCTACAAGACTAGTTATTTGTTTGAGTTTGCTTCAATTGGTTAATTATCATTCAACATTCTAATGTATTCAAATGTCTCATCATTCAATCAGTGGCTTGCATTAATGAATTAATTATGGTACTATGGATTCTGCCTTCTTGATTTTTGTTTGTGTTTTTTTTTTTTTAATAACCGAGGGTATCACAGTCTTTTCGGCTAGAATAATTTCCACGGGCCCAGGAAGAGTCAGTTAAATTCCCTGTGACTCCAATGTGGTAGTGCAGTTTCGAACCCTCAAATTCCAGATGCAAACTGTGGTTCTAGACTAACTGAGCTACCCCTCGAAAATTCCCCAGTTTCATTCTGTTTAACTTCTTCGTGGCTGTGAGGGTGATAACTTTATTCAAATGGTCTATATATAACTGATGGTCCTTTCCTTAGAGGCAATATTGTGATGTCATGGCATTGCTTTTATTTTATTGTCGTCGTTATATAGGGAGATTTTTTTTTTCTGAGCAGTGGGACATAGGAATTCCCATCCGACCCTCCATGAGTGGGACCCACCTCAGAATTAAATTTATGGTCAACGACTAAGGATTGACTCTTTTTTTTTTATTGCATCCCGTGTTCCACAGGTGATATGAGCGTTAATTTTACCATCATATATGTTGTATTTATTGCAAAATGCAGCTCATTGGTGCAACGCCAATTAAATAAGAAGAGTTGGTATCAGATAGTTGTTAGAGCTGTAAATGGGTATTCATTCAGGAGGTTCTGAACAAAAAGGAAACGAAAATGGTTTTAGAGTTTGTTTTAGGTTTCGATTAATAAATGGGTTCGGGTGTGGAACCCAATTTAGGTTCTGATTCATAAACGGGTCCGGTTCCGGGTCCATACAAATTATGTATGGGACGATATTCTCTTGCACAGTGCATTTATTTTGTGACTAAAATCAAACAATAGTTAATAGTCAGGTAAGAATTAAATTGAAAATAATGCCAATTCATAAAAGATAGGTGAATGTAAATGGTTTAAAATTTTCAAAAATAAAGACTCCATTGTATAAAGTAAAGAGGAAAAAAACTTAAATTTGAATGATTTAGTACAGGGAGATTCCTATGAAAGGGGTGAGATATAATAAATTCTTTAACCCTTTTTCCTTTTTTTAAAATTATAAAGAAAACCATACACTTAGAACCCAAATAACCAAAGTGTTAATTACTTTGTCTAATTAAAAAAAAAAATTAGAGGCAATTTATATTCTCCAATCGCTTTTTTAGTGGTCCTTTCGCAAGAGAGGTTAAACAGAATAATTCTCAATAGTTGACGCTTGATGGTTGGTAGTAGTGTAAAAAGAAAAAATAAATAATTGGTTCTCTTCCTTTTAGGCTCTAAGCTTCCTGCCTGACCCGACCTTAGCCCTCGGTAGTGCAAGCCCTCAAAGGGCTTTGTCTTGCGCAGGCTCAACCTTGCATATATTAAGAGTAAGATAAAGACAACCTCCTGCTCGGCCCTTTGGCAGCCCAGCGTCCAACCCCACCATAAGCACAAAGCACAGCTTTATTCCTCTGTATCTATTCCTTGTGCAAGATCAATTGCCATTTCGATTTCCAACTCAACGAACTGAAAAAAATAGGCATAACTTTCAAGAACACAATTCTGCTTCCATGCCCATGGAAAAAAAATGAAAAAAAGGTCATATATATGGAAGTCTCTCTCTTGTGCGCCCAGGACCACTCAAGAGGCAGGGCCCACAAATGCAAAGCACCCCTACTATTCCTAGCGCATAGTTTGTATAATCATTATTAGTTTAGATTTCAAAAAAATTGAAAGTTATAATTATCTAATTAAAAGGATATTTAGATCATCCCATATCTCTAAAGTCCCATGCACAAACAAACTACCTATATGAATTGGTTGGCATCCCAAGTCACCCATAGAGGAAAAGTATGCTTGTTAATAGAAGTACACCCACTATTGGACTTGCGAGAATATGTGAAAATAATATAAAAAGCTTAAACTACAAGAAAATTGGCTTTTAATGGCGACTTTTTTTAGCCGCGGTCTAATTTTCGCCACTAAAAACCCACCTTTAGTGGCAAAAATTTGATGTCGCTACTGTATTATAATGCCCACATTTAGTGGCAACTTATATGTTGTAGCTAAATTTCGCCACTAATTCTTTGGCAGGAATTTTTGGCGCCACAGGTTTTGGAGGGAAAGAGATTTAGTGGCAAGTTTTCATTTATCGCCACTAATGGTGTACGGTTTTAGTGACAACTTATTATGATCACCACTAATTTCTTAGATTCTTACATTTAGCCACGGTATATTTTTTGCCATTGTATGTTCTATTTTTTGTGGCTACTTTATATTGTCACTAAAGATATATCACAAGAAAGTCAACTTTTAATAGCAACATTTTTTGCCATAATTTAATTTTCGCAACTAAAAACTCACATTTAGTGGCCAAGCTTGATGTTGACACTAAAATGTATTATGTGATCACATTTAATGACAACTTCTATGTTGTAGCTAAATGTCATTTGGAGGGGAAGGAGATTTAGTGGCGAGTTTTCTTTTTTTGCCACTAATGGTCTAGGAGTTTAGTGGCAACTTTTTATTTTCATGACTAATTGCTTAGTTGTCTTATTTTCGCTGCCTTTTGCGGCGACTTTCTATTGCCATTAAAAATATATTATATAAAAAACTGGCTTTTAGTGGCGACCATAGTTTTATTTTTTCCACAAAAGACTCATTTTAATGAAGTTATTATAGTGATCACATTTAGTGGCAACTTATATGCCATGGCTAAAGGTAATTTTGGAGGGGAAAGAGAATTAGTGGCAAGTTTTAATCTTTCAACACTAATGTGGTCTATGAGTCTAGGAGTTTAGTGACATCGTCAAATTTTATTTTGAATGGGGTGGGTCCCATTACACGATTGATCACACGCTATCAAAGATGCCGACAAAGTCTTCAAGCAGAATCAATAAGTCTTAAAATCAAGTTGGGTTGAGAATTGAGCAAAAAAAAAAACATACTTATGAGCGAAATTGAGGGCGTCGGTAGACTACGTGAGTGATTGAAATACATGCGGAGCTCCATGTATGAATCAACTATCTTTCTTATACAAAGGCAAGGATGAGAATCACGTTATTGTTCAATCCCAATAAATGATATCATTACAGTATCGACCACGTAAGGTTCTTTATTCGTCGCAATCGTTGTGGTGTAAAATGTTTTTACCCCAAATTTTTTTGAGAAAATATCCAAAGTAATCCATAACATTGTAAAATGCTAGAGAATGAAAAGTAGATTTCCATTAGTAACTATAAATTACAATATTGGCCACATAAATCATACCATCCAGTATCTGTTTAATCTTTATCGATTTAATATGCTCATTGTCATGTTATAATTTTTTTGGTCATCTTTTTAATTTACAGATCAATTATGTAGCCCACATTGACTACGAGAACACTACTTGAACTTTTTCTTAATAATTTCTTGACATTTTTATAAATAATAAATATGACATCGAACCCAACTCCTATACGAGTAAAATCTATTTGGGGGCTTATTAGGAAGGCATTTGTTATGAGTGCTTTAGTTTTTTTATACGTGGGTTCTATTACGGGAGTGTAAGTTAAGAAAAGATTTCGATACCCGATGGAATTATCATTAGATTCACTACTATAAAGCATTTAAATTTTACGTTTTATATTTTTAATTCAGGTGACTTAATAAGTGACAAGTCCGATGGGCCTAATTTTAATTCTATTAAAATTTGTTGAGGACCCAGATAAAGAGGAGGCATTTATTTTTAATGGCTTATAATTTTATAAGTAGGCTTACTATAAAGTCTTTCAATTAAAAAAACAACTTGGGTCCATTAGATAAAAGAGGGGCATTCTCCAAGGACTTGGTCCTACTATCATATATATTTTTTATTCACATGGCTTAAAAGTGATAAATCTGATGGGCCCAATTTTAGTTTGATTAAAATTTGTAACGGCCAATATCAAGCGAAGCCATTTATTTTTAATGCCTTATATTTTTATAAGTAGGCCCACGGGGTAAAGTTTTTCGTTTCACAAAATAACTTGGGTACATCAGGATTTTGGTCTCTTGCCATCATACAACTACCATTACTCAATAAATAAATCCCTCCCCCGCCCAAAACCCATTCAGTCTCGCCAACGATTTTCTTCTCTAATAGTAGAGAGAAAACACTCCGGGTCTCCTCTGTCTCTCCTCCCTCGCAAAAGGAAAGAAATCCCCTATCTCTCTTTCTCTGAAACGCAAAAGGGAAGAAATCGGTCTCTGTCTCTCTTTCGAAGGGAAGAAATATGTCTGCCTCGTCTCTGTCTCTCTCTTTCCAAGCTAAAGCTCCGATGCCCAGGCCTTGTTTGGCATCTCTACTCTTTTTCTGGCAGACCATTCAAAATAGAGTCATTAAAAAAAGAGCCACAAACAAAAGAGGCTAGAATAAAAAAACGTGTTTGGTAATGAACAAATCTACTTTAAATAGACCGTTTGATATACCTTCTATTTGCCTCTTTTTAGAGGATTTGAGAGGGGTAATTTCTGTCATTATGTAAAAAAAGAAGGGACTGCCAATGTATGTCAAATTTTCACCCCCAAATGTTTTTCAACACAGAGTTCAATGCCACAGTTAAATAAAACCTATAAGTGCACCCCAAATGTTTTGCAAACATGAGGTTCAATGACACAATTAAATTAAACCTATAAATGCAGTCCTCTCTGTGACCCCAGCTTCAAACCACCCATAAATCAGATTAGATGGTCAAGTGAGGGATGGGTTCGGGTTTGGCTTAAAATTCAACTTTTGCTCAAAAATTGAATTTTAAATTACAGTCAGGCTTTGTCAAATTTTATGCAACCCATGGAGAGGAACCCCATTAGGTGCCATGGCAAAAAAAAATGGAACTAGATCAATGTCAGGTAGACTGGGTTTCAGGTTGGATTTGTGTGGATTTTGTAGAGTTTTCCTATGCCAAAACCCTAAATCCAATACCCTAAACAAAACCAAATTGAACCCCCAAGTATCATCTCCTACTGTAAATCTCACCTAATTTTTTTAAAAAGACTTCATTTATCCAAACAGCCACCATCATCATCTTGCCAAATCAGAACCAAACAAAACCCAACCCATCATCTCTCTCCATTTCCAACTCACACAATGGATCTCATCCTCCAGCTAAATATCAAATACGGCACTCTTGCACACGACCTCCCACCCCTCCAAGTTGAGAGCTACATGAAAACCTACACCTCCATCACCCACATGTAGCTCTTTTGACACTAACCCCATCATTCTCTCCGCCTTCGCCAACACCAACATCTCCGTCACCGTCACCTTCGCCAACGGCGACATCCCCTCCATCTCCAAGCTCCCTGCCGCCCAATCATGGGTCTCCTCCAACATTTCCCCCTTCCTCCCTGCCACCATGCTCACCCAAATCGCCATCAGAAACGAAAGCATCGCCACAGCTGACAAGAACCTCATCACCCACGTTGTCCTGACCATGAAATCCCTCCACTCCGCCCTCCGCCTTGCCAGAATCTCCACCATCGCCGTCACCACCCCATATTCCCTTGGCATCCTCTCCATCTCCGAGCCGCTATCGTTTTGTCCTTCATCTTCTCCCTTCTGGTCTTTCACCAAAATATGTTTTTTTTTTGTTCCCCTCTCAAAACGAACGGGGTTTCGTCCCCAACGAACGATGCTTTTGTAGGAAGGATTTTCGTTGGAAATAAATGACCGTCTGGGGGGTATTTTTGTCTTCAAAAATGGGTTTCGCCTCTATTTTTTCCATAGATAATGCCTCTGATTTTCACATGCCCAAATTTGGGGCATTTCATTTTAAGAGGCTTTGCCTCTATTTCTCTAGAGTGGGCAGAAGCTAAAAGTCACTACTAAACACCTCTAAATTCAAAACATCTACCCGCTTTAGAGAATTGGAGGATTAGAGGTAAAAAATAGACATGCGAAATAGGGGCCAAGTATCCTCCCTAGCAGATCTGACCCCTCTCTATCTCGGTAGCCCTCCCTGTATAACTCTTTTATTGTTTTTGTAAACCTATCACTATCACAGTAACCCTCTCTCCCTTTCTCTTTGAATTTGGATTCTCTCCAACATCAACACAAAAGAATTGAGGATCTAGTTGGAAAATTGTAACATCTTTCTCGTTCTATTTCTGAGGGTTTCGGGTTGGTTTTTTAGAGGTTTTCGTACTTGGAGATTTACAGTTGTTTGGGTTTTTCTCTTTAATGGGGTTTGATATGGAACTTGTGTTATTGGATTATTAAATTTTGATTTCATTGGTTTTAGGTGTTGTTAATTGTAATATGATATTTGATATTATGCCCCTTCCTGTTGAACAGTTTAAATTGTTTAATAGGGATTATGTTAAGCCCATTCTGTTTAGTTGCATTAATTATTGGATCTATGTTGCAAGTCTCTAATTCTTGAACCTTTTTGTTTCTCCTTCATTTAAGATCTATGTCGCCATTTTCTTTCTTTTTCTTTTTTAATCCTTTTTGAATGATGGAACATTGTTGCTTCTGATGTTCATGCGCTCCAATCGGGTTAATATTTGTTTTTTCTTTTTTTAATTTGTTATATATGAATAATAGTGCATGCAGAACATTTTCAGTCATGCAATTAAAAAAGAACTTTTCAGTTTTCTTTAAAACTTTGGAGGCACATTTAGAAATTCTCAAGGCTACATTTTGATTGAAGTAACCCTGTCTTTATTATGAGGAAACATTCCAATTTATACAAGAGAGATGATAAAGAAACATAATAAAATTTAAACCTATACAAAATCCATAATCAGACTTGTGTGAGGATATTTTGCAAGCTCGGGTTCTGACGCAACCCAGCTAATCCGTCCCGATCTCGGCTCCTGGGAAGGTCCCACTTCGGCTGAGGATTATCCGCCCGAGCACCTCGGTAAACGGGGAGATGCATCTGTTGTGGTGCCGGATACCGAGATCCACCTCGGCAATGGTTAGCCGGGGTCGGCATCTTGTCAATCAGCAATTAATAAGGGCATGTCCTGGTTCAGACGGATAAGATGGGCGCCGAATACGGAAGAAGCGTGGACTTCATTCCACCGTCACATCAGCAACCATGTGAAAGATCAAGGTATGGTCTGACAGGACAGAGCCTCTACCTACCCCCACTTGTGGGAAAAGGTATGGTCCGATGGGACCGTGCATCTACCAACCCCCACTCAGGAAAGATTTGAGGACGCCAACACCTATAAATAGGCATAGCACAGAACGGGCAGAGGGTAAGCAATGCTAACTCCTCTCTCCCTCTTCACTCACTCACCCTGTGTTCAGTAACAACACTAACTTAGGCGTCGGAGTGCCTTCGGCTCTTCACAGCCAAGGCCTCTAACCCATCTCTCTTTCTCATCTCAGGTCGAGCGAATACTCCCCTCCATCAGAGGCTCTTCAGTAGCCCCCATCAAAACAAGTCCGTATTATTTTAGGCACTTACAATTGGCGCTGTCTGTGGGGACGTTGAAGATACAATATGCCCCCTAAAGCAAAAAAGATCGTCGAAACACCGCGAGCCGTGCCAGTGCCGCAATCGTCGGTGCTACAAGAAGTGGCACCATCTGGTGCGCGGCGAGAAAGGCCCCCAAGGCCGCCGTCGCCAATATTACAAGAAGTACTAATCTCGCAGGAGTACGTAGAACGACGGGAAGCGACGCTGGCGTAGCCGCCGCTGGCGCCACAGGAGCAATCCCCTCGTCAGAGGAGGGCTGGGAAAGAGCCCCTTCTGATGGCTCCTCCCCAGCAAGGCAGTCAACCTGCCAAGCGTCCTCAGCGACGAACGGCTCCTCCCCGACAAGGCAGTCAGCCCGCCAAGTGTCCTCAGCGACGAACGGCTCCTCCCCGACAAGGCAGTCAGCCCGCCAAGCGTCCTCAGCGACGAACGGCTCCTCCCCGGCGAGACAGTCAGCTTGCCCAGCGTCCTCCACGACGACCATCTCCCCCTCGTCAAAAAAGAATCTCGGGCAGATCCCGTCTTGCAAGAGAGCCCCCAAGGGACAGATCTCCGACGGTCGTCGGATCCAGACGAACCGAATGAGGTAATCCCGAGTACGATCCGCGAGTTGAAGAGATTAGAGCACAAAACACCATCATCCAGGAAAAGGAGGAACTGATACGCCAACTTCAGCAGCAGCTGCGAGCGGCGAATTAGGCTCCACCTTTCGGTTTCCATTCAGTTGGGCAAGATCTGAGGCGAGCCCTCAATAGCAAAAAACGCCATCAGACCTACGAAGAAGGCTCTAGTAGTAGCCCCGGCGACACTCGAGGAGAAAAGAGGCCAAAGGCGCAAGATGAAGGCGGTATGCCAGAATGGCTTGACCACCACATTAAGCAAACCATCCAGCAGAACATGGAAGTAGCCGGCTTCGCCCGCGATCGACTGAACGTCTACAGCTCTGGAGAGCTTGGCGTCTCCCCATTATCACGGGAAATAAGGGATTTCCCTCTTCCCGAGAAGTTCAGCATCCCGAGATTCACCCTCTATGACGGGACCTCGGATCCTGCGGCCCACCTAAGGCACTTCACCCAGCGGATGTCGGTATGGGGCGACATTGGACACTAAAACTGCAGGGTGTTCTCTTCCAGCCTGGGCGATCTTCCTCTCCGATGGTTCTGTGCCCTCCTAGGAGGGTCGATCTCAGGCTGGCGGCAACTTACAGGCTCCTTCCTGGAAACGTTTCAGGCACATCGGGTCATTCCAAAAGCCAACCAGAACCTGATGGCTATGAGGATGAGGCGGGACGAGAACGTGACTCGATTCGCCAAAAGGTTCTGGGCCATCTATAGCCAGATCGAAGATGCAAACGAACAGCTGTCTATAATGTGCTTTAAGGAGGCCTTGTTGCCGGGCATCGAACTCCGAAGGGAGCTTGTTCGATACCCTGTGGGCACGATGAAAGCACTAATGACGTGGGTGAACCAGTTCGTCGAGCAGGAGGAAGATGAGACCAGGGCTCGAGAGAACTTTGGTCTCAAACTCCAAGATGGCCACTTCGAGGACCGACTCCCCCAGAAGGGCAAGAAGCCGTTCCGAAAGGAGGAGATAAGCCGTCAGAAGGCCCCAGCAGGTCCGGCGATGGCCTCACCCCCCACCTCGGAGGGAAGGATGAAGGAAAGGCCACCATTAGATCCATATAGGGCGGTGAATACTGTTTTCAAGGAGCCCATCTACAGGATCCTCACCAAGATCAAGACGCAGCCATTCTTTACGTCGCCCCAGCCAATGAGGAGTGATCCCTCCACTCGGAATCCAAATAAATTCTGTTCATATCACAGGCAGAATGGACATATGACAGAAGACTGCGCGTCCCTTAAATCCTACCTTGAAAAGCTCGTCAAAGAAGGACGCCTCAAGGAGTATGTAAAGGAAGAGAACAGCCATGATATTCGTCCTCGGCAACGCCGAAGTGATGAAGACAACAATGAGACGGAAGGGATCATAAACGTCATCCACCTGGCGCCCGTGGCGGCAGGGATCAATTAGGCACGTGCCGAAGCCAGAAGGGCTTCCCACAGTAGGCAGGTGCTGGCGGCCGAGCTGGAACCAGCTGCAAAAAAAGCTCGGGCCGACAAGCCCTGGATCTGGTTCTCAGACCAAGACCTTCACGGAGTCCGCTCTCCTCACAATGATCCATTGGTGCTCACTCTGAAGCTCGAAAATTTCATGGTCAAAAGGGTACTCATAGACCCTTGCAGCTCGTCGGAAATCCTGTACTTCGACTGCTTCAAAAAACTGGGCCTTAAAGCAGAAGATCTGCGAGAATCTCGCACCCCTCTTGTGGGATTCAGTTCAAAACCAATTTACCCCAAAGGAAAGGTCTCCCTGAGGGTTCAGGTCGGAGGAGCCAGCATGCAGGCCGACTTTCTCGTAGTGGACGTGCCATCACCCTACAATGCAATACTGGGAAGGAGCTGGCTGCACAGCATGGAAGCTGTGCCTTCCACCCACCACCAGAAGTTGAAGTTCCCGTTGGAAGACAAGAATGGCAGGATCGAGATAATTACAGTCAGAGGTGACCAAGAAATGGCCAAACAATGCTTAATGGCCGTTACATCTGGAGAGGAGCCACCCCAAGTACATATGGTCGAGCTGGAAGCAGAGTTGGAGGACTACAGCCGAACTCCCGAGCAGAAGAGTACTGAGGACTTGGCCAAGGTCAGAATCGACCCACAAGACTCCGAAAGGTTTTTCTTACTCGGTAGCCAGCTCACCGAGTCGGAGAAGGCCGAGATCCTTGACTTCCTGTTGCTGAACAGGGAAGTCTTCGCCTGGACCCCCTACGAAATGCCCGGCATCGACCCGAAAATCATAAGTCACAGACTGAACGTGGATCCAAAGCACAAACTAGTCATCCAGAAAGCTTGGCGGTCGAGGGCCCAGCAGGCCGAAGTAGTGATGGAAGAGGTCGACAAACTCCTAGACGCGGGAGCAATAAGAGAAGTCCACTACCCCGAATGGCTCGCCAACACTGTGGTGGTCAAGAAGAAGAGCGGGAAGTGGAGGGTCTGTGTTGATTTCACCGATCTCAACAGATCTTGTCCCAAAGACAGCTTTCCACTCCCCAAGATCGACCAGCTAATCGACGCCACCGCAGGGCATGACAGGATGAGCTTCCTTGATGCTTATCGGGGGTACCACCAGATCCCGATGTATGGACCGGACGAGGAAAAAACATCATTCATAACTCCCAGAGGCATCTATTGCTACAAAGTGATGCCCTTTGGGTTAAAGAATGCGGGGGCAACTTACCAACGACTAGTCACGAAAATGTTCCAAGCCCATCTCGGCAGATCCGTGGAAGTCTACGTTGACGACATGGTCGTCAAATCCAAGAAGTCAGAAGACCACCTAGCCGACCTCCGGCAAGTTTTCGACATCCTGAAGACATTCAGACTGAAACTAAACGCGTCGAAATGCGCATTCGGAGTTGGCTCTGGCAAATTCTTGGGGAGCTTGGTCACCAGACGAGGGATTGAGGCTGATCCAGAACAGATCTCGGCAATACAAGCAGTCCAGAGCCCGACCACAACGAAGCAGGTACAAAAGCTTACTGGGATGGCGGCCGCGCTCAACCGCTTCATCAGCCGCGCCTCAGACAAGTGTCTCCCTTTCTTTCAGCTCTTGAAAAAGAGTTCAAAATTTCAGTGGACTCCGGAGTGTGACCAGGCTCTTCAGAGGCTCAAAAGCTATTTGTCCTCACTCCCCATATTGTCGACGCCACTGCAAAGCGAAGTACTCTACCTATACCTAGCAGTCTCGGACCATGCAGTAAGGTCGGTGCTGATTAGAGAAGAAGACAGGCAGCAGAAGCCTATCTACTATACGAGCAAGACCCTGCTCGACTCCGAGACCAGATACCTACCACTAGAAAAGCTTGCGTTGGCCCTCGTCAGCGCCTCTCGCAAACTCTCCCATTACTTCCAGACATATACCATAATGGTTGTTACAGAACATCCGCTCAAATCCCTCTTCAGGAAGGCAGATTTCTCCGGAAGAATTTCAAAATGGGCCGTCGAACTAGGGCAGTATGATATACAATATTAGCCCAGAACGGCAATCAAGGCTCAAGTCTTGGCGGACTTCATTATCGAATTCGTTTCTCCGAGTTCGGCACCAACCAAGTTGGCTACCGAACTGGGGGGCAATAATGAGGGAGATGATGTCGCAAGCGGAGATGAAGCCACCAAAGCCGAACATCAATCCTGGAAGCAATTCCTTGGCACAGCATGAAAAGTCTTCGTGGACGGATCATCAACGACGAAGAGGTCTGGTATCGGCATAGTACTCCAATCCCCAGAAGGCCTCGTCATCAAACAAGCATTAATGCTCGGCTTCAAAGCATCCAACAACGAAGCTGAATATAAGGCACTAATCACAGGATTAGACAGTGCCAAGATCTTGGGGGCAAAGCAACTGGCGATTTTCAGCGATTCTCAGTTAGTGACGAGCCAACTCAACGGAGACTACCGAGCTCGCGACGAAAGGATGGCCGCATACGTGTCCCGCGCAAAGCAACTTCTCTCTCAGTTCCAAAAGGCTGAAGTCAGGCAGATCAGCAGGGAATCAAATTCCCATGCCGACGCCCTTGCTAGTCTGGCATCAGCTGTTGAAGCTGGCAGGAAGAGAACCATCGAACTAGGGACACTGGAATCACCTAGCATAGAGCTCGCTCCAGTTCGGCTCATCTTATATGCTGATCTCGGTCCCAGTTGGATGGACCCAATAGTGGCTTATCTAAAAAATGACCAGCTTCCCGAAGACAAGAACGAGGCCCACAAAATCAGGCTGAGAGCAACTCGGTTTTGGCAATCCCCAGAAGGAAGACTGTATAGAAAGTCCTTCACAGGACCTTATCTCCTGTGCGTTCACCCGAGCAAGATTGAAGATTTTCTATATGAAATCCATGAAGGCATTTGTGGAAGCCACATCGGAGGTCGGTCGTTGGCTTACCGAGCCATCAGCCAAGGCTACTGGTGGCCTTACATGCAGAAAGATGCACAACTCTACGCCAGGAAGTGCGAGAAATGTCAGAAGTTCTCACACTCTCTCCATCAGCCAGCCCAGGATCTAAGCCCACTATCAAGCCCATGGCCCTTCGCTCAATGGGGACTAGACATCGTCGGACCTCTACACCGAACTCCGGGAAATAAAAGGTGGCTAATAACAGCTACGGATTATTTCACAAAGTGGATAGAGGCAGAACCATTGTCCTCTATTACCGAACAGGACACAAGAAACTTCGTCTGGAAGAACATTGTAACAAGATTTGGAATCCCTCGGATATTGATCTCGGACAACGGGACTCAATTCGATTCAAAATTCTTCAGGAACTTCTACCAGGAACTTGGTATCAGAAACCGTTACTCATCCCCAGCGTATCCACAGAGCAACGGTCAGGCCGAAATCTCAAACAAAGTGGTGCTTGACGGCCTCAAGAAGAGGCTTGACAGGGCCAAGGGAAGATGGGACAAAGAGCTCCCAAGCATCCTTTGGGCGTACAGGACTACGCCAAGACGATCCACCTCGGCTACACCCTTTTCCCTGGCTTATGGGATGGAAGCGGTAATACCCCTCGAAGTTGGCCTTCCCACTCTAAGGTTGGAACTTTTCGACCGAGATTAAAACAACATGAATCTGGCCAGAGAACTCGATCTGGCAGAAGAACGAAGAGAAGCCGCAGCCATCCGCCTGGCCTCCTATCAACAGCGGCTGGCCAGAGGATACAACCAAAAAGTCAGAGAAAGGAAGTTCTCTGTTGGAGAGCTAGTTCTGAAAAAGGTGCTGATTGCAGATAAAAACCCAAGCGAAGGCAAACTGGGGCCGAACTAGCTAGGGCCGCTCAAAGTTGTCTCTGTTACCGGGCAGTCTGCTTACAGGCTCGAAAATATGAACGGCAAAGAACTGCCACGACCCTGGAATGCTGCACACCTCAAGAAGTATTACTTTTGAAATTGTACTCATTACAAGCAATAAAGATGATGGATTTTCTAACAGTCACGGTTTAACCATTCTGTCAGAGACTCTTTTGACTATCTCAGCTCGGTTAACGGAACCAGCTGCCAGGCTCGGTTGTGGAACCAGCCACCCCTCAGCTCGGTTAACGGAACCAGCTGCCAGGCTCGGTTGTGGAACCAGCCACCCCTCAGCTCCGTTAACGGAACCAGCTGCCAGGCTCGGTTGTGGAACCAGCCACCCCTCGGCTCGGTTAACGGAACCAGCTGCCAGGCTCGGTTGTGGAACCAGCCACCCCTTGGCTCGGTTAACGGAACCAGCTGCCAGGCCGGTTGTGGAACCAGCCACCCCTCGGCTCGGTTAACGGAACCAGCTGCCAGTCTCGGTTGTGGAACCAGCCACCCCTCGGCTCGGTTAACGGAACCAGCTGCCAGGCTCGGTTGTGGAACCAGCCACCCCTCGGCTCGGTTAACGGAACCAGCTGCCAGGCTCGGTTGTGGAACCAGCCACCCCTCGGCTCGGTTAACGGAACCAGCTGCCAGGCTCGGTTGTGGAACCAGCCACCCCTTAGCTCGGTTAACGGAACCAGCTGCCAAGCTCGGTTGTGGAACCAACCACACCTCAGCTCGGTTAACAGGACCAGCTGCCCAGACTCGGTTATGGGACCAGCCACCTCTGCTCAGTCCTCTGGACCAGCCCTCTTTCAGCACGACTGACAACCACCCGTTACTTAGGCTTGGTTGCCGAACCAGCCTGGCTATATAACCGTCCATTCCCCGGACTTAGTTACAAGACTAACCTTCATTCAGGACCAATTTATGTCAATTCTTTATTCCAGCTTGACATTATCAAAAGACCCTGCCGCTAAGAACAGACACCTCCAGCCAGGTTCTTGATGTGTGGGTTCATGATTCGAAAAACACATACAATCCTCGAAAGAGTGTGTAACGAAAAGAAAATTTCATTAAGTGCACCATAGTTGAAATAAAAAAGAAAACACGGCAAACACACTCAGAAAGTGCAAAAATGCGAAAGGGATCTTTCATTAATAGAAGAAATAGTACAAACTTATCCTTACAAAACAAAGAAGAAAAAAGTACAAAAGAAGAGTCAGGCTTTCCCAGAGGGAATTTCAGGAGGAGAAACTTCAGGAGTAGTCCCGGCGACCGGAGCTTCAAGGGGAGCCTCGGGTGCTGGAGCTTCTGCTGGGGCTTGGGGGGGAACCGGACTCTTTTCCGAAGCCTGGGGTTCAAGTTGGGGCAGGTCCTGATATATGGGGTTATCTTCGGGAACACCCATCTTCTTTAAAACAGCCTTGCACCCGAACTCAAACAGGCGCGGACCCAGGGCTTCAAGTTGCACCTCGTAATCCTTAGTGGCTTCCACCACCCCGTCATTAAAAGCGGCGTCTGCTTCCGCCCGGGTCGTAGCTTCGATATCGACTTTCTCCTTGCAGACGACCTCAAGCTCGGCAGTTTTTCTCTCCAGCTCGGCACACTTCCTTCCCAGCTCGGCTTTCGCCTCAGCCAGCTCGGCCTCAAGCTGGATCGCCCTCTTCGCCTTGACTTCGGCCGCCGCTTTCAGAGCAACACTCTCCTCCTTGACCTTACAGACCTCGTTCACGGCGGATTCGAGATCTTTAACAAGGCTGAAGTTTTTCCCCTCCTCCTCCTTCAGACTCTTACGAGCGCCCTCTAAGGCCTCGGATATTTTCTTCTTCTCGGCCTCCAGCTTCTCGACCCGAGTGTCCCGGTGCTGGACTCTGTCCAGGGACACCTTCGCCCGCTAAATGATCTGTAAAAGGAAAGGTTCAGATATCAAGAAAGTCCCACAGAAAAGAATCGAGATGTTCTAAAAGGCTCACCGAGAAGGCTGATTGAATAATGCCAACCATCAAAGTCCCATCCTCCAGTCCCTGTAACCTCTCTATGTCCTGTGGAAGAGCGCAGGCACCAGCGAACGTAGCTGCGACGGAGGGGTTTCCGTGGAGGTGGTCGTCCACTGTGACCGGCCTCCCCGGCCCAAGCAGCAGGGACGACCTCCATATTGCCGGACCCTCTCGAGGGAGTGCCGAGCTAGCCCCCGGGGCCTGCTCCCCACCTCTTCCCGAGGCCTTCTCTACTGGACCCTCAGTACGGGGCCGCTTTTCCGGGGCTCCCTCTCTCTCCTCCCCTGCAGGGCGGTCCCGCCTGGATGAGCTCGGTTTCTCTGGCCTGGGTCCCTTGTCCGCCCGAGGTTTTTCCTTTGGAATCTCCGCAGGGCGCTCTTGGACAAGAGATCCGGTAGAAGGAGGAGCACCGACGAAACCCTGACCGGCAGGAGCCGGTTGCCTGCTCGTGACAGGGGGATTTGGGGCAGCAGCTTCCCTCCCAAAAAACTTGCTGCCCAGGTCTTTTGTTGCCAGAGGAGGGCGTCGGGGTGGCATTCTCCTTTCCTCGGAGCTCGGGGAAGAATAGGAATCGACGATCCGTTGGAGATTGGGCTCCGGTTGGGCTCGGGATGTGGTGGCCTCGGCTCCTGAAGCCCTTCGGCGTTCAAGATCGGACGACGCGACGTCACCCGCGGGTTTCCTCTTGATGTATATCTTATACCTCGGTTCGTAGCCGAGGAGCGACCAAGCGGCGCGTGTGTTGTGGCCTTTGTAACTGCGCACAACCCTTTGCCAGTCGTTGTTTGGTATCCAGCCGGAATTGATAGCCTCGCTCCTCCGCTGACTGACCTCTGCGCAGACAAAAACACAAGGGGCTTAGTCCGACAAGGGAAAAGAACAGAAAAACAACAAGGGCATGGAGGAGTTCGGTGTATTACTTGGAGGGATCCCATAATGACGGGGTATCCTGTACCGCTTCTCGGCCGCGGTCTCTCCCTCCCCGAACTCCCAATTGCCTGTTATGAATAGGCGGTCATTCCCAGCGTGGCGGCCCCAATCCTCCAGTTCGGTAACAAATTGTTCCCTTCCTGGCCTCCCCCGAGGTAAAAACAGGTGCCATCCACTGCCGATTTACACACGTCATATGCATCCTCTATGTCGTGGACGCCAAGGTTGATCCCTAAGATCCTATTGAGTTCTACGGCCCCCATTATTATCTTGTAACCATTGGGCATCAGCTGACAGGGGCTAAGATGCCATGTTGACAGACACGCCCTCAGAAGTGGATGGACCGGAAACCTAACCCCTCCCTCGACTATGGCAACCAGGGGGAAAGGCATCCATCCATCAGCGAATACAAAACCGTAGAACATATCGTCGGGGTCTTCTAACCTGGTGCCAACATTTTCAGGGATGCCATATATCTCCCTGAAACTCTCCATAGCCTCGGAGGTATCCACCCAATGCCTATAGATCCCCATTCTTCCAAAAAGAAAAACCCTAGACTAAAAACCCTAAGGGGTTGGGGTACAGAAAGAGGAAGAAGGAAGAGGAACTCACGAAGGCTCGCGTTGGTTGAGGAAGACCGAAAACTTGATTCGCAGCAGGGCTTCCTTCGGATCTTCAACAGATCGCTCTCAGTCAAAAACGCAAAAGTAAGAGAAGGAGGGAGAGACACCCCTACTTATAAGAAGAAAATCGCCCTTTCGGATATCGAGGGCGGGAACCGCTGCCTCGAGCAATGCGCACGCTGCCCCAAAATCGATTGAAGAAACCACCAAAACGATGACACGTTTCACCGACAGCTGTTTTCCCTTAAAAAACGAAGAGTCACTCCCATCAGTCCCCTCGAATCATCTGGGGAGACGAAACGAAGGGGATGCGCTAATCAATTGTCCTTGGCAGACGGGATGGCAGCGGTCTTAATTGCCTCATCAAAATACTTAAGATAGAGATCTTGAAAATAGGGCTTCTGTAAGGTCCCCCACCGAGATGAAGCTCTTGGTCCCGAAGCCGAATTCAGAGACCCAGAGCTTGGGGGGCAATTGTGTGAGGATATTTTGCAAGCTCGGGTTCTGACGCAACCCGGCTAATCCGTCCCGATCTCGGCTCCTGGGAAGGTCCCACTTCGGCTGAGGATTATCCGCCCGAGCACCTCGGTAAACAGGGAGATGCATCTGTTGTGGTGCCGGATACCGAGATCCACCTCGGCAGTGGTTAGCCGGGGTCGGCATCTTGTCAATCAGCAATTAATAAGGGCATGTCCTGGTTCAGACGGATAAGATGGGCGCCGAATACGGAAGAAGCGTGGACTTCATTCCGCCGTCACATCAGCAACCATGTGAAAGATCAAGGTATGGTCTGACAGGACAGAGCCTCTACCTACCCCCACTTGTGGGAAAAGGTATGGTCCGATGGGACCATGCATCTACCAACCCCCACTCAGGAAAGATTTGAGGACGCCAACACCTATAAATAGGCACAGCACAGAACGGGCAGAGGGTAAGCAATGCTAACTCCTCTCTCCCTCTTCACTCACTCACCCTGTGTTCAGTAACAACACTAACTTAGGCGTCGGAGTGCCTTCGGCTCTTCACAGCCAAGGCCTCTAACCCATCTCTCTTTCTCATCTCAGGTCGAGCGAATACTCCCCTCCATTAGAGGCTCTTCAGTAGCCCCCATCAAAACAAGTCCGTATCATTTTAGGCACTTACAAGACTTCTTTTAAATTCAAATCAGAATTTGGTAATAAAAACTACAACCGGCCATTTCTTTCTTCAATAAACCAATCAAAGAGGCCTTTCCTTTTCCCAGTTATGTGCTGCCGTGTTTCTCGAGATCCAATGAAAATTCTTAATTTCATCACTCTATATCATCCATCACCTCATATCAAATTTATTGCAATGTGTATGTGAAAGCTAAAAATCTAAAATGGACAATCAAAACACACAAAAGAAAACGCGATTGTTCGTGTTGTTGCGTTTGGACTTTGGACGACGCCTTCTACAGTTACCATTTTGAAGTTGGTGACATTTCATTTGTAAAAAGAGCATTGAATGGATGAGATGACAAAGAAGAAGTTAAAAAAAAAAAAAAAACAGTCCAGTGGCAGTGAGATGAAAAGCATCAAATCCAGCCAATTAATTGGAGTGGAATAAGAATCTTCTAGGGTGGAGTAGAAAAACAAGTGTGACCAATAAGGTCTATTCTAACAACATCATTCAATTTACACACTGATTAAGTGAATTCTAGTGCATATTGGAGAGAAATATTGTTTTTTTTTTTAATTGATGATTTGGTCATGAAGCCCTTTTTCCTTTATAATGCATCTTTGAATTTGGAGAGAAGTATTGATTTTTCATGCTTTGAAGATTTGGGCATGAGCCCATCTAGGGTGGTGAGGACAAAGAATTTGGAAATTGGGATGGATTCGACCTTCTGTGACTGAATCCCTCATTTACCCAGATCTTACTCAATCCTAGAAATAAGGTAGAATTCTTACTTCTTTCTTCTCTTCCTATATATTGCACACATTCAATTATATGTCCTTCATGCTGATAGTTCAATCAACTGAGACAAAAATGGCCTATGAGCCTGTTTCTGATTGACCAAAAGGCCTTATATACAGATGTAAACTTTTCCTTTAAAGGACATCTGAATATATACTTTGATTTGAAGATTTTTTTTTTTTTTTTTTTTTTTTTTTTTGCAGTTTCCTCTTGGGGTTCTTACAGGTCCTTAGTGAAGATTTCTTTCATTGCTTGCGGCCTAAGATTGACCCATGATCTGTCAAGACCCGAGCCCGAGATTAAGATTAAAATCACGATAATCCCAAGTCGTGACGCATGCTTACTCCCGTGAATTCCAATCACATCAAAATTCACAAGGGATATCAATACACATTATCCGGAATCTAACAAATATACATTGCTTATATGAAAACCAAAAGTTCATTTACATCATGTATAAAATTTATCACTTGCATATTTAAATACAATGCAATGATTAAAAGTATGAAACATTTCAAAATTCATTTAACTCATAGTTTCTTCTCAAGTTTTCGTTTCAATATCATACACATATGATATTGCTTTATTTCCATTCCACTAGTCCTCCTGGAGGAACCGGATTGGTCATTTTCGCTGGCGTTGTGGCCTCAGAAGGACCGGCATGGGCAGCTGTGCCTGTAATGCCATCAATAGCACTATGAATTTGACAATTCAGCAATGTATAAACAATTACATGATTTAACATGCTAATACATGATTTCATTTGTCTAAGCCAAGTTAGACTAATACAATTTACCATTTAATTCAAATCAATATGAGTCTTTTATATTTGGCAAACCTACAATAGCATTTCATTTCAATTCATATCACATCTTCCTAAAAAGGAAGGAATCACATCTTCCATACGGAAGGAATCACATATTGTGGGATTTATCAATGCCCGGGCCAGGGACAACTGATATCACCACGGAGTTCCAGAACACTCCCAAATAATCTGCTGTAGCAGTAACAGCTCCAAAGAGCTTATAGAAATCACTATGAAGTGCCAGACTCAATGAACAATTCAATTAATCTTATCTCATTTCTAAACAACCATTCAGGTGTGGCCATTGGTTTCCCAATGCACGTGTTATTCTCGATAGACATCACATTATAGATATACAATATGTGCATTGTTAGTTCCCATAATTAACACCCATGGAGTTTAGACCATTATCAAACAATTATGATTAGTCTTAAACTAATTTGGAAAGCATTTCTACTCATGAGACGTACTCCAATTTCACGTAAAAATCCAAAAACCCAACCCAATCAGTCGGACCGTTAGGTCCGATCGATTGGCCTAAATTTTCACTAACTATTACTGTTGAACCAGTAACAGGTTGGCTCGAGCGGACCAAAGTTCGCCCGAGCGGACGTCTCACAGAACCATGGTCGCTCGAGCGAAACACTGTTCGCTCGAGCGAACATTTTGAAATTTCTGTCAGTTCAAACAGAACCTCGTTCGCTCGAGCGGACTCCCTATTCGCTCGAGCGAACGCTTCAGAATTCCATTCCGGAATTCTGAACCATTCTCTCTTTCACTCCCAATCCATTCATAACCTACAAATAACACATAAGGACCTCCTGTCCTCTCCTCAACCATCATTTAAACACCATAAAACACTTCTATTCCATCAATTAATCATTTCAAACATCATCCCATTGATTCAAAGATCCATTCAATCATACATACAACTATGAATTCCTCCAATAATCAAATCTACACATTCAAACTAGCATGCAATCACAAATAAGTGTTCATACTTGCCTTTAGTTATGAGAAACACAAAAACCCCTTTCTCTCCTTGATGCAAAATCACCAATTTCCAAACCTTGCAACAAATCTGAGATGTTCTCCAAACTTAACTCAAGAAAGATGATGATGAAGATGAGTACTGCAATTTCCCTCTCACAAATCACTTGCAATTATCAAGTTTGATCATACACAAGGAAGAAACGAAGAAGGGAAGAAGAAACCTCTCTCACTCTCACTGTTGCTGGAATGGAAGCCACTGAATGAAAATGGGTCTGGATTGTTCTCCAATCCTTTATAACCAAATTTTGCAACTAAACCCCTCTAGTTCACTATATTTTCAAGTCAAGTCAAATGAAGACTTATTTGATTCATTTCAGATCAAATGACTACGAGTATATTATGAAAATTATTGTACTCATCAAGATACACACGATGGTATCAATTTTCAGCACATTCGATGAAATACACTAAAATTCGTATTTACGGAAAAATCCCCAACTTCACTAATTTGGGTCTAAAATCAATTCTATTGAGTTAATCTCTTTCAAACTCTTTCCATTACACTTAATTCATTTGTTTGAGACTAATTTGACCCATCTTAGTCATTACTCACCATTAAGTTGATTAATCATGTTTAATCCACATTAATCTCGATTAATTAGAGTTAATCTTGATTTACTCGGGTCGAGGTGTAACATGATCAAACCTCCCTTCCAATGACCACATAACTCTACCTTCCCCCAACCCCCAGTTTCTCCTTCCCCATATTTTTCCACCACAGCTCTTAATCATTATCTTCTGAACATATTTGAGGGAAGGGGATGAAGTAGCATCTCATCATGCATGTTAAACTTCCATAGATTTTATCAATAATAACAATTAAGCTAGACACTAGTAGCAACTTGCAAACCACTAGTTCCACACTCTCCATCCCTCAATTCACATTTGGCCACATTCCCCCTTTGTGCAAGCAAACTACTTTAGACATCTTTATGGCAACAATTGCTCTACAAAAACAGAAGAAGACCAAAGTAGCAATGAAGGAAAAATTAAGAACCTTTTGTGAATCAATCCATTATCAGCATAGATCCATAAGAAAGAAACAACACCCCCAACTAACAGAATCAAAAGTAGCACTGAATTAAATCCATTGTCTATTGCAACCCCTTTGCAGTACTCATCCTCTACAAGTCACTTCATCTTCTAATAGAAAATCAAAAGCCAACAAATCCAAATGGGGCAAGTGAGTTTCAATGTAAATCCATTGTCCATTACAGCTCCGGTGCTTGTGGCCATTAAGTCTATGTAGATGGCACTCACATTGACTTTGTCTTTCATATATGTGTGTCTCAATTTTAAAATTGAATAGTTATATGTATGTCTCAATTTGATTTTGAAAACACTGAAGTACTGCAATTTGATTTTGAAAACATTGAAATACTATAATTTGATTTCAATCATATTTTATGTTCTTGGGTTATCCTAACTTGCTCTAAACGCATTCTGCATAATTGCAGACTCGCCAGCTGATTGATTCAAACATTTATTGGTTTGCCATTCCAAATATTGGTTTTCTATAATCAAGGGTCTTTCTCAGGTGTTATTTTGGAGACAGTAATTGTATATCATGTGTTTTGCCTTGACCTCTAATTTATTTAATATCTTGGTGTAATGGTTCAATTGAGGTTAAAAATGTGAAAAAAAAATATTTATTTAATAAAATTTGTTTGTATTTTTGTTTTTGTAAACCATATGGTGTAGAGGTGCTCTCAATATCAGTTCAACAAAACAATCTTTGCCATATATTTTTGGCTTCTACTTTGTGCAAATTTATTGTGAGGGAGCATCTAATATTAGCAAAGTGTCTGGATTTATGTGCTTTGAGGTAGAGTTGCCTGTTAAGCGTTTGGAATCTTTGCCATCTTCCACTGTTATTATGTGCTGAATTGAGTACTGGGTATGCTCTCTAGTTCATATTTTTACTAGAATATATATTAACTGAGTTTCCAATGTTAATATGAGATGTTATACAGTTTCCAAAAAATAGCCTACATTTGGTTCATCATAGTTGTCCATCACACGTCATTTAACAACATATATGTGTTTGGATGGATCAACAGTGATTGAGTTTTGGATGCTGATGGGTCAACATAACTCAAGGAAAAAAAAACCAAACAATAACACTAAAAGTATCAAATACAAGCAAAAGGACCATCCATATCCACAC
The DNA here is from genome assembly GCA_003546025.1 of Camphora micrantha. NCBI lineage: Eukaryota > Viridiplantae > Streptophyta > Magnoliopsida > Laurales > Lauraceae > Camphora > Camphora micrantha. The sequence continues at coordinate 36,601,760 of QPKB01000004.1, read as the reverse complement.
CTTGTTTGGCTAGTGAGTCCGCGGAAACATTAGCCAAATGGAAAACATTCTTGAATATCATCCACGTCAAAGAAGACAAAGCTCTAATCTCATTAAGGATGTAGAGACATTTCCAATGAGCCTTGCTTTTCTGTGAAACCTAAGAAATAACATTGGATGAATCACTATCCACAATCAAGTTTTCACCAAACACCCCAGAATATATGTCAACATTCTAGGTGTAATTTATTTGGGGGCACTTTATTTGAGTTTTGGTATGGGTTTGGATTTTTAATATAAATTCAGGTAGGGGTACTATGACTTAGATCTGATTTGGCTCTCATTTCTAGTTGGGGTACAATTCGGACCTGACCCAAACCCAACCCATTTTGTCCTATGTTTTGTCCTTTTGTTCTAATAATATACTCACACAACCACATGCACACACTCACCCAAGTCCCTCACCATTAGCTCTGCATATAGAGATTGATCCATTTATGTGAAAGGGAGATGCCTCACCACTGAGCTACTAGTCGACTAGCCTTAAATTTTGCTCACAATATAGTAAAGGCAAGGGGGGGCCTGATCTCTTGATCAAGGAGTTAAGGTCAATGCAGTTGGTTGACTGCCAACCTAATCAAAGGTCAAGATCATTCAAGGTGCTCTGGTTCTATGTTAAATCAGAGATTAACCCATAAATTAATATTGTACTTAAGCAAAACAGGAATAGTTAGGAGTGAAATAAGATCAAATCTAATATGGTTCTAGATTTTGGAAGATTATCATTACCTTCTCATAACACAGCCATATCCTAATAGATCTCAACATTGCTCCTCCATAAGTTAAAAAAGAATGATGGGTAAATTAAATTAGAGGTACCTTTGCCCTTCCATCTTGGATTGGAGCTATATTAACATTGCTGGTGTAGTTGAGAGGAATTGCCCATGCAACTGTACCACTGCTATCAAATGAATAAAACAATTCTTTCTGAACATGTGTAGATGCTCCCATCATCTCCAACAAGAGGATCTGAAAGCCTATTTGGAGTCTTCTTGAAAGGGTCTTGGGCTGATTATCAAAAGGATCATGATATTAGATTTCCAGATTTTCTTACATAGATCTCCAGATAACCATATAAAAGTACTGTATTTGATTATTCTTACTGTTAATTATGCACTTACAATGTTTACATTATATTGCTACTTTGATTATTATCCTGAATTTATGTTTCATTAGGTACTTATATATACTAAAGCGTTATGTGAGCAATAAAGCTTTTCCAGAAGGGTCAATCACAGAAGGTTACATTGCCGCATAATGCCTGACGTTCTGCTCAATGTATTTACATGGGATTGAGACCAAATTCAATAGAGTAGAAGGAAATTATAATGGAAGTAACAGACAAACGCATCAAGGTTTATCCCTTTTTTCAAAGAATTGTTGTCCACTAGGGAAAGGAGAATATGTATATATTGATGACAAAGCTTAGGAGCAGGCCCGCATTTACGTATTGAAGAATTGTGATGAGGTTCTGCCATTTCTTACGTATGAAACTTATCCCAGTGTATTTGATACATATTTAGTGTTTTTCAATTGTCCATTTTTATCTCTCTTTTAATGTATTTCCTTGGGGCTATAATTATGTCTTTTTGTATAGTGAACACAAGGAACAGATGGAGAGAGAGAGTCTAAGGAATGTAGTAAAGAGGCACGAAGAGAAGTTTCCTAAATGGTTTGAAGAACGTGTAAGTGTCATAAAACATAAATCTTATTACATCACACATTAGTTCCATCATATTATATTTATTTCATTCACATATATGAACAGGTTACACAGTTGTATAATCAAGGAAATGCATGTGTCAATAAGCAACTTCTGGACTTAGCACGAGGTCCTAATAGAAGAGTGACATGATACAAGGGTTGTGTCATTAATGGTCTATGATTTCATGCAAAATATCGTGAGATGTTTCGGAAAACTCAGAATAGTGTCGTGGTTGTGAAGGGAGATGATGAAAAAGGAAACCAAGATTACTATGATGTCCTTACAAACGTTGTTCAATTGAATTATTTTGGGGACAACAATGTTTATTTGTTGAAGTGTGATTGGTGGGATGTCGGCAAAGAAGGTAGAGGAATACAAACATATAAACACAACTATACCAGTGTCAATTTCACAAAGAAATGGAATACCAATGAGCCATTTGTGCTAGCATCTCAAGCGGTACAAGTATTTTACATCAAAGACTCCAAATTAGGCAATGATTGGCAAGTCATGGTGAAGACACAAGCTCGAGACTTGTATGATGTACCAGAAGATGAAGATAAAGAGTTGATCAGTGATGACAAGCCATACCAACAAAATGAGTCATATAGTGTAGCTGATACATTGAGAGTTAGTGATGACGACTTTGTGGCGTGGAAAAAAGATGATATATTGATGCAAATCTTGTAGGGCATGAGGAAGTAGAAGATGAGGATGTTGATACTTTCATTAATGATGAAAGTGAGGAGGATGATACCTCCATTGATTATGATAATGAGGAAGATGAAATGCGCACTAATAATGATAGTGAGACCAATAACTTGATGTAATTTGTATATATAATATGTTCATTATCATTTTTGATGAATAAATGCATTAAAGAAAGCTTATTTTTCATGCTTATATATTAATCCTTCTTTGATGTAAGACATGTGCTCGATGTGTATGCATATATGCTTAATGAATAATCAATTTAATGCAAAGTGTTGCAGGATTAGATCATTTGCATGGCCAATAGAGGTCAAGGTGGAGGTAGATGAGGAGGAGCTCAGCAAACTAGTCCTCACAGATAGGATAACTTACATTAGAGGTAGGACCTTCAGACCCCACACAAGTTGAGTCATTTGTTCGAGATGAGGTTGCTGTCGACAACGCCGGTTTGTTTAACAACAATTTTAAATTATGCATGTACTTTTTTTATGGTTTATGCAACAATATATAAATTTGTGTTGATGAAAACTAATAATTTAATTGTATTTTGAGTGAACAGGGCCATGTGTGTCCAGGAAGAGAAGACGAAGGAAGACAAGGGTTATTACACTCACAAAGAAGAGGCGTGATGGGGAAAGGCTAGCAGTAGACATTCCACCAAACCTGATGCGAGTTGTAGGAAACAATGCTTAAGCATTAATAACTGAGTGTGGCATTATTGTCAGACAGATGGCCCCACTCCGGTTTCCCAAATGGAAGACAATTCTAGATGACGAGAAGACTAAGATGCGGCAAGCTACATAAGTGAGTCATTTAAATTAAGAAGCTTATGTGTTTGAAAAATTCTATTTAGATTTGATGTTACTAACTTACATCTATGTTTACGTACTCATATAATAATGTGCAGCAAAAGTTTACTCTTCAGGATGAACCCCATATCAAGGAAGTTGTGTATCAACAGCTAAATCGTCAATATAGGGATTATCGACATAGGTTGCATAAGGATTATTATTGCAAGTATGGCACCGATGAGATGAGACTAGAGAATCCCCCCTCGTGTGCGAGCAACGATGATTGGGTTGATCTTGTTAGGTATTTCGGATCTGAAGACTTTAAGGCATGCATGTCAATTAAGTTATATTGTCTGCTCTTTTAATCTATCTATCATACATGTATTGCTTATAATTTATGGTACCCGAATGCAAAAAATGAGTAATAGAAATAAGGAGAACTGGGAAAAGCAGAAAATCGGTCATATTGCTGGGATGAAGGCTTTTGCTCGAATCAGCTATGATAGTGTAAACCAGAGCGATCAGGATATATACGTGGTTGTGGGGCTCGACCAAAGCCCAAGACCTCTACAGTTGGGCAGCGAATCCATGCGTAGCTAGAGAGAGAGAATGAGGAGTTTAGGAAGTGAGCTAAGGCGGATACAAGGCGCTTTGAGTTGTTGGAAAAGGAGAATAGTGAGATGGCTTCGCGAGTGGAGTCCTTAGAGTCCCAACTAGCCTCGCAGCAGATATAAGTGCAAGTTCAAGTGCAGGCAGCGCTCCAGTCCTAGGCAGAATAACAACAGACACAGGTATATGCTCAGGTGCAAGCTGCGTTACAGTCCCAGCTTAACATCCTCCTTTAGCAGTTCAAGGAGTCAGGACAAATTCCAATGTAATGCATAACTACTCAAAGGTCGGATGATAATGATTTTTTTTTATTTATATTTTTTATATGTTGATGTAAACTTTATTCTTACTACTCAAGTACCTTAGAACTTAATGTTTTTAAATTTGAGGTTATTCTCTAATACTTGACGGTGATGAAGTTTTTATTTTTCTCATATTATATAAGCAAGTTCATGAAAATTTGAAAAGGATCAATAAATTAATTTTATTCTTCCTTTTAATTAATTTTAACCTTTTAGTCGCAGGAACAAGTCGTCGGTACAACTATTATATATACTTAATATTTTTAGTGATGACTCGTTGTTGTAGGTAAAAGTAAAATGTTTAGTTGCGATTGTAAGTCGCCGCTAAAACTAGCATTAAAGGTGCTATACCTATAGCTAAAATTTAAACATTTAGCCGCGATAACAAGTTGCCACTAAAATTACTATACACACTACTTTTAGTGGCGACTTATAGCTGCCGCTAAACTTAAACTTTTAGCCGAGACTTAAAATCACCCCTAAAACCCTACTTTCATATGTTTATAATAAATTTTTAGCGGCGATTTTACACTTTTAGCTACAATAATTTTTTAAATAAGCAGTGATAAATCTTGCGGCTAATTATTAGACTTTTAGCTACAATTTTGGAGTTGTAGGTAAAAGTCCAATGTTTAGCCGTGTTGTTTTAAAATCGCGGCTAAAACAATTAGTGACAACACTTTTAGCAACGACTCAGTGGCGATCAAAATATTGCCGCTAAAACTTTTAGCCGCGACTTTAAGACCTTTAGCCAGGAAAATTTTCATAGCTAAATGTCAAGAATCTACTTATCACTTATATATTAAGTATAATCCATAGCTTAGATAGTTAAATAGAGATGAATGCACCAAATATGTGTATGTATAGATTCTTAGAGCATTTTCTAATGGGTAGCATTGTTAAGTGGTTGTTACAAGGGTTTTATAGTATATATTTACATATATATATATATATATAAATATTGCACAAGAAAGGGCCAAGGCTGGGCCTAGTACTGTCCAAGCCCACCCTAAGGCCTTTTTGTAAAAATATGAGCCCTCATTTTAAGAGCCTTTTTATGGTCGGGCCGGGTCCTTGTATTAAGGCCAAAGTGCCTCGTCTAGTTGGAGGGCTTTCAAGTGAGAATAATTGTAAAATATACCAAAACTGCATACTTGGTGAATCAGGATGAGAAAATTAAGGATTTACCCAACATGCACATTAATTGTAAAAGAGACAGGATCCCTATTTCAACAAAACATGACCCATTAAAAACCAGGCCTGTGGAAGAGTGCCAACGAAACAGGACCCATTAAAAACAAGACTTATTAATTGTAAAGGGGCTTATTGTTCCGGCCTATGGAAGAGTGCCACGTGTAAAAAAAATAAATTCAGATTGACATGGACCCTCAACTGCTTCCTTGAAATAAATTTAAAAAAAAAAAAGAAAGAAAAGGAGAGGGCTTTTTTGCAAAAAATAAATTGGGTGAAAAAACCAGTAACCCTACACCCGTATTTCCTATTGGACATAGGGATGTAAATGGGTCCCTGATTCTCCGATTACCCGGAGGTTTCAACCCGTTAAAAGCCTGGCTTGGATTCTTATTTAGGCCCCCGATAAGTAAATGGGTCTGGGTCCGGTTCCACCTTGGTTCGGTTCCGTGGATCCGAGACCCGACATATTACCTCAATTTTCGAGAATCTCTCCTACAAACCATGTTTTTTTTTTTTTTTTTTTTTAATATCATTCTCTACCTAGACCCAGACCCGGATCCAGACCCGTCTCATATATGGTTCTAATTCCGGTTCCAGAGCCAAGAAACTTGTTTCAAAATGGTTCCCGGTCCGGATCCGGTTCCGCCTTCTCCTTAACAGTTTCGGGTCTGGATCCATCATAGACCGGAACCAGAACCGACCCATTTACAACCCTAAAAGGAGAGATTGTCAGGTAGAATATTCGCCATCATATCTGCCATCTTCACGCTAATTGCAAGAACTCTAACCACTCGCTTAATCCTCGATTTCCTTCAAATCGGAGCAAAGATCTAAAATTTCAGGAAAATCACAAACATAAGCTTCTCTAACCCACCTAACCAAACCCAAAAACCAAAAAAAAAAAAGTAGCAACCAAAGACAGTAATTAAATGGGACTCACCTTCTCTTGGAGCAATGACAACGCCCCGAAACCGATACGCATTTCCCAGACCCATCTTTCGATTTTGAGCTGCACTTGCCCTTCAAGGAAGACGGTGACAGAGGTAGCCTTCCCCCAGAAGAGGCTTATGACAGATTCACAATATGGAAAGCCAAAGAAGCCGATGGATACTTGGTGTCAGTGTCACCATCAGAGAGGAGAGGAACGAGTTCTCCCTTGACAAGACAGGTGTGAGACCCCGACCCGAGAGGCCCAGATTAGTGTTTTTGAGCTATGTTTAGCTCTAAGTGTGTCTCGTGGTTTTTTGTTTAATTTGGATTTAAAATAGCTTTGTTATAGCTTTGGGATATTTTGAGTGTCTTGGTTTTAGTGTGGGGCCCTTTGGGGGTACCCTGTTTATGGCTTTTCGTGTACTTGAGGTTTGATCTTGGTTTTCTCGACTTGTATTTTATCCCGATTTACTTGTTTTGTTATTGCCTTCAACTTTCATGTTGATCCCGTTCCCGTCCCGAAACCCGAAACTTGACTTTTCTAGCTTCAAGGGCAAAACAGTCTTTTCACACTAAATCTGTACCGGATTATTGTTATTCCCGAAACCCGTGAAACATATACTTTTTGGAATCTAGATATTTCGACGATCATTTCTTCCTTCTTCGTCGATTTCACCCGGAGCCCCGAAAACCACTATTTCAGCCTTTCAAAGTTCTTAAGTGGTGGAGCCCATTTCATATGCTATAAGAGAACCCATCTCTTCTTCCTTCTCCATTTTCCAGCACAGCCACCTTGAGCCTAGGGTTTGCTTGGCCTTTTCTTGGCTTCTCCTTCATCAATCTCCACCAATCTTGCACCAACATCTCATAAGATTACATCATCTTCTTCACCACCTCAAGAGCTTCCTATTGGTACCATTTTTGAAGAAATCCCATCTCCACGAGATCTTCATTTAGCTTGCTTTGTCCATTTGGAGAACCTATTGGTAAGATCCCTTCCTCATCTTCTAGATTCATGTTCATATGGTCCTTGAGAAGCTCCATTTGCATTATTAGGAGCTCTCTCTTCTTATTGCTTGTTTTGACCCATTTTAGGGTTTGTTTTAGGGCTTTTTGTAGAGACTTTGATCTTGACTTGCAAGTGTGATTAGAGCTGTTTTTTCATTGATTAAAGACCCAAGGCAAGTGGATGTTTTGACTCTTTTATCTTTGAATGAGTCTTGATAAAAATGCATATGATTTCACCATGTATTTTGTGTTATTAATGGCTTGATTAAACTTGAAAGAAATGCACATTTGAGAGTCTTGATAGCTGGTTTTATCCATGTATTAGATTGCTAAACATGTTAGAAAGAATGAAGAAAAGAATGGAATAAATGGAAGAGACCACTGCACTGCTGTAACAGAACCTGGGTTCTGTTACGCAGTGTACGCGGTCGACCGGCCAAGAGGCGCGGTCGACCGGCGACACTGGGACAGACCCCCCTGCAGAGCAGCCTGCTGAACTGCGGGAGTCTCAGTTCTACAGTGCACGCGGTCGACCGGCCTAGGGCGCGGTCGACCGAGCCACAGTGCACGCGGTCGACCGGCCATGGGCCAGGTCGACCGGCCCAACTGGAAACCTGCTGGAAAAACTGACTTTTGGCCCTATGTTTAGTGGACTTTAAAGGGACTTTTGGCCCTATGTTTAGTGGACTTTAAAGGGGCTTTTGGCCCTATGTTTAGTGGACTTTAAAGGGACTTTTGGCCCTGTGTTAGGTGGACTTTAAAGGGACCTTTGGGCCTTTGCTAGATGGACTTTCAACGGACTTTTGCCCCATGATTAGGTGGACCTTAAATGGACTTTTCGTCCTGTGATTAGATGAACTTTAAATGGAACTTAGTGACCCTTTTGTGGACCCGTTTGACTTCCTTTGAGGATGGTTGAACCGACATCACCACACGGTTAATCCGGTTGTATCGGTACTTAATCTAATTCAATCGTGAACGGAACGGAACGACGGGATATCCTTTCTCTTATCTAAACGCGAAATTGGTTTGTTTGGATATCGCGAATCCGTTTTCCTTTCGATGACTGAGTAGGTTGTAAGGTACTACTAGGTTAACGTTGTGCTTAGGTTCCCCTCTCTATTAGGTTTTGTCTAATTAAAACTCGATTAGGGTTTGAATACCTAAAGTGCATAAAGAGCCCGGAATGTCCCTAAACTCAAGGAGTACCAAGTAATCATTACAATCGACATACGGGGTCCTTATTCACTTGATTTATCTTGAATCCCGATAATAGCCCGAATTTCTCGAATATTGATTTAGCATTCCCGAAAGCATTGAAAGTGTATTTTAGCATTTTGCTAGCCCGTTTATACATGCCCGAATGAAATGAAATTAGTGCTTTTGAGCACCCCGTCCCGCCCGTTTATTTAAGTGCATTGCATATGATTTGTACATGTCTCGTTTTACATGATTTGACCTATGAGTCGGCACCACTAAGCTTGGCTTTCCTTGCCGGTTTGATCCACCGACTTGGAGACCCCTTCCCGTACCGCCAGCTGCAGTTTGGATCCCGCTACCCGGTCATTACCGTGGTCTTGTCCCGTTGCCGCAGATTGCTACTGTGGTCCCCGATGCCCGGCTCGCTACCGTGGTCATGTCCCGTATTGTATTATATTATGTATATGTTACTTGTGTTGCATCTCCTCACTTCGGTGACTGAGACAACACCCCGATATGCTCATGTCACTTCGGTGATAGAGGACTTAGCTTTGTGTGGTTGCCATTTTGCTCGTTTCCCGTTTCCTTGGATACCGTACATGTTTTATATTGCATACGTATTTGAAATAATGTTTATCTTGTTTTATGAAACTATTGTTTTGACAGGTTTAAATGATTTTCAAGGTATTTTCCTTATTGTTATGTCTTTTCACCTGCTTGCCAAACCGTCGTGTTTGACCCACTATTTTGGTACTCAGGTTCAGTTTCCCGCCCCGAGCTGAGAGTGGTGGCTATGGAGCCATGAGTGCAGGTTGTCTTGTCGGCTATGTCCTGTAGACATTGGGCTTGACATCGGAGATACGTCACTTGTGGGTAGTGGATATTAGTTTGTATGGTTCGGCTTTTATTAGCCTTTCTTGGGATTGTAATTAATGCACCTTGTTACTTGTAACTTGAACATAATGGAAATGTAATATCCTGTTACCGTCAGCTCTGTATTTTACTTATGTTGGTTTGTTCCAGTCTGATATGGTTCACAAAATGATGGCTTTATGCTAGGGGTTCTATGCGACGCGGAATCCGATGATGTCCACGGACTCCGGGTCGCATTACCACGAAAGCTTCCGCAGAAATATTCAGACAGTGATGTGATTTGATTTGTGGATCCTCACACACGCGGATCTTGGGAGAAATATTATCATCCCCCTCACGACCTCCCCGGACCTCTTCTTAGGATCCCGGTCCGGGGGCGTGACAACAGGCGATGAAAAGCTTGGTACTAGTTCCCTCTCATCGTTCCTCACAATCTTAAGCAAGTGATGAAGATGGTGTTGAGGATTCGAAGGTTGAGGCGAGGAGGCGGAGGGAAAGGTGGTGGCACTCGTTGGATTGGTGTCGGTCAATTATAATATATTAAGCTAGGAGGCTTTGGCTTTGATTTTGACCGTCGGTTGTAATTTTGACCAACGGTTATGTAACTACTCATGCAACTTCTCACTCATTTTCCATCAAACAACTCGTGTTTCAGTTTTTCCTTTGTAAATATACCATTTTTGCTTCAATTTCTCTATTTCTATTTTATCCAACTTGTCCTATAGAAAGAGGTGATTTTTTTTAATATGTGATTATTTATGTTGCAGTGTAGAGAGATACCGTGCTTAGCACGGGTCATTGGGCTAGTACACCCTGAATGAAGACGATTCCTTCTTCTTCTTCTTTTTTTTTTTTTTCTGCAAAAAAGCCCTTTTTTTTTTTTTTTCAAGGAAGCAGTTGGGGGTCCATGTCAATTTAACATTTTTTTAACATGTGGCACCCTTCCATACGCCGGAACAATAAACCCCTGTTTCGTGGAAAGAGGGGATCCAGACTCAATTGTAAAGTATACTTAATCAATTACGAGATTTTCAATCTGAATCCATATGAAAATAATTGCAAAATATACCAAAACTTCAAACTTAGTGAACTTCATATATCGTAATTTACTTTTTTTTTTCTACAGTTTGATCCCTAGTAAAGTGCTTCAATCAGTGCATTATTCCATGACCATTTACACATGAAAATGGCCAAGGGCAATGTTAAAAAGTCTTTTATAAAAAAAAAAAATTTATTTCATGGCTCGAAGTGATGAGAAGCTTTTGACCCCACTCGCCCACGTTTTTGTGACAAATTTATCCTTGCAAAGAGTCAAATATTACTAGTTTGTCCTTGACCCCACACCCACATATGCTTTCCCATTTCAACTCTCGACTTGGACATGAAGAGCTGCCCTAGCAGAATTAAGTGCTTGGTCCTCCGGTAGAGTTCTTGTTTGTCTCCGACCTGCTCGTAGGAGACGAACGCACTTCTGTCACTGTAGATGTGCTAGGTTGCACCTGTGTCAACCCACCAATTTTTATAATTGCTGACCAAAATCACCTTTGTCACTACCGCCACAAAGTTTTCTTCTGCAAAGTTGGCTTGATTTTTGCTTTTAATGCCCTTTTTTTGGCGGCATTCTTTTGCATAGTGACATTTTTTTCATGCGGACAAAATATTCTGCATCTTTTCTTTTGGCAATATCCTTGCAGGGCTTAAGAGCTTCATTTTGGTTTCTCTTTTGGAATTTCTTGTCTAGGAATTGTTGGGCTTCAGTTTTTTCTTATCATTTTTTTTGTTTGCCTCAGTAAGATTGGTATTACCCATATGCTTAGAATCCTTAACCTTAAGATCACGGTCCCGATGATGTTCTTAGATTTTGAGCCTGACTATGAGATGTTCCAAAACTCATCTCATTTTTTCTTGTCTTTCAAGCTGATCCCAAAGACCTTCCACAATGGTGGGAGTTTATGAATGGTACTGTCAACTACAAATTATCCGGGTAAATCCATTCCTTCATTTTAGACCTTATGAGTTATTTTTTGAAAATCTCTAATTTGTGCTATCATTGATTATCCTTCTTCCATTTGAAAATCCAGAAATTGCTCAATAGCATACTTTTTGGTGCTCGCATCCTTAATAGCATATTCTTTAATCAAAGAATCTCATAATTCATTGGCGGTTTTAAATTTTGAAAATACATCGTACAAAGAATTATCCAAATGATTTAAAATTTTATTTTTACAATCAAAATCATCGGATTTCCATTTTTCACTTTCATAAGTTCCAGCGGGCCCCCACCAAAAAAAGAAAGTTCCAGTGGGCCCATCTCCATAAGGTTTAGGGCAATCAGTTGATAGAACATATAGAATTTTCATGACTTTGAGGAGATACTCCATTTTCATCCTCCACATTTTGAAGTCCTTACCCTTAAAATTAAAGACTTTAGGGTAATATTCCTGAGCAGTTATTTTAATTTATAAACGATTTTACCGCGGAAATCTACCTAAACTGTTGGAAAAAATGGTTTCGCAGAAATTATAAATAAATTAAAATTGGAAAATAAATAAGCAAAGGAAAGAAATGACTGAACAATTGGCAACCGAATCACGCCTTAGAAGACGCTTTCTTTCGGCATATACCCCCACACAGGTGCAGATGGATCTATGGACGTCTACCCCAGGATAAGACGACTTCCTTTCAAACAATCTCTACCACTCGTGCACTTGAATGGGCGAGAAACTCGAATCCCAAAATTCTCATATCTTTGAGCAACTTTATAAACTCAAAAAAAAAAAAAAAAAAATGTTGAAGAGCTTAAAAGAGGAAAAGAAGAACTTGTTGTAGAAATAGAGGAGAGAGTGTCAGATGGAATGATAGAACCCTTACATGGACGACCCAATGGATACACGCATTTACTTTTGCGCAACGGGTGTCAACAGAAACACCCAACGTTCTTCGCGTTTAAGCGGAGACGTTACGATAACGGTTATCTATGCAATGGTCACAAGGTCTCATGGGCTCACATAATCAGGTTAGATCTAGGTCGGCCCAAACCGAATCCAACCGAGACCTAAGAATAATGAACTCGGATAAGGGCCGGGCCCGCCCACCGTGCAACGCATACACAGCTTGGCCTGACTGGCCATTCGCACGCGTGTGGTCACCACTATCTTAGTCTGCTACCTAGACCAACACCATAGTGACGTGTGAAAACACTAATAAATGATACTAAAGAGTTTCCATAACCGATGCGGGACTCTCATAAATAAAGACGAGTAAAAGACAAGTGCTTTAATGCACAAGAATTCCAACAATTTTGTTTGGTCTCTAAGAGAACTTGAACTAGTAGGACCCTAATCCTACTTTCCATGAGATCCACATGAAGAGAATTTATTTATGTATTTGTTTTCTTGCACCTATTCTTTTATTATAATTTCTAGCAAGAATTTGGTATTTTTGAAATTCATGGACATGATATGATGAATTGTCCCCTAGCATTTGGAAACAAATTCCCTGTTTGGTCCAAACAGGGAAACCCTATTTGGACCAGGGGGTACCACGTGGGGAAAATAAATTATATATATATTTTTTTTGTGTGGAGGAGTTTTTTTTTTTTTTTTTTTTTTTTGGAGGAAACTACCAGAAAAAGCCTCTAAGGACCCCCATGGATGGTTGATGACCCAATATAATGTTGGAGACCAGAGAGGTCCCCTGGGCCCTTTTTTTTTTATTTGTTTAATGAAATGGTCGATATCGACCATTCTGACGATTTTACACAACTATTTGAACCCCATTTCTCCCTCATTCGGCGGTCGTCTCCAAGAGACGCTTGGAACTGCAAATCCTGATGTGGATGATTAGAGGAATAGGCTAGCTAAGCTGTTGAAAGAAGCTGGCAGAGTCAGGAACAGAAAAGCAAAATCCTTGGAGAATCTTCTAGACTCCAACCCTCATGGGATGAAGAAAGAGGGTAAGAAAAAAAAGGTCTGGCTTGGGTTTCAGAACTTGACTCTCTTTCTCTGAAATTGTGGAAATGTTTACAGGTCAATTTGGGATTTGTTGGGCATCTTGTTTCTCGAGCTTCTAATTCTTATTTGTTTGTTTCTTTTTATTGTGCTTATGGGATATATTTGTGTCTTGAAGAGGTTCTTCACTGTCAAAATTTAGGTATTTTGGAGAATAAATATTTATGTTTATATCTTTTTCAAAAGAATGCCCACAGATCTTTCCATTATCAACTCTTTGGATTGTTAAAAGTTCTTCTCAGCCTCTGTCTAGGATCAAGTTTAGCATTCGTTCTCATGTGGTCCATACAGGTTGATTCCAAGTATCCTATGTTAGATTCACTTCACACTGCGGTACCACTGTTCCAATGTAGCAAAAGCCCAGTTCTTGACAGACATATATGGTTGGTAATTTTTTCTCGCTTTTGATAATCTGTTAGTCATACTGTCGAACATCTGCTCTGCATTCTTCTCGCTCCCCTGCGAAAGAGAGAGATAGCGATTTTTCTTTTTTTTAGCTCTAATGGTCGATATCGACCAATCTGTCAGTCAGATTTTTTCTAAACTTACTCGTTGAACATGACAGAATGGTCGATATTGACCATTACTACTTCCTCTTAATGGTCGATATCGATCAATTTGTCAATCAGATTTTTTCCAACATATAACTATCTTATTTGTTGAATATTATAAAGTGGTCGATATCGACCATATTGCAAAATGATAAAAAAAAAAAAAGATTGAAAAGGAACTTGAGGACCCCTCCCGTCTTCAACATGTTACTGGGTCCTCGTTGATCATATGGAGTCCAATGGGGTTTTTTCCGTAGTTTCCTCTTTTTTTTTTTTGTGTGTGGAGGAGATGAAATGTCATTGATTTGACATCTTTCCCCATGTGGCACTCCCTGATTGGTCCAAACAGGGAACATAAAATCCATTTCCTTGTCATTTACAAATGCCATATTTTTTTGCTAAATTTTGAGAATTTCAGTCACCTAAAAATTTTAGATGCTAAAGCCGGAAGAAGGATTTAGGAATTCTACATCGAAATTCTTCTTCGAATGTTAGTAAACAAACAGGCTCTAACTTGCCCTTCCGCCAAACCCAATTGTTGGTGGCACCAATCGAGCATAAAGAGGTTTATATGTTAGGGGTCGGGCTGGCGGGGGTCTTTCTCTAGTCCATGCCATGTGTAGTACGAGACAAGGGGTCAAAAAAAAAAAAAAAAAAAAAAATAAGCGGGCCAGACCGGCACTTCCCCAGGATGATTGACAAGCCTACCTGCAAACGAGCGGTTGATGAAAATTGTTGAGGGCAGAGGACCCTACAATTTTCCTGTGTACCCAGTGTCTGAAGTACCTTGCTTGCCCCAAACTCCGGCTGCTGTGCTATCCATATATTATATATCCCTTCCTCCAAAGAAACCATAGAACACAAGCCTCCTGTCAACCCCACCTCTCTTTCACTTGCACTATCCCAGACACAGGTATGTAAATGTACTCTCACCGCTCCTCCTTTTTTCTCCAAGTCATAGTAATTTCAATCTCTGTAGTTCAATAATCTTCTTTGTGCTGGTTTATATCCGAAGGGATCTGTATGCACCATCAAATTCTTGTGTTGCCAACCTGAAAATTGGCCCTAGTGGAAGTGCCCAGCCATCTTCTGGGGAAAATTATGTAATGGGGCCCATAGTCCTGTACCCCCATGATTATGGGCAGTTGTGCTTGTAGGCATCTGATAGTTGGGTTGCAAATGATTATAGACAGTTGGTTAGTACTAGTTAGGGTTGAACTGCTAACTAGTTCCTTAATGGCATGGAGTTGGATTTGGTCGAACAGTTGATATTGATTCCTTCTAGTTCATGTAATTGTACTCATTAGTGTGTTTTGATTGGGGACTCTCGTAATCATTCAATGTGTTTCATGTGTAGATTAAGATGTTCTATGCAGACCCTAAACGGACCCATTAAAGAATATTGAATTTCTTCATGCTGATGGAACTAGGAGAAAAGGGTGACAATTAAAAACCTTAAAAATGAAGCAGAGAGAAAAAGATACATAATGCATTATGGAGTTGATGAGAATATGGTTGCAAATAGATTTGAATGGAAAGGGTTGAAGCCAAACACAAAAAGATAGGATAAGGCTTGATGATTATTCTTTTCTCATATCCTGTTCTAAAATGGATTTTGTAAGTGTTTTTTTTTTCCTAAGGGAAAGTATTTAAAGAGGTAATATGAGATTTCATATGCCATTACTTCAACAACATACAAGCTTTGTATAGATCATTCAAGGTTTGATATATATTGAGATACACTAATAATTTACCTATAATTTAGTTGAACCTACATGCCATCCATACCAAATGAAACTATATTGAACTAGAAAATATAATTCCTTTGTTGAAGTCTGAGTTATGAATTTGCAAACTGAATAAAGTTACCCCGACGATTTAGCAAACCATAACGGGCATTGGATTTCCAGTCGGAAATTGAAATGATGGCTATTCCTTGATATTCCGTTTATCACTCTTGTGCAAAGGGTTATTTTACAACTATTTTTTATTTGCTTCAGAATCTGGTTTTCGGTAAATTTACATCAGTAATTAGATGAGTATACAAGTTTGACAATGAAATCTGCCTGGATTGTCATGAGTTGATCCTTATATTCTGATACAAAACAGGTGTAAATATATAAGGTCGATCAACCCAATTTTCTGCAATTGCATTGGTATGGACTATGGAATATGGACCAAACTTTGGCTATTCTGATTTGATTCAACTCAACATCACTCAGCCTGAAAGATGCTGTTATATAAGTAACTTTCCATGATCCACACTGTTTGGCTTCCATTTGATGCTACTGTGCACAATCTTCCCTCAGTCTCAAAATTCCCTAACTGATCGGAAGTGGTTGCATCGATACATTCACATCAATTCTGACAAAAGGTAGCAACTTTATTCGTGGCCAGCAGTATTTCTTCAACAAATCAATTTCGGCAAACAACCTTTAATTGTATATATGGTAGTAAGGAGAGTCCAGGAAAATGATGGTAGATAATTTGTTTCATATTTTAATAGGAAAGTAAATAACCCGATAAATGTGGGCTTTAAAGAGGCAAATCCAACTCAGATCTTTGACCATTTTTTTTTTCTAGAGGAGATTGATGATATTTTTATATTTATTAATTTTTTTACTTATAGTTTTAAAATAAATGTGTTTTTTTTTTTTTTTTTGCAGAAATTTTTACTGGTATCTAAACTAAATTTTTTAAATTTGAACAAATGCTTCAATAGTTATAAGGACATAATTTCTCAAAACTTTGAGGACAGTTAAAATACAAAAATAATAGGGATTGTTGTAATAAATTCAAATTGCTCAAAATAATCATTTACTCCTTGTTTTAGGATTGAGAGTTGTATCTCACACTAATCAAACTAGGGCTTCTATTGGATTAATCGCATGTAAACTAATCCACCCATAATGAAAACTTTTTGATTGGTTACTTATGACTGTTTAATGGGTCACGATTCCTATGGTGAACATGGATGGTTGAAAATCCATTGATTGGTTACTTGTGATCATTTGATGGGCCATGATGCCTGAGGTATGCATGGATGGTTGAGAGCACACCACTGCCATTAACCAATGCAATAAAAAATTTTTAGAAGAGTTAAGGTATAATGGACTTTCCCTAAATTTTACTATAACAGGAGTTGGTCTCACCATGAGATTGAGCACATCATATTTTAAACATATTCTCAAATATAGTGGGATCGACTCTTTTTTGAATCTAAAGGATAGCTACATGATCAAATTCAATTAGTTGTAGAGAAAGGTAGAGGAGAAATATACTCTTGAAGTTTTGGCAATACTAGAGGCTCTTCACATTTATTGATCGTCATATCACCAATCACTTATTGTGGAAAGTGACTCAAGTAATGCCAAAGCTTGGATGAAATCTTTTAGAGGTCCAATGGAAAATGCAATTTTTATTTAATGAAATTAGCTCTCTAGTATCTGGATGCAAATATTGTTTCAACATGTGTGTAGATCTGCAAGTGGAATGGCAGATTGTTTAGCCGAGCAAGGGGTAGATCGTTCTTGTAATCTAAGAGCCTTCGTAGTGTAGTGGTGGTTGGTATAAATCTCTTACACAGGGTCACCATTGAGTTATGCTTGTTCAATGTAGTCTTTTCTGTGTTGTTCTTTTTTCCTTATTAATAAAATGTTAATGTTACTGATAAAAAAAAAGTTTTATCAGTAGAAAACTTCTTTAGTAGATTTCTTATTCCAACACTCTATTGTTTAACAATACTAATCATATTTTTATATAGAGATTCAAAAAAAGAAAAAAAAACCTCCCTGACATTTGGATGCTAATAGCAACTAAATTCTCTCTCTAAACAACTTTAAAAATATCTTAAACAATACTCCTTATTCTACTTGAGTTGATGAAGGAAAGAAACTAAGTTAGAAATTAACTCTTCACATGCTTGGTACTTGCACAATAGCATAATGAGGAGTCTCCATTCTCCAGGGCCCCACATATGTTTGCAATGTGTTCTGGGCTGG
Source organism: Camphora micrantha (assembly GCA_003546025.1). Taxonomy (NCBI): domain Eukaryota; kingdom Viridiplantae; phylum Streptophyta; class Magnoliopsida; order Laurales; family Lauraceae; genus Camphora; species Camphora micrantha. The sequence goes on along the minus strand of QPKB01000004.1, from coordinate 36,583,836 downwards.
TTTCTCTCAGTTTTGGGCTTATGGCCCAATGTCAGAGGGCTCAGCTTGGCTAGGTCTTGCCTGCTGCTGGCCTTGGCTTGGCTGCGTCACTGTTGGAATGTGTCATAATAATGAATCAGTGTGAATTCTTTTATACCATACAAAATGAACCAATCAAACATACAACATAGAACTGGTTAGCATTCCAATCCAAACGCTTCCAAAAGAGGGATCCTTTATTTTACAATCTTTTTGGAGATAACCAGACTTCTTTGAAACAAGAATATGAACAGTATTTGAGCAGACATCACTGCCTAGAGAGGTACCTGGTTCACTTGGTCTAGCATAATATGAACATTACACTAGCCCACATCACATTTCGTGGAATTTCTGTTAAAATTAGCAGGGTCTCTCCCTTGTTACTCAAGTGTGTGCTATGAGCATCCATTTATCTTTTCACCTCTTTCAGGTTTTGTATCAGACATCAGCCTACATCTTTGGCTATATTCTCAATCTCATTATGAACATAAAATCTCTAGGGCACTTTCAAGTTTCTGGCTTTCAATTTGATGACATTTACATAACTTTCAACAACTACGGTGCAGATATCTGGACTGAGTCTTCAGTCCCTCACTAAACCAACTTTTATGATTTCCAATTTCAAATATTAAATTATGGAAATGGAATAAGAAAACATCACATTTGATACCCCTATCAAATTAAGCTATGACTTGGAATAGTCAAATTGTGATGAAAATAGCTGATTGGGAAAAAATGGATGATAATAATCAACACTAAAATGGCAAAAATGGTGAAGTATTAGGTGTTAGAATGTTTTAGACAGTTGTGTTTGGGATGTGGTCCATTCATGGTGGGGCTGTCACATCATTCATCAGTGGTCTAGATGAAATACACCTGATTTTTACGAACTCAGTTTATGATAATTGAGGACATTTGATATAGTACATTTGTTTATTCAGGACTTTTAGAATGGTGCACAAGCTGGGTGTGGGTTTGAGCCATAATTGTCAAATTTGGTTCGGTTCGGTTCAGCTGGTTGTTCAGCCATTCAATCTAGTATCATTTGGAGCCAAATTGAATCACGTCCTGAAACAAAATTGACAACCATGGTTTCAGCTTTTAAGTTGCTTTGAATACTCTGAAAGACAAGGTCCTATGAGATGTTGAGTGGTATAAAGCTTGTCATTGCTAAAAATTATACTGTAGAATATGACATTGATTACAAGGAAATATTTGTTCTTGTTTCCAAAATGGCCATTATCTGGCCTTATTGCAGTTGTCACGATTAGAGGGTGGCCCCTTTTCAGATGGACGTTCAAGAGGTGTTTTTGAATGGTTTTATCTCAAAGGAAATCTATATGAAGCCCTCTCCAGGCCTTCCTCATCTTAACCATTAGGTTTTTCAGCTCAGAGCTATTGCCAATTGCTATAACTTTTTCAGACTTAGTTTGATGTGAAGGGCTTGGGTCCTTGTCGGTTGCTTTCTTGGGATTGAGATCCCCATTCTCCAGCAGGGTATTTTCGCTTACAACAAAGTGTATCTTTATAACACTCTCCGAAGCTGATTTTACTATTCACCAGGCGATTGTTTCACATATTTTGCGCAATCTAATGGCTTGCTCTCCAGAGTATACCCACTCTGCATATGTGGATTGTGATTGGTCTGGCGTTGCCAATGATCCTTGCTCTACCACTGGATTTTACTTCTTTCTTGTCTCCTCTCTTATTTCTCAAAAGAACAAGAAACAAACTGCTGTCTCTTCCTCTTAAGCTGAATCCCAGTGTCGGCTCTAGCCAATCCTACTGCTGAACTTGTGCGGTTTCAATGGTTGCTTGTTGATTTGGAAACTATTCCGTCAACAGTAACACCCTTATAATGTGACAACAAGAGTGCTATTTAGATTGCCCACAATGGATTCCTCCATGAGCGGACTAAGTATAAATCAAGACTGATTGCCATTTTGAATGTCAGCATCTGGGCCATGGTACTGTTCAACTTCAGTCACTTTCTTCCATGGCTCGGTTGGCAGATCTGTTTACCTAGTCATAACCAGGTGCTTGTTTTCAAATCTTATTCAGTAATTTCTCGATGCTTTCTTCATCCCATTTTGAGCTTGAGGGTGTGTGTGATGAAGGAACATAGTGCCTAAGACTACCATAGAAGATAGAGTACTCTTTTTGTGTAAACCAAAGTGCCATATCACATAATGATCCTTTATACTCTTTTTGTGTAAACTTAAGTTTACCATATCACGTAATGATCCTTTGTAATCTCTAGGATAACTATTATCCTTTTTAATCTCTAGGGACTCGGATAAGAGTATACCAGTGTATTTGTATTTCAGAACAATATAAGTAGACCTCTAATATTGTCACAATGACATATGGCTTCTCTCCAAATTTTCTCCTCTGTTGCATTTTATAGGGACGGCCTCTGATGTCCACCTCGTTTTATCTATGTGGGGTTCCTTGCATGATAGGAGAGGAGTAACTATCATTTTGGTTTCCCGTCAAGGCTCAAATCTAAAGATATAACCCTGTAACTGTTAAAAAATGGAAAGTTGCACTGTGGCCAAGGGCAAAGTAGGCCCAGGTCCAGGAATCCATCTGACTGGTGTGCATCCTCTAGAAGTGGAAATGTGAATGTGTTCCATTTTGGGGCATGTGATCAACTTGATTTCAGGTGTGCCGCATAGATGTAAATATTGTTTTCTTTGCTTTTTTCATTTCATTTTCTATTTTTCTTAGTATTTGTAATTCAGTAGAAGGATAAATGATAGTGAAAATTTTAGATCTCTACTTATAGTCTGGATTGTGTTAGGGCTCTTTTGGGCTGAGTCAAATCGATGTGGTGGCCAAACACTACAGAAAACTGTGAGAAATTTGCTTGGAAAGATAGTGATGGTGCTACAGTAGTTATACATTGGTCGATTATTGTAAGCTAGTTTTTTATGCTGATGTATGAAGCATGGAACTTGTTCCTATCTAGCTATGTCATTGTCGTTTCATTTTATTTTCTTCCTGTTAACATTTCATCATTTTTATTTTATATCAGGGATGCTGGGTAAGTCATTGTCTTCACCTTTGCTGACCTTTGAATCTGCAACAATCTGCTCATTTTCTTCTGTGAGTCTCTTTCATTAAATTTGATCCTCATGTATTTCTTCTATTTGGCATGTTCCCCCATGATTATAGCCTGTATCTTGCTCTGGAACAGCAGCATTATTTTTTATAGACATCAAAACTCAATTGCAATGCGTATGCATGTCTAATACAGTGATACACATAGAAGTAGCTCAACAGGTAGAATTAAACTGGTAAAGGTTACAGAAGCTTCTCACCTTGTCTCTGTTGGTGTGGAACACCAATTCTAAAATTGAAAAAGACCGGAATCACGGGTTCTCTAATGGCAGCGTACCTATGGAATATGGTCCCAGATTTTGCATTATTTACTTTGGCTTACATGGCTAGCTATCTTGTTTGACATGCAAAAGGGAATAGCCCATTTGACATGAAAGAGTGAATAGGCTAAATTGACCTATTTGACATGCAAGAGGGATTAGCCTATCTTTCTCTCAATATGTTAGGCTGTTCTAGTCATTAAGATTTAATTAATATCAACCTTATTTAAGCCTACCTGTCTACAAGGATCTGGGCTTGTGCAGTCTACTCCACCCATCCCCTATTTAGGCCTAAACTTTCTATTCAATCTCAATATGTTAGGCTGTTCTAGTCATTAAGATTTAATTATTATCAACCTTATTTAAGCCTACCTGTCTACAAGGATCTGGGCTTGTGCAGTCTACTCCACCCATCCCCTATTTAGGCCTAAACTTTCTATTCAATCTAAATATGTTTTTAGCTGTCATTACTTGTCCACGATCATCTCTCTTCAAGCTTCTCATACAAGTATCACTTGTAATCTTTGTGAAGAGCTGTTATGGTGTTCTATCTACCTGCCTACACCATATGAGACAACATTCCTTTGTTTCCTTTTCATTTTGAGCCACCCATCTGCTTCTTCTTATGTACTAATTCTATCCTTCACGTATCCACCCGCTGTACTATACTCATCCATGTGAAATATGTTGGTGGTTTTGTGCATTGTAGCATAGGTGGTTATTCTCTTCATCATCATCATTGTCAAAGCCTTGTCTCAACTATGTTGGGGGTCGGCAACACGAATTCTATTTCTTTATTCCGATCTATCTTAAGCCAAATCCTCAGATAAGTTGTACTTCTTCAGATTTGTTTTTACTACCTACATTCCCGTCCTCTTTGGCCTACCTCTTCCCCTTGGTGAGCCAGCAGCCTTCATTGCCAAATTTTTCCTTACCGCCACTGTTGCCGGCCTATGTTGGACATGACCAAACTACTTCAGATGTATTTTTCTAATTTTATCCCCTATCGATGCTACCCCCAAATGTTCTCAAAAGCGCTCATTTCTGATTTTATCCTTCTAGTTTTACCACACATTCACCTCAACATTCTCATCTCTTCTACATTCATTTTGTGAATATGTTCCTTGTTGATTGGCTAACATTCTGCTCCATAGATCATAGCCAGTCTAATCGTTGTCTTGTAAAACTCTCCCTTGAATCTTGTTGGCATTCGTCAGTCACAAATCACTTTAAAAGCAAGTCTCCACTTTAACTATCCTGCTTTTATCCTATGTTCGATTCTTCATCAATCTCCCCATCCTTACTAATTATTGAGCGAAGGTAATGGAAAGAATCTCTTTGTGGTATCTCATGGTCTTCAATTCTCACAGTAGTTTCAACTCTTTCTATATGCCACTGAAGTTGAAATCCATATAGTCCTTCTTTGTATGGCTTATTTTAAAGCCTTTAGATTCTAAAGTCTCTCGTCATCTCTCGATTTTTGCATTTACATCATCCCTTGATTCATCTACCAACACTATATCATTTGCAAATAACATACACCAAGGTATCTCTTTTTAAATATGAGCAGTCAATGTAGAAGCACAAACAAAGCAGCAGTGATGCAGAACCGAAGTCCAAAAGAGGCCATGGGCCCACATGATGGGCCCAGCCATCCAATCCAGCCCTTTGGGTGCAGCCCATAGGCCCAAATTGGCTGAGAAGGTTACCATGGAAATACTTCTAAATTTATCTTACGATTAATTAGGAATTGTTGCTTATTTTGATGAGAATTAGTAGTTTCTATTTTCATTATAGTTTTTTGTTTTAGCAGTCTTAATACATTAAAAATAGAGTAGTCCTCTATTGTAATAGGTATGCTTTACAATTAATAACAGATTTCTCTGAGGTTGCTCACGTGAGTTTTGGTTGATTATGGTTTCGTTTGTGCCCTAGTGGCTGGAATCCATCATTGGATTCGATCAATCCTTCGGGAGATTGATCTATTAACCGATCGCTGCATCAATTGGTATTAGAGTCCGAAGCGATCGCCAGGGAGACGTTCGTCTTTCCTGGAAATTTTCTCTCGTCCCCACTCTCTCCATTCCACCGAACCCTCTGTCTGTCCACCGAACTCACTGCCAAACTCCTGTGACGCCCCGGAGTCCCACATCGACTATAGAGAGGAAAGTGAATGGGGCGGGTCTCTATGTGGGCGGGTCTCTATGGGGCGGGTCTCTATGTGGGTCCCCTGCAGTGGTCTGGTGTAAGTGGGCTGGTCTCTATGTGGGCGGGCCAAGAGGGCTGGCAGGCTACCGATACTGGCAGGCTACTGCACAGAGACGTGCAGCCTTAAGGGGGTTGGATTGTGACGCCCCGGAGTCCCACATCGACTATAGAGAGGAAAGTGAATGGGGTTATATGTAGAGCTTACACCCTTACCTTGCATGAGGCATTTTGATGGGTTGAGGCTCCTCAAAAGCAAAACCGTGAGGCCAGTGGGCCAAAGCGGACAATATCATGCATGCGTGTAGGGGTGGGGCGTTACAAATAGTATCAGAGCCGACTCTCGACTAGTTCGAATGTGGGTCCCTTGCCGTGGTCTGGTGCAAGTGGGCGGGTCTCCATGTGGGCGGGCCAAGAGGGCTGGCAGGCTACCGAGACTGGCAGGCTACTGCACAGGGACGTGTAACCTTAAGGGGGGTGGATTGTGACGCCCCGGAGTCCCACATCGACTATAGAGAGGAAAGTGAATGGGGTTATATGTAGAGCTTACACCCTTACCTTGCATGAGGCCTTTTGATGGGTTGAGGCCCATCAGAAGCAAAACCGTGAGGCCCGTGGGGCAAAGCGGACAATATCATGCATGGGTATGGGTGGGGCGTTACAAATGGTATCAGAGCTGACTCTCGACTAGTTCGAGTGTGGGTCCCCAGCAGTGGTCTGGTGTAAGTGGGCGGGTCTCTATGTGGGCGGGCCAAGAGGGCTGGCAGGCTACCGAGACTGGCAGGCTACTGCACAGAGACGTGCAGCCTTAAGGGGGGTGGATTGTGACGCCCCGGAGTCCCACATCGACTATAGAGAGGAAAGTGAATGGGGTTATATGTAGAGCTTACACCTTTACCTTGCATGAGGCCTTTTGATGGGTTGAGGCTCATCAAAAGCAAAGCCGTGAGGCCAGTGGGCCAAAGCAGACAATATCATGCATGCGTGTAGGGGTGGGGCGTTACACTCCTCTTCCCTATCCAACCCATTCCCGTCCCTCTATCAAACCAGCCGTGACCACATACCCATTCCAACCATCCGAAATTCCTCAAAACCTACGTCCAGCCCCAACAAAACCCCTAATCCCCAAGCCCTAATCTTCCACTTTTCCCAAATCCCAAACCCAGACCTGCCGAAAACCCCTCAACAAAAACACCCTGCAAACCCTAATTCCCTAAGCCGGAAAGCCCATCCCAGCCATTCCGCCCATCTCCCGCTACCAAAAACCCCACCCATCAGCCACCCAGATCCTTCGTCGGAAGCCCAAACCAGGGGAAAAAAAAAGAAAAAAAAGAGGACAGACGAAGAAGAGAGAACCCAACAATAGCAAAAAAAAAAAAAAAAAAAAAAAAAAAAAAAAAAAAAGGGAAGAAGAAAGAGCAGCAGAGAAGAGAAGACGAAGAGATTAAGGAGATCTGAGTTGAGGCATACCTGGCACCACGAGTCGTCGCTCCCCTTTCCCCGACGACCACCATCTCTCAAACCTACGCCTAGCATCACAGCAGCCAACCATCGCCAACATAGGAGCCAGCCAGCATCCTCATCGCCATCACTAGCGCCTTCCAGCAGTCCTTATCGTCCTTATCACCATCACTAGCGCCTTCCCCCAAACTCCTCTTTGTTTGTCTTCTTGTTCTGAGTCGAAACAGGTAACGCAGAGCCCCTTCTTTCTTTTGCTTTCTTTCTGCACGCATCCGAAGGCTATGAAGGGCTCTCTCTCCCACACGTGCCTACCTTATCCTTGGACCCACCCTGCAGTTCCGGCCTGACTTGAGTCCGGGCCCAACCTGAACCCAGCCCACTAAACAGAACAGCCCTTGTCCATGGCTACTCGCATTGGGCAAATTTTTCATGGCAGACTTACTGACGTTCAGCGTAATGACTGCATAAGGGATTTATATGAACGGGTCGATGCCTTACAACTCACAGTCGATGAACTTGCTAAGGCCCCTTCAAACCCTCATGGCAAATCTTCTAGCACTTTTGGCCCCCCACTCTCACCAATTGGATAATATTCCCCGATAATCAATCCAAGATTTCTTTCAACGTCTCTTTGCAGATAGGGCCGCTGACAATATACCGCCTGGCCCGCGCTAAGATGATCTCTCGCGGAAAATTAAATTAGAGGTTGTTGATTTTTCTGGTCAAGGTGATGCTTGTGCCTTTCTTGATTGGCTTATTTCAATTGAGGATTATTTCACTTGGTATCACATTGAAGATCCTCAACGAGTCACTTTGTCAAGACGAAGTTAAAAGGTCTTGCTTGAATTTGGTGGAAAAGTATTGATGACCACAATGTGCAAATGGGTCGCCCTCCTATCACCCGTTGGGAAAAAAGAGAGATTGGAGTATAAGTTCTTGCCTTCTGACTACATTGATTCCTTTAATAACAAGCTTATCAATCTTTAGCAAGGCTCTATGACCATAGATGAATACACTCATAAGTTCCATGAGCTTTGTATTCGATGCAAGACTAATGAAGATGATCACCTGATGGTCACTCGTTACTAGGAAAGATTGCGCCCAGATATCTAGGATAGATTGGCCGTATTTGACTTCGCCACTGTTGATGTAATCTTTAGCAAGGCGCGACGCATCGAGCAAACACTGCATCAGCAAATTGGGCGACGTTTTGGTAACCAAGCCGGGGAGTCCCACAAAAAGGGTCCAGATTCTACTTTCAATTAGGCCCCACAGCAAGGGTTTCGACCACCTCCAAACCAACCACAGAATCAAATCCAAAGGCAGCAACAAGCTCCACCACAGGGTCAACAGGATCCTCAGCCCAATCAGAAGTGGCAATCCAATCAAAATACTGCTAAAGGCACTGGAATAGCCGCTAAGCGTGACATTGTCTGTCATTCTTGCAAGAACCGGGGTCATTATGCTAGAGAATGTCCTCACAAGAATCTGCATTGTGAAGGTGAACCTTATGATGAAGAACAATATGATGAGGAAAATAGAAATGGAGAAACTTGATGCACAACTTCCACCAGAACCTGAGTCCGCAGGTATTCACGGCTGATGATGATAGCCTATTGCTTTTCCTTCACTGCCGCCTATTGGTTGTAGATGGTATTAAGGACGACGATGACAACCAAGCTCCAATTTTCAGAACAAGAGTCACTTGTAAAGGAAGAGCTTGCAATGCCATCATTGATGGTGGAAGTGCTATGAGTGTCATATCCAAAGAGGCAGTTGATAAACTTCAGTTACCAACTATAAAGCATCCAAGGCCTTACAGAGTTGCATGGGTAAATGATTATTTGATTCCCGTCAACCGCCGATGCATTGTTCCCTTGAAGATGGGCTCGTATGAAGATAATGTTTTGTGTGATGTTATTCCGATGAATGTTGCCCACATCTTATTTGACAGACCTTGGCTGAAATGCTTAAAGGTCATCACTGATCATGTGGATAACACCTACACTTTTAAATGGAATGGACGCCGAATTCAATCGAAGCCCATGGAAACTCCATTCTCTGCAAAGCAAACCACTCCTACTGCCTCTCCTCACATCCTCACCATGCGCAAATTTGAAGTTGAAAGTAAAGGGCAAGGTGTGATGTATGCTTTGGTTGCCAGACAGGTGACCGAATCAAATGAAGACTCCAAGCCATCTACTCCCCAAGAGGTACAACCATTGCTTAATGAATTTTCTGATTTAATTCCTGACGAGCTTCCAAATGAATTGCCGCCAATGCGAGACATCCAGCATGCAATAGATTTCACTCCTGGAGCATCTCTCCCTAATCTTCGTGCTTATCGGATGAGCCCTTCCGAACATGCTGAACTCAAGAAACAAGTTGATGATCTATTGCAAAGGGGATATATTCGGGAAAGCCTAAGTCCATGTGCCGTACCCGCTCTCCTCACACCAAAGAAGGATGGAAGCTGGCGTATGTGCGTGGATAGTCATGCCATCAATAAAATCACTGTAAAGTATCGCTTCCCCATCCCTAGACTTGATGATATGCTTGATCTTATGACTAGTGCTAAAGTTTTTTCTAAGATTGATCTTCGCAGTGGTTATCATCAAATCAGAATTAGGCCAGGTGATGAATGGAAGACAGCCTTTAAAACTAAAGATGGTCTTTATGAATGACTGGTCATGCCTTTTGGCCTTTCTAATGCTCCTAGCACATTCATGCGTGTCATGAATAAATTGTTGAAACCATTCATTGGATGGTTTGTTGTTGTCTACTTAGATGATATCTTGATTTACAGCAAATCCAAACAGGAGCATCTTGATCACTTGAAGTGCATATTTGAGCTCCTTCGCCGGGAACGCTTCTATGCTAATCTGAATAAGTGTACTTTCAGGAGCAATTCTGTGATTTTCCTTGGCTTTGTTGTCTCTTCTAACATTATTGCAATGGACCCATCCAAGATTCAAGCTATCCTCGATTGGCCTATTCCACAAACTCTCACTGAAGTTCGTAGTTTTCACGGGCTTGCTACTTTCTATAAAAGGTTCATTCGCGATTTCAGCAGTATTATGGCTCCAATCACTAATTGTATGAAACAGGGTGAATTTAAATGGACAAGTGCAACAACTAGAGCATTTGGAGAATCAAGCGCAAGATCATGGAAGCCCCTGTCCTACGACTTCCAGATTTTAACAAAATCTTTGAGGTTGCTTGTGATGCTTCCTAGATCGGCATTGGAGGAGTCCTTAGCCAAGAATGTCACCCGATTACATTTTTTAGCGAAAAGCTCTCTTATGCCAAACGCAGATATTCTATTTATGATATAGAATTCTACGCTGTTGTGCAAGCATTGCGACATTTGCATCATTACTTGGTTGGCAACGACTTTGTCTTATATTACGATCACGAGGCTTTGAAGCATATACTATCACAACAACATGTCAGTGATTGTCGCATTAAATGGAGCTCTTACCTTCAACAATTCACATTCTGTCTCCGCCATAAAGTTGGCAAAGAAAATCTGGAAGCTGATGCTTTAAGTTGCTGGAAGTATCTCCTCACTACTATGGCAGTCACTGTCACAGATTTTGAGCAAATAAAACAGGAGTACACAAATGACAAGGATTTCGGCATAATCTACGCGGATTTTCTTAACGGCGACACGGACAAGCCCCTCCTTACAGCATACATGATGGATTCTTATTCCGAGTTAACAAATTTTGCCTCCCTGCTACTTCCATTCAAGAGCATGTTTTTTGTGAATTGCATTTAGGAGGTTGTAGAGGTCATTTGGGACGTGACAAGATACTCGTTCTTGTGGATGATCGTTTCCATTGGCCGCGCATGCGAGTTAATGTTATCAGCATATGTGAAAGATGTCGCACCTGTCAGTTGGCTAAAGGTAACAAGAAAAATATAGGTTTATGTTACTCTTTGCCTATTCCTCATGTCCCATGGGAAAATATCAGCATGGATTTTGTGTTAGGTCTTCCTAAGACTACACGGAAAGTTGATTCCATCTTTGTTGTTGTTGATCGTTTTTCTAAAATGGCACATTTCATTCCCTGCAACACTACATTAGATGCTTACAAGGTAGCTCAACTATTCTTCAAAGAAGTTGTCCATCTTCATGGCCTCCCTAAGACAATTTTTTCAAATCGTGACACTGAATTTATGAGTTACTTTTGGAAGACATTGTGGATGACAGCCAAGACAAAGCTTTACTTCTCTACTGCTTCCCATCCGTAAACTGATGGCCAAATTGAAGTTGTTAATAGAAGCCTTGGACAACTGTTACGATGCCTTGTACGTGATCATATCACCACATGGGATCAGATTCTACCTATGGCTGAATTTGCTTACACAATTCAGTTAATCGGTCCACAGGCATCTCACCATTTGAAGCAGTCACGAGTGTTCGACCGTGCTTGCCTATTGATCTTGTCCCATTGCCTGTTGAAGCACGTCCTTTGTGCTGAAGCTGATAACTTCATCAAACACATGCAACAAATACATGATGAAGTTTGACGACATATTGCAGTTAGCAATGACAGTTACAAGGCTCATGCTGACAAACGTCGTCGTTTTCTGGAGTTTTCTGAAGGAGACATGGTTATGGTCCGTATTCATCCGGAAAGTTTACCCCCAGGTGCAAACAAGATGTTACATCCGAGGAATATCGGTATGTTCAATGTGTTGAAGAAGCTTAGTTTGAATGCATATACTCTCGAGTTACCATCTGTTCTTGGTATCAGCCCCACATTCAATGTCGCCGATCTCACACTCTATCGTGGGCATCATAATGAGGACGATTTTGATGAGCAAATCATTACGTTACTAGCTACTCGACCACCGCTTGATAAAATTATTGATGCTCTTGATGATTAGATTGTTTCTACTCGTTGCGGTGGATTTCAGAATTTCCTTTTTCGTTGGTAAAATCGGGCCTCCGATGCTACCTGGATTACTGCTACCGACTTCCAGCGTCTGAATCCAGATCTTTATGAGCACTATCAAGCGCTTAACTCGCCAGAGTCGAGTTCTTTCAAGCCGGGAAGAGTTGATGCAGTACGGAAGTCCAAAAGAGGCCACGGGCCCACATGATGGGGCCAGCCATCCAATCCAGCCCTTTGGGTGCAGCCCAGAGGCCCAAATTGGCTGAGAAGGTTACTGAGGAAATACTTCTAAATTTATCTTAGGATTAATTAGAAATTGTTGCTTATTTTGACGAGAATTAGTAGTTTCTATTTTCATTATAGTTTATTGTTTTAGTAGTCTTAATACATTATAAATAGAGTAGTCTTCTATTGTAATAGGTATGCTTTACAATTAATAACAGATTTCTCTGAGGTTGCTCGCGTGAGGTTTGGTTGATTATGGTTTCGTTTGTGCCCTAGTGGTTGGAATCCATCATTGGATTCGATTAATCTTTTGGGAGATTGATCTACTACCCGATTGCTGCATCAATCAGGCCCATTAGCAGGCCCATCTCAGAAGGCCCATGACCAAGAAGCCCAAAGCTCTAACATAGCCACACCTACATGTGGGATCTCTTAGATTTGGTCAAACATTGTATAGTTGTATGACAACAATCACATTTATATTCTTTCCTTCCTTACTTATATACACATGTAATTGGGAATCAATTATAGGCTGTAATTAGTAGTACTTTGTGTATAAAGAGCAACAGTCGATCCTCCCTTAAGGACACGGCAGATTCCACAACTTCAATCTCTCTCTCTCTCTCTCTTGATCTTCTTCTTCTTCAATACAAGGATCTTTTGATCCTGTACATGGTAACAAAGCCAGAAGGAAACACTTAAACCATCTGGTCTGTCCTCTTGCAATCAATAGAGAAGGATAGACAAATCCTCTCCCTGTTTCTTCAATCCCTGCATCATAGCAAAGAAGGATTGATCTCTCAGTACCATCAAACAAAGCAGCAGCATCAAACAAAGCAGCAGATCAGATTTTCTGCAAAAAGGGTTCCTTTATCTACTTTATCTACTGTCGACAATTTCCCAACCATCTGATCTCAAAGTGGGCCCCACCTCCATATTACGGTATCTACAAAAAATCACCACCACACCGGTCGACCATTATTCCTGGGAGTATTAAGCATTTTATTTAAGATTTTTATCATCTCAAACAGGTCAGTCTTACCTGCTTCTCTGGTTTGACAGTTTATAGAAACTGTTTTTGTTTTAAGGTTTAATATTCAGATCCAACCATTGGAATCCAATCATTCTTGGATCAAAAGTTACAAAATGTGGCTACCAGTATAACCTGGAAGGACTGATCGAAGAAAATATATTGTTACAGAAAGAAAACATCTTTCCTACAAATTTTTTGGACGACCAGAGGTCCATTTTTCTGTTCTTTTCTAAAACAGTGCTGCTGCCCATCCTTTTTTTTTTAGAAATCATCTTCTGAAATCAAATGGACAAGGTTGATGTTATTTTTGTTAAATTTAATGGTACCAATTATATGTCTTGGGCATTTCACCTTAAGAACTTCATTGAAGGACAAGGGATGTTGGGTTATTTAGATGGGACAACTATAAAACCAGCTGTCGATCCTAATGGCATAGAACATAAAACAATTACCACTTGGAATCAACGGAATGCTAAGGTTGTAACCTGGAGTCTCAACTCCGTTGATCCCTCCTTCACAATGGCACTACAAACTTTTACGAAAGCTTCTAGTATGTGGGCGGGCACACATGAAGAAAATATATCATCAACAAAATAAAGCCCGAAGATTCCATCTAGACGCAGAATTGGCAAAATACTGCTAAAATGACAAGAATGTACATGAATACTACAATGAGTTTCTAACCTTATGGATTGAAAGGGACCAGATACTCCTGTAGTCTGTCTCCGCGGCATTTCTTCCTTAGGCTCTCAAACTTCAGGAAGAACTTCGTGTTAGTCAATTCTTGATGAATCTCCGTGCAGAATTTGAACCAGTACGAGCAACCCTCATGAATCGGGAAATCTCTCCTGATCTAGATACATGTGTTCAAGAGGTCCTTTGCGAAGAAACTTGTCTTTCTTCACATTGTTCCCTTCCTGAGGAATCAAAGGTCTTGCTTGCACAATTAGGACCATCTCAGACTGATGAGACAACCTTTCTAATTGCTCGTGGTCAGAAACCACAGTGCTTTGAATGTAAAAGGTATGGACATGTTACACGGGACTGCCGGCAGAAATTATTTTGCAATTACTGCAAACGTAATGGACATGTTATTTCCAACTGCATGAGAAGGCCTAACAAAAAACCTAATCAGACTCGCATGCTTGGCTCTACTGCACTTCAGGCTAAGAATACAACTTCACTTGCCTCAGATACTTCTGACACTGGTTCCATGACATTGACAATAGCTCAAATTCGAGACTTGATTAATTCATCTGTAGCATCTGCATTTACTTCCATGGGTATTAACGGTCTATCCTCTTCTCCTATTTTTTTGCCTGCATTTCACTCATCCACCTCCCCACTTATTTCTGTCACACCCACCTCATGGTTCCTAGACTCAGAGCCTCAAACCACATGATATCTGTGGCCCACAATTTGCACAACCATAAACCTTACCATGGCCATGACTCCATCACTACTGCAAATGGTGATCAATTACTAGTTTCTGGTATGAACAATATAACCATTGGTACTCTTACCTTGCCTAACGTTTATTTTGTCCCAAATTTAGCGGCAAATCTTATTTCCATTGGCCAACTTGTTGAATCTGGTTATCTAGTTAATTTTTCTCCTTCTGGTTGTGTCATATAGGACCAGCAAACTGGGAAGGTGATCGGGATGGGGAGTAAGCATGGTAGGCTGTTTCTCTTGGACATGGGACAACAATCATTTCTTACTTCATCTAGTAGTATTTTAAATAATATGTGGACCACTTGGCATAAACGCCTTGGTCATTTCAATAATGCAAATTTGTTGTCTTTGTTTAAACTTCGTTATTTGATTAAATCTATGTGTAGTTCAATGGTTTCTCATTTTTCAAAATCGAAATGTGAATCTTGTTGTTTAAGCAAAAGTCATGTGTTACCATTCCTTATTCATTATTCACGTACTGCTGACACATTTGCTGTAGTTCACACGGATGTCTGGGGGATTGCCCCTAACTTGAGTAGACTTGGATATAAATATTATGTTACCTTTATACATGACCATTGCCGTTATATATGGATCTATTTTTTTAAATCTAAATCTGAAGTTTTTTCCATGTTTCAAAAATTCTATAAAATGGTCAGTACTCAATTTAAAAAATCCATCAAGATTATACGTTCAGATTCAGGAGGAGAGTATATATCCACTGAGTTCATTAACTTTCTCGCAAAAAAAAGGAATTATTCATCAAAAATATTGTCCCCACACACCACAACAAAATGGAGTGGCGGAACGAAAGAATCGTCATCTCCTAGACACTGTCTAAACTCTTCTTGTGGAATCCCTTGTTCCATCTCGATTTTGGTGTGAAACGGCTCATATAGCTGTTCACATTATCAACAGATTACCTAGCTCTGTCCTAGGTAAAGTTTCCCTTTTTGAGTGCTTATTTGGTCATCATCCTTACTACTCACACTTGCGGATTTTTGGATGTCTCTATTTTGTTCATCTCCCATCTCTAGAGTGTACAAAACTTTCACCACAAGCAGCTCGATGCATGTTTCTTGGCTATAGTGATGAACACAAAGGTTTTCAATGCTATGATTCCAAAGAACGCCGAATAAGGATTTCTCGAAATGTTGTTTTCTTGGAGCACGTTCCGTTTTACTCACAGTCACCAAGTTCTTCAAATATCCAAGTGTCTTACCTTCCTCATATTTTTATCTCTTGCTTCCCCTGCTACAGTTACACAGGCCTATATTCGTCCTCCAAGACAACTACCTCCTACTGCTCCTCCTATAGATCCACCTACCTTGCTGGTTCCTGAAGGCAATGATACTACTGAAGGTAACACTTCCGGACCTTACCCTACGACGCTCTAGTCGTACTTCGGTTCCACCTGATAGATATGGATTTTCAGCACTTCTTACCTCTTTGAACCCAATTCCTATCCCATCCTCTTATAAATAGGCCGCTAATATTCCATGTTGGCAAGATGCAATGACAGATGAATTACTTGCCCTCGAAAGTCAACAAACTTGGGACTTAGTGCCTCTTCCAACAAATACAACAATCATCGGAAGCAAATGGGTATCTCCATTAAACATAGATCTGATGGCAGAATTGATAGATACAAGGCCCGCCTAGTTACCCAAGGCTATAAGCTGGAGTACAACATTGACTATGGGGAAAATTTTGCCTTGGTTGCTAGAATGACTACAGTTCAATGTTTACTTGTAGTTGCCGCGTCTCGCTATTGGCCCCTCTAGCAGATGGATGTCAAGAACACATTTTTACATGGGGATCTCAAGGAAGTTTTGTATATGCGTCCACCACCAGGGTATGCTTGTCTTCCACATCATGTCTGCAAGTTGACAAAGTCCTTATATGGGCTCAAACAAGCCCTTTGGGCCTGAATTGAAAAGTTTAGATTTGCCATCCTTCAGGCCCGCTTCAATCAAAGCTCCAATGACAGCTCTCTCTTCATTCTAAGATCCTCTCGTGGCTATACAATTCTATTGATCTATGTTGATGATATGATAATTTGTGGGAATGATCATTATGGGATCACTGAACTTAAAACTCACCTCATGAGTACCTGTTAAAATGAAGGACCTTGGTTCCTTAACCTATTTTCTGGGTCTGGAGGTTCAATGGAACAAAGATGGCATTCAAGTCAATCAAAATATGCTGATGACTTGATTCATTCTGCGCGACTTGACGATGCCAAAACATTTGCCACTCCCATAGAGCTTAATGTCAAGATCAGCAAAGAAGTTGGGCATCCTCTTCTAGATCCTACCCTATTTCGTCGTTTGGTTGGTAGCCTGCTCTACTTAACTATGACGCGGCCTGATAAATCACATGCTATGCAGACTGTCAGCCAATTTATAGGCCATCCTCATAAACCACATCTTCAAGTTGTTCATCGAATTCTCCTATATGTAAAGGTTACTCGGGATCGTGGTTTACTTTACCCTTCCACCTCTTTATTACAATTGACATCATATGTTGATGCAGATTGGGCTGGATGTCCCGACACTCGTTGCTCGACGACTGGATGGTGCATGTTCTTGGGCCCTTCTCTCATCTCATGGAAAAGCAAGAAACAAGTCACAGTTTCCAAATCGACGGCCAAGGCCAAATATCATTCCATGTCTTGTGCCTGTAGCGATGTCATATGGTTGCGTCTTCTTCTTCGAGACTTCAGCATCTTCACCAAAGACCCTACTCCGCTGTATGTAGATAACGCAAGTGCTATTCCGTTTGCAAAGAATACTATTTTCCATGAGTGCACTAAGCACATTGAAATTGATTGTCACTTTATTTGTCGGCACTTTGTCTGTGAAGATATCAGTCTACCCTATATCTCTTCATTTGAACAACTGGCAGATGTGTTCACCAAGGGCTTGCCCCGCGATTGTCATGATTCCATTCTTTCCAAATTGATGCTTCTTGGCAAACCACCGCATCAATTTGATGGGGAGTGTAGAAGCACAAACAAAGCAGCATGCCCATCTCAGAAGGCCCATGACCAAGAGGCCCAAAGCTCTAGCATAGCCACACCCACGTGTGGAATCTCTTAAATTTGGTCAAACATTGTATAGTTGTATGACAACAATCACATTTATATTCTTTCCTTTCTTACTTATATACACATGTAATTAGGAATCAATCATAGGCTGTAATTAGTAATACTTTGTGTATAAAGAGCAATAGTCAATCCTCCCTTTGGGATATGACAGATTTCACAACTTCTCTCTCTCTCTCTCTCTCTCTCTCTCTCTCTCACTCTCGATCTTCTTCTTCTTTAATACAAGGATCTGTTGATCCTTTACAATTAACTCATCCATAATCAATGCTAAGAGATAAAGGCTTAGGGTTGACCCCTGATACAAACCTACTCTTTAATAATTTCAATGTAACCTCTTGGCACTTTCCTTTTCTTTGAAGCCCACCAAATATATCTCTTAGTACCCTGCTGTAGGCATTTTCTAGATCGATGAACAGCATATGTAATTTTTTTTTTTTATTCACTCGAACTTTTTAATATAATTACCTACATGAGAAGATAGCTTCCATAGTTGACCTCCCTAGCATAAAACCAAATTAGTTTTCAGACATCTTAGTCTTATGTCTAAGTCTTTGCTCCATTACTCTCTCCAATAGCTTCATAGCATGACTTATAAGTTTAATCCCACGATAATTGATACATTTTTGTTTATCTCCCTTGATCTTATATATAGTACTGCAACACTTCTTCTCCATTCATCTGAAATTTTCTTTGTTATTAATATCTTATCGAAGAGTCTAGTTAACTAAATCCCCCCAACTTATCCTAAACATTACTAAGCCTCAATCAGAATATCATCTAGACCCCTAGCCTTTCCTATCTTCATTTGTTTCAATGCTTTTCTCACTTCCACCACCCTAATTCTATAGAAAAATGTATGTTCTGGCGGTTCTGCTAACGAAGTATCCTCTTTTGCTCTTTTGTCTCCTATATAGTCTTCCTTTAAAAGTTTGCTAAAATATTCCCCCCACCTTTCTTTGATATCATTGTCATTCACTAGAACCTTTTATTCATTGCTCTTAATACATTTGACATGATCTAAGTCCTACTTATCATTTCTTTTATTTTTGCAAGCTTAAAAATATCATTCTCTCCTTCTCTTGTTCCCAACTTATTATATAGGTCATCATATGCTTTAAACTTTCCATCACTTACTACTTTTTAGCTTATTTCTTTGCCTTCTTATACATCTCATAGTTTTCTATATTTCTAGTCCCCTGCCAAACTTTGTAGCAACGTCTTTTCTCTCAAACACCTTCTTGAACCTTTACACTCCACCACCAGCTTTCTTTATTGTAGTGTCTTTTCCCTTTTGACTCTCGAAGTACCTTTTTTGTAACCTTCCTAATATAGTTAGCCATTTGTTTCCACATCGGTGGTGTTTCTCCCTCAAAATTCAAATCTCCCTTTTCAATCACTTTACCTTTAAATATTGTTGCTCTTTCTCCTTTTAAATTCCTCCACCTTGTTTTAGGGTATATTTTATTTACTATTCCTCTTTTCTACTTCTAATGCAAGTATCTAAAACTACTAACCTATGTTATGTGCTCCTAGAATAACCTTACATTCTTTACAAGCCAATCGATTACTATTTGGCTCCTACTAGTTTCACTTTTATAAGTAATTAAATGCTCCTCTCTCTTTTTAAAGCAGGTGTTTGCTAATACATGGTCAAATGCTCACAAACAAACAAAACCCTACCTTTTCACTTTTCTTCCCTACTTTTTAAAATCCAAGCAAGATAGTAAAATCTCTTCCCCCCTTCCCAAACATAGCATAAATTGCTCCTCTCTCTTTTTAAAGCAGGTGTTTGCTAATACAAGGTCAAATGCTAATGCAAAATCCAAGACAGTATCTCTTCATTCTTTTCTCCAAATCCTCCTCTATGCACTCTCTCATATCCTCTATTATCCTTTTCTACATGCTCATTTAAGTCCCTTCCTAGGAAAATCTTTTCACTAGTTGGAATTTCTAGGAGTAAACCATTCATCTCCTCCCAACACTTTCATCTAATTTTGCTTGGGGCGCATGTGCACTAATGATATGATTATGTCTTCATCTAACACTAGTTTGATTGTTATAATTCTATCACTCAATCTCTCTACCCCCACAGTTTTCTCTTTCAAATCCTTATTTACTACTATACCCACTCCATTTCTTGTATTGTTCTTTCCTGCATAAAAAAGCTTATAACCATCAGTGAGCTCCTTAGCTTTATCCCTTTTCTATTTTATCTCCTATAAATAGGTTACACTAACTCTTCTTCTTTTCATTACGTTGAGTAACTACGTGCTCTGGCCTTTCAAGGTTTGTATATTCCAATTAGCAAGTCGAATCTTCCACCTTTTCTGCTGCTGAACTAACTTCTTTAGCCGCACTTGTCCAGAATGGTGTGGTGGCCATTACCCACTTTCCACTGCAATTCAGCAGCGTTGTAATGCGTTGCTTAAAGCGGGGAACGCTCTAGCATGATCTCTCGAAATGTTGTTATTCCATGATAGGTTATTCTCTTCTTTATATATAATTCTTTGACTTGGTTAGGTCCAAGCCCACCACCATTCATCTAGCCCGGCCTGTTTCCTTGTATTCGTTGTGGAGTTATGAGGCTAGCCGTTGTGGAGTTCTGAGGTGAGAAGTATAACCGCCCACATTAATTGTAGAAGTGTAACTGCACTCATTAGTGCTACGCTAGTATTACCACCAACGTCTATAATATGTAATTGGTGGGGATGTAATGTTTAGACTCCTCAAGAGGTTCTACTGAAGGGCTCATGGAACACGGACAACACACTATTATAGTAGATGTCTCGCTTATGTTCTCTCTTTTTCCCCTGTTGCTGTTGCAAGCAAGTCTGAAATTGTGGTCCGCTGGGTTCGAGCTCTTTATCCATTTGAGTGCACGATTGGCGGAGATTGTCCGATCAAGAAGCTGTCGTATCCTGGGATAGACACATGCGAGTCCATTGCACAACTGTGGGGGTGAAATCTGTCTAAAAAAAGCATCCTTTGTGACGTGCTTCAGCTGTCATTTTGTTTGTCTTCCTTGTTCCCTATATCTAATTATTTTATTTGATAACTAACTTATTGACAATTTTTGCTATTTATTTCCAACAGTTATACTCTGTCTTGTTGTTTCTTCATTAACTACCTTTTAGCTCTGTAATAAATCCCGATCAACTACTGTAGTATTAAAGCGACCATTACGTGGGAACGGCACTTATGGTCACGTCATACTCCGCTAGCTTGTTTGCACTCTGCCTACCGTGCATTCATTGTTGTCTGTGATAGCAGCCTCAAACTCTCTATTTTGTTTTGTAATACCTCCTTGACGTGGTAGCAAGGACAATCAAATGGATTGCATTGTGGCCCATGCTGTGGAATTCATGACGAAATATGATCGAGGACAAGGGACCTGGATCTATATGTAGGCACACAACAGGCCTGGACCATTAAAATTAAGGCCAAAGGCCCAGGGGAATGGTCCAGGGCTCATAAGTTCCTCAAGACTTTGGTCTAGGGATTAGTCCGGCCCAAAGGGGGCTGGACACCTTCTGTTATCATAAAAAAAAGTTCCTTGAACTTTGGAATCAACTTCGTACCAGATGCAAGTTTCTCTGCACATTGTGGTGCCAACCCCAACCACACGAGAACGTGGAATCAAGTTTGTACCTTGGAATAGTAATTTTCATTGGACCATTTTTTTTCTTTGGGATATTTGTTATTGGACGGCCCTAAATATTGAAACTCTACCAATAAAAAAGAAACTAATGCTTGATCATGTACATTCATGTCTGGCCATAAGTGTACATTATTCTGAGACCAGTGTTATAAAGCTTACTCTATTTGCATTTTCTTACACTTTTTTTTTCTCCCAGTCAGGTCATTCAGTTACATTGCGGGACTCTGCTTTTCCGAAATTGAACCTACATGGAGTAACTTCAAATATCCACACAAATATTATCAGAGCTTGTAGCTTCATCAGCTCATCTAAAACGTGGAAACTACATTCCACATCACAAACAGAGTCTGTCCCTCTGTTGGAAGATGAAGAGAGGAAGATGTGGGAAGCTTCTAGACAAGCTCTGTCCACCTTCAAATTCAGCGAAGAGGAGGCGGACGTGATACTGAGGAAAGCATTTGGGTGGGTTCATTCACCATATTGGGGTGAAGAGAGAGAGAAAGAAGTTCCGAAAGCTGAATCTGTGAATGACAAATTGGATTATCTAAGCAATTTGGGCCTCACTGAGGACGATATGTTCAAATTTCTTAAGAAGTTTCCTGAGGTTCTCGGCTGCAGTCTTGATGATGAGTTGAAGATAAGTGTCCAAATTCTAGAGAAAGAATGGGGGATCAAAGGGAATTCTCTACGGAATCTACTTCTCCGCAATCCCAAAGTTCTGGGTTATAACGTGGATTGTAAGGGAGATTGCATGGCTAAATGCACTCGGTGCTGGGTTCGGTTTTAGCTGTCCCATTTGTGGTGTTTGATATCCAGATGTGAGCATTCTTTTCTTTATACCATCTAATGTGTTAAGATGAATGCTATATAATTTGTAATATTCACATTACTCTTGTTACCACAATCCAATTGGCTAAAAAGGGAATTTACAGTACAGGGGATCATCCTGCTTTGACATAACTTCAGGGATTTTTTTCTTTTGCTTGTAAAATTATACTTTTCATTCGTCATATAGCTGAACAACCATGCTTAAATCTTCCCCATATTACTTTTTTATTATCCCTATTTCTGGTCCTTCTTCTTCCCTCTCATGCTTAAATCTTCCCCATATTACTTTTTTATTTTCCCTTTTAATTTTTATTGTAAGCGCTATAAAATAAAATTTTTTCATAAAAAGAACGCTATTTAAAAAAAAAAAAAAAAAAAATCCTGAGTGTAGGAGAATCTGTAGAGCATAGACGAGGGAAAGGAGTGAAACAATGACAACCAGGAGCCACAATTCTTAGGGTTATAGGGCCAACATCAGCCATGAACATACATGTTCACATCAACATCTAGTATGGAGTTTTTTTGTTTTGAAATCTCTGGTATGTGATAATTAGGTGTCTTTGGCAAAGATTCAAGATATTTTCTGGTGTTTTCGTTTCTTGTGAGAGAAAGAACTTTTCCCATTAACCTTAGTCTCATGGGTTTTTAAATTTGAGTACGTGGTTGAAGTTTATGAAGTTTTTCCCCACCTGAAAACGGCCATATTTATCATCTAGCTTGCATGGAGCTAACCGTGCGAGCTGGCAGGTGGGCCCCACCTGTGCATTGATCTAAGTGGAACATCCAAACCCTTCCCCCCTATATTTCACTGAATCCAATGGGTTTGCACTGATCCTTGGCGCTGAACTGTTAGATCCAAAAGCCCTTATGAAGCCGTTAAACTTGTGGGACACATATTAAGGGTATTGTATTTATTATTATTATTATTATTATTATTATTATTATTATTTTGTTATCCAGCCAATTATTACAACTTGCTCACCATTGGAAGGAAGGCTGCATACTGCAGGGTCGGAGGCTGCTTATCCAAGGAAAGAAACTAAGGTTCAAAAGTAGGATGAGAAATGGGGTACCAACCAAGTACCAATTGAGCTACGCCTCGTTCTCATTGACAGAATAAACCAATTTCTAGTGATAATTGAATTTATCACCACCTAAGATGATTTTAAAGAAATCCGTCTTAAATTTACTCAGTGTGCATTTGTGTGGGTTTACTGGGTGCCACCCGGGGGATTAATCTTGCTGAATCGAAAACCTCAGGAATAACGAAAGAGATAATTTTGAAATCGAAAACCTCAGGAATAACGAAAGAGATAATTTTGAAGAAAATATCACACTGCTAAGACCATGATAACACGTCTTCTGGGAAATAAATGGCCAATGACAACGGTCGCAGAAACTCATCTTCCCTTGTGCTCCAAGATGAGCTTCAGATACATCTAACTTGTGCCCCAAAACAAACTAGATTTGACCGACGGCTGGTAGTCATTCAACTACCGTTTTTGAGTGTTACTCAATGCATCATGGATGCCTGCTAACATACGCTTTGTGTTTTGTTGCATCACCCGCGCTGACTTCAAAACTCGCTTTTTTTTTTTTTTTTTTTTTGTTTGTTTGTTTGATTTTTTTTTTTTTTTTTTTTAATCGCTTTCTTCTTCAATTTTATTAGCCAAGGTGATAGGAAAGGACCACATGAGAGCCACGACACACACGGGAGAGAACCTCGTCACACATTAGGGTGCTCATGGGCTGGGCCAACCCGAGCCCGATCCTGGCCAAGCTCGCTTTGGACCGGGCTTGAATATGTAATTAGGACTCATTTAATTATTAGGCTGGATTTGGATTAAGTGATAGAAAGCCTAAAGTCCAGCCCGCTCCGATCCGTGTAAGGAATGCAACTTATTTAATTTAATTATTCAAACAAATTGCTCAAATGCCCACAAAATTGATAAAAAGCCTGGTTCTGCTCCGCCCGATTGATTAAATGAGCGGGCTTGGACCTAACTTTTACGGACTGTTTTGGGCTTGGGGCGGGCCTAGATATGCCTTAGTCTGGCCCATGAACACCCCTACTCACACTTGAGGACGTTTTTTTTTTTTTTTTTTTTTTTTTTTATTTATTTATTTATTTATTTATTTAAACCAAGTTAATGGATCAGAACCTTAGAGACTCGCGTAAGTGATGTGATGAGAACTCGTACATGCGAGGAGAAACAACTCATACATGCAAGGTAATGACGACTCACACATGTGAGGAGACACAACTCACACATGTGAGGTAAAAGCAACTCATATACGCAAAGTGGGGGAAGGACATGTTCAAACCCTAGACTTTCCATTGAGAACTGCCGCTCCTTTTTCAATTTTGGGCAATTTGAGAGTCCTAACAACTAGGCTATCCATTTATTCTGAAAAATGAAGCATACTCCAAAAGTCGCTTTATAGGTCAGAAATTGAACTTACACTTACTCTTGGTCCTAATCCATATTCTAATCCTAAGACTTGATCCAACAATGAAAATGGGCTAATCAGTAAGGCTTGATCCAACAATAAAAATTATCCTCAAATGGGTTAAACTTATCTCAATTACTTATCATAGGGGCGAGTGATGATGAAATCCAAACAAGATTAGAACTTGGACCCATTTGTACTCACTCGACCCTGTAGGAACAGAAATTTGAAGGACGGAACCCAACTCTTATGATCAATCCAAACTCCTCGATAGAAGTCGAGGCATCCAATTGATAGGATTTAGACATCATCAAGGCCCTTTAGATGGAGCTTCCCATTGTCCAAAGTTTTCCATTTTTTTTTTTAGTACCCAGTTGACGGGCTAGAACTCGAGAGAGAGCCTGCACACACAAGAAGACAGCCAACTCAAGTAGAAAAGGAGCCCACACATGTAGGAAGAAAGCCCGCACAAGTGGGAACGGAGTCCGCACACGCGGAAAAAGGCGGCATACGTAAGGTTCAAACCTTAGACAGCTACGTGAGAATTTCCCTTTTAAGGAGCCGTTCTCAGCTGATGGGATTTGGAAGGCCTCAAAATAGAGCCTTAATTTTTCTCACCTCATGAAAGACCTTTCCAACTCAACTACCCTCCACCACCCGTAATTGTCACGCTTCTATGTAGGCCCACCGGGCCTGGTCGTTTTTTTTTTTTTTTCTTCCTTGACACGCCTGTTCCTGAAATTCTTCTATAAAATTTTTGTTAACAAATATATTATACATGCCATCGTTATATAATATTTGAGCCCTAAAAGAGTTTGTCATCTTATAGTTGGATCCATTGGGTCTTCCTCACTTGCTCTTATACCTGACCTGACCCATCAGGTCTGACTGGCCCCTACCCAACCACCCACACCCCAATCAAACAGTTGGTATTGAGATCATCTAATGGAAGAGTCGTTTTGGAAATGGTCCCCTAAATCAGCCAAACGTTTCATTGGAGAGCTACAAAATAGAAATAACGACCGAGTTGACTCATCCCGAGTCATGGATGACAGAAACATCTCCTTTTTGCTTAAAGAGACAGAGAAAGGACGTGAGAGATTGAGAAAAGCATGATGCCTCATTTCTGCTCCTCCAAGAGGGAATCAGATTACGTGACTTCTCTTCTTTGCTTTCCCCTTTTTAATGTTTTCTGTACAAGTTCTTGAGAAACACGGCTGCCCTTTTGTGCTTTTAACAATAGAAAAAAGCATCAAACAACATTGCAAAGAGAAGAACAAGAAGAGAACTATTCCAGCTCCAAAATAACATCTTATTCGTTTCCATGCATTATAACTTGAGTTTTACAGAAACTCTCATCTGGGTGTCAATACCGAAAACGCGTGAGAGAGGCTAATCGCACTGCCTCCCCAGTTCAGTCAGATGAAACTCTCTTTCTGAGAGATCACAATTCTGTTCTTGAGATTCAAAACCATATAATAAAGGCATGGGAAAGGTGCTTCTAAAGTGCTTCTCTTTTCTTCCAAAGGGAGGAGATCCATGCTCTCATCAAAGCGATGAGGCCCTTCAATTCTGCTTCTCTCTATCTGGGGATCTCAAGAAGCTTGGACAGTCACTTGTTAAGGGCTCTATTTCTCTTCAATGGTCCACAGAAGCCATGAACCTTCTAAAGAAGATGCAGGTTGAGTTTCTTAAACTAGTCAATAAATCAGGACTTTCCTTCTCTCTGGGAGGTGAGAATGGGTTGGAAGAGTACATGGAAGCAACCATAATGCAGTTGGATTTCTGCAACTTGTTAAAGAAAGCAATATCCAAGGTGGAAAGGTACCAGATGGTGGTCAGTTTTGCAGTCAAGAAACTTCAAAGCGATAGGTCGATATCGACCTACAAACTGGAAATAGATAGGTTAGAAACAGAGAGGAAGACACTTTTGAATGTCCAGAACTCGGGTGATATCATGTTAGATAAGCGCATACCTGAATGTAGGAAGTGCAAGAAGGGTATTAATTCCGTTCTGTTTATGATCAAAAGCACTATGACTATCGTGTTATTGCTCCTTGTTTCTGCAATTGTTTCTCCGGTCTCGATCGATATGGGTAGAGATATTGGTAATGGATTTCATCATCTGGGTCCATTCGCAACTTCACTTATGGTGTTGAATTCTCAATTTCGTGAGAGGAATTTGGAACCTGAAGGGCGCTTGAATGTTGGTCTGGTTGAGCAGGAGATGGTTGAAAAAGCAGTTGCTGACATTAAATCACAGATTGTAGAAGGCATGGAGGAGGACAAAGAGAAGCTTTCGAGGAGTGTTGATATGTTGAAGAGAAGTTCTGAGGATCTTAAAGTGGGTCTAGATATGTTTGATTCTGCTGTAAATGAAGTGTTTGAAGAGGTGATCAAAGGAAGGAAGAAGATATTGGAAATATATAGTTCTAGTACTTCGATTTAATTGAATGCATGTTATGCTATCCTTTCTTTCCACCTACCTTATGGCAGCAAAGTTATCAGGACAGTAGATGATCTAACCACCCCTACTCTTGATAATATGGTATAAGATGCTGGAACAGGGCATTTGTAATCCCCTTAATTTCTTCATGATGGATAATGCCCCCTCTAGCCCTTGTAACCTTTGTATAGCAATAAAAATCAGTTTTTATCACCTTACCATATCTGGGGATGTTACAGGATACCTGTCTACTTTTTGCATCTGACCTTCAATTTCATGTAATCATGTGTTGTAGATGATTTTCCTTTGCAATGCCCAAAATTTTTTTTTTTTTCGGGTTTTTTGGGGGGCCTTTTTCAGTTTTAGGTCTCTAATTAATTAATTTTGTTTGCTAATATTGGTGTTATTCCATTTTATGGGCTGGACTAGTGGGCTCTAAGTTTAATTAGAATTTTGTTTAGTTAGAAAGGGTTCATTGGACCCAAGTTATTTGTTTTATTTCAAGTTAAGTGATTGGACCCCTCGTGACATAATAAATACGTTATAAATTAAAGTTAGAGAGACCACAATTTGAAACAAGTGGGAGGAGACCTGTGCAAGGAGGATTTTGTGTTTTTTACGCACATCCCTAAACCTCTTGGGTTTTCCAAAGGAGGAAGAAGAAGAAAGGAGGAGATGCTCAGATTTGATGACCGATAGCCTACCGCGAATTATTATTAGAGCAACACAGGTCTATTCAATGTGAGTGAAGATTCTAATATAACTTTGTTCTTTTGTGTCAATTAATTTATGTAATTCCCATGTACGTAGATTTAGGATTTCATGTCTGAAAATCCCTTTTGGAAAAAAAGAGATTCATGATGAGTTTACGATAAAAAAAAAAAACCCTATTGTAGGCCTTTTAACTCTCCTAAATTTTGTGTTACGGTCTCAAATAGTTATAAGACTTGATTTTACGCATTCCATCGGTCCTAATGGCTTTTGGCGTATTGGTTAGGTTTATAACATTTGGTATCAAGTCACATAAAGGGCTACCTGGAGTAGAGTGAGAGGCGTCCAAATTTTATGAGAAAAGTGTTACCTACCGGCATAGTGAAAGTTCAAGAGGGGAAATTGGCTACCTGTTGCAAGAGTATTAACTGCCGAGGACGTCGTCCGCGGAAGCATGGTGGTCTGTCCGACCGTAAATAATTATAAAACTTAATTTGACGCGTTTCATTAGGGGCTTTTAGTGTATTGGTTAGGTCCATAACATTTAGTGATCTAGGGCTATCCGAATATGAGAAATAAGGGATTTAGGTTGGCTAAACCCTAGATCATGAAATCTAGGGTTGGCCTACCCCTATTTTTGGGATGTGAACCCTTTTAAGGGATATTCAGGTCTTAGTTGTGTACTTAAACACTATTTGAACATGGACGAATTTTCTTAAAGGGCTTATGGTCTATTGTTTACAACCATATTCATTGTAATTGGACTTTAGACGATGAATTAAGCCTCCTAACAGCGTAGCTACTCAGTCTATGAACATCGGATGAGTCTGAAATCAAACCATGGGATTTGGGAATAGAAATCAGACGTTAAATTGGGGCTTTTGTGACAGTTGAACCCTTTCATAGAGCTTAGATTTGGATCAACCCCAAATTGGGTTTTTGATATGGGGCGAATGTGTGTTGGGACTTCACAAGCCCATGCCGTAATGAATATTCTTATATTTCAGATATGTAAGTCCTTATGAAATATGATACATAGAAACATTTATTGAGTAGACACATTTGTTTGGAATATGATTTATGTTAGTATATGGCTTTCCTTATATGATGAGGCTTATAATATCCTTTATGCATCAGGTAGTTATGACATGTTAATTAAGAATTAATCTACACCATTAATGGGCTGGCGATGTAGTTAGTATCACACACATGATGATGACCAATTTGGATACAGGTAAGGGTAACTACAACCAGCAAATAGTGTGTGGTCTAATTACAGAAATCCACCCAATAATGTGTAGCAGTTATTTTGAACTTCTATGTTAGAAATGACAAATCTATTGGACTAAACAAATGTGGTAGCAAATAAGGATTGATCTGATTGTGATACCTTTTTTTTTTTTTTTTTTTTTTGGGACACCCTTGACTGCTGAGCATAGTATAAGAAACACTCTTATACGAGGGCTATTACGGGAGGTTGTTCAGATTTCAAATTTTGTCATTACGAGGATGTGTATATGTTGAGGAGGGCATCTTATAGGTATGCCCTTGTGATGTTATGTTACAATTATGTGTTGCGGAAGGCAACTCCTATTGTATGTGCCTATGGGAGGTTTGATGAGATATGTGTGTTATGGGTGTATTTTGTTATGCTGTGGAAGGCATTTTGATGCGTATGTTTAGGGAAGGCCTGATGAGCTATATATGTGTTGTGTGAGCATTTCTTGTTGTGTTGGGATGTATCAGTTTTGTTACACATGAGGATGTCTCTCTCATGTTACATGTTAACACACACAAGCACACAATTAAATTAGAATTTCCATTCACTCATTATATACTGATTCCTGGTTTGCCCTTTGCCAGGTAGGTAACCAGTTTGTAGGAGACTAAGCAAACCACAATGATCAAGAATTGAACTTTGACATTCGTGGTTGAGAGGCGCAATGCTAGTGATTTCTAGGACTAGCCTCATTTAGCTTATTTAGATCTGAATTTATGAATAAGAACTTGTTTAGAGTTGAACTTATGGGTTTCATTTAGTGATGTTGGCTTAGATTTCCTTTTTAATTGTGGACAAATAAACGCCCAGATTGATTCTTATGTTATGCATTTGATTTATGTTGGTTTATGATACTTATCCCAATGGGCCCCTGATTTGGGAAGTGACTTCCTTCCCCTCTATGCTCCCACAGCATACCATCTTGGACGGTAAGAGATTAAACCTATATAATGATGATAAACCATGTGGACACTTCATGCATGGGATAGTCATTGGGCACATATGCTGGGCAGTTGAAAAATAAGTGTAATTACTGTGGAAAGCTGACTGCAAGAGCAACTTAAGCTCAGGCCACACCTCAGCAGTACCCAACTACTGGATGGATTTTAATCAAAACGTCCTGCATGAAGTAACTTAAGAGCTATTAGGCTAATTCATGGGGTATATCAAGGAAGAAACTCATGCTCAGAAATGGATAGAAAAGAAAGACCATATAATAAACAACTAGCTGGTCAACTAATGCCATCTTTTCCCCTCCTCTTGGTGCATGTAGCCACTGATTAAACTAAGACAGAAACCAGTAACGGCTCACCCCTAATGATTCCCCAGCAGGACAACACAACACATCCAATCTCTCCATAATGTTTTCTGGTACTTTACAGGGACAACTTTGTTTTTGACATGGACGACAGAGGAAAAAAACAAATTGGCTGGGTCGCACATTGGGAAGGGGGACCATGTCAATTTTATCAAGACACATGACCCAGTGTGGGCCAATTTCAAGAGCTTCCAGTACAAATCAAGCTCGATAAGATCCTTCAGCCTATGGAGGAGAATCCTTGCCACACCGCGAGACTGATCCTCCTGTGGTTCAGATCCTGATAATTTCGCCCTTTGGGCTGTTTGAATTTCTGGAGAGGATGCGGATGAACACCTTCCAGCAGCAAATACAACATTGCAAATTGGATCAGTGTGGTAGTATCGCAGGCCATTCATTCACTTAGGGCAATCTAGTCTCCAATATCAGGGATAAGAAAAGAAGTTAGCATGAGCTTTCCATTTGCTTCTGTTTCTGTTTCAAACAATTCAAATGGGTGGGAATCTGTTTGAGCTCTTGAATGGGACTGAAGTATGGTTGGGTTATTTTGTTCAAATTACACACATGATCAATCCGAAAATACATTACATCTACTTATCTTAGATGAGAAATGAAGGAAAATGAAAAGGGAGGTCTCATTACCAATAAGCATTATACCAGAAGCACTACAGAAGTATCTACGGTAACTATCTGCTATCTCTGAGGCGCTCCTGAAAGAATTGGCCCGTTATATAGTGGATCATGCTTGCCCATTGCTGGAATACTTCGGGACAGCCCATAGAATTGTGGCTCACTAAAGGAATGCTTCTGTATCCTACCATTACTTGGTGACATTCCTCTCTGTGTTCTCTCAGTTAAAAGGGAAGAGTAGGAACGCAAGGGCTTTGATAGATTCTCAAGCTCGTCATTAATTTTAGGAAAGAGGTCAAGATTCTGCCAATGATTGTCTCTCCTGTCATCAGGTGAACTTCTTAGGAGGTGCTTCACAGATTCATCTTCGTCATCTGACCAATACCCATCTTCTTGCCCATCGCGCATTGCTAGATCGTCGTATTCTTCATCAGACTTTGTCGACTGCTCATCAACAGAGCCCTCCATCTGGAAGCAAAAGTGGTTAAAAACACATTTGACATTATACATATGTGCTCTTTAACATGTAAAAAGAACCTACTATTTATCAGCTCGCAAAGAAATCATCAGAAAAGAACAGAAATGGTGAAGAATTTGTTTTCCTTTAAACTACCATCTACTTGCCAATTATAATCTCTGCTTTAAAGATTGTTTGTACGCCAACTTTATAATCATCTAATGATGTTAACAAATAATTGGCAGGTTTGGGGATGACCACATCAGTACCATCTGATAAAGGTTCAGACAGTTGTGATGGTGATTCAACTACCGCTGTTTTTATGAAACAATCATTGCCTGAAAATTGTCTATCATACAAACAAACAATGACTGAAACTCTGAACAGAGTTGGTTCTATATAAAGTCTAATAAATTTGCATTGTGCACGTTGTTGAGTGGCTCATCCTCCTATTCTTACCTCATCATGAATTTCCTTGTCTACTTCATCACTAAGGTCCTCATCACTCTCCATGCACAAAGGATCATCAGCTTCTTCTTCGCTGCCGGATACAGATAATTCCTCTTTGAGCTGCAAGTAAAAGAAAAGGAAGGTAAGGTGATAAAAAAAAGTATAAATAAATGCCCTGTTTAAATGCCAAGGATGTACTTTCATGGATGAGTCAATCAATGTGCTCATACGCAGGATTTGTATTTATTGTATTATCACATTTCTAGAACGATAAATTCACTGAGTTAGATGAACACAGAAAATCATTTTGTTCCTCAATCCCTATTTTTAAAGCCTTTTCTTGCGTAATATCTTCAATTAAATTACACATTGACACATATGCTTTGTTTGAAAAAAAAAAGGACTAATGATGTAATAATGTATTAAATGAAATGCAAAGAAAATTCAAGAAGATAAACTGTGCAAAGATAGATGCATAGAGTTTTAAGAAAAAAAGGATAGGAGTTAAAAATGACTAAATGAGTACACCTTGTGTAGGGGTATCGACCAAAAGAGAATTGGGGAATGCAGTTAGAGATGGTTTGGAAATGTATGAAAGAAGTCCTTAAATGGATCCCTAGTAAAACATAAATGTGTTACGAGTCTGTGGTGCTATTAGGAGACTTGTAAAGGTTAAATTCTTTAAATGGAGCAGATAGAAAACTTATGCCATATAGTGGAGATTTGAATACAAAAGAGAACACATGAAGCCAACCCAGACGAGGGATATGCCCGCAATGTTGATGTTACCAATCAAAAAAAAAGAAGGAAAAAAAAAAAAAAAGAATGGATATTATTTATATAATGATGATGATAACTTATTTTTTGTGCTAATTCATTAATTCCTACTTTTTAGAATTTTTTCCAACTTTTTTTTTTCTAATTTAAACATAATATAAAAAAGAGATTCTTAATAATTATATTGAAATTTCACATGGCATATATGAGAAGAAAATACGGGCATGAATACTGTGCATGATGGCATCCAAGTTCCAACTATAGTAAGATAGCACCAATGGTCCCTATTCATCATCCTTAATGATGGACACCATATGACAAATATTAAAGATGAATCTCAATGGAACATGCTATTGGCACATGTCACAGTAATTAGCTGGACAAGAAAGCAACTAAATAAATGGCTAGAACTTTAGAAAAGGCTGCCAGCAATGAAGTTAGAAAATCCGAAAGGCAGGTAATATGGAATGCAGATTTAGTAGATCTAGAGAGTAAAGTTATCAAAGTTAAAACGACTAGACTACAGTCGTATATTTTAATATCTAGGGCCAATCATAGAAAACAAAGTGTGTGAGTTGAAAATAGTAGAAAGGAGGCGGTGGAACTAGAATGCGATGCAATTGTCTGGCTGCCATTTTAATTAAATGGACATTTTTATAAGAGAATAGGGAGACTTCCTCTATTCTATGGAGCTAGATGTGGCAATGGAGAAGCTAAAGTACATCTGGTTGAGATTGCTTATGCTATGATGGATGTATGGAGTTAGAAAACATTAGAGCACTAGGAATGAAAGCATACAATAAATACTAATCTGATAGAAAAAAAGAAAATCAAGAAATGCCATCTGACCTATGATGCCCAGATACGGATATGGATACGGATATTGATAAGGGGATCGGGGATGAGTCCTCACTTTAGAAAATATAGGACACGGATACAAATATGGTTGTCCTAATTTTTTCTTTAGATCACTTTTGAATCAATGAAACTATCATTGTTTTCGTCCCTTTCTAGCATTTTTTTTATGGTGAGAAGTAAAAATATTTAAAAAACTATATGAAATAAAGGACTTCATAAATGGGATATATTAAAATTGTTCCCTAGAAGAATCGGTGCAGGTATCAATATAAGTGTCATCAATCTGATACGGATACGTTGAGCTTGTATAATTATCTAGGTATCATAGCATCTGACATAGTTTAGGCATGTAAACAAAAGGCTACAACTCTTGCACATCATGTTGAAGGGAGCACATTCAAGGAACTAAGAGCGCAGGCTAATGAAAATCTTGGATGAAGGAATGATGAGGAAAGACATGTTAATCCATTGAGTAACAAAGAACACAATTTCAAACAAGGTTGAGCAGACAAAACATACCTAAAGAAGGCGACCCTAAATGGATGGGCTCAAAAGGGTGACCCTAAATGGATGGGGTAAGGTGGTGAATACTTCCACAAGCATACATGAGAGAGGAATTCACCCATAAACCTAAAAGAGATGGATAGGGTTAAGGCGATGAGAGAGAGAGAGAGAGAGGGAGAGAGAGGGGTGGGGGGTAAAGGTGGTAAATACTCCCACAAACATCCACGAGAGAGGAATTCACCCATAAACATGGAAGAGATGGATGGGTTAAGGCGATGAATGCCCCCACAAACATGTGTGTGCGTGCGTGCGTGAGAGAGAGAGAGAGAGAGAGAGAGAGAGAGAGAGAGAGAGAGAGAGAGACAGACCTCACTTCTATGCAAACATAGTAGAAAGATGAAATTCTAGACTTAGCTTGTTCTCAAAGTCAGTAGATTCCATAATGTGACAAAAGTTTAAGATGATGAGAACAATAAATAAGAAAAAGAAGAGATGCTTTGGGCATTGTAACATATTTAGGAGTAGGAATTGGCTGGCTTGACAATAGAAGGAGAATTGGAGAAGGAAGCAATTTGCATCTGAATTGACAGTGATCGGTCACCCTTTCTTAAAGGTTTGATTCCAACTAATTATAGTAAGTATTTTCCTTAATTGGGAACTCTCATCCATAAAGATATGCTACATAAGTCTCTCTCTCTCTCTCTCTCTCTCTCTCTCTCTCTCTCTCTCTCTCTCTCTCTCTCTCATCTATTATCCAACAAAGAACTAATGTTTAACCCACGGCAGAGCTTTAGTGAAGATGTCAGCAACTTGGAGATTCATAGTAACATGAGATATACTAATAGTTTTGTCATCAAAGGCCTCTCAAATGTAGTGACAATCAACTTCTATATGCTTTGATTCTCAGACGGGCTGCAATTCCAATAGCACTGGTGTTGTCTACATGTAGAGGATAAGCTCTTGCTATGGAAATCCGAGTCCTTGAATAGCCCTTGTAACCAGACAATCTCTGAGCATGCACAGGACATAGATCAATATTAGCTTTTGTGGAAAATTTGGAAACTCAATCTTGCCCTTTGAATTTCCAAGCAATTTAGGCATTTTCCAAATAGACATACCATCCCACCATGAAACAATGAGTGTTTGGGCATCTGACCCAATCAACATCACAATATGCAGGAAGAATCAAATTGGAGTTAGCAAGAAAGAAAGTCTCACAGAAAGAAAGAAAGTCTCACATTCAAATATGCTAAGGTGATATCTAATGATTCTTTCCATCTAGGCCATATGAAGACATCTAAGCTAGGTCATCAACTGACTCACGATAGTAACCACATGAGAGATGTCTGGCCAAGTCATTGTCAAGTAAACAAGACCACTGACAAGATTCCTGTAGACTGGGATCTGAAAGAATGTCACCTTCATCTTTTCCATACTGCACATGAAGTTTTAAGGAGGTATCAACCAAGGTTTCCATACTTCACATTGAGTTTTAAGTATCAACCAAGGTGGTATTCTGCAAACGAGCTTTAGTAATGAGGTCGTGAGTGTATTTGTGTTGATTGATAAAAAGGCCTTCTTTGAATTGGTGACTCAAGACCAAGGAAACAGGTGAGGGGACCTAGATCCTTCATATGAAAGGAAGTAGGAAGAGACTTTTGCAGCCAAAGGATGTTATCGGCGATGTCCCTGTTATTATGATGTTATCTATGTAGACAAGCAAGATAGTAATACCATGTGAGGTTCAACAAAGGACGAGAAATAGATCATACTTGCTTTGCTGAAGTGGACATTCTAGAGAGTTTTCTGAAATTTGTCAAACCATATTCTTAGAGCTTGCTGCAATCCATAAAGAGATCGTAGCAAGTGGCGAACATTGTACAGAACACTAAGTCATAGAGGTGCATGTATGCAGACATCTTCTTTAAGGTCTTCATGAAGGAAAGCGTTCTTCACCTCCATCTCAAATAGAGACTAGGATTGAGAAGCGACAAGTGCCAATGTTATGTGAACAAAATCAAAACCTTGCTCTGATACCATGACAAAGGAAGGTTTGAAGGAAAAAAGAAAAAAAAGCAATTTGCAACTGAATTGAGTGCCTATCAATGTGATAGTCACCCTTTCTTATAGGTTTGAATCAAACTAATTAAAGCAAGTATCCAACAATCACATCCCCTTGACAGGGGTGCTTTCCCTTAAATGGGATCTCATCCTAATCCCCTATATATATATATATATATATGCCCTATATATATTATATATTTATATATATATATATATTATTAGTTAGCCAGAAATAATTGGTCGATAGGGTGGGCAGTACAATACGTTAGAAAGAATAGTAACTACATCTTGGAACTCCAACGACTACACCTGCATTACTAATAGAAATACTTACAAATGGAAACATAAATAAAAATAACAATAATAACAGCAGCACTGTACTGATGATGGTAATTGAAATGCTGCAATTAATATTAGAGAAGAGCGAAGGAACACCCCTGCCTCCAACAACCTTTGATTTATTATCTATATCAACATTTAATAGAAAGAAAGACAGATCCTAAAAATATCTGCAGTGTGTGTTCTCAACCTTCATAAGATCAGGGACATGTAAATTGTTCAAAATGCCCATCAATGTTGTCCTTTTTCTTTTTTCTTTTTTTTTCCTTTTTTGAGTAAAAATCATTGTTGTCCATTAATGTCAGAAGAGAACAACAAAATCCAATTACTAGAAATCCAGCAACAATGAGACTAGGCTAACATAACACCAAACACTAATTTCTAGTGCCTGGCACAAGTCTTGTTTTTGGCTAGAATGTGAATGAGATTTATTTTATATATATATATATATATATATATATATATATAGATATAGATGCACATGTGCAAGCACAATGTTACAGCCCAAAGAAAAACTTAATAAAATATTCCCTATCTGGTAAGGTGCTGGTCCATGGGATCAGAGTCTGGGTTCGAACCCATGTCAACAAACAAGCAAAGAATGAAGTCTCTAGCAAACAGGTAGGTCCCCAGTACATGTAGCAAATTAAACAAACAGCACAAGTGGGCCTATAGAAGACTATCACTCACTGTCACAATGACCTTAACAGCCTAGATTATTTGAATAGAACATCCTAACCTTCATCAGATCATACTGGATAAAAAACCCCATTCCAGTGACAGATATGAAGAAAATAGAAATCTGATTAGAGTCACCGAGCAGACATCAAAATTGACAACTTTATTCATAGGATAATAGTGGTGGTGTTTTGTTATTCTCATTACCATCATCATAACTAAGGAAACTTATTTAGTCTCTATTTGAAAAAGGATAGAAAAAATCTATTTGGTTCCTGACATCCTTGGCAGGTCCATAAGACAGAAACAAATACTACCTCCTTGGCAGGTACATCAGAGATCCGAGGTGAGCTGCAACAGGAAGATAAATATCTACTCCCAGTATCAGTGATGTCGCCCCTTGGTTCATCAATGCTCCCAGCATTACTGGTACCACCAGTATCATTGGGCCAAGCACTGATTCCAAAGTTCCCAAATTGGAGATTAACTGGCTCTGACTTTCCAATCTGCAATGGTCCATACATTGGATTCCCATTACCATCAAATGATGCAACAGGCCACGCCTTTGCTACAGACCCATCTGTATTAACAAGAGCCATCAAATGCCTAGAAGACCCTTTCCGCTGTATCAGTTGAAACATCCCCTTGGAGCTCAGTGAGTTTGCAGCACATTGATTCCTGTACTCCTCATCTATTATAGGAACTGTATTTGTGATGGGATCGTAGAGCTGTTCCCCTGCCTCACGCCGGCGCAGGCAGCTGAATACTGTGGCGTGAATAGCTGCCACACTCCTATCAACATTGGTGTTATTTATTTTAGGCACTAGATGCTTATCAGCACGATTACAGAGGTATTCTTGAATTGTTCTAATATTGCGGATATACTTAACATATTTATTTTTAGAGGGGTCCAACGTCATGTATTTGGCACGAACAGCAAACCGCTCCATGTGCTTGTCTTCATTCGTGATGTAAATCATGAATGGAATGATTGATGGATGTTTCTTCATGAGCCCCATCTAGCAAAGAGGCAATTCAAAATAAATCAAAAAAATTGAGAAACAAGAGAGTAAATCAAAGAATGTTGATAGATCCTAGGGCCTGCGTCATATCCATTCACCAAAACTGATGAAGATCACCAGTCACTGGGTGAAATGATTAATTTTCCAAGCCCTTTTAACCACTGTCACCAATAGGAAAATCAGTTACCGGTCATTTTTGACACAATTTCTTAATGACATTTTTTTCCTCAGCTCCTGACATAGTGGGCAACATTGTTACATCCTCATTCTGGCAATTTCTCGTCTCAGAATAGTATCAGGAGATTTCCAAACATTTTGCAGAATATTATCAGGAAAATTTAAAAAAAAAAAAAACAGAAAAATAAATTGAAAGATGCATTTAAAAGTTCTTTGAAATAAACATGCACGCGAGTGCAAGAGCGCACACACACACACACTAGTATACATCTGTTATACATACATATATATCTTCTCAAAAATACCTTGAGTATTGCGGCATTCTCATTTCTGAAATATTTTGAAAATATAGATAAGTATCTTATTTAACTTGGTTCACCATATCTGATGAAAATGAGACAACCTTCTCAAAAAAATAAAAAATAAAAAAAATCAGCAATATTGATTGTATTGGCACAAAGGCAAAACAATTCAGGTAATGCTCAAGTGCAAACATGGGGCTGACACAATCCAGATCATTAGAAGTTGCATTTGGAAATTTCAATTCAAAGACTTCCTATATCACAGGGCTTTTGTTATAAGCCATACCACAGCAAGTGGCCAAATAGTCCAACGCTAGTTTAAGCTAAACTGTGTTCAAACTGAAAGCTACTTGGTCAAGGGCAGTTATTATTTTTCTCTTTTTATTAAAAAAGAAACTAGAATGAGGGTGTTCACTGTAGAAGTTACCACAAAATTGAGGCTCAGATGGACTCCCTCAACAACCACAGATTCTTTCCTCTCCTCCCAGGCAGTAATTAGCCGATCAAGACTGTCAATAACCATCTCACTTTGTGCTTTGAATCCCTCAACTGCCATTTGCTTTGTGCCAATTAATTCAGTAATAGAGCCCACCTCTGTGAGCCTGTTGTCAGGTTTCTCATTGGAAGCTAAGTCAGATGATTCATCCCTCACGACCGAAAGAGAAATGCCTGCTAATTTCTTTGCTTTCCGTTTAGCTTTCGCTTCTGCAACAGCAACTGGATCTAAGTATTCCCCAGCATGGTATGTAGATGCCCAGAGGAGGGGATTTTGCTTTTCGTCCACAAAGCTCCTCATCATGTGCCGAATAGAATCAGTAGAAATTACAGTTGTGACACCCAATCTGCTACCCTGTGAGGAAACATTTTAATATCAAATAAATGCCTTGCAGAAGAGATTGAAAACATAGCTTCATTCCAGGTAAAAGCTATAATATCAACATCCAACAAAGACCTTTCCTGTCGCGGAGGGGTGGATGCAGAGCATACATGATACAGCAGAGAGATTCTAAATTACACGAGAGACCAAAATTCCATGGACAGGAAATTTTTTCTTCTTGGCTCAGGAAGGAGTTCGCATCTGACATTACCCATTTGTTACATAATGGTCATTTCATAATGATCTCAGTCAAAAACTCCCCCCCCCAAAAAAAAAAAAAAAACAACGTAATACCTCACATTACATTCTAACATGTTATCTATCTACAATATGCAGGAACCATACAAATTCAGATTTCAGCTGGATCTTTAGCCATTACTGCTGACTCTGTGCCATACAAAGTCATAACATCAATTTGGAGCCGTTTCTGTTAGATACGGAAGCTGTCATAGAACACACACACACACACACACACACACAGAGAGAGAGAGAGAGAGAGAGAGAGAGAGAGAGAGAGATGATGATGATGGTGGTGGTGGTGGTGGTGGTGGTGGCAGAAGTACAATAAATTGTTAACTGTCCAGCAAATTGCACTTTTGGAGGGCCATTTCTCGCTGTAGTAGACAGTTGGTTAAAACTTGCCACCATAAACTCAGGTTGATATTTACTGTTAAAGACTGAAGAGCAGCTTTTCACCCTTAATAATTGTAGGACTACTATAATGCCATGTTTCTGTGAGAACGATAATACCAGTTCCATGGTATTTAGGATTATCATACTAAATCTTTTAAGAATATGCTTCTACACAGTCCACAAGAGGACGGCCTTGAGGATTGTGCAAGCATATATGTAAGACATAGGTTAATGACTTAATTAGGCTTATTTTAAGCTAATTTTAAATAATATTGGGAAGTAGTATAAATATGTTCTAGGACATATGTAATCGACAGATTGAAACTGATTTATCCTACTTGACATGGTGTCACAGAGTCACAAGTTGTGATCTGATTAACATCAGGCCCCGTCAACAGAAGGTTAATGTCAGCCTCTCTTGCTCTCGTGCATTAAAATACAAAAAGCTCTCTACCTCCTTGTGAAAAATGCTAGACTGTAAGAGCTGCACAGCATTATGACAGCATCAGGTCTGCTATGAAGCACCTGTAGCTGCTGTAAAAAAACAGCAATGTTCCTGGTTTTGTAGATCTAATGTGGAGTATAATAAATAAAGTAGCAGTGAACCTACTGGAATGCTGTTTCTGTCAGCCACAAGATGCCGTCCATAATCAATTAAGTTTAAAGATTGTTTGAGGTTGTTTAGGGCTTAAACAGTTACTGGTTCTGAAATGTTTGTGTGCAGCTCTAATTCTTTAACTTTCAGCAGTGTTTTTTTTTGGGTGCGCAGAATTTTTAGTATTATTTAGTTAAAATTCTTTGTTGGGCAGTACTTTTCGTTGATTGGATATATGTACTTCCGTAAATGCAGGATTTTCATGGAATCGAAAGTAGGGGGAGGACTCATTGGGACTCAAGGTTTGCGGAATGTAAACCCACCAGTTAAAGACAGTATTCAAGCCTTCAAAGGTCCTGAGAAAGGGAGTCACCTAGACAATCTGGAGTTGTTGCTGGTTAGTGCAATTACTGTGGGTGCATGAACTGAGTCTTCTGCTGCGGGTACAGCAAATAGGCAGGCTGAGAAGTGTATGTGCTGCTGTGTGCATAGTCTCTGAGGGTTCGATGGATAGTATCGTGCAACAATAATTTCCAATTAAGTTTTCACCTCCGTAAAGGGAAAATAAGATCTACATACCTTCACCAAGCCTCCTAATCTTGTTTTGTTCATTTAGCTGCAAAATACACATGCTTTTGGAAGAGATCACAAAAATCTGATCCAGTAGGCCACTGGCTCGAACAGGATTATATAGGCAGACAATGACCAGCAAAGCATAATGGACATTTTGGGAAGACATCAACCAAGAACAACGAGGTTATATTTGTTGTTAACAAATTAGAAACAACAAATTAGATAAGTGCAGTTGGAGATTGCTTTTGTTGTTGCTGTTGTTGTTGTTCTTATTATTACTACCATAAAAGTTAAAGTTTATAAGATTATTCAAGTCAGGGAAAAAACTCTACAAAGACTCCAAGGTTACTTGGTAGTGTGAATCCGAAGTAATCAGTAAGTTCCGGGTGAATGTTTATCCTTAGATTCATATGAGTATGTTTTGTAGCATTCAGCCTCTTCAGATATATTGTGTAGCATACCAAGATGTGGTCGAAATCAGCAAGTGTTGCCCATTATATGTTTATGGTGTGGAGCATATTCAGCTTTCATTTCCTTCGATAGAAAGGTTGCAAGATAGATTGAAGATTCATCACAATGTTAAAAATCAAGCTGCCAAAGTTCTCCAATAGAATGTTCAAGGAAGAAAGCAAAATGATGCTGCTTATTCCAAGCTGCTCATAGTATCTATGTACCAGCTTGAACTGGGGTGTTGAGAAACAGTTGGGTTTCTTTGTAATTTTGGGGCAATGGATTTATTTGTAATTTTTAGAGTAAGCTTTCTAAATTAGGATTAGATTGAATTTGGTTTATTTTAGGCTAGAGGAGGAGGGATAGATGATCGACTACAAATTCAAATCCAAGCCAGAAAACTCCAATGCTCCTCCACATGCAGGCCAGAACAAGCTACACAACTCCAGGTAGTAGCATAAACTACCTTCCAAGGGCCCCTATATCTCATAAAATAAGGCTTCATACGAATGATAATACAGCAGAGCATAATGCACACCAAAACTGGGTAAAGGCAGATTCACATCTTTAGATGAAGCGAGGAACAAATAACATATTATTATATGGGACTGATAGACAAGGGAGGCACAAGGAGAATGTCTATCTGGACAAGGATGAGAAAATTCAAGGAAACGTCAAAATGTTACCCAAGGATGAAAGGACGGGAAGGGAAGTTTTGGTAGTAGATCAAAGAGGTAACTGACAGATTCTGCTATGATCCCTTGAAGCTTGCTCTAAATGAGCATCTAAAGAATAGCACTTCATAAAAAATCTAGGAGCAGACACATCTGAGAGAGAAATGTGGAAAAAAGAGGCAAACACAACAAACACAATCACCCAAGACCTTTGTGAAAAAAAAAATAGTTTAAACTTCTCAAGGGATAGAATTAACTTACCAGCAATGCAGACAAAGTAGACTTGCCACACCCACTTGTTCCACATAAGAGAATTGTCACAGATTCCTTCCTTTCTCGAATTCTAGAACAACAACAACAACAACAACAACAACAACAAAAAAAAAAAAAAAAAAAAAAAAAAAAAAAAAAAAAAAAAAAATCATTGGGGAGAAGGCAAATCAAATACATAGAACCCACAAAAAGGAAAAAACAAAGGAGTTCAAGATTTAGGGTTGGGATGCTTAGGTTTCCAATCAATTAATGTCCACTTTCCCTGCATCACTAATTATGAGGAAGATCATAAAGAATGGTTGTGATGTATAATTGTATATAATAAAAAAAATCACTGTGAGCAGCAAGGGGCCCACCTTGGGCCATCACTAATCAAGATGAGGGATACACAAATATAAGGCAAACCAGGCTTCATTCAGTGTGAATTTTAAGGCCTCAAAAATCAATGGTAAAAGAAGTGTTAAAAAAGTCTCAGTCCAATGAAGAAAATAAGTTTGATGAGTAACACAATTGGGTTACAGCCAAATCATGCAGTGATAGTGTGAGGGGACCTTTCATCATCCCTCACATACACATGCAACCTGAGGTTGGCTCACAAGTACAAGCAAACAGTTAATACCAGTAGAGTATTTTGATACAACGGTATTGCCCCGTTTATCAATAATTGGAAATAATTTCGAAAATATTCATGGTAGCAGTGGAGATTTCAAAATCTCAGCTAACAACCCTTCATATGTTTTCATGTGCTTTCTTTAGGGTTTTTTTTTTTTTTTTTTTTTTTTTTTTTTTTTTTTTTTTTTTTTTTTAATAAGAAACACTTTTTCTAGTCTTCTCTCCACTTAAAATAATTTTTGTGCCAAAAAAGAAGAAAGGAAAACAACCGCATTCCTATTGAAGATGAAGGCGATGTTTTACCTGCATGCCAGTAGCAAGTCAGCCCTCTGATTGGGACCCACATACTTATATTCAGAAAGAGAATCACAGACAACATCCAAGAAAGTCTCTCTTCTGACAATAACTGTTGTGCGCCTCTTGTAAGACTCAAATGGTATACTGTTACTTTTATTATCTTTCTCCAAAACCAGATGTTCATTGAGTGCATCTTGACCTGAAGATCCACTCATATAGCATCCATTTCCGTTCTCAAAATTTCTTACAAAGAAATCTAGTTTGGATGTTTCCACTTCTACAAGAGGCAGAGCATCACCTAAACATTCACTTCTCATCAGTTCAAAAACTCTCCGGCTAATCTGAAAATATAAAAAGATAAAGTCAGTATATTTCACACATAGTATATATATGTGTGTATATATATGTATATACATACATATATGTATATATACATGTGTATATATGTGTGTGTGTGTGTGTGTGTCTATATATATCATATAGGGAAATCCCCATATATACATGGGAAATATTCATGTGCATCCATCCCTCACCATGTTATGGTGAAGTACAACATAGTAGGGTTAACTTTATAACACATCCTAACCATCCACACACATGGAACCCCATTAAGTACGCTAGACCCATTGAATTTTCACCTATCCAAATAGATTGGACCGTTGGATTGAGGGTCAAATTTTTTCCTTTAATATAAAGTCATTAAATTTGTGGGCCACGGATGAAGGGGTTAGAGGGATGGGATTGACTCCAAATTTGATATATGGTCTCATCCAAGTGGTCTCTTCCCATCCCCCACAAGTCCCATGATTAGCGGGTCCCTAGTTGGGCCCCATTAAGTTTGTCCCTCACCATATGGTGAGAGAAGGATGCACAGGAACATCCCCCCATATATATATATATATATATGTACACATACACACACACACACACACACACACACACACACATATATATATATATATATAGATATATAGAGAGAGAGACTTTTTCATGATATTGTATTGCAATTTGAATGACATTTTCAAATTGATTTAAAAAGAGTTAACCAAAAAGATGATGATTGTTTTTTATAAAAAAAAAGAACAACCAGGATTTATTATTGTACTACAATCACACTATTAATTATCAATGTGATACAATCTGGATTCCAAGTAATGCAGTCTGGAATGCTTAGATACCGAATTTGATTTAAGTTAGGATCAGCATGGACCAAACTCCAATACCTGAATTGAGCTGATTCAGCCCAATACCC
Source organism: Camphora micrantha (assembly GCA_003546025.1). Taxonomy (NCBI): domain Eukaryota; kingdom Viridiplantae; phylum Streptophyta; class Magnoliopsida; order Laurales; family Lauraceae; genus Camphora; species Camphora micrantha. The sequence goes on along the minus strand of QPKB01000004.1, from coordinate 36,538,858 downwards.
AATCAGAAAAACACATGGATAATGTTCAACAATGGTATATATTCCAAGGATAAAAAAAAAAGAAAAAAAAGGACCTAGCAACTAGTTTAATAAAACTATTCAGAACTCAAGCAGCTTAAGATTAATGTAAAACCATGACCGTACAGATATATGGCTGTATTTTAATTTGGTAACTATAGTTCACAAATGAAATGTAAGTGGAGCTGAAACAAAATCATGCATATCGAGTCTCTGACAATGCATAGATCAATCTCAGAAAAACACTGGTGAAAGCCAAAACCCAAACACTGTGAGACATATCCTTCAAATTTAGGTGGAATCTGAAAATTATCTGAAAATAGGAGATCACCAGAACAAAAGTTCCGCAGAGATCCCAAAATTGTGTGTCATGGATTTTATACCATGGTATAAAATAACGGCCGTAACCATTTCATAACGGCCATTATGAAACAGTAACGGCCCTGGCCGTTACGATATTTTATCCATAACCGTTATGGAAACAAGGAAAAAATAGCCAAAATATCGACGGCCGATATTTTGAAAATATCGCCCGAACACCCCTTTTTTTAAAACCTCTATTTTTTTTTAAACAGTAAAATTTATTAGAAAGAGGGGAGAGGGGGAAAACACAAAAAAAGAACAAAATGACGAAAAAACCTCAATACAAACTATACATCAAAAGATAAAGAAGAACGAAACACCCCTTCCTTAGCTAGCTTATCCACTGAAACATTAGCCTCATGTAACATAGGACGAAAGACAGCACCCAAGTGACTCAAGATCTCCTGCACCTCGTCCACCACATCAGCCAACCTCCAACGATGAGAACAATTACCTAAACTCCACTGAATGGTGGAAAAAGAATCTCCTTCAATGATAACTTTAGAACCTTCCAATTTACACAACTCGCGACAACCAACCAAAAGAGCTTTAATTTTGGATTCATTAGCATCCAAGGAACCCACCGGCCAAGAGAAATTCCTTACAATAATGCCATTCCAGTCTCTAATGACACCTCCAATACCAGCTCTTCTAATGGCTTGAACATAACTTCCATCAAAGTTTAATTTGAGATAACCAATAGGAGGACATTCCCACAAAACACTATTTAATGGTTTAGAGACCCATCCACCTTGAAAATGAGCTGCCCAAGATCTATTTAAATCCCCCAAAACCACCCCTTTAAACTCTTTTCTTGAACACACCCACTTCGAAACAGACCAAATAATAGATGAAACAACATCCTCCACCGATTTACTTTCATTCTTGAAAACACGACTATTCCTTTCCAACAAAATTTTCCAACAAACCGCGTTCAATACCACCTTCCAAAGAATGCTCATGCGAACATATTTGATTCCCAAGCACCATTGATGAAAAAGATCCACAACTTTCAAGGGCATGACCCATTGCATATCAAACATATTAAGAATCACAGACCGAACTCTATGAGCAAAAACACAATGGATAAGAAAATGATGCACCGATTCCTCATCCTTTAAACACATAGGCATCCATTGACAATAATATGCATACGCCTCAACTTGTCTAAAGTAAAAATTTTATGAGACCTTGCCACCCTACAAAAAGCTAATACTCGAGGTGGTATTGTGGAGTCCCAAAACCTTTTCCACCATCGAATAGAATGAAAGGAATTAATTAGAGCATTGTAAAACAATTTAACTGAGAAATTACCTTCAAATGTAGGCTTCCACACTCTTATAATCACATCCTCCACCATTAACACAATCATTATCTAATAAGGCCAACATGCTAGTGAAATCAACAGCTTCTCTATCAATCATTTCCCGACGAAAATTAAAATCTCACACCACTTGACCACTAGAAATAAGGATAAGGAAATTATCTGCAACAGCAGCCTGTTGTCTCCTGTCTAGCAAATAAAGGTAAGGAAATATAGACAACTGCCCACACCATTCATCATGCCAAAACCGAACCCGACGCCCATCATGCACCCTTAAACAAATCCATGTAAAGAAATCATCCATGGAAAAAAGAACTGATTTCCAAAATTCAGAGGCCTTGAACAATTGACTTGGATCCCCCACCCATCATTATCCAACTTATAATTAGAAATTAGAATTTGTCTCCACAACCCTGGATCTCACTCCCCAATCCTCCACAACCACTTTCCCAATAGAACTTTATTAACTTTCTCAATAGATCGGATCGCTAACCCTCCTTGATCAATGGGCATGCAAACCAAGTCCCACCTCACTAAGTGATACTTCCTTTTGTCAACATGATCATTCCAAAGAAAATCTCGTTGGAGCTATTCTATCCGACGCACAACACTTTTAGGGCATTTGAAAAAAGAGAGAAAATAAATAGGAAGACTCTGCATGACCGATTTAATCAATGTGAGTCTCCCTCCCAAAGATAAAAACATACCTTTTCAAGAACTCAACCTTTTATCCACACGCTCCAAAATTGAATCCCTCAACGAACTCTTGGGAATCCCAAACACAAGGGTAACCATAAATAAGTTGAAGGCAACTTGCCAACTCTGCAACCAAAAGCATTTGCCAAAAAGTTATCTGACTAGCTGCCAACCAGACACCTATAAATTCACATTTTCTATAATTGATTCGAAGCCTCGACAAAAGTTCAAACCATTTCAAAACCAATTTCAACTTGTTAACCCCCTCTAGCGAAGCATTACAGAAAGTAATAGAATCGTCTACAAATTGCAAATGAGTTACCTTCAGACCAGAATCATTAATAGCAAATCATGTGATTAACCCTGTCCGTCTAGCTTTCTCCATTAAGACATTCAAGGCTTCCACAAAAAGAACAAAAAGCATAGGAGACAAAGGATCACCTTGCTAGATACCTCTAGAACTCTTGAAATAAACTTTAGAAGAACCATTCACCATAACAGAAAAATAAGCAAAAGAACCACTTTTTCCTTCTCCTCTTTCACTCCTTTCTTCAAAATGTCTCTGAGCCTTCCTAACACCATACTTGAGCTTCCCAAGCACCAAAACCCGAGTTTTACAAGATTTGAGTGGATTTTTCTGCGGGAAAAAACAAGGAACTTGAGGAAACATATTTGGTAAAAAAAACTCTTATCTTTTTTTACTTGTTTTCAAGATTCAACCTCAAATGGCTTAGCAATATTTGAGGCATGTTAGATCTAGAGTTTTGGAGTATGATATTGTAGATTTTATCACTTTAGATATTTTTTTGAACTTTTCATTATTTAAATCCGAATTTTTTTGTTTGAAAAGTTTGTATAATACATGCAACAAAAGCTTTTATTGAGTTAGTTTTTCTTAGAACTAGTGTTTTTTGGTGTAGATCTAGCTTTTTATTTTTAAAATTTGGGGCTTTTCTTGAAATCATTTAGATTTTCTCAAATTAGTTTGTCAAATGTGCTAGATTTTCTTGTGGGTTCTATATTTGTCATAGATATAATGATTTTTAGAGTAGCTCAATTTTATTTTATTTTTTTTTAAATTTGACTTTTTTTTAATAATTTAATTTTTGTTCGATTTCTTTGTTAATGCATGACAATGATGTTGACTTCAAAAATGTGTAGATCTAAAAGATTTATATGCAAAATCTATTTTTTATTAAATATTTATTTTCGGATTTTTTAAATAAATTAATATTAAAATAATATTTTTTATAATATATATTTTTAAAAATTGGTTGTATATTGTTTTTGGTTAAAAATGTATAACTCACATGTGTATGTTTCCATTCATCCATTGTTTCCTACGTCAAAAAATGCATTTTTTAATATTCTATTTTAAAAAATGTAAATTTTTTTTGCTTTATGAATCTTTTTTTGAGTTATTCTTTTGTTGCAAAAAGTGGTACGCGAAGTAGATCCGAGGTGGAGACATGGTGTTGATGTAAATGGAAAGAAATGTAAAATTAGATGCAATTATTGTGATAAGGTGATAAGTGGTAGAATCACAAGATTGAAGCAACACTTGGCACATAGAGGGGGCCAAGTCTCAAAATGTCCCAAGGTATCTCCAGAGTTAAAGAATGAAATGAAAGCAAAAAAACAGTAGTAACTGAAAAAAAAGGAGGCAGGCATATTATGAAGCATGTAGAGAGGTGGTGTTTGGGCCTAGGGAGGTGCTTTCCTCCAATGATGATGATGGAGATTTAGATGTAGAAAGAGCAAGGAGAGAGAGCATGAGATCCTATAATGAGGAACAAGAAAAGACGAGAATGGTGTATGAGTTTGGCTCTAGAGAGGGCCAATATAAAGAGTGGGGAGACTCAGGTAGTCATGGTGGTGGTATGTTGTGTCGGATGTAGAGTCAAAAAGACAACCTGAGTTTTTGGAGATTGATCAACCTCCCACACAAATGTCTCGTAGTCCGAAGCTCATGGGTCCAATTGACCTTGCTACATACAGGTCTCCGTCTGCAAAGCAACCTTCTATAGCCAAAGCTTTGAGCGGGAAGATGGGACTTGTAAGAGATAAGATGGCTAGGGGGGTCTGAAAATTTTTCAATGGAGTTGTTGCACCCAAGAATGCAACTTCACCATATTTGAAGACCATATTGGACGTTGTTAACATGGTCCAAGAATAAATCCACCCACACTGTATGAGATTGGCCACTACTGTGTCGAAGAGGAATATAAAAAGGCGGTGGCCTGGGTGAATACCTTCAGGAGGATTTGGAGAGAGGGGAGGGGCTCAACAAAGTACGTCAAAGATGCGGCGTACCTGAATAAACTTTTTAATGAGGTGATTGAGGACGTTGGGGCAGATTGAGTTGATCAAATCATCACAAACAATGATGCAAGAATGAGAAAAACAGGAATGATGCTCATGCAGCAGAGGCCCAAGATTTTTTTGTCTCCATGTGTTGCACATTGCTTAGATTTGATGATTGAAGACATTGCTAAAAGGAAAATGATGAAAGGTGTGATATTGAAGGCAAAAAAGATTACTAATTTTATCCATCAGTCGAACAGGCTCATAAGAAAAAATATCAATGAAAGTCCTTAATCAAACAACTACAACATCAAATTGTGAGAGGAATTGGAGCACCTTCTCCTTCATTCACAATAAAGTCAAAAATCGGTTGATGATTCAAAAGTTGAATAAATTGTTACAACATTAAGCTCCGACATAGACAAAGAAGGAAAGAGTTTGAAGATCAGCCAGATTACTTTTGTCCAATCAATTTGGACTAAGTTTTTTCAAAGGATGGTGATGTGTTGTCACAATGGATAGAGGAGACAGAAGAGCCAATGCTAGATCAAGATGAAGAGCTTGGTAATATGGTTCAAGATTTGACTAGGGCAAGGCCAAAGCCGATAAAGGCCAACGAACGCCTCCGTGAGATAAACTTTACACATCAACGAAGGCATGGGGTTGACACTCAAGAGATACGAGATGAGGTTAATGATGATGAGGATACTAGCCTTAGTAGTAGTAGCTCATCTTTGGATGTGCCTCTTGATTTTGATAGGGATGGCAGTGATGATGGTGGGGATGGTGGTGGCTATTGTGAGGCGCCACCCCACATAATGGAGACAATGGAACATTTTCCTTCTGCTAGTAATATAGACCCGAGCCGTGGGTACCAAAGAATTGTCCCACCAACTGAATCATCAAAGGCAGGGGCTAGTGGTAGCAGATATGGCGGGGGAGAGGGTACTTCTGGTGGTGATGTTGGCCACCAACAAGCCATGTATGGAGCCTATAGAGAGTATGGACAACAACCTTCTTGGCCAACACAATCGCCACTAGTTTTTCTAGCAGAGTTGTGGGATTTGCATGAGTATGCCTACAATCTGAATGATCTACCTTGTTGCCTTCCCCACGAATTTTATCACCAAGACTACCCTAAGTTATGATACCCGGATACGGCAAATTACTTGTGGTACCCGTACCGATACGGTCCGATACGGATACCGGTACTGGATACGGCAAGATACGGCTTGGATACGGGGGGCCAATTTTAGGATACGGCTTGCATTATTTTTCGCCCAATATTTCAACAAATTTTTCATTTTGGCCAATTTCTGTCTCTCTCTTAGCTTGATCAAAAGGAAAACAAAAGAGAAGAAGAGGAGGAGGAGGAGACCCACCTGCTTCAACTGGGGCTCCTGCTTCGACTACTTTCCATTCATACTTCGACTGTTGCTGCTGTTGCTTTGACTATTGCTGCTGCTTCGACCTCCAGGTGCTAGGTATTCCTCCTCTTCTTCTTCCTCTGTTCTTTTTTCTTTCTTTCTTTCTTCTTTCTTCTTCTTCTTCTTTCTTCGTTTTTTTTTTTTTTTTTTTTTTTTTTTTTTTTTTTAATTCATTCGTGCCCTAGAGATAGGGCTGTTAAAATGTCACACGACCCGTTAACACGACACGAACCCACACGATATTAACGGGTTTGGGTTGGCCCTTAATGGGTTTGGGTCGTTAATGGGTCAAACCCGTTAACACGTTAAGTTAACGAGTCGGGTATGAATTAAACAAGTAACCCGTTAACAACCCGCTTGACCCGTTAAAATTTTTTTTACTCCCTAAATGTAAATAAATTAATTTATATTCATAAAAAAAAATTAAAATTTATTGTTTTATAGTGAGTTTTTAGGTGGGATCCACTTGAGATCCTCACTTATAGTTTCATGTGGCTTATATATTTTTCTTCTTCTATTTTTGTATAAATTTTTTTTTTTTTTTTAATTTCGAAATGACTTAATTACTTAACGGGTTAATGGGTTGGGTCGGGTAACCCGTTAAATTAACGGGTCGTGTTCGGGTTAGATTTTTGACCCGTTAAGTTAACGGGTCGGGTACAGGTTGAGATGATTTTAACCCGAATTTGTTAACCCGTAACCCGAATTCTTTAACACGACATGATTGACAGCCCTACCTAGAGATGCCAACGAAAGGGGAGAAAAGAATCCATCGCTCTTATAAACGAGTATGGGCCTGTTGGGCCTGTTTTGTTTCTTTCTTTCTTTTTTATGTTGGGCTACTGAGCCCGTTGGCCACTCAGCCCATTTTTCTTTTCTTCTCTTTTTAATGTTGGGCTACTTATCCAATTAGCCACTCGGTCCACTTTTCTTATTTTCTCTTTTTCTATGCTCAGATATTGTATTGTGAGGCCCACCACATTGAAAATTTGAAACAAACAGTGGGCCTTGTAATATTTGACCTCTAAATTGAGATAAAATAAGCATTCCACCTAAAATAAATCCCTAACCAAATATTTATATTTATATATTTCTAGGAATGCCGTACCCGTATCCATATCCTAAAATTTTGAAGTTGACGTATCGGACGCTCGTTCCCGTGTCCCGTATCCGTACCCGTGTCCGTATCCGGGCATCATAGACCCTAAGCCATCTCAGTCTACTAATGACTCGTACTCATATGAAGAAATCTTCGCTCCTCAACCACCCCCATGGGCAATATGGGAGTGCAGCACTGCAGTTTGGTGCTTATTATTAACCTTCAAGAAATGATGATGACAATGATATCAAGCCAGGACGCCGCTCATTCTAGAATTAAGCTCAGACCCTATCTCTTGAGCATTTAAGTCTCCTTCTAGAAATCAAAGTCATAAATGTCTATATTGCACTACTTTAAGTTAACTAATTATTTCATCTTGAGGTGGTAAATGTTACTTGAAACTTGAAAGTGAGCACACTATCAGTTTACTTGATGATTGAGTAATTGAGTTGAGCATTGCACCGGCACTACTAGTAGTAGGTTATTGACTTTAAATGTTTAACACTAATGGTTTGCTTAAAATTATGGTTGCATTATGTAAAATTTGTGATATCTCAACTTATTTTTGTATATACATGTAAATCTATTTAATTCAGAATATATTTTACAAGTTTCATATAAGACGGCGATACCAGATGTTATAAATTAGGGGGGCCGTTATTTTTCTTTAAAGTGTAACTAATGGAAAAAAAAATTGTTTTCTAGCATTTTATGATATTCTGTATTTTCTGGATACTTTTCAGATTTTTTTGGGGTCAAATAATAATTCACACCGTGATGGACCGCGACGCAATGACACAATCGCAACCGTGGTTGTGAACCATTATGCTTATTTAAATAGCATCAACAAGATTCTGGAATTACCGGTTTGGATTATGTTGAATGTTCAGCAGCCAAAACAATTCCACTTTAATTGGAAAAATACAACAGATTTGGTGTATGCTAGGGAATTATAGCAGTCAAACCCAAACTGACGAGCAGCAAATCCACCAATGATAGGGATCAGCAACAAATACAACAAAAAAAGGCAGAAGTAATCAAGAGAAGGGGGAGGAAACGATAGGACAGAAAAAGAAGGCCTCATGCCTACCCAAGCACCAAGTACAGAGGAGATAACATCTTGATCCAGACTGCCACACAAAAAGTCAAATTAGTCTTTTGACACAGAAAAAATATCAATTGAATTTGCAAAAAAGGACAAAAAAATATATATATATATATATATATTTATATAAATAAACTAGCTGGAGGACTAAAAAGTGTATTTCATGTTTTCTGAAAGCCAGATAACCCTTGTTCAACATCAAATTTGACAGTATAATATCTTCTTTATTCCTTCGCATGAATATAACATTGGATTTAACTTCAACAAGCTTCCACTCACTTATCAATAAAAAAAAAAAAAACCCACCCAGGAGCTTCGCCATCGTAACCAAAGTGATCTCTACTCGCCTTGTGTAAGACCTGTATACTTTCTCCATAGGCCATATCCATGGAACGGATCGACAGTTGGCCTAGAGGTATTTAGCTAGAATCCATTAATCCTTAGTCAACGACACTTCATCCCTGTATTTGTCTTGAATGGTATACAAAAATCAAACATATATAGGTAATGTCCACGTCACACAGTTATTGTATTCAGTAGGACGTGAATGCTGATGTGCTTCTAGTTTCAAGTTTCATCATTTTGCAGACTCGTCAGGAACAAGATTGTCAATGATACAAACAACAATGATGGAAAATTACTTCCAGTCAATAGCACATGTTGTCTTGAATGGACAATGCCTTAGCCAACTGTTACTGTCAGTCGATACAATTGTCATGAGCTTTTAAGTACTGACAAGGTAATTACTAAAGGCTTGTGATCTCCTACTATGATTGGTTTACACAGAATGTTTGCTTAAATTTTCACAGCTGCAATCCTGATGGATAAGGTCATATATAGAGAGAGATGGAATAGTTGGATTCAGATCCTAGATAGTGTAAATGGCTCTCCAAAATGCACACAAGTAGAAGCAGATCAAGAGACAGTTGCTGATATTTTTGTTGACTCCATCAAAAAATTAATTGAGGAGAATTGGAGGGCCACATCTTTGTGCCCGAATGGGCCACATGTAATTATCTCCCACTTGGCCCAAAAGAGCCAAAAACATAAGGCTTCCCCCAAACCAATAAGACTCGTTTTCTTCTTTCTTATATCCGAATCAAAGTCAAAACAGGGTTACGACAAAATTAGATTAACAGGTAAACCGACACGTTATAAACCCCACGCATGTTAATGTTAAGCGTGCCACAGCTTTCCACGACATTTAACTTTCCACGGGGATTTCATCTCCTGCGGAAAATGAAAGCTGAAGCTTTCATTTTTATCAAAGTTTTCTGTGTTACTAGCCTTTTGTCCTAAAACGTAAAACCGCAGGATTTGAAAAACCGACAAATTCACAAGAAAACGGTTTGACATCAGAAAACGAAAACTGCAAACATCGGGAAAATGATTTCCCTTCGTAAACCATTTTCTTTCATTTTTTTTTTTTACCTCTGCGCAAGCAGGGCCTAGAATTTTGGAAGATTTTCCAGACAAAAAAGAGGAGAAAGGGGAAGGAAGTTGAGGGAGGAAACCTGGATGAGCTTTACAATGGGGCCAGATAAAATGAAGAGGAGGCTGATTAAAGGCATGACAATTGCTGCAGCCACCATGGCCGATAGGAGGAAGAGGAGGACAGGAGGAGGAGGAAGAAGGGTTGGGAGGCATTGGAGGAGAGAGGGATACCATTATATGAACATGACATCCCTTTTTTACTTAGAGTTTTGATCTCTAGAGTTTTGATCTCCTATGGGATTACCACACAGCAGCCGTGCAGGATTTTTGGTCCCTGCTTTCAATTCAAGGAGGTCCCGTTTTGTGGACGGACTCGGAGAGATTGAAAATATGCGGGACTCCCAGAGATAAAAATCCAGCTTCATCTCAAATTGCTAAAATCACTGTTGCAGGTGAAAGTTAGGTTATATCAATGGAAGAATCAAACCACCAGAAGAAACCATTGGGAAGCTGAAGATAGTATAGTTATGTCCTGGCTTCTTCAATCACTGGAACCAACTATTCTGTTGATGTTCATGTTCCGTAAAGACAAAAGATATTTCGGATGGTGTCACTTCTTCATGTTCTCATAAGAAAAAGTATGCAAGGATCTGTGGAGTTGCAATTGAAAAGGGGACTCTTTCATCAGTAAAATTAGGGAAATTTCAATGAGGCCATCATACTATAGGAAATTATTTCTTTACTTTTAGAGCTATGTGGGAAGAATCGAGCCATTATTAACCTCTTCTTGCTACTAATGAGTGGAGAGTATGTCGAACAACATCATATTTGCGACCACCTTAGAGGCCTGAGACAATATTCTAGCTTCAGAAGTATTGCTTCTTCTGAGAACAGCCCTCTCTCTCTCTCTCTCTCATTGTGGAATTATCAAAGAATATGAGAGAAGCCTGCTCAAGCGTTTGATTAGAAAGGGCATCTGCTATCAATATTAAACATTTAAAAGACTGCTAGAGAGCAACTGCTTTCCCAGTCCAGAGATCCCACCCATTTCTCTCTAGGCTAATTTACCAAATCGGAGCAAGGAACATGAGATTGGCAGCCAAGTGCCAAGTCAACATTACAATTGTCCTGAATTGCTCTTGGAAGATAGAACAGAGCCTCACAAGTTTCCTAAAATCTCTCTCTCTCTCTCTCTCTCTCTCTCTCTCTCTCAAATCCACTAACAAAACCATAATTGCAGAAATTACTAATCATAATATCATCAACACCATCACAAATCCAGCACATTTGTTTTACAAAAAGTACACCTTCTATTAAACCACATCTTCCTTGCCTAACCACAATTAGATCTTCAATGATAAGGGAAAAAAAAAAAAAAAAAAAACCAAAAGAAGGAAAATGATCCTTGAACAGAATGAATCCAGCAACAAGTTGAAGAAGCTCGCATTCAATTTCAATTTTTGAATAGATATATATATATATATATATATATGTATAAAACTTTACCTTGAAGGCGTGTCGGGCCTTGCAGCCCATGAGCTGGAGAGTGCTCTGAAGAACAGGCCGCGTGTACCGAAACGACACATTCCCCTTCCCATCCTTGTTATCTCCATCGTCATTGTCCACCACAACGATGTAGAGCAGTTTCGGCCCTTCTGCCATCGCTTCAAGATTCAACAAGCACAAAAACACAGCTTCCTCTTCCTTTTACCAAAACGCAGAAACAAAATAAATAAATAAATGACAACCGTATCACACAAATCGAGACAGACAGATGCAATGCAGTGCAGGCGTATGATGCAAAGCCGAAAGAGACGATAGAAAAGAGGGATTTTGGATCAAAAAAAAAAAAAAAAAGCTACAAACTTGCTTGCCTGAGATAGAGTGAGAGATGGTGCTGGTGGTGGAGTTTGTGGTTTCAGTAGAGAAAATAAGAGAAGAGAGAGTTGGGGATTTTTAAAGTGGTGGGTGATGGATCCGCCATTTGCAGTACCAGATCGATCGAGAGTTGCCACTGCGAGTTTTGCAAGCGCCAACTCGCCATTTCCTGCCACCACTTCGACGCATCACATTCACAACAAACGAGGCTCCACACGTCAAACGAGTGCCTCTCTGTGTCGCTTTTTTTATTTTTATTTTTTTTTTCTTTCTTTTTTTTTTTATTGCTGTTGGAGTAAAAAGGAATAGGGAAAGGTAAAGAAGAATGGGACCTACTACTTGCACTTTATTGGGTTTTTTGGTTTTTTTCTTTTTTTAACCCTTGACCAACTTTTGGGACTTGGGACTTAGGACTTGGGACGTGGGACTTGGGAGAACTGGCAACGCGTTTGGAAATTGACCGGGTTGGGACAAACTGACGATGATTTTAAAATCGAGCGTCGACTAGACGACTTTTCTAGAAGGAGATATGCCCTACAATCAATTCAGCCCTACAATCGATTCAAAAACCTGCATGCGGTATCTGCATCACCTAATAAAAGGATTAGTAATGGTTGTGGGGAGCCAAGTGCATCGTTGCATGCATTCTACCTCAGGCCGCTTCGAAATTCATAATCAAGATTCTAACTTAGTTTTAGAATTTAGATTTGAAAACTCGTGTAAAAATCCTGAGATATCTATCCATATAAAAATTTTGAAGTATAAATATTTGGGTTTGTTATCAAAACCCAATTGTCTTATTGGATCCGTGTCCCTTAAATGAAAATCTTGAGTCTGCCAGCCATTAGTGATAAAAATTTATTTTCTCCTCCAAATGTGGAATATCTTTTAGTTATTTTCACTTGAAAGAAAATTTCATCTGAAACGTAACTTGTATGGGCGACGAAAGGGAGAATTATAAAAATTCCTCTTAAACATAACTTGAATGAGCCAATGACAAAAAGAAAAATTAAAATTAATCATCGAGTGCCTTCCTTGCCTTGGCTGATTTTTTTTTTGTCTTTTATAGAATGCCAAACTCCATGTAGAAGCCATTAATAATTTCCTATGGTCTCACGGTAGGATTTTGTCTAAGTTTGTCGATGAACTCAACTATCAACACCATTGTCGCTAGGTGATAAGCTATCCCCATCAGTGAAAAATTAAAATTTAGGGATTTTGATTATAATTCTAAACTTGGAACTATATATGGCCTCAATTAGAGAGATGGGCTCAAGAATTCTTCCATGGAGGGACCATTATGTAGGAAAAAGATAATTTGGAGAGCCATTATTATATATAAAGCGAAGTGGGTTTCAATTCTCAATTCCATACTAATTTGAGATTTGATTTTGACCGTCTTACAATTCTTAACCTTCCACCAAAATCAGCCCTTCTAACTAATTTGCCCATTTAATATTAATTCAATGTGTTAGAGAGCACTGATTCAAATACAACCCAAAACCGTAACTCCTCTCTTCATTTCCTCTTTGTTTCCTCTTCCTCAAAAACGTTACTCCCCCCACAACGCCCCCTAACTCTCATCCCTCTTCATTTCTTGCAATTCAAAGAAATTATGAATAAGATGCAACTCTCTCCATTTGTTGCATTCCATCGATCTCTCCAAATCACTGCGTGGTTTCTCTTCTACCATCTCTCTATAAAATCGATCCAGAGAACAACCACAATACTTCCTTCAACCAGTTCCTTACAAGTAGGTATGTTTCTTTCTATCTTTGTCTCGATATACTTCTCAAGTTTTATTTATAACTCTGGTTCTTATTTGTATTATGCTTTATATACTTCTTGGGATGCCTAATGGAAAGATGTTTGCTTAATTGCCTATAAAAAGTTTGATGCATTCAATTATTTATTCTGATTTTATATTGATGATTCTGTTTTTCTTTATAAAATAATTAAAGCATCATATTCTTGATTTCTTTATAATTTTGAAGTTGTGGTCAAATAACTATTTTGAGTGAATGGTGTTTGGTTAAATGCCTGAAATAAATAAAAAAATTGTTAGTTGAAGTTTCATTCGTTCCATTGTTTATCTTCGATTTATTTATATTTTTTAAAGTTATTTTGCCAATAAAATATAGAACTCAAATTGAGACTTAAACTTACCAAAATGACAAATCTTTAGGACTGATGAAGACAAAAAATAAAAAATACATTTTTTTAACTCTTGTGGAAAATCGCACCAGTAACTATAGTCTCTATTATACTAGAATGCTTATAATGCTAAGGGGTCTGACCAATATTTAAAGGGAAGATATAAATTGCTTAACATTTTGGAAACAAGACTGAAATTTATCTATTTTTGATAGTAACGTATGCCACTATGTAGTTATTCAAAAACAATATAATTACATAATAACCTGTTCACAGATGCTTTGTAAATTGGATATACTTTGTAAATTGGATAGTATTAATGGTCCTTCAAAATTGGCTTTGTTTCTGGGCGGAGCCCGCAGGCATCTGACCCAAAACGCATTATACCAGACAAGAGGGGGCTCGCACTTATAAGCCTGGCTTCGGGCGGTCTCATAGGCGATGTGGGACGAAGTCCCTGCCTTGCTCTTGGCTGACCCAGGTCCTTTCACTCCCCACCACTTAGAGGAGAGACACCCCGACTCTGATACCAATTTGTAACGACTCAAACCACCTGGTATAATATTATCCGCTTTGGCCATTTGGGCCTCACAGCTTTATTTCTGGGCGGAGCCCGCAGGCATCTGACCCAAAACGCGTTATACCAAACAAGAAGGGGCTCGCACTTATAAGCCTGGCTTCGGGCGGTCTCATAGGCGATGTGGGACGAAGTCCCTGCCTTGCTCTTGGCTGACCCGGGTCCTTTCATCATATGACAGTTATTTGGATTATTATCTATCCAGTTACAGGTGTTGTACAGTGTGACCACGTTCCAAGCATCCAACCATGACCTTTGTAGCTTTAGATTGCTCTTTGTTTTCATGATATATCTAGCATCAGACTTTTTATATTAATTGGTGTAAGTGCAGAAAATATAACTCACAAAATTAGGAGGGAGCCCTTCTGGAATTATCCTAATTGGCCGCGAAAGCTGACTGCTCTGAGAACCTGAAAGGGAAGGGAAGACTGTCAAAGGACCCTGGCTGTGGGCAGCGCAGGGCTCTCCGATGCCTCAGTTAGTACAGGGACTGAACTAGGATAGATAAAGAAGAGAGGCAGAGTTCATGCATGTGTAGGATTATGCTTGCGTACCTTTGTGGGAATAGCTTCCTCTCTATATATAAGATTCTCCAAGCATCAGGTGATGGGCCTGATGATCTGACTGCTAAAGTCTCCTCAGCCCACAAAGCAATTAATGGGAGTCCATCACAGCCCATATTGCATTAAATGGTTGTTCGATCAGCCCACGTTGCATTAAATGCGAATGATGATGGGCTCAACTTGTTGGCGGTGAAGGTCCCATCAGACTTTTTCTTGGGCCCCGTCCTGATATGGCCATAGCCACTGGATTCTACTTTGTTAAAGATCTGGTAAAGATTTGGACGGCTGGGATGAAGTATCTATCCCAAGGGCATGTACCCCTATCCCGCGACGTGTCTGAAGAGGGGGGACGGCTGTCAAGGCTTGTCTCATCTGGCATCTCTGCGTACAGTTGTAGTCGAGGTGCGCGACTACCAGTTATACAGCCGAGATCAGGACATCCTCAAGCCGGGGTCGTCCACAATGTCGATACCCACCTCGGCTGGCGCACCGGTGATCGAGCTGAGATGCGCTTTACCGAGATTACTGCTAGGTTTAGCATGATCTTAATATTTTGAGAATCGCGCCACACAATTGCCCCTAGCTTCAGACTCTTCAAAACTCTGAAATCTTTGGGATCGGAAGCTATAATGGAGAGAATTAGACTGCGATCTTCTCATTAATGATGGACGCTGACGCTTTGCCTTCGCCCGTCTTCTCTTCGTGTGCCCGGAGCAATAAGTGCTATGTTTCAATCATCACGAAAAGTTAGCTGGCCATGACACGCGTCACCATTTGATTCGCACCGCCGTAGGACAGAAGGTGTATGCGGCCTTTCGACGCGACGTTTTCAAATTTCGAAACAGCGCTTTAATGAAGGCGCCTTTTCCGCTGATAAATAGCGTCGTCGTCTTCCTTTCGCCGATCTTCGTATTCCTGTATCTGAACGAAACCCCAGAGCTTCCTAGAGCCTCTGAGAGCAAAAACTCTGAAACCGGACGACGCGCATAATCAAAATCCTGAGAGCAACTTGTAAGTTCGCTCTATCCGAACCACTTTCGTTTCCTTCTAGGGTTCTACTCTTTAGGGGGTTTCTTTTTTGCCTTCTTCTACCGCTTTATTTTAGAAATGGGGATCTATAGTCACTGGTTAGAGAACCCCGCAGCCATAGAAGGGCTAAAAAGGGCCTATGACATCCTTGACGATGTCTTAATTAGGAGGGCGGACCCTGTGGACCATGCGCTCCGCTCATATTCAGACGGTTGGATGCCCTTTCCGCTGATAGCCGTCGTGGAGGGAGGAGTGAGGTTTCCACTAGACCCTCTGCTTAGGGCCTATCTTAGTGCCTGGTCCATCGCCCCGTGTCAGCTATTGCCCAACGGCTACAAAGTCATTATGGGCACGACCGCACTTAACAAAAGGCTAGGTGTCGACCTCGGCGTCCACGACATAGAGGACGTCTACGATATCTGCAAGTCCAAGGAGGAAAGCTACTACCTCCGAGTCAAGCCTCGCCGTACGAGCTTCGTCACGGCGCTTGAAGACTCAAGCAAATATGCCGGAGATGACCTTTTGTGCGTCTCGGGGAATTGGGAATTCGGCACCGAGGCGGACATAGTGCATCGAGTCCTGCGTCACCTTGGGGTCGTTCCAAGTAATTTTCCCTACCTTGTCTTGTGTTTTGTTTCGATTTTCAATTTGCCGGACTGATGTTCTTGTGGTTCACTGTGCAGCTACCCGGGAAAGAAAACAGTTAGCCAAGATAGAAGGCTGGAAGAGGAATGAGGACTGGCACCGAAAAGTAACAAGGTGCATAAAATTCTCAAATAGATCGGCCTGGGAGCTTCTAGGCTACGAGTCGAGGTACCGCGGCTACTACAAAAGAGCCGAACCGCCCCAGCAGCCGCCTCGAGAAGAGGGGGTCCTTCCCGGGCTGCAACTGACGCTATCGGTCGAGCCGCCTCGGGTGCCGAGGCCTCTTCTCCTCAGCCGCAATCTTCTCCCAAGCCGCAATCAAGTGGCACTCTCTGAGAAGAAGAGGTCGCCGTCCCTCGCCGAACCTAGGTGAAATGTCGCGTGTCCCAACGTTCGTGGACTTAGAGGCGCTCGGGGACGAGGGTGGATCTTCTTCGCCAACAGTTTTGGATACTGCCGGATGCTCTGCCCTCAGTCCTGTCGTGACCTTCCCGGGCGTGGAAGAGGAAGTACCGGCTCCGCATCTAAGTCCGGAGGTTCGACAGTCTCCCGAAATCGAGCGCAGTGGGGGTCGCCGGAGGAAGAGGCCAAGGGAGGAAGGGGAGAGTTCAGGCGGAGCACTGTCGCCAGCCGAGCCGGCGCCCTGGGCACTGAGCTTCGTTCTCGAGCCAGGGAGGCCCATGACAATGGAGGATTGTATCCACAAGAGGCCCAACTCCCTCGTGCTTGAGACGCTCGGCCATGCCTGCACATTACCGCAAGACATGGCACGGCTGGAGAATATGAGCGACCCCAAGCGACTGACATCGCTACTGCATTCCTGCTTTCAGGTGAGATCTCTTCGACTGTATTCTTTCATCTGTTGCATTTCATTTCGCTGCTGTTTTCTTATTGACTCCTTTTTAACAGACATTGCAGAAATCGATGGTGGTCATCGATAGATTCAATAAGCAGGGTCCTCTGGTTACCGAGCTCGAAGGGAAGAGGAGGCAACTAGAGGAAGCGTTGGGGGCCAGCTCCTCGAAGGCAGATCGGCTTGAGGTGCTCACGGGCGAGCTTGAAGCGAAGCTCGACGAGGCCTCCACTGAGGTCGAGAACGTGAAGATGAGGAACGCTGACCTCGAGGCCTTGGTGGAGAGGCTAAAGAGCGATCTTCGGGCCGAGTCGAGGAGGGTGGATGAGGCGGAGGCCAGGGCCAAATTTGAGAGCGAAGCCGCCTTCCAGGATGCGGCGACTCAAGCGACTGCTTATTATGGCTCGAAGGTTTTCCGTGTCCGGGACAGGACGTGGCTGAAGGCATGGCGCGCCACCCTTAGGGAGGTGGGAATTCCGGAGGACTATCCGTCCTTCGTAAATCCGCCGAACTGTCCCGGTTCCTTGGCCCCCGACGATAGAGTTGTGATAGAAGCCCCGACCGACGTCCCCGGTAGCTCGGGTCTTCAAGGGCCATGAAGTTTTCTTTGACCACTGATGTAATATTTTTTCTTTTTGTACTTCGGAATGTAATGACTCTTTCAGCAATAAAAATGACTTTTTGTTTGCAACTGAGTTCCCTTCTGCTTCCTTTTTTGTTCATTTGTCTACATTTTTTTTTACTAAGTATCTGAGTTCGAACTCATTGGGTCGGCATGGACCGACCCGAAGTGATTTTCTCGTTGGCCGTAATGGCTTCATGCCCGGGCGGTGTAGACCGATCCGCGACAATCTCATCATTGGTCGTAATGGCTTTATGCCCGGGCAGTGTAGACCGACCCACAACAATCTCATCATTGGCCGTAATGGCTTTATGCCCGGGCGGTGTAGACCGACCCGCAACAATCTCATCATTGGCCGTAATGGCTTCATGCCCGGGCAGTGTAGACTGACCCGCGACAATCTCATCATTGGCCGTAATGGCTTCATGCCCGGGCGGTGTAGACTGACCCGCGATAATCTCATCATTGGCTGTAATGGCTTCATGCCCGGGCGGTGTAGACCGATCCGCGGCAATCTCATCATTGGTCGTAATGGCTTTAGCCCGGGCGGTGTAGACCGTAATGGCTTCATGCCCGGGTAGTGTAGACTGACCCGCGACAATCTCATCATTGGCCGTAATGGCTTCATGCCCAGGCGGTTTAGACCGACCCGGTAGTGTAATGGCTTCAGACTGACCCGCAACAATCTCATCATTGGCCGTAATGGCTTCATGCCCAGGCGGTGTAGACCGACCCGCGACAATCTCATCATTGGCCGTAATGGCTTCATGCCGGGGCGGTGTAGACCGACCCGCGACAATCTCATCATTGGCTGTAATGGCTTCATGCCCGGGCGGTGTAGACTGACCCGCGACAATCTCATCATTGGCCGTAACGGCTTCATTTTCCATTCAGTCCCATCGAGAGTCAAGAATTTAAGAATTGCTTTCATTGATTCTGAGAATTGAATACAAGCTAAAAATAGTACTTCTTGAGGTGGGAGGCGTTCCATGGCCGTGGTAGCTGTCGACCATTCATGTCTTCAAGCCTATAGGCCGACTGTCCAGCAATGGAGACTACTTTGAATGGCCCATGCCAGTTCGGGGCTAGCTTGCCTTGGTTCGGATCCTTGTCACCCGGGAGTGTCTTCTTCAGGATCAGTCCCCCAACTGCAAACTTTCTTTCCTTGACCTTCTGGTTGTAGCCCCTAGCCAATTGCTGTTGGTAAGCTGCCAGTCTGACGGCTGCCGTTTCTCTACGTTCGTCTGCCAGATCTAACTCCCGAGATAGAGTAACTTCGTTTTGACCTTGGTCAAAAAGTTCGGACCTCAAAGTTGGGAGGCCGATCTCTAGGGGAATAACAACTTCCATCCCAAAGGCAAGGGAGAAAGGCATTGTCGAGGTGGACCGCCTTGGAGTCGTTCTGTAGGCCCAAAGCACACTTGGCAGCTCCTCTACCCATCTTCCTTTAGCTCGGTCGAGTCGTTTCTTGAGCTCGTCTAGTACCACCTTATTAGAGATCTCAACTTGACCATTGCTTTGAGGGTATCCCGGAGTAGAGTAGTGGTTCCTGATGCAGAGCTCTTGGCAGAAATTCCTGAAGAAGATAGAATCGAACTGGGTCCCGTTGTCCGAAACCAAGGCTCTTGGAATGCCGAACCTCGTGACTATATTCTTCCACACGAAGTTTTTCGAATCTTGCTCAGTAATGGAAGATAATGGTTCTGCCTCGATCCATTTAGTAAAGTAGTCGGTGGCGACTATCAGCTACCTCTTATTTCCTGGAGCTCGGTGCAGTGGTCCCACGATGTCGAGCCCCCATTGGGCAAAGGGCCAAGGACTGGAAAGCGGACTCAAGTCTTGCGCTGGCTGATGGAGAGAATGTGAGAACTTTTGGCATTTCACACACTTTCTGGTGTAGGACTGCGCATCCTTCTGCATGTATAGCTACTAGTAGCCTTGACTGATCACCCGGTACGCCAGTGATCTTCCTCCGATATGGCTGCCGCATATCCCTTCGTGTATTTCATAGAGGAAGTCCTCAACTCTGCTTGGATGAACACATTGGAGATACGGGCCTATGAATGCCTTCCTGTAAAGTTTACATTCGAGAGACAACCAGAAGCGGGATGCCTTGAGTTTGATTTGGTGAGCCTCAGTTTTGTCTTCAGGAAGCTGGTCGTCTTTTAGATAAGAGACGATCTGGTCCATCCAGCTCGGGCCAAGATTCAGGCATAGGATTTCTCTTGGCGGGTGGAGCTCTGTACTGGGCCTTGATAGCGATCCTACTTCAACGGTTCTTTTCTTTCCTGCCTCGACGGCCGAGGCCAGACTAGCAAGGACGTCGGCATGAGAATTGGAATCTCTGCCTTTCTGTCTGATTTTGGCTGTTTGGAACTGAGAGAGGAGCTTTTTCGCAATGGCCACGTAAGCAGTCATCCTGTCGTCGCGAGCTTGGTAGTCTCCAGTTAGCTGGTTTGTCACCAACTGTGAATCACTGAAGACCACCAACTGCTGAGCTCCTAGGATTTTGGCGCTATTTAGTCCTGCTATCAGAGCTTCATATTCAGCTTCATTATTTGACGACTTGAAGTCCGGGGTGAAAGCCTGCTCGATGATCAATCCCTCTGGAGATTGGAGGACAACACCTGCGCCGACTCTTTTGGAGGTTGAGGATCCATCGACAAAGACTTTCCAACTCGAGACGGGGTGCTGACTCTGAGTTTCAGTCTCTGTAGGTGCTTCTTCGGGTCCCCTGCCCCTCAGTTCGGCGGCGGGCTGGGCTGGTGCCGAACTCGAAGAGACGAATTCTACTATGAAATCTACCATAACCTGGGCTTTGATCGCTGTCCTAGGTTGGTACTGAATATCGTACTGGCCGAGCTCCACGGCCCATCTGGATATTCTCCTTGAAAAGTCAGCTTTTTTAAAGATAGACTTTAGTGGATGCTCAGTGACAACCACTATAGCATGAGTTTGAAAATAATGGGAGAGTTTGCGAGAGGCACTGACGAGCGCTAACGCAAGCTTCTCCGGCGGCAGATATCGGGTCTCGGCGTTAAGGAGGTTTTACTCTTATAGTAAATTGGTTTTTGAAGTCTGTTCTCTTCCCTGACGAGGATGGAACTGACTGCGTGGCTCGAGACTGCCAAATACAAATACAGTGTTTCTCCATGTTCTGGAGTTGAAAGCAAGGGAGGTGAAGAGAGATATGCTTTAAGCACTTGTAAAGCTTGTTCACACTCTGGGGTCCATTGAAATTTTAGATTTTTTCGCAAGAGGAGAAAGAATGGGTGGCACTTATTTAAGGATCTGCTGATAAAGCGGTTCAGTGCGGCCGCCATACCGGTGAGCTTCTGCACCTCTTTGGTGGTGGTTGGACTCTGTATTTTGAGGATGGCCGATATCTGATCTAGAATAGCCTCGATTCCTCGTCGCGTGACTAAGCTCCCGATGAACTTGTTAGACCCAACGCCAAAAGCACACTTGGAGGCGTTCAGCTTCAGCTTGAACTGCTTCAGGATAGTGAAGACCTGGGTCAAATCTTCCAAATGATCCTGGGAGTGCTTGGATTTGACGACCATATCGTTAATATATACTTCGACGATCTTGCTGAGCTGGGCCTAAAACATCTTGGTGACGAGGTGCTGATAGGTAGCCCCGGCATTCTTCAACCCAAACGGCATCACCTTGTAGCAGTAGGTGCCTCGGGGCGTTATGAATACAGTCTTCTCTTCATCCGGCCCGTACAATGGTATTTAATGATAACCTATATAGGCATGGAGGAAACTCATCCTATCGTGGCCGGCGGTGGCGTCAATCATCTGATCAATCTTGGGGAGCGGGAAACTGTCTTTGGGGCAGGCTTTATTGAGGTCGTTGAAATCGACGCACACCCTCCATTTTTCTGTTTTCTTCTTGACTACCACCGTGTTTGCCAACCAGACCGGATATTGGACCTCTCTGATCACTCCGGCCTCAAGCAGCTTGTCCACCTCTTCGATCACGGCTTCCGTTTGTGGTATCCCGGATTTGCGAGCCTTCTGCATTACAAGCTTATGATCGGGATCCACGTTCAATTTGTGGCACATGACCTCAGGGTCGACGCCAGGCATCTCGTCGGGCGTCCAGGCGAAGACTTCTCTGTTTGTCATCAAAAAGATTGTGAGCTCGGATCTTTCCGATTCGGCCAGCTGGCTTCCGAGCAGGAAAAATTTGCCCGGATCATGATGATCAATCCTGATCTCAGTCAGGTCTTCTACACTTTTGGTTTATGGATCTTGGTTGACCTTGTCAAGCTTCTTTTCTAATTCCGCCATATTGACCTACCTGGGCTCGCGTTCTCCGGATACCATGACCATCAGGCATTGCTTGGCCATCTGCTGATCTCCTTTCGACCGTGACGATCTCTATGCCGCCGTTTTTGCTTTCGAGCAGGAACTTCAGCTTCTAGTGGCGAGTGGAGGGCACCGCTTCCATACCGTGGAGCCAGGTCCTACCCATTATGGCGTTGTAGGGAGATGGCGCGTCGACCACCAGAAAATCTGTCATCAAGAATGCTCCTTCAATCTGGACTTTGAGCGTAACCTTGCCCTTGGGGTAGACCGGTTTAGCGCTAAACCCGATTAGAGGGTTTGAGCCGCTTGCATATCGGTCTCGGAGAGGCCTATTTTTTTAAAACAGTCAAAGTAGAGGATCTCGGATGAACTGCCGAGGTCGACGAGAATCCTCTGAACTTTGCAGTTTTTGAGCTTTAAAGTGACAATGAGTGGGTCATTATGGGGGAGCTGGACTCCTTCCAAGTCCTCGTCCGAGAACCAGATCTTGGGCCGCTCTTTGCGCGCCCTTTTCGTGGCCGGTTCGAGCTCTGTCGTCATCACTTGCTTACCATGGGAGATTCGTCTGGCTTCGGCACGAGCCTAATGACTCCCCTGAGGCGGAGGGGCTAAGTGGATGACGCTGATGAGTCTTTCAGACCCTTCACTGTCTTGTTCCTTCTCACTCTAGCGAGGAGTTCTGTCGCCGTCCCTGGCTCCCATCTTGACGAAATCCCTCAGGTGCCATCATGGATGAGTTTCTCTAGGTGTGACCTCAGGATTCTGCATTCTTCGGTTTTGTGTTCGCCTTGTTTATGATAGGCACAAAATCTGCTTTGATCACGGGCGGATGGGTCGCCCCTCATGTGTGGTGGCCAGCTGAAGTACGGCTTCGACTGAATCTTGCTCATGATCTTGTGGATAGGTTCCTTGAAGATAGTGTTGACAGCTCTATAGTGGTCAGAAGACAGCCTGGGCTTCTTACTGTCTCTAGAGGCAGACGTTGGAGCCTCGCTGAGTTGGACGGAGTCCAGCGTCGGCTCGACTCTTCTCTTCTAGAGGATCCCCCATCCTTCCTTGAAGGCTTGCTACTTCGATCCTTATGGCTGACATGGAAGCTCTCCCGAGCTCGGATTTGGTCGTCCTCTTGAGCAATGAAGCGATTTACCCTGGCCATCAGTGTCGTTATTGAGGTCACGGGATTGTTGGCCAAGTCCTTTCGAAGATCATTATCCGGCAGTAGGGCGTTCTAAAAAGCGAAAATCGTCACTTCATCTTTAGAGCTGTCAATCTGACTATAGATCGTGCAGAACCGCTTGGCGAACTGGGTGATGTTATCCCCTTGTTTCATTCTCAGGGCCATTATGTCAGCATCAGTTTTGGGTATGACCCTGTAGGCTTGAAACTTCTTCATGAAGGAGTGCTGGAGCTGCTGCCAACTCGAGATGGAGTTCTCTGGGAGTTCGTAGAACCATTTCAGTAGTACTTCGCCCAGGTTGGAGGAGAAGACTCTGCAGTTCAGATGGCCTTCGTCACCCCAAACAAACATCCTCTAGGAGAAGTGTCGAAGATGTGTGGCCGGATCCGAGGTTCCTCCATAAGTGACGAACCTCGGGACTGTAAACTTCCTTGGAAGGGGGAAATCTCTGACGTCGCGAGTGAAGGGTGACGAGCCGAGATCAGTGGTCGCGCAATCATCTCGCTGGTCCCGGGTGAGGCCTGCCACTTTCAGATTTTGTCGAACCGCCTGCTGAATTCGCTCTTCAAGCTACTCTTGAGTGCCATGACGAACCTCTGGTAAGGTTTTAGACCGTCTCCTCGAATAGCATGGCTGTTGCTTAAGCCTTCGTCACGAGTTCGACTATGCCTTTGCTCATTACAAATGAGTTCTCAAGTCCTTCAGGGGAGGAGTGGTCTGATCACGATGGGCTCTCGGACCTCTCCTGGGAGGAGTGATCCGTTGGTGATGGGAACCTTCTTCATTGGCCCGTTGCAAACGCTGTCTAACCATATCTACTGCTTCTTCCTTCTCCTTCAGTTGCTGCTGGAGCTGATTGATGGGGGCATTCTTTTCTTTGATAATGACATTCTGTGCCCGGATCTCCTCAACAACAGAATCGAACTCTCCGTCAGGACTAGAATCTTCATCTTCATCATCTCTTTGGTGATTGGACGGGTGTGGCTCGTCCATCACCGGTGACTCATATTGTCGAGTGCCTTCTGGCGTAGGATCTTTTTCTCCAGGACGCTGGAGAGGTGCCATCACCGCCCGTGAGAGTGACTCTGAGCAGGGGCGGCGCTCCCGAGTGTTGATAGGGGTGAAAAGGTGCTCATCGAAGTCGTTTGCCATGGTTTCCACATGGTATGCTCTGGATGTTTCTCCACCTTTCGCAGCTTTCTTAGCCATAATGTTTCAGGGAAGTTTAGATAACCGTTTCCCACAGACGGCGCCAATTGTAAGTGCAGAAAATATAACTCACAAAATTAGGAGGGAGCCCTTCGGGACTTATCCTAATCGGTCGCGAAAGTTGACTGCTCTGAGGACCTGAAAGGGAAGAGAAGACTGTCAAAGGACCTTGGCTGTGGGCAACGCAGGGCTCTCCGATGCCTCAGTTAGTACAGGGACTGAACTAGGATAGATAAAGAAGAGAGGCAGAGTTCATGCATGTGTAGGATTATGCTTGCGTACCTTTGTGGGAACAGCTTCCTCTCTATATATAAGATTCTCCAAGCATCCGGTGATGGGCCTGATGATCTGACTGCTAAAGTCTCATCAGCCCATAAAGCAATTAATGGGAGTCCATCACAGCCCATATTGTATTAAATGGTAGTCCGACCAGCCCACGTTGCATTAAATGCGAATGATGCTGGGCTCAACTTGTTGGCGGTGAAGGTCCCATCAGACCTTTTCTTGGGCCCCGTCTTGATATGGCCATAGCCGTTGGATTCTGCTTTGTCAGAGATCTGGTGAAGATTTGGACGGCTGGGATGAAGTATCTATCCCAAGGGCGTGTACCCCTATCCCGCCACGTGTCTGAAGAGGGGGGACGGCTGTCAGGGCTTGTCTCATTTGGCATCTCAGTGTACAGTTGTAGCCGAGGTGTGCGACTACCAGTTATACAGCCGAGATCAGGACATCCTCAAGCCGGGGTCGCCACAATGTCGATACCCACCTCGGCTGGCGCACCGGTGATCGAGCCGAGATGCGCTCCACCGAGATTACTGCTAGGTTTAGCATGATCTTAATATTTTGAGCCACACAATTGGTATGTGCAAGAACTCACCTCATGACACCAACTAACATGTGATGTCCTTTGACCCTGTTTTGATCTAAGGAACTTTCTTGCTATACCCTAAGTTCACCTCTAACTCTGTTTATGTTTATTATAGAACTCTCATCGATTACACTCATTTCATATCATAGGTACTCAACTCAATATTTTTTCTTTTTCCTCAAGTGGCTTGTGATACTTATAATGCAATATTTGGAGTGGAGTTTAAAACAATTGCTTCAACGGAAAGAGATAAAATGACTTTTCGTCTTTTATAAATTGAAATAGTTTTCTTGGACAAGAGATGGTGAAATTTGTGAAAATATAGTCATTAATAGGATCGCACTTATCATAGGGCGCTCCATGGATTCCATTCACTACATGTCAACAAATAATAAGTGATGACTGTTTCTAAATTGATTTTGAGATAATGCAGTACTGACATGCTAATTATTGTGAGTTCTGATCTAATTGACCTAATTATCGAGATGCAATATTTTAACTATGAAGAAACTGTGCTACAGGACTCGAACAATCTTGAATGCATAACTACCATGGTGATTTAAGCAATAACAAATGATGGAATGGAATGCTTTCTTTCGGTCTTTTTCGTTAGGGGCTTAGGACATCTTTTCATTGAAGTGGTCTTCACTTTTCTTGAGTTTCTATGAGATAATGGAGCTTTGATTGTTAGATCTCTCTCTTTATCTCTTTTGAAGATGGAGGTTAGTTTGATCTATTGTGTGAATTTTTTTTTTAGGTTTTGAAATTTTTGGTGGTGCCTATCATATCATTTTTATTAAAGTGGTCTTCATTTTTGTTGAGTTTCTATGAGGATCGCCATCTTATTGATTCAGCATGGCAAAGAAGGCAGCAGATTGATGGTGGAGGAGAAGCATAGGAAGTCGAGAACTTTGATTCTTGAGTCTCAGTTGATTGAGGATTTTTATTTGAATATGGAAGTGACTTCTGCAAAGCGAAAAGACAGGACTACGAATTACTCCTGATCAGGCTTCATAGGTTCTCTATTTCCTCTCACTCTCTCTCTCTCTCTCTCTCTCTCTCCGTATTCAACTTTCTTCTGATCAGTTTACTTTTCCAATGTCTTTTTTTTTTCCAAAGTATATATGGTCAAGAGAAGTTGTTCACGCCAACTAGAGGATATATTGGGCATTACAGTGAGAATCTTTTGCATTTCCTTCTAAAATTGATAAGAATTTTATTAGGTACTCAGAGAAAAAAAAAAAAACCTCTGCAATGTCTTAAATCTGTGAAAATTCATCCCAGATATCATCACACAAGGTTTTGCTGTTATTACTAAATCACCATGGCAACAAAAATGAAACTGGCATTGCCTTTCTTATATATGATTTCTCTGTTTCTCACGTATGATCTATGCCCTTTTCTGTTATTAGTTGGAAGTAGATGAGCGATGTGCAATGAGAACAAGTATGAATAAACACAACCGTGATTTGATATCTTGATGTTTGTGGCCCCTTCTCCATAGCAAGGTTTAAATGGCTTATCAATATCAGTCAACCACAAGATTGAATAGATATCTCTCAGCCAACAAGTTTGCTTCATCAAGCCACTTACACACGACTGCACATACAACTAGGCTTCAGTGTCTTCGGCCTATTCTCTAAATAGAATAGATACTTTCCTAAGAATGTAGGAATGGACTACTTATTCATGGAGACAAATCTGTTTGTTGTAGATTCATACAACCCCAATGAAAACATCACAAAGGTTTGCCAAATTTCTATTTTCTTTTCTCTTTGTACTTCATAAATTATTTTTAGTTGTGTTTCGGTTTTTTTCCTTTTTTTTTTCTTTTTAAATTCCATTGTTTCAAGTTTCTTAGTTCTGTTGGGCCCTTACTAGGGAGACACATTACTTTTGCTCATCATTTTTTTTTCTCTAACTAAGCAATGTTCAAAATGATTGCTCATCATTTTCTGTTTTTCTCTAAGTAAGCAATCTTATTATCTTTGTGTTTCATTGGATTCCATGTTCAATGGAAGTTGCGTTTTTTAAGGGATGTGGACTTCTTATACTAATCTACCATTAATTGATTTTTCGTTTTCTATTTTTCTTTTCTGCCTTAATAACAAGGCTCAGATCCGTGAGCTCCAATGTAATAGAACACAACTCAACCGTCAGGGTTTTGCCTCAAATTAACAGTAATAGGTTTCTTTCAGTTGCAACATGCCGTTGCTCAGACAGATTTTCCCACAATAGTAATTGTCTCCAAAATTTTTTATCTAAATAAAGTTTTTAGAGTTCTCCTTTGTGGTAGACTGTATATCTCTGTTGAAGGCTTTTTTCCTGTGAGAGTTTGCTTGATGGGGTTTTATAGTTTAGGTATGCATAGGGCTCATGATTGTAGTCTCTTCTTCTCTCTTTAACCCACATGGTGAATTAAGCCGTCTTCGTATCTTTTAGGTGGGAACGACAAAAAACCCTTTTCTAATTGTTTACTCCTTCAAATCACAACAGTAGGAACAGTGAGCTTGGCTGATTTGAGAACTTTTTCGTCCTATTTGCAAACTAAATTCCCCATTTTATGGAAAACTGAGATGAATCCCATGACAAAGTATATGTCTAGATGATATAGAAAGAGAGCTTAATAAAGTAAGTATTATCGAACACCCCATCAATGTTTGACATGCCTCACATAAGGCCAATGGATTCATTGTATAGTATAAGAGACATATAACGGAATGGGTGTTGACCTTTGTATTGCATGTTCCTGTGTTGCTTTACCTCTATACAAAGATCATATTGCTACTTTTAATTAAAATATATCACACCATATTGTTCTATTTGTTTGAGTGATGTATGTGGATTATTGAAATGAAATGGTATTTTGAAATTTGCAAGGACAAGCTCACATGTTTTCTCCAAGATGTGGACATGAACCTTGAAGGGTATGTTGTTTCTATTTAAGTTTCCCTTCCTTTCTCTAAGTTTAGATTCATTGCTTGCAAATCTATGTGCTGTTTTTTAATAAAGAAACTAAATTTGAAACTGTTCTTTCTTTACTTCATTCTATGAACCCTTAATCATCAGTAGAATTTAGTCTCTGGTTCTTTCCTTGGTAGGTTTTAGTTTTCTCCTTTCCTTCTTTATATGTTTCTACTAAGTTGCAAGAAAAAATATGCTTCAAAATTGTTTCTTCTATTGGATGATGGTAAGTCCCTTTTTCCAAAAAAATTACATATATACACAATTTTTATTGATGTTTTATATTGAGAGCATCAAATGAAATGGTATTTTGAAATATGCAATAACAACCTCAGATGTTTCCTCGAAGATGTGGACATGAACCTGAAGGGTTTTTTTTTTCTATTTTAGTTACTCTTATTTTCTCTGAGCATATATTCATTGCTTGCAGATCTATATACCGTTTCATAAGGAACCTCAAGTTTGCAACTTTGCTTTCTTCATTCCATGCTACGAGCCCTTAATCATTAGTAGAATTTTGTGTTTGGTTCTTTGCTTGCAGGCAAAAACGCTTCAAAATTATTTCTTCTATTTAACACTAACGTGCAATAGCAAATAAGCTTTTTGTATCCAAAACTTTGTGATGATAATCAAGTAGGAAATGAATCTATAAGTGGTGTACTCTTATCATACTAGGATAAGAATTTGAAAATTAATTACTTTTAAATATAAAATTAAGAGTAAAGGAACATTTTCTTTTTTTCCTTTTTCTCAATCTTTGTTTTGGGCGAGGTTTTTATGATACCTATTTACTGGGATATACTTGCAACCTTGTCCCATACCTTATGCCAGTTATGCCATCTCTTAAAGCCACATTTTTATATGTTGTTATTTGGCTTCATTCCCCAATTTGTTAAGAGGAAATAAATTATACTTTTGGTTCAACAAACTATTTCTCGCAAGGTTTAAATGTCATTATCGGTTGCCTTATCAACCAATAAAATAGTAATACATGTAAACCACTAACCAATATGTATTGTATATTGTTTTGAGTGATATTAATTCTATAATCTTCAATATGAAAAATGCCCATACACATTTTTCTACAAGTATAAGAACTGAATAATTTTTATTTATAAAGCTTCTCACTTCATTTACTTAAGTCGCCAACTTATACATATGGTTAACATTGTTTGATCCTAATCTGCTGAATGTTGAGTTATGATGACTTTGATACACAATCTCATTGCCATCATAGATTTATAGGCCACAAAACATTGTTTACTGTATAGAAAGTTAGTAAACTAAATCTAATTATTTTATATTTTATTGTTGAATGTAGCCATAGGCCATAGTAATGTCGGAACTAATCTTTTGCATAAATTTACAAAAATATTGATATGGAGGCATACAAGTATGGTAGAAAACTCAATTGTGTAGGATGAACAAGGAAGAAATTATCCATTAAGTTAGCAAGAATGCTCGGTGAGTAAATGAAGTATGCCCAGTTGGGAATAAATTTCCATGCCATAAGTACAACACACCTAAATTCTAAGTCCATTGTGAACTCTTTTTTTTCAAAAGTTGCATTGCAATTTTTTTTTTTAAATCCAACCTAATTGCCATTTAATTTATGGGCCCCATTTAATTTAAGAGCTCTTGGGACATTTTTCTCTTTAGATTGGTGCTAGCATTGAAGGAGATTTGGGTGATCAAACTCAAATGCATATTTCTCAAAGCAATCACACTGATAGAAGCTGAGGGAAAGGAATCAAAGGTGAAGCTTGACGTTTCTTTAGGAAGAGTTAATACATGTAATGCGTGTGGCAACTTTGAATTGTGTTGAAGGAATAACAAAAGGTTTCTTTACTCCCGTGTCTTTGTATTTTTACTGCTACATGTGAAGATCTGTAATTTTAAATATATTGCATTAAAAACTTGATTTTTACTACTACAAGTAATATTGTCAACGAAGACAATTGTATATTTTACGTTTTCTTATTCTTTTTTTATGTTCTTTTATTTTGATTTTTCTCATTTCTTTTCTCACATTTGCTATCTTTTTTTTTGTTAGGTGGATACAACTTGATTTTTATTTTCCAAAATGTAGAGTTAACAAATGACTTATTTAATTTTTGAATGGAGATACACTATAGATTACTTATGTTGACCTTTGAATTATAAATATCATGGTATATTTAATTTTTTTTTACTTAATAATATCTTTATTCTCAAACTTTAATATTATGAATTACGTTACGTACCTGTGCTAAGCAAGGGGGTTTTTCGCTAGTATATATTATGGAGAATTTTATTGGAAAAATCCCCTTAGACTCACTGTAGACCAAAAAGAATCTAAAGATATGAATAGACCGTAGTAGTCCCAAGGGCTCTTTTTGTGGTTTTCTTTTCGCCAAGCTGCGATATCCCCACTCACCTACATATATGAGCAGGGATATCCCGCTCATTATTTATTCTTCTTCACAATTAAGTGGGGATATCGCCACACAAGTCAGTTTCAGAAAACAAAAATCGTTGTTCTTTTGGATGGTGGTCGCCTAGCGATGGAGGTTGGATGGTGATGATGGGTGAAGGTAAAGATGATGGTGAAAGGAAAATATGAGAGAAGGGTATCGATCACAGGTATAAGGCTGATTTAGGTGTTGTGAATTGGATTGGTGGGGAAGGAAGATGCAGAGGAAATGAGATGAGACAATGATGTGGGTAGAGGTGGTTTGGAAATGGCAGTGGTTGTGCAGGGAGAGGAGAAAAAGATGCTGAGAAATGTGGGTTGCAGAGAGAGGAGAAAAAAATGAAAGAAAAAGATAGAAAAAGATGGGTTCAAGAAATAGAGAATGTGAGTTTTGTAAGATGGGGTTGAAGGTTCATACGTTTGGTTGGAAGAGGATGAATAGGTTATGGGAGAAAGAGGGATGGAAAAAATGATGGATTTAGATGATTATATGTGATACTATGGTGTTTCTGTAACTAACTCACACCTGCTCCCAAGTCCACGACCATTGAGGTCACCATATCATGAAGGAAAATGTTGTGCGACTAAGGGGTTAGTTGGTAGAGGAGGAGGGAGTAAGAGGAAAAAGGAGGAGAGGAGGAAGAAGAATAAACGAGCAGGGATATCGTCGCTTATATATGCGAGTTAGCGAGGATATCACTTGAGGTTTTTTTCTCTGAATCCGACTTTAGAGACGATATCGCCGCTTAGATGTGAAGAAGAAGAAAAAAAGCGGAGATAACCTTGATCGTTATATGCAAGTGAGCGGGGATATTATCCCTTAACGAAATCACAAAAAAATGAACAAAAAAGGGCCCCAGGAACTATTACGGTCGATTCATATCTTTTAGGTCATTTTGTTCTACAGTGAATCTAAGGGGATTTTTCTAGTAAGGTCCTCTATATTATATATGCATGTAGTTTTCAAAATGCATAAAGCCTTTTTGAAATTTTGAGGGTGTCAGGTTTTTGTATGTTGGCTAATTCATGAGTTGGACAAAACTTTAGGTCCATTGAGTTGTAATTTTTATTTTTAGAAAACGATTGTGTTTCCTCTCTGAAGTTAGAAGACTGGAAGGACTAGAATAAGAAAGTTTGACAGAATTAGAAGTGAAATATAAGACAGAATTAAAAGTATGATATGAAGGGAGATAAAGAAGTCTGAAAGAATTAGTAGAAAAAATCTAGGAAGAAAACAAAAGTGCTGAAATTCCGAATTAACCAGAATGGGGTCCACTCAAGAAACCATCTTCTTCCGCTCGAGCGGATGTAGTCAGAAGAGCTAGACGCCTGACAGAGCTTTTTTTGCACATGAGACAGAACCTCATCCGCTCGAGCGCACCTTCCATTCCCTTGAGTGGAAAAGGCGGCAAAGTCCTATATAAAATTAGAAATTTGGTTCTAATTGTGCCCAAACTGCTTATTTTAGTCCTAATCATCTTAGGCAGCTATTTAAAGGACTCATGACTTATTCTAAAGAAATACCACACATCTCAAAGTTCTAAGTTAGAGATCTAATTGAGAGAATACTTCTCTAGAGTAATTTGAAGATTTGTGCTGAAGAAATAATCTAGAGCAACTTCTTCTACTTCCCTAGTAGAAGATCATCTTCTTTCGTAGAAGATAATCTTCTTTCATAGAAGATTTGGGGAGTCAAGCGCGATTTTGAATTTATTGCAATCAATAGTGTGAAGTCGTTGAGGAGTACTGATGCTACACAAGAGGTAACTATAGCCCTTAGGTAGGAAATATCTAGAGAGGAATATGTAAATTTCTTTTAATTACGAGATTCATAGTGCTTGATTGTTGATCCAGTTCAGACCCGTGGTTTTTCACCCGGTTGGGGTTTTCCACGTTATATCTAGTGTCTTTGTGGGTGTGCTTTTTCCCTTTATTATTTGTTTTCCGCTGCATATTTTATTTCGCTTGCACACAATTGGGCTGACGAGTTAACCAATCTAAAGATCGAACCCAAACTTTCAAAGGGCATATATATGTAAAAAATTATAAAATTTTCTAAAAGTAAAAGGCATTTTCATGAGAATGGATGTTCATGGATGTTTTAGGGATGAGTCTAATTGTTATATCTTATGGCCACATGTATTAGAGATGTCTTCGAATGCCTTGGAGAAGAATAGCTTTGTACATTGCAACCTTAACTCAAAGTTTTCCTAAACTTATCCTGATCTTTGAACAGTCTCCCCTTCTGTATATCACGTGCAAAATCCTCTGAAGGTGGATCTCCAAACTCATCTGCCTCTTCAGTTAATGTGTCCACAACATTGCATTTGCATACAATATTAGATGATTGTCTGTGGTATCATGGGACTTCTAGTAATGATGTCCAAACCATTGATATGTCACTATTGATTATCTAAATGGGCATGACTACCTTAATGACCATCGTAATAGTTGTCCATGTCCTTGCTCAAAAATCCATCATCGACATCATCTTCATCTTCATCTTCATAGATTATATTTCTCTTCGTGACCATGTTGTCAGAAGGCACACGAGAAATGCTTGTTTGCATCGTTTGAAAGAATAACGGAAGGATAACAGTTTCTCTACATTGTTGGAGTGTTCAAATCATGATACACAACTGGCATACCTGTGACATCACACCTGTACAACACAATAGGCATTTCATAGGATTTTACCGGAGAAATTCCCTTAGATTCACCGTAAACCAAAAAGGATCTAAAAGATATGAATCGACCATAGTAGTCCCTGAGGCCCTTTTTTGTTCAGTTTCTTTTCTTGTTTCGCCAAGCGGCGATATTCCCGCTCACCTGTGTATAAGAGCGGGGATATCCTCGCTTATTTATTCTTCTTTTTCACAGTTAAGCGGCAATATCGCTGCCTAAGTCAGATTTAATTAGAAAAAAAAAATCTTAAGTGATATTCTAGCTCACTAGCATGCACAAGCGGGGATGTCCCCTTTTGTTTGTTCTTCTTCCTTTTCCTCCTCCTCCTTCCTCCAACTCCTTCCACCTCTACCAATTAACCCCTTTCCCCTTAGATCCAACTTTATACTCTGAGATCCAGCTTGGTCCTCAAAATCTTATGGGTTCTTTTCTTTTTGTTTTCTCACACAGGAAAGTCTTAAAGAATCATTTTCAAACTCCTAACCTCTAATGATATGCGTGCTTCATGCTTCCAACTGAGCCCCACGTAACCTCTGCCAAGCCATTCCATCCTTGAGAACAGTGAAATCAATAATGAGGGGACCACCAAATAAATTGACACCAAACTCAATTTGACTTTCTTTCAAAGCGTCCACTTTTGGATTTTTATGTTAGAATTTTTCTATTCTTTTTTTCTCACCTCTCACCTTAGATCTTAAACCCTTAATATCTAGGACTATAGAAAAATAAAATAAGTTGGGTTTTGATTCACCTCTTATCAGATCACAGTATCTCTTTGTCCCCTAATCATCACCATTAAGTGATTTTCAAGGGAACCATAAAGTGGTATGTTATACTATCATTTGCATTGATCTACCATCTAACCCCTTACCCGCACAACTAACCCTTACTCATCATGAAGGAAAATGCTGTGTGGGTAAGCTGAGGTTAGTTGGTAGAGGTGGAAGGAGTCAAAGGAAGGAGGGGGATGAAGAAGAAGAAGAATAAATGAGCGGGGATATCTCCGCTTGTATATATGAGTGAGCGGGAATATCACTTGAGATTTTTTTTTCTAAATCTGACTTGGGTGGCGATATCGCAGCTTAATTGTGAAGAAGGAAAAAAAAAAAAAAAAAAACGAGCATGGATATCTCCGCTCGGCGAAATAATAATAAAAAAAACAAAAAAGGGCGCTTGGGACTACTATGGCCGATTTATATATTTTAGGTCCTTTTTTGGTCTGCGGTGAATCTAAGGGTTTTTTTTTTTTTTTTTTTCCAAATCCTCAATAACATCCAAATGAGAAAAACATGAAAAATTATCATTAGCACAAAATAGCAGACCTATCAGCTACTTCCGTTTTGGTGAGGGAAATAGACCTCGAGTGAGGTAAGATACCATCATGCTCAAGTGGCACAATAACAACGACTAATATGTTAACTCCTCTTGCTAGAAGAATGGCTTCTTACCTCAGTGGTAAGAGGCATCAATTCTTACCTGAACCTTGAGCATGCGACCTTCCCTCACCTGAGGGCTGTATATCGTACCTTACCTGAGGTCTATTTCACACATCCACAAGCTCCCTCACCTCATCTGAGGCCTCCTACCCTTACCCGAGGGCCCTAAGCTGGGTATTAGAAAAAGAAAATTCTTCTTGCAAAAATTTCTACTGATATGATGACTGCCTCCACTGAAGATCATGTCCTCTAAACATCTGCAAGTCACTTTCACCGCTAAGGCATTCAATTCCATGCAAACAAAATGATTTATTATTTGTAAAACTTATATAGTTGTGCCTATAAAACTTATATAGTTGTGCCTAAAAAAAATATAAGACATAACTACGTACCTAGAAAGTAAGTGGCAATGATCTATAACGTTATCAAACTTTCTATTAACATATAGTAAACCACATTTGTCTCAGCTCCAAATGCTCTAAACATTACACATATTTTTATCATTATTTTCCAATTAACATGAAAGCTTGTCTCATTATGACGTAGGTAGTGAACATAATGAAAATCATGGTGCATTATTTCGTTTGTTGTTTTTAGAATGCTTTCAATTAGACAACTGTATGTTAACCTTTTGTGCTGGACTAATCCCTCCGGGCCCAGAGAGAAGTCGGGTAAAACCCTTGTGGCCTCCAGGTGGCAGCACAAGTGGACTCAACACTCGATTCCTGAAGAGTGGGGAACCAAGGGTCGATACCAAGACCTCTAGCTCTAGAAGAGGTAGGAACCATGGTCCTGACCACTCAGCCAACACATACATCATCTTTTGATTGCCATTGCTCTATATTAGAGGATGACTGACTGACTGTTTCATTCAAAATCTTTTGATTGCCATTGGTCTATACGGGATGACTTTGTTTCATTCAAACTATCCATTAAAATGGAATATGATTAATACCTCAGCGTTCACCACCTGTTATGATAGGGAAGAAATGTATTAGTGTTGACTAGTAAATGAAACAATATGCAATTTCAATTTCCCCAACTACCTCTCCACCTTATGTCATCAATCGAAGTCACTCAAACACTTATCCATAACCTATAAAATAACAACCTAACATTGTTAGGGTCCCATCTACAGGTTCCCTTTTTCGTTTTACCATGAAAATTAGTAGTTGTGAGTCTATCCAAGTAAAAAGTCTTGTGATAAGTTGTGAGATTGAAAACAAAATGCAACTACAAGAGATGAGAATGGAGAACCGATGCCTTTTTAGTGGAGTGAACAGAGAGAAGTGGTGATGAGAAATGGAATGAAGAAGTCATGAAAAGGGAAGTGAAAGAAAGGGATGAAGGTTGGACTCAATTGATCGTGAGTCATGGGTAATTTGGTCAAAATAAAATTTGTTAAGGCACTATATGGTAGATATTTTAAATTTTTTAATTAGCCAATTGAAAACATGCTTAAAGGAAACTTTTAGCCCAATTTGGAGTTTTTACTCACAACTCTTTGGAAAAAATGTTGGGAGCAAATTAGTTTTAAAATTATTAAGAGCAATAAATTGATAAAAGCTTTGTAAAAATTATTTTCATAGATTATTTTTGTTTTTAGTTTTATTTGTTGATATTGCTGTGATTCCCTAGGATATTTTTGGTTTCTGAAAATATTTTGAAAATACTGTGATGCTAAATATCATCTTATGTTATGAGATATGGATCATGGGTGGATGCCCACATGAGATGAATTAGGGTTATAATCCTATTGTGATTAGATTTCTTAAATTAAGAGGTTAATTTTCCTATATATATAAACCTCCTCCTCCATTGTACTTGTATACATACTTGAGATAATAGAAAACTTTGTCTCTTTTTTCTCCCTCTAATCTTCTTTCTTTAAGTTTTCTCCTTTTTTAACACGTTATCGGCATGAAACTCTAAGACAAGCAGGAAAACCCATTCTTCTTACCCAAAGAAAAGAAAAAATCCTTTCTTGCGTGGATTTTCATCACGAAATCCTTCCCTGCGCTGATTTCCATCACAAAGTCCTTCGCAACGCTGATTTCCATCACAGATTCCCTGCGCAGATTCCTTTCTAGCCCGAATTTTAGAAAAGGGTAGTAATTTTCTTCAAATACAGTAAGTAGTATCTGAGCCATTCTTAAAATCAATTTATTAGAATGCATGCAACTAGTTTATAATGCATGTTTATAGTAATCATGATACTCGTGTACTATTCATTATCTTGCTTGCTTTATTTTTTTAATTGAATACTGTTTATATGAATGGATCACAATATAGAACCAGAAGTTCTAAATTTGAATCCGAAGTTCATCAATCTATGGACCAGTAGTCCTAGAAATTGGAATAGTAATATGAATTTGTAGATTCATATCCATAAATCAAAACCTAGAGTTTTTGGCTCAAATCCAAATAAATTATAAGGCCATAAAATTAAATCTGAAGATTTGACAGGACCAGAAGTTTCAATCAATTGTTAGAACCAGAAGTTCTACTTCAAATTTGAAGATTTGATAAAAACCTACAGTTCTAATTTCATGTATTATGAACTTTAAGTTCTAAATCAAGCCTGAAGTCTTGAAAGAACCAGTAGTTCTGATTATCAAAGTTGAGAACCTGCTGTTCTAACTTTTCATTGGCCAACTTATTTGTCATGTTTAATTCCTTCCTTAATTTACTTCTGATGTTAAGGTTTCATTTTTTCTTTTTCCTTTTCTTTTCCCTTTTCCCTTTATTGATTATCTGCATATGGTTAACTTCATATATATATATATATATATATATATCTTATTACAGTTCTTACATGATATCAGACCTGGCTAAACTTGACTTTAAAGTATTTAATATAAATGAGGACAATTACTTATCTTGGCAACTGGATGCTAAAATCCACTTGTAATCCAAGAGACCTAGAGAGACAATAAAGGGAGGTAATAAGATATCCCGGAAGAAAAGGCGCTAGCCCTCATTACATACATGACGACCTCAAAAATGAATATCTAACTGAGTAAGACCTAGCAAGCATCTGGAAATCCCTGAAGGACATGTATGATCACCAGAAGATGGTCATATTACCAGCTGCTCAGAATGAATGGCTAAACCTAAGGTTACAGGATTACAAAACAGTATCTAAATATAACTCTGTCATCTTCAATATTGTTTTCCGTTTAAGATTTATGTGGTGAAAGGGTTACGGAAGAAAGGATGTTAGAAAAAATATTATCTACTTGTCATGCCTCGAATGTGCTCCTGCAGCAGCACTATCGAGAGTGACGTTTCTCCAAATATTCAGACCTTATCTTTTGTCTCCTAGTTGCTGAACAAAAGTGCATAGTGTTGATGAAAAATCATAACTCCAGACCAACTGGATCCTCAACAATTCCTGAAGTAAATGCCAATCTTAGTTCAAACAGAGGCAGAGGAAGGGGGAGTGAAAGACATTATTCCTTTAATAAAAGTGGAAGAAATAACTCCTCCAATCGAGGTGGTTTTAGAGGTCCCCCTCCCCCCAAAATTCAAAAATCACAAGAAGCGGTCTGCTCTTCAGCAAAAGAACAATTAAAATTAGAATCCACCAGTTAACCCTACCCACTATCCTGCTGACATGTGCCACAGATGTAAAAGAAGTGGGCATTGGTCATGCACTTGCCGTACACCAAAGGAAGTGGTGGTGGAACAATACAAAGCATACAAGGCCTCTATTCATTTAGCAGAAACAAATGATCTGGAAGACTGGAATTGGAGTACAATGATACCAAAGGGGCCTCCAATTGACATTACAAACTTGGAGACTCGAGACTTCTTTAAAAATGAGGACATCCGACCTCCGAGTAATGAGGCATTTAATGCTCAATTGGGAGCACCCCCTGGCATGGTCTAGAAGATCAATAATTCTTTGAATTTCACAAACTAAATTTTTTTTCTTAGTTCCTTTGAGAAGCATGTTTTTTAGACTTTTCCTTTGTGATGGGTATTTTTATTTTTATTAATGTCCTAATTTATGGTGAATTGTTTAATTATTTAAGTTATATCATGTGATTGCATAGTTATATTAGTTTATTATTTTGTTTGAGGTATGAATCATGGAACTAAGGACAATCTCTATTTAATAGATAGTCTCATAACACACGCGATTCTTAAAAACCAGAAATTTTTCCCAGAATTGATGTTCATTCCACAAAAAGTATCCACCATAACTGGACCTGTGCAAATAATTAAATGCTCAGAAAGAGCCTATATGATGTTACCTAATAGTACCCATTAATTCATTAAAGATGCATTTTTCTCAAGAAGTTCCCGAAGAAACTTGATTAGTTTCAAGTACATCAGAATGAATGGGTACCACATTGAGACTGTACGTAAAGGTAACAAAGAATACTTATGCATCGTTACTAGTATTGGAAGCCAGAAAAAAATACTAGAAAAACTAAGTATACTCTCCTCAGGGTTATATTACATGACAATCTCCAATGCCAAATCACATTCGGTTATGAGCAAAACAGCAAAGTCAAGCCCGAAGCTTAGTGATCCTAAGACTTTAAATCTTTATCATGATAGGTTATGTCACCCTGGGGCTATTATGTCGAGAAAAATTATAGATAACTCATTTGAGCATTCCTTAGAGAACCATCAAT
Organism: Camphora micrantha; assembly: GCA_003546025.1. Classification (NCBI taxonomy): domain Eukaryota; kingdom Viridiplantae; phylum Streptophyta; class Magnoliopsida; order Laurales; family Lauraceae; genus Camphora; species Camphora micrantha. The sequence goes on along the minus strand of QPKB01000004.1, from coordinate 36,499,014 downwards.
AGACCATACCTAGTGGGTACTTATGTACCCCTGTTCACAAGGAAAATTGGTCACCCAACCTTATTTTGCTAAGGTTGCATACGGATCCCCATCATTTCCGCAAAGGATACAAGGTGATGTACATTTGTGGACCCATAAATCCTCTTAATGGACCTTTTAGGTATTTTATGGTTTTAATTGATGCCTCCGCCCTTGGTCAAATGTTTGCCTACTTTCAACTAAGAATGTAGCCTTTGCCCACCTATTAGCTCAAATAATCAAATTTAGGGCTCACTTTCCTAATTATCCCATTAAGTCTATAAGACTTGACAACGCAAGCGAATTTACGTCATAGGTTTTTGATAATTTTTGTTCATCTCTATGAATTGTAGTCTAACATCTAATCCCCCATGTCCACACCCATAATGGGTTAGATGAATCCATAATTAAGCGCATCCAACTCATTTCTAGGACTCCGCTGATGCAGTCTAAATTAACAGTTAGTGCTTAGGGACATGTTGTGCTGCATGCATCAATATTAATTAGACTTCGATGCACGGCCTATCATCAATACTCTCCTGCACAACTTATATCAGGACGTCAACCCAATATTTCTCACTTGCGCAAGTTTGGTTGTGCAGTTCAAGTCCCAATGCCATGCCCTAAGCGTACTAAGATGGGACCACAATGTAGATTGAGAATCAATATAGATTATGACTCTCGCTGGATTATTCGATATCTAGAACAAATGACAGGAGATGTCTTCACTACTCGTTTTCCCGATTGTCAATTCAACGAGACAATATTCTCGTCATTAGGGGGGATAAGATAGTTCCTGAAGAACGTATTATTCATATAGAACAACCCGTTCCTGAAGAATGAAGAGAATTAACATGGAATACTTCCACTCTGTCTCATCTAGATCTACGAATTTCACAATGTGAAAATGAAGTACGAATAATTGTGCACTTACAAGAAATTACAAACAGATTACCTGATGCATTTAACGATGCAGCAAAGGTGACAAAGTCACATGTATTAGCTTTGAATGCACCTGTCAGCATTAATGTCCCTGTAGGACAAAGTCAAAATACAGCGGTAAAAGACTCTGCAATATGCCAGAAGCATGACAGACTTATAGGTTCAAAGGACTCAGTTCCGTGGAAAAGGAGAAATGAGCAATCATCATCATGTCCTCCTGAAGGCTCGTAACGCTTCTGAAGAGGTTCCTCCCGAAGAGGCACATAACACTTTTAAAGAGGTTACAGTAAAATCCGTTCTCTCTAGAATAATGGAAGTCCCTGATGAGACTTTGGAAGCCCCTGAAGAGACATCGGTACCGGATAATGAAGAGATATCTATACTTTATAATTATTCAAGAGAGAGATGGAATATAAATGAAATTGTTATCGATGACGCATTTGCATATGCGGTAGCTACACAAATATCAAAGGAAAATGATGATGTTGATTGGGACACAGAACCATATACTATAAATGAATGTCAACAAAGAAACAATTTTTCAAAATGGAAAAGCACTATCAAAGCAGAGCTAGAGTCTCTCAATAAACGTGGTGTGTTCGAACCTATAGTACAAACCCTAAAAGATGTTAACTTTGTAGGTTACAAGTGAGTGTCTGTAAGAAAAATGAATGAAATTACCAAATATAAGGCACGATCAGTGGCACAAGGTTTCCTGCAGAAACTTGAGATTGATTATGAGAAAATATACTTCCCTGGTATGGATACATCAACATTCAGATATCCGATAAGTTTAGCAGTTTCTCAAAATCTAGAAATGAGACTCATGGATGTTGTAACCGATTAATTGTATGGGGACTTAGGCACAGAAATTTACATGAAAATCACGGAAGAATTCCTTTGCCTGAATGAAAGCCAAGGAGTACGTGCTCAATCCAATTAAGGTGAGCATTGTACGACCAGAAACAATCCGAGAGAATGTGGTACAATCATACTAGCGAGTACTTGTCTAAAATAGGGTATGAAAACAATCATATTTGCCCGTGTCTATTTATAAAGAAATTTTTGAAGGGATTTGTAATAGTTGTAGTTTATGTGGCTGATATAAATTTGATAGGGACTCCAGAAGAGCTAAAAGAAACTGCTAATTATTTAAAGAAAGAATTTGAAATGAAAGACCTTGGAAAAACGAGATTCTGTCTTGGCTTGCAAATCGAGAGAAATTATAGTGGGATATTAGTCCATCAATCTAATTATACAAAGAAGGTTTTAAAACGGTTTGGTATGGACAAGGCACATCTATTAAGCACTCCCATGGTCGTTCGGTCTCTAGATATAAAGAAAGATCCAAACCGTCCCATCGAGCAAAATGAAGAAGTATTGGGTCCCGAAGTACCATACTTAAGTGCTGTTTGAGCCCTGATGTACTTGGCACAATGCACTAGACTGGATATTTCATTTTCTATGAATCTACTTGCCAGATATGACTCCTCACCAACTCAAAGGCACTGGGCTGCTATAAAACACATCTGACGATATTTGCGTAGAACAATTGATTTGAGAATATTTTATTTTTATGATCGTAGAGATTTCATTACTGTAGGATATGCTGATTCGGATTATCTCTCTGATCCTCATAATGGTCGATCACAAACAAGTTATGTGTTCCTTAGTGGTAATGCTGTCAGTTCTTGCTGTTCTACTAAACAGATTTTGGGAGCTACTTCCTCCAACCATGCTGAGATTTTGGCTTTTTATGAAGTCAGTAGGGAATGTGTCTGGCTTAGTTTTTTGATTCAGCATGTTCGTAGTTCTTGTCAATTACCTTCTACTGCAGGTATCTTGAACAGTATCTATGAAGATAAAACAAATTTGAGAAGGCTTCATTAAATGGGACAAGACTAAGCATATAGCACCGAAGTTCTTTTTCACTCATGAACTTCAGAAGAACAATAAAATCGAAGTCAAGCAAGTCTGTTCGAGTAACGACCTGGCTGATATGTTTATCAAATCTTTGCCAAAATCAGTATTCTAGAAGTTTTTATATGAGATTGGCATGGGTAGAGTTCATCATCAAACTATGTGAATGCTTGCTATCATCAGGGGGAGTAATTAATTAGGGGGTTATCCTGAAGTATGCTACCAAGGACATCTGTGCGCTGTACTTCTTTTCCTTTTTTAGATTTTATCCCACTGAGTTTTCCTAATTAAGGTTTTAACGAGGCAGCATTATACATGTCCAACACTAGTTCAATGATCTTGAAGAATGCTGTACTCCTTTTTTTCCTTCACTTTGGTTTTTTCTCATTGGGTTTTTCTTTAGCAAGGTTTTTAATGAGGCATTTGTCATTGAGTGGCGGTCATCCAAGGGGTAGTGTTATGAGATATAGATCATGGGTGGATGCCCACATGAGATGAATTAGGGTTAGAATCCTATTGTGATTAGGTTTCTTAAATTAACAGGTTATGTTGCCTATAAATAAACCTCGTCCATTGTACTTGTATACATACTTGAGATAATAGAAAACTTTGTCTCTTTTTTCTCCCTCTAATCTTCTTTCTCTAAGTTTTCTCCTTTTCTAACATCTTAGAAAAAATCAAAATTTCTCTACAATCATTAATATTTGTGGAATTGACAACATTTGGTATTATTTTTTCTTCCTTTAACAAGATTTCATTTGCCATTTAGTGAAAAATAAAAATATAGTAAAAATAAAAAAGAAACAAGCACTAGCTAACATCCTGTGGATAAATGCATGGGGGTTGGATTCAAATTGGGTGGGCAAGTAGAAAATAATAATAATAATAATAATAGTCTCAACCCAAATCTTTTTACCAAAAAAAAAAAACCAAATTCATCCTATTTATTTGCTTTTCAATTGAACATCAACCCAAAAGTAAAAAGGTTAACCCTAACCTTAAATTAGTAGACTGAGCGAGCAAGTAGAGTGAAGAATTAAACCTCTTGCTTGGCCCAAGGGTGTTAGTATCATTTACTAAATATCTGTCAACCAAAAGATCAATAACCCTAGTGTCATCCACTGACAACTAGTTGGCAACCCCGTTTGTGCCACTCTTCTCACTTGTGGGCTCTCCTTTCCACTTATGTGTGCTCTCTTGGGTCTTTGCCCCTTGGTTGAGGCACCGATAAAAAAAAAGAAGAAGCCGAAAGATCAATATTAGAAATATAGTAAAAGCCAACAATTACAAAATAGTTTTTAGCCGCCTATAGACTTCTGATATAATTAGGCGAAAGGAAAATGTTTGCATAATAAATCTCTCTTGCACGCCCTTGTGCTACACACACCATCCAAATTTCTACGCCACCTAACACATTTCCAAAAAGTATATAGGAGTTCACATTGGTGCTGTAATTGAATACTCAGCATGTCAAATGCCCACAGCGTATAAAAAGGTTATTGCCAACCACTAATCGATCAACTGGTAAACCTGTTCTGTCATATGCCAAACTCCGGCGAAAGACTTTCACACAGTTTGGCAAGTGTGATGTCCAAGGATAATAGGAAAGAAAGGTTATGATTAATTAGGCATTAATAGAACAGTAGAACAGCAGTCATATTAATGCAAAAAGGTGAGGTTGAGAGAGTGCAGGAGTTCAAGTCCACAATATGCCAAAAATATATATATATATATATATATTCCTTTTTCTCCATTTTGGACGGCTAATAATGTTTGACAAGGCACTTTTGTTTTAATGTATAACTAATCTAAAAAGTACTGTTATATATTTTTATAGGACTATACTAAGCTACACCTTTATTCCAAGTATCTTTTAATGAACTTTTGTACCATAAGAAGTATTGTTGTTAGACTTAAAACAAATAAATAATAAATAAATCCTTTCATATTTCCTATAAAGGAAACCAACACAAGTGGAAACAATGGCATACCTAAGGATTGATCCGTAAGAAGATAGGTGACAAGCGGTGTTGCCTATGAATTAAGCAATTAACACATTATTGTCCAATTCTCCAGTTGGTCGGGCACCGTATTTCTCACCTGCCTGCTCAGGCTCGATTTTTGTGTTCCTTTTCCTACCGGGGCAGCCTTCTTTGCCATAGTTTATTTATTTTATTTTTTTAGGCTTATTTTCCATGCTTGGATCTCTCATGGGTTCCACCTTCCTTAGCTATAAAAAAAAGCAACAATCTGGAATGAGGCATATGCCAAAATGGCAGTCTAATTGAAAATAATAAAAGAAAAATAATGGGCAGACTTGGTGCGGATTTAGCAGAAGGCATCTACCAAAATTGGCAGCAGTCTTATCAAAATTTAATAAAATAGACGATGGACTGACTTTTTGTTGGTGAAGCTCGATTACGGCCTCTCCTTCTGATGCCCAGCGACGTTCAATAAAATTATTGTTTTTGTTAGTACTAGCATGTCTATTTGGTTAAAGCAATGGCCACATCTCCGAAATCAAATATTCTTTGCTCGGCACCTAAATCAGTAACGGGCCCACTTCTTATACAACCTGTAATTGGTCAAATTTTACAAAGGAGTAGAGAGACCATCGTTGATATATATAGCATGTGATTCACTCTTATGGGTTCTTAAGAGACCAGATCCTCTAAGCCATTGACTTAGAGAAACCTCGAGTCAAAGGCTTGCAACTCAATAGTTGGGCACATTTATTGATAATCTGAGCTGTTTAAAATAATCGCATACAAAAAAAAAAAAAAAAGTGTGCTTCCATTTCAAGGGATATTTCAAGATTTTACTTCACTAGGAGTTGGTCTAATCGCGAAATTTACCTATTCCTTATGAATATTATTAAATAATTTTTTGCATTATTCATTAATCACTTTTTTTTTTTTTTTTTATCAAATGGTCAATCTTAGACCAAATCCTAATGGGATAAAATTTAAGGATACCACATAAACTGAGAGGAAGCCTATTTTAAACGGCTCTGATTTTCAATAGGTGGGCTCCTTTGTGGAGTTCTTCTCCTTTAACTAATATAAGGATATCCCTAAGTCAAAGCGTCAAGGATACATAGTCTTTGTTTATTAATTATTCTTTATTTAATCATATATTTTACACATAATTAACCTCATTGTGGGCACTACTCTAGTTGAAATGAATTTAGCCCAATGCTAGAAGGGAGATACATCTTATTTCTACGAGTTAAATTTAGAAAATATAAGTAAATCGATCAAGAAAGTCTTATGCATATTTATAATTAAAGGGTCAAACTTATGTTGGAACCAACTGTTTTTGGGAATTTGGGTACCTTATACATGGAAATGTGTTTATTTTGAGAAGCTCTGATTTCATAAAGGTGGGCCCACTAAAGAATTCTGCTTTTTTAAGTCAAGATTTCTCTAAGACCAAAAAGAAACTCCACTAAAGAACTCTGCCTTCTTTTTACCAAAAAAAAAAAAAAGTCAAAGTCTATGCTGACCTGGACTCCTGATTCAAATGGCAGCCCATAAAAACTGTGTAGAGTGCAGGAAGATCCGGCTCCCACAAACATGCCACTTATTGTGTTCTTTTTATATCAGAATAGGTTTTATCTTATGACTTATGAGTCTATGACTTTAGTGAATTCGAAGTAAGAAGAGTGAAACTCTACAGTCAGACCACTATTAAAAATCTGACCAGTGAGCCACGCAAACGACTCGTCATATAAGTCAAAATCCACAAATCTCACTCCAATAGAAGTTTGCCCCTTGATAAGATCAACCATATTATTATGAGTAAAATTATTAATAATATGATTGTTAATCACTACTTTTTTTTCATAATATGTTTTATATTGCTGTGAGGTTTTTTTTTTTTTTTGGGTACTAGTGGGGCTGGGACCCAATACTTGGGTAACGTGAGGGAGCCCCTAGGTGCGGAAAGGAGACCTATTTTGCCGTGAGTTAACTCCTTTTCAAATAAAATTTGAAGATAATCCATACATGGTAAGGCCATGAGGGCGTTCAGTGGGTGACTTAAATTTTCAATAAATGGGCCTCCCTAAAAAGTTACTGCCCACTTTGACTCGCGAATTCTTGAGTTGAAGTGGATCCAGAGAACGTCATTTGTTTATTGTGGTTGATGCACACAGCCTTTGCCTTTTCTTCCTTTTTTCTATGCTTTTCCTTTCACAGAAAATAGTAGTTGCAATGGAGAAAAGCAAAATTGGACATGCGTGCCAGACACTTCTTATTTGGTAACCCAGCTAGGGGAACTAGATCCATCAGAGAGCCCACGCATATGAAAATAAAGCCCCAGTTGAGGTTGCCCACATATGAAAGAAGACCGCCCGCAGTGGAATGTCGTCAGCATATCTAGGAATCGAACCCTAAATAATTGGGTGAGATGAATTTGCCAACACACTCTTAATTGAGTGATCTTGACAGTGTGCCATCACACATACTGAGAGATGGATCCCTCGTCTTCAAGTTTAAAGTATTATATTACTCCATACCGTCCAACTTAGTCCTAAAAACGATGAACAGAAAATGCATTGATAAAAGGCTAAAAAGTTATACAGCAAACATTAATGATGTGTTGGGCCCCACCCAAATAAAGGACTTGTGGACTGAGGTGTCTATCCAATCAGGAAAACTATATAAACCGGGTTGACATAAATCTTTGTTCTTTCTTCTTTCTGTTCGATTTAACCAACCCCATACACGTATTCCTGTTGGATTAAATAATAGGCTAAGGTTATTTGATGGGGTTGACTTCTGCGCCAATCCGAGGCAATGATAAAACTATTTTGTTCCTGATCTACTCTCTCCCTGGCTTAGAAATATAGTTGATTTATCCAAGAAAAATGATTACATGCTATTGCTACATCATCGGTACAAAACAGACAATCACAATATAAATCTAAACCTAGTTTTGGAAGAGCATGAGCTTTGACAATGTTTCTCTACTCTCTCTCTCTCTGTCTTGTTGACATGATGTATCGTTGGCCTCACAAAGTGGGAAGCACGAGAATTACATTTGACTTGAGGTAACCTATCAATTATTAATTCATTGAAATGTTGGTACTGGTCACCAGCTAGCAATCCTTGAGTGATGGTGATTGTAAGTGGTCCAAATACGTTATTTCCAAGAGTCCTGCTATTTTACCTGAATTTGGGACCGATCAATGGATCGATCCCAAAGTCAGGTGCCAATATATCAGATGACTTTTGGGACCGATCCGTGGACCGGTCCCAAAGTCAGGTGCCAAATATCAGATATATTTGGCACCTGACTTTGGGACCGGTCCATGGATCGGTCCCAAAAGTCAGGCCAAGTAGCATTTTTCTATTTCCAAAGGGCCTATGTGCCTTGGTCATCCAGTGTGGGGCCTACTCTCTTATTATTAGAGGAAGTTTATAAAGAAGAGATAATTAGCGAAAGGTCCCTAAAATTGAATCTATCCAGCTTCCAGTCCAAGCAAATTCTTTTTAAGGGCTCTAGTCCAAGCAGTTACAGTGTTTGCAGCCAGAGGTCTCTGGATACATTTTACATGACTAATTTGCCATATTTCAACTGTTTAGGCATCTAATTTTGAATTTTAAATTTTAAATCTTCCATTCTCCCACTCATTACTTCAAACCGGACATGGACATTGACGGATTGGATCTCAACAGTTGAGATCAATCTTTGAAGAATAAAACCCTTGTAACAAAGAAGAAGAAGAAGAAGAAGAAGATTGCAACGAAGAAAAAGACCCCTGCAAAGAAGATGAAAAAGAAGAAGAAGAAGAAGAAGACTCCCGCAAAGAAGAAGAAAAAGAAGAAGAAGACCCTTGCAAAGAAAAAGAAGAAGAAGAAGAAGAAGAAAACCCCTGCAAAGAAGAAGAAGACGCCTACAACGAAGAAGAAGAAGAAGAAGACTTGCAAAACACAAAACGAAGAAGAAGACGATCTTCTGCGCCATCGCCGGATTTCCTGCGCCGCCGTCGTTCCTACCTGTTGCCGTAGAAGGGGAATCACCACCGGACGCCGAGCCATGCAATCGCTGGAATCGAGGAAGAAGGCGAATGGAAGATGGCTTTCTTGTTTCTGATTCCTGAACAAAAAAGAAGAAGAAAGTGGGCCTAGGATTTGCAACAGTTCCGAGTTGGTTCCAAGTCAGGTTTGACCTGACCCATTCCAGAAGTCCATCCACATTCCAGTCAAAGTTAAATTTATCTGAGTTTTGTATTTTTTGTTAAATTTATTTGTGTTTTGGACAAAATCTATCTAAGTTTTTGGCTATTTATATGACTTTTGGCACAAATTTATCTGAGTTCTGGATGAATTTATCTAAGTTTTGAACAAATCTGTCTGAGTTTTGGATGAATTTATCTGAGTTCTTGGCAAATTTGTCTCAGTTCTGGATGAATTTATCTGAGTTCTGGATGAATTTATCTGAGTTTTAGACAAATCTATCCGAGATTTAGGCTATTTATCTGAGTTTTGGAACAAATCTATCTGAGTTATAAACAAGTCTATATGAGTTTTTGGCAGAGTTATTTGTGTTTTTTAATTTTATTTGTGTCTTTTGAAATTTATTTTTATTTTTCAAAATAAATTTAACTGAGTTTTTGACAAAAAAACTTGAGTTTTTTGCCACATTATTCGCTAATTTGGAAATTCGGCAATGTCTTAATTTTGGCAAATGTATTTGCATTTTTTTAAATTTATTTGTGTTTTTTAATTTTATTTACTTCTTTTGAAATTTATTTGAGCATTTTGAAATTTATTTATATTTTTTTAAAATTTATTTGGATCTTTTGAAATGTATTTGGATCTTTTGAAATTGATTTTCATCTTTTGAAATTTATTTATATTTTTTGAAATTTATTTTTGTCTTTTTCAATTTATTTGCGTTCTTTTTGAAATTTATTGTCTTTTTTTAAATTTATTGTGTTTTTTTTTAAATTTATTTCGTTTTTTGAAATTTATTTTCTTTCTTTTGAAATTTATTTGGGTTGTTTAAATTCATTTCATTTTTTGAAATTTATTTGCATTCTTTTGAATTTTATTTGCGTTTTTTAAATTTATTTCATTTTTAGAAATTTATTTGAAATTTTTTTCCTGTTTTTTGAAACTTATTTGTGTTTTTTTTTTTTTTAATTTATTTGAAAATCTCATTAGTGGAATTTTATTAATCGTGCCTAATTTGATGGTAGTTGACTATTATTAATGGTTTATCCCACTAATCATGGGATATGATTTGAAGAAATGCTAAATTAGACATTTTAGATTTTCAAATTTGAAAAAGTGATCTATCACACTATAAAAAAAGATTGTTGACCTAAGGCAATAAAGTGAAATGTTCAAGAATCCGTTGCCGAATCCCCCTATAAAGAACTTGGGACATTTGATCGGAGGTCCCTTTATGCATGACTTTATGGCAAACGGTCTACAATCTAAACTCATGCAGCTAAAGGTCCCTCTCATACATTCTCATACCTGAAATGTCTAATTTACTCTATAATCATATCCCATGATTGGTCAGATATCCAATTAATAATGGTCAACTATCATTTAATTTGCCACGATTATTGAAATCTCATTAATGAGATTTTCAAATAAATTCTAAAAGCACACAAATAAATTTCAAAATAATAAATAAATCTCAAAAAATACAATAATTTCAAAAGCGCAATAAATTTTTTTTAAAAATAAATAAATTTTAAAAGAACGCAGATAAATTTAAAAAGACTCAAATAAATTTCAAAAGATCCAAATAAATTACAAAAAATATAAATAAATTTAAAAAGCTGAAAATAAATTTCAAAAGATCCAAATAAATTTCAAAAAAATGTAAATAAATTTCAAAAGACTCAAATAAATTTCAAAAGACGTAAATAAAATAAAAAAAACAAATAAATTTAAAAAATGCAAATATATTTGCCAAAAATAAGATAACCAAAATTTTTAAATTTCAGAAAAACTTGACAAAAACTCAAGTATTTTTGTCAAAACTCAATTAAATTTATTTCAAAAAGTACAAATAAATTTCAAAAGACACAAATAAAATTCAAAAACACAAATAGATCAAAGAAAATACAAATAAATTTGCCAAAAATACAGAAAAATTCTTTCAAAAACTTAATTAAAAATTTTAAAATGGAGATAAATTTGTCAAAAACTCAGTTATATTTTTGAAAAATTCAAAGAAATTTGCCAAAAACTCAGATAAATTTGTTCAGATATCAGACAAATTTTTTCCGTAACTCGAATAAATAGCCAAAAAATCAGATAGATTTGTCTAGAACTCAGATAAATTTGTTTCAAAACTCAGATAAACTTTCACAAAACTTAAATAATTTTGACAAAAAACCAAAAACTTAGATAAATTTGACAGAAACTCTCGTAAATTTGACAGAAACTCATATAAATTTGTCAAAAACTCAGATAAATTTGATAGAAACGCATTTTAGAGCTCAATCCACCTTTCTCTATCACCATCCTCATCACCCAATCCTCCTTCAATGTCGGCTCCACCGCTCCTTACTTCTGCAGCGTGGAGTCATCCTTCCCCTCCATCACCTTCATCCACCTCCCTCCCATCTCCCTCCCCATAAACGGCTCCACCTCCGAGCTCAGTGGAAACCGACCCAACTAGGCCTTGTCTTCTTTCGCTTGTGTTATGTTCCATAACTCAGCAACCAGAAGTTCGGGAATGATCGTCAGCCCCAAGTGCAAGGCCGCGATTGTAGTAATAACTCGGTGAAATCCGAGGTCTATCCACGGGGAGTAATTAATCGCGTAAAACCTGTCCTATTGAAAAACTAATCTAACCTATCAAAATCTATATAAATAAATCTCTACGAAGCTGAAATTGAAATTTTATTACAAATCCAAATTAAAAATTACAAGCCAAAATAAAAATCTTAATCTAAAAATCCTAATCTAAAAACTGCAAAAACATAAAAGACATCAAACCACCAATTGCATAAAAGTAAATAAATCATGCATTAAAAAATCCATTAATAATATCATTAAAAAATAAGGATAAAAAGAATTCTAAATATTCTTATTATGGGAAATCACAACGTTATATTGGCAAGATTAATAAAAGACTGCAAAAACACCGCACCAAGTGCGTAATGTCACTACCCACAAACACACGATGCCGATCCAAGGCGGAACACCTTGACCTCACTAATTGTGTCTTTTAAATAAAACTAAACCAATAAACTAGTAATTCCATAACAATAATCAAAACAAAAGAAAAATCTTTCCTTATCCTAGATCAAACACATGGAGAAATTAGGACTTGCGCATAATCCCATCTTCAAGTCTTCAATCCTTCACCAATGGAGAAGTAGATGGCTGGTTGATAATGGAGCGACAGTAGCAACGGTGGCAGCGTGGCTGCGTAGAAATCCAAGTGGTGGTGTGCCTTAGGGAAGGCATTGGATGAAATTGTGATGGAAGAAGGAAGATGGAGAAAAACTAATGGAGTAGATGGCTGGTTGCTGGTCTCCAAAGTGAATGGGTGATCCCCCTCATGTCCAGCACTTTGTTGCATATTTTATATTCTTTTGATGGCTTGTGGTCCATGTGGGATTATCATGATTTAATAATACATGACTTGGATAAGAATTTTTATCAATAACTGTTGAGATCTTCTTACTTGGTCATATGCACGCCCAATTCTGAGTTATCTTATTACTTTGGAAGATTTCAAATTTGAAATCTTTTTATGATTGGAATCCAAATTGTTGTGATCTTAGGAAACTTGGTCTCTTTTGAAGTTATCCCCAACTTAAAATTACTTAGTACATCCACCTATTATGCATCTTCTTATCTCTTGCAATTCTCCACATGGGCCCACATGTTGAATTGAAAATTTTCCAAATCTGAAATTCAGATTTCTATGCAAATATTTGAATGATGGTGGACCCCACATGAGGCATGCACAACTTGGATTCACCCATTCCTTTGACGTCCCATGCTTAGCACACAATTTCCTTTCTTTCTTTTCTCTCTTAATTTCTCTTCGACGCGGGCCTCAAAAATCTGGTTTTTTTTTTCTTACAAAAATAAAAACAAATGTCAAAGAATAATCTATTCATATAGGGAAGGAATTATGCAAGATGCGGGCCCAATAAAATGTCATCATTTTATCAAATCTTCAATTAAATCAATGGTGCCAAGAAAGTACATCATTTTATTTGTAAATAAAAAGTAATGAGAAATTTGTGACTTTCAATGCCAAAAATAGAGAAATTCATTATTTTATGTGAAAATGCAATTTTTCAATGAATTCTGACTTGGATTCAAACTTTGATGCACACTAACATAGATACATGATTTTTCAACTAAAATGGTCTATGATTTGAAGATTAAGTCCTTAATTAATTCTAAAATGTTGATGAAATTATGTATTTTTAAGGACTTATCACACCCCTCAACCAGCATTTTGCTAGTCCCAAGCAAAATATGCGAACTAGGGTAGGTCTTCTAGCCTAATCCAATCTAAACTAAACGCAAAGACAAAAAGGAAAACACCACTTTCGCTGGTACTCTCGGCTGCATTTAGCATATGTAGCAAGCCCTTAAACCCCTAGGTTACCCCTAGTGGACGAGTTGTGCCTCTTGAGGGTTTGCAGTGAATATGCCCACAAAATTCATTTACCTAAAAATAAAATAAAAAATTCAACGGAAGGTTTTTCAAAAGACGATTGAGTCAAATCAGATGCCTCAAATCCTCGAATAATCAAGATTTCAGACTTTTCAAAATCTGATTCACATTTTTCTTTTCAAATCGTTTCCAAAAATTATACCAAAATGTTGGGTGCCTTGTGCAAGTGTATACATCAAATCAAAAATTTTAAATGTTCTAAGATAATGCCATGAAAACAGAGTTCTCTCTCATGATTTCCAACTTTCTTAGATTCGGGTTAAATACAAGTCTCCTCTCAAGGTTACTATGATAGCTATCGCACTACTGTTTTTTCCAAAGGTCGCGAGATGCATCTTTTTTATTTTTTTTATTTTTAAGACTAACATGTGACTGTGCAATGTCCAAGTTCCTTAAGCTTTCTAATTAACCCATGTAACGAGCGTTATACCAATGACTCCTAAAACAGATGTCTTTAGGGCACTAGGTATATAAATACCTCTATGGGCTTACTAGCTCGGGTTAAAAAGGCTACAAACCCAAACTAGGCACACAACTTTTTATTCTTTTCAACACTTTTTTTTTTTTATAAACACCTATTTGTGCATCCCTTGTCACCTTTTTTTTTTTTTAAACGGTCCCCCAACAATAGGCAGCCTTTTTCAATTCGCCCGAATTAATTCATTGGTTTTGGTTAGCCTAACCTTACCAATGAACCAGGAGAACTCATATGGCCAAATTTCAGAAAGTCGTATCATTTCTCTCTTGAAAGAACTCTGAAAATGACACTTAAATCTTTTTATCCAAGACTTTTGAAATGATGTACACGTGTTACAGTGAAAAACAAAGTTCGGTATTCTTTTTTTTTTCTTTTTTAATTGTATATATATATATATATAATGTACAAAAGTGTGGGCCACTATCAGATCCAATGTTCATCAATCCTGATAGACATGATCGATCAGAGGAATTTCATTTTCCTCTGGAGGAACTCCAATAATGGTTTTAAACGTTGTTCATTAACTTTAAAAGAGGTACCATTCGATGGATCAATGAGGGTCATTGCCTCATATGGAAATACTTCTTGAACAATGTAGGGGCCTGTCCAACGAGATCTTAATTTTCCAGGGAAAAGATGAAGTTGAGAATTGTACAAGAGGACTTTTTGAGACGGATGGAATGACTTCCTTAATATCCATTTATCATGAAAGGCCTTAGTCCTGTCTTTGTAAATTCTTGAGTTCATATATGCCTCGTTTTTTAATTCTTCTAATTCATTTAAATCAAAGGCTCTTTTCTCCCCAACCTTGTCTAGGTCAAGGTTACGTTGTTTTATGGCCCAATAAGCTTTATTTTTCAGTTTCACCGGAAGGTGGCAAGCTTTCCCATATATAAGCCCGTATGGAGACATTCTAATTGGGGTCTTATACGCAGTTCTATAAGCCCACAAAGCATCATTTAGCCGCATTGACCAATCCTTATGATTTGGTCTTACCGTAGTCTCCAAAATTCTTTTGATTTCCCTATTTGAAACCTCTACCTGCCCACTTGTTTGAGGGTGATAGGGGGTAGCCACTTTATGTGTAACACCATAATTTTTAAATAAACTCTCAATGACGCGGTTTCAAAAGTGAGTGCCCCCATCACTAATGATGGCACGTGGAGTTCCAAAACGGGAAAAAATATTGTCCAAGATAAACTTTTTGGCTGTTTTAACATCATTATTCCTACATGGGACTGCTTCAATCCATTTTGACACATAATCAACTGCGACGAGGATATAATGAAAACCAAAACTCGGGGGGAAATGTCCCATAAAGTCTATACCCCAGACATCATATAACTCAACGACCAAAATTGGGTTTAAAGGCATCATATTCCTTTTGAAAATTGAACCCAATGTTTGGCATGGCTCACATGCCTTACAGAAACCATGTGCATCTTTAAATAACGTAGGCCAGTAAAATCCAGATTGTAAAATTTTGTAAGCGGTTTTTTTGGCAGAAAATGGCCACCACAAGCATGAGAGTGACAAAATAAATATTACACTATTTATTTCATGGTCAGGAATGATCTCCTTATGATTTGGTCTGGGCAGTATTTAAAAAGATCTGGTTCATCCCAGAAAAACTGTTTTACCTCAGTGAAGAACTTGTTTTTATCTTGCTGCGTCCATTCTTTTGGAATTTCACCCGAAGCCAGATAATCAGCAATGTCAGCATACCATGGAGAATGGAAAAATGTGGTGAATAATTGCTCATTAGGGAAGGTGTCTTAGATTGGTAAGGGTTCTAAAGTGTTGGAAAGGACAAGCTTAGAAAGATGATCAACCACCACATTTTCTACTCCTTTCTTATCCTTGATTTCAATATTGAACCCTTGGAGTAGGAGGATCCATCTGATGAGTTTGGGCTTGGCATCTTTCTTAGAAAAAAGATACTTTAGCGCAAAATGGTCAGTAAAGATCACAATTTTAGATCCAATTAAGTAGGAACGGAATTTATCCAGTGCATAGACCACAGCCAATAGTTCTTTCTTTGTTGTAGAATAGTTAATCTATGCACTGTTTAAAGTCCTGCTAGTATAGTAAATCACATATGGTTTCTTGTCCCTACGTTGCCCAAGAACTGTTTGAACTGTATAATCGCTAGCATCGTACATGATTTCGAAAGGCAGGCTCCAATCTGGAGGTTGCATGATTGGAGTAGTCGTCAACATGTCCTTAAGCTTGATAAAAGCCACTTGACATGCCTCTGTCCACTCAAATTCTGCTTCCTTTAGCAGAAGGTTGCATAATGGTCTAGAAATGACACTAAAATCTTTTATTAACCTTCTGTAGAATCCGGCATGGCCTAAGAAAGATCTTAGATGTCTTACGGTTTTTGGGGCGGGCAAATTGGAAATTAAATCTATTTTGGATTTGTCCACTTCCAATCATCTAGACGATACAATGTGGCCAAGGACAATCCCTTGTCGTACCACAAAATGACATTTTTCCCAATTCAATACTAAGTTCTTTTCTTCACACCTAGAGAGGACATGAGTTAAGTTGCTCAAATAATCTTTGAATGAATCTCCAAAAACTGAAAAATCGTCCATGAAGACTTCGAGAAAACGTTCAATCATATCACTAAAAATACTCAGCATGCACCTTGAAAAGGTTGCAGGAGCATTGCACAGCCCAAAGGACATCCGTCGATAAGCAAAGGTACCAAAGGGGCATGTGAAAGTTGTTTTTTCTTGGTCTTCTAGGGCAATCTCTATCTGATTGTATCCAGATATTCATCTAAGAAACAATAATACTCGTAGCCAGCTGTTCGTTCTAAAATTTGATCCAAGAAGGGTAGGGGGAAATGATCCTTTCGTGTGACAGCATTTGATTTTCTATAGTCGATACAAACTCGCCAACCTGTGGATACACAGGTTGGGATGAGCTCATCATTAGCATTACGAACTATAGTGACGCTGGCCTTTTTAGGTACAACTTGGGTAGGGCTGACCCATTGGCTATCCTAGATTGGATAGATGATACCCACATCTAGAAGTTTCAAAACTTCAACCCTAACCACTTCCTGCATTGTGGGGTCTAACCGGCATTGCATTTGACGAGAGCATTCTCCTCCAAATAGATATGATGTGTACATACGAGGGGATTAATTCCCTTAATGTCAGCCAGGGTCCAAGCAATTGCACCTTTGTATAGTTTGAGCACTTCTAAGAGTTGGACTTCTTGGTTCTTATCAAGGTGTGCAGAAATGACTACGGGAAATGTTGCATTTTCTCCAAGGTATGCATATTTCAAGTGAGAGGGCAAGGGTTTCAACTCAGGTTTGGGCGGTCTCACCTGAGATGGAAGAAATGGAGTACCAGCTCTTCAAAAGAAGGTTTGCCTACGGTGTTGACCATTTCAACAGTGCTATTAAGTGTTTCTTCACAGAGGGTTGGGTCCTCAATTGACTTAATGGAATGGGATATCGATTTTTTCAAAAGTTTCTGCTGTAAGAACACTGATCAAATCTACTTCTTCAAGGTCAATGTTATCATCCCATGGTTGTTTGCAAAGGTCAAAAATATTTAGTTCTAATGTCATGTTGCCAAAAGATAGTGTTATTTTTCCATTCCAGCAATTGATCAGTGCATTGGATGTGGCAAAAAATAGTCTCCCCAAAATTATCAGAATCTGAGCATGAGGATCTGCCAAAGGATGAGTGTCTAGTACAATAAAGTATACTGGAAAGTAGAATTTGTCAACTTGCACAAGCACATCCTCTACTATCCCTCTTGGTCTTTTGATTGATCGATCTGCGAGCTGCAGAGTAACCTGGGTTGGTTTGAGTTTGCCTAGTCCCAATTTTACATAGACCGAGTAAGATAGTAAGTTGACACTTGCCCCAAGATCAAGCAATGCTTGTTCAATTTGATAATTTCCAATAATGCACGAAATTATGGGGCATCCTGGGTCTTTGAATTTAGGGGGAGTGTCGTGCTTTAGAATTACACTAGCTTGCTCAGTGAGAAACGCTTTCTTTTATACATGTATCTTATGCTTCAACGTGCATAATTCCTTAAGAAACTTTGCGTAAGATGAGACTTGTTTGACTGCGTCTAACAACGGGATGTTAATTTTAACCTCTTTAAGCACATCCAAGATTTCTTGGTTTTGTATTGATGGCTTGGGAGGAGCTAATCGGTTGGGAAAAGGCGGTAAGAGCTTGAATCCCGGAGGAATTGGGCTTTTTTTCTTGATAGGAGGGGCTTCATTTTCTTTCCCTTCCTGATCTGAGGATGTAGGTTGTTTATTTTTTTTCCAGATCAGGCTTTTCAATCTCTCTACCACTACGTATAGTGGTAATAGCTTGAACCTGCTCTTTTGAATTTGACGGACCACCTTGATGAACCTCATATTGCGCTTTTAGATTGGGCTGTGGTTGGGTTGGAAAAGCTCCCTTATTTTGTGCTTCAATCAATTTGCAGAGGTTTTGCATGGTGTTCTGTAAATTCTCAAAGTTCCTATCATGTTTCTTGTTGATGGACTGTTGAGTTCATGAATTTGAACATTTACGCATCATTTGAGGACGAATTAGGGGTTTAATTAGGTGAATTGCATCATTATTCATTTAATTCCATCATTTCATGCATTTTCACCTAGGAACCTAAATTTTCATACTTTTCATACATTTTCTGCATTAACTTAGAATGTTTTGCAAATTTTCTCCGAAGAGTCGCAGTTGGAGTAGAACTCTATCCAGAATGGGTGCCGCTTCAATATGGGCTCTTCAGTATTTGATGTGTTGAATTAGAATGTGTCGAAAATCAGAATTGTAGGCACTACTAAAATATGCACTATTGGCGGTTGAAGAAGCGGGCGGCCGCCTGTGGCGGTCGCTAATAGTACCATTAGCGACCGCCATTGGCGGCCGCAACAGCGGTCGCTGATGCTCCCGTCATAAGGACCCCAAAACCCACTTTTCATTCACGTTTTCATCCCCAATCTTTCCACTCCCGCGCTCTGCCCTCCCTCCTCGCCTGCCACCGCCGGAGACTGGCTGCATCGGAGCTCGCCTGCTCCGGAGCTCTCTCCCTCCCTCCCTCTCCCTTTCTGTATCTCGATTAATTTCTCTCCCCCTCGCTCCCTCTCCCTCTCCCTTTCTCTCTCTTTCTCTCTCTCTCTGTGTCGATTTCTTCCCCTCCCAGCGCTCTGCCCTCCCGTGCCCACGCCCCTGTCGGAGCCTCCCTCTCCCCCTCTCCCTCTCCCTCTCCCTCTCTCTCTCTCTCTCCCTCTCTCTCTCTCTCTGTAGCTCTGCACTGTCTCTCTCTCCCTCCCTACGCCGAATTGCCACCGGTTCTCTCTCTCTCCCTCCCTCCCTCCCTCTTCCTCTCTCTGCACTGTGCCCTCCCGCACGCCGGAGACGCCACAGGTTCTTTCTCTCTCCCTCCCTGCGCCGGAGCCGCCGCCGAAACCCATAGCTCGCAGCAATCAATCTTGCTACAGCTGCTGGTATTTTTTTTTTTCATTTGATTCATTTGTTGTTGTTAAAATATATTTATTGTGGAGTTGGAAAGAATTTTGATCTGATTGTGGATCTTTTTAATTGTCTAGAAGTTGGATTTTCAATTTGTATTGATTCCTCTGCTGGTAGCTCATCTCATCTGATCTCTTTTTTTTTTTTTTTTTTTTTTTTTCTTTTTTTCCTGTAAATTGTTCCTTGCTGGGTCCAAGAAGGCTTTTGCTATGTTTTCTTTTGTTTATGCTAATGGTTGCTTCACTATAGATTTTATTATCTCATCAATCCTCTATAGATTCCATAGATTTTTTTAAACATTTGCTTCTTTTGCCTTTTTGTTGTTACTGTATGAAATTAGCAATATTATATTTATGGTAACAGTAGTAATCTTGGTTGCCACTAACATTAAAAAAATGATTGGGTTTGATGATGATAGCAGTAGTAATCACAAAACAATGAGAAGGACAACATGAACCCAAAACCTAGACCAGAGAACTCATAAAAATAAATGAAAAAACCAAAACTAAGTCACTTTTTGTGTAGTGTGTTAAAATGAGTTTCAAGTAAGTAGATAGAAGAGTTAAAAGAGAAAAGCGTATGTAGTGAAGTTAAATTTCTAGGAAGATGTTGAAAAGGGTGATTATTTGATATTCATCTTTGGATATTCATAACCTTTGCTATTTAAAATTTAACTATTTTTAGAAACCAATTTCTTAGAATTCTAAATAATTCAGTTACATGAACTGAATGTCCCTATAATGCAATACAACTCCATCATTTATCCCAGGAAAGTAAAAGCACTAGGAAACAATACATCTCCACCTTATCTAAGAAATAAAAATGGAGACACCTACATCTCTACCTTTTCTAAGAAATAAAAATGGCGATACCTACATCTCCAGCTTATATCCTTTTATCTCTCACCTCCTTAATAAATTCTTTGTTGGATCCAATTTGACCATCCAAACAATTGAGCCACATAAATAGGCAATGAAAAAGATAAGATTAGTATCTCGGATAGCACCAACACATACTTTGTGAGATAAGAGTCTGATAAGACAAAATCTCCACACCATCAGTATAACGTGCAACTGATAGGGAGTAGTTGCACCTAACTTGTCTGAAGAAGTTTCGATGACCTTGAATATAGGCAGAGAGGAAGGAGCTTCTCCCCCAATAATACTACACTTGGTCAAAAAAATGGGGCTTTGAATTGAGTCCTTCTCTGTCCATTATTGAATGCCAACCATAGGATTTTAAAACCTCTCTTTTAATGCCAACCATCCCCAGTGGATAAGATGTATCCATAAAAGAGATGCATACTTCTCCAAGAGGTCTGGTTATGTTTTTCTTTCCAAATTTAAGGTCAATATGTAATGTTTGGCCCTAATCTAGATTGATTCATGATCCATTTTTTTTTCTTTTAAAGAGTGCTATCTGAGCCATATCGGATTTTTGAAAAATGGATACAAGTCATGCCATTTGGCAATACATACGTATTGCTATCACACCTGTATTGGAATGATTTTGAGAAATATGAAAATAAATAAATAACCATATCTTAAAAATAAAGGAAAACAAGAAACCCTAGCATATGTGTTTTTTTAAGAGCTACATGGTTTTTTTTTTTTTTTTTTTTTTTTTTTTTTTTTTTTTTTGTAATTATAGGGTAATTTTTTTATTAAAGTCGACTCAACCTAAACAAACTAAATTTGACTACTATGATAGCTACTACAAACCAAACTGAATAATTCAGGGTTTATGTTGACATTTCTTACCTCATTAATAAATAGGCTGAATTCGAGTTGAGACTTTCATTAATATATAAATAGGTGAAACTTGCATAGAGGATTTCCAACCCAATAATTAAGCAACCAAAGGAGGAGTCTTAATACATTAAATGTATAAAAATAAGCAAATACATGCATCATAACAATAGATCACACTAAAGCCTGATTTTTTTGTACTTAATTCAGTCATTAGTTGCTATTTTATTGGAGAGTCCTCATTGCACATACCCATTTAAATGTCCACATAATGCAAGCATATATACATTTATACATGCATAAAAATTATCCTAAGGTTCATACGACTATTATACAAATAAAGGCCTACCATGGCCATCTAGTCCCACATAAAAGAAGTTGGAAAAGGAACAAGAGAGAAGTTAGGTATGCATGACTTTTTGTCTCTTGTAGCTTTGATTGGAAGACCGTTGGAGCCAACCGTTGCTTGACTTTCGTTCTCCCTTCACATGTTCGCATGCGTAGAGTCCGCGTTGGCCCACGTGCATGACAGATAATAATACGCTACTGTTGAACGGATGACCGCAGTGGTCCTCACCCCAACATCATCATAGATCCACCCCACATGTTGTCATCTGGACCATTCATTGGCCTGGCCCCACACGAACTAAAATCAACCCTCTGATTGATCTCAGGTACCCCTGATCATCCTCCAATTAATGGCATTTGAATCAACTCTATTAAGGCAAAGTCAATAATGATGATCAAGGCAACAACCAGATCAAGTTTCCCAATCCAACGGTTAGGATCATCCAATTGAGTGCTAGATGTGTATTATATTTGGGATCTAGCATCAAGGAAGAAACTTCTTTTCTTCCTTGGACTTATTAGCCAGCTGAAGAAACAGATGGCAGGAACTTGGGCTACTTGGTTCAAGAAAAAGAAGTTTCTTGTCTTCTAACTCAGGAGAGACAACTTCATTGAGCTGGCTTGTTTCAAAATTTCTTTTTTTTTCTGTTTTCAGGGTTCTCTGTTTAACTTTTCTTTTGGAACAACCCAACTTGGGGTCTTGAATGATGAATCACTTTGAATAAAACATAAACCATATCCTTCTCAAAAGACCACAAAAGGAATCATATCAGAAACATTGGAATACTCAAGAAATTGAATTTGGAATGAGTGAATTATGCCCATCTAGTAATCAATCTCCTTTAAGATTCTTTTTATTTTTTTTTCATATTTGGAAAATGAATGATCATGGTTCTCTAGAAGTAAGATACAAAAAGTCTCAATTGTTCTAGGCTTCTAGCCAATACCCTTGTTTGCAGTATTGTCTGTGATAAAGCTTGTTTCATTCTTACCATGGAAGGCCTCAAGATTTCCATATATACTCCTGTCATCCATCCACTAATAATTTAAGTAATTGCCATTTTGGCTTTTAAAGTTGGAATGAATACCGGTAGAAGTCAAAAGGTTCTTCTTTGTTAAGATGAAAGATTAGAAATCATTCGAAAGGATCAAGGCTTACACAGATCCGTGTAAGAGTTAGCAATTAAATTATAAAACCTATATTAAAAGTATAAAATAAAAAAACAATTGAGCAAATATATCTAAATAGAAAAATCCTGATATGTCTAGCATGTTTCTTTTGAGATTTGGGACGTAATGAGTTCAACATGTTGCTTTTTTTTTCTTTTTGTTTTCCGAATTATGAATGTTGATATATATTTGTTATAATTGATATTTTGAACATTATTGTTGTATTGAATATTGTGTTCTTCACTTATTGTTTTATTCACTTGCATGCATTAGTGAAACTTAGACCCGTTCGAGAATTGTGTACGACATTAGTTCGGTGATCCTTGACGCGACGAATCGGGTCTTTGACTAGATTCGTTGCTCTGGTGATGTACATTCGAACTTTGTCGTATGCGATTCTTGAATTGTCCATTTTGGACAGTTTGGGAATGCAATTATCCATGTCATACTCAATAGCTCATGCAAGTCCGATGTTAGATAGAGTTTCGGTTGATGTCCCATTGTTCTCTGGGTACATACATGGGTACGACTGATGTTGTATCTGTGTCGTGTACTTGGAGAACCACGCGGACATGCTGCCGAAATTTTGTCTGACTAGGGGACGAAGCATTCGAGTTGTTGAGTGCAAGTTGGATCATGCATTCTCGAATGGGATAGGACCAACCACCCTGTAGTAAGTAGTTTGCAATTTATGGATAGGTGACTTGCATGATGCATGGTACCTTGGGTTAATTGTACTTGCTCATTTTAGATTTCCACATAAACAACTATCGAGATGGACAAGAGTTTGATTAATTTAACGAATAGGATGTCTAGGGAATACATGGAGGGGATTAACCAGTTCATGGAATTTACCAATGGGTTTGACAATGAGTTCATAAGTTGTCCATGTAGAAAATGTACGAATCGGTATTATGACAGAAGAGAGTTTATCCGAGAGCATCTGATTGTGAATGGATTCTTGAAGCAGTACAAGAATTGGATAAGACATGGAGAAGAGTATGTTTCCTGTCGCATAGAGGAAAGAGATGAAATTGAGGTTGATGATATGTCAAAGACGGATCTGATGATCGCGATGCTAAATGATATCGCGTGCGGGTTAGCACCTGAATACACAAGCTGTGAGACTGAGGGGACGGGTGGGAGTAATCCTCGCTCCGGTGCCGATGAAGAAGCCTTGAGATATTTTGAAATTATAGACGATGCACAGACAGAATTGTATCCTGGATGCAAGGACTTCAGTAAATTGTCCTTTATCGTGGAACTGTTACATTTGAAGGCATTGAATCAGTGGTCTGACACGTCCTTCGATATGCTCCTCCAGTTGTTGCATCGAGTGCTCTCATCCGGCGCAAAACTTGCAGAGTCCTACTATCAGGCTCGCAAGTTAACTGAAAATTTAGGCTTCACATATGAGACTTTGGATGCATGTCCAAACAATTGCATGTTGTTTAGGAATGAGAATGCCCATCTTGATAAGTGCATCGTGTGTCAGACTTCGAGATGGAAGGAGGACGGGGTTGGACACAATCGTCAGAATAGTTCTACAAGTGTTATAAATTGTGGCAAACTTGTGGCAGCAAAGCACGTGAGATATTTCCCACTGAAGCCAAGGTTGAAGAGGCTTTTTATGTCATCAAATATTTCTAAACTGATGAGATGGCATGCCGAGAATAGCAGGGACGATGGTAAGTTAACCCATCCAGCAGATTCCCCAGCGTGGAAAGACTTCGATCGAAGGAATCCAGACTTTGCCTTGGATTGTCGTAATGTGCGGCTTGGTTTGGCTGCAGATAGTTTTAGTCCATTCAGATCCATGACAGGGGCAAATCACAGCACGTGGCCAGTTGTTTTGGCACCTTATAATCTCCCGCCATGGATGTGTATGAAGCAGCCGTTTCTGATTCTATCGACACTTATTGATGGACCAAGAGGACCAGGGGACAAGATTGATGTATATATGCAACCTTTGATTGATGAATTGAATGAATTATGGGCTGATGGTCTGATGACATTTTATACTGAAGGCAATGAAATGTTTAAACTACGCGCCGCATTATTGTGGACAATCAACGACTTCCCTGCGTACGCTAACTTGTTGGGTTGGAGCATAAAGGGAGAGTTTGCATGTCCTTGCTGCAATCAGGAGAAGAAGTCAACTTGGTTGAAGCACGGCAGAAAATGGGTATACACGGGTCATAGACGTTTTCTACCTCCATTGCATAGGTTCAGGAGGGACAAAGTGTCATTTGATGGCACTCGAGAATATGGTCCAGCACCTCGAACAATGACAGGAGTTGAATTGTTATCACAGCTCGAGCAGGAGCAAATACGTACTGTGTATGATTTTCAAGATTTATTGGCCCTCCCGCCGCCTTCTATTCCTGGTGCAAATAGAAGACAAAGTCATAATTGGAAGAAAAAAAGTATTTTCTACGATTTACCATACTGGAAAGATAACTTACTCAGGCACAACTTAGATGTTATGCACATTGAGAAGAACATCTGTGATAATATACTATGGACCATTCTCGGTGTTCAGGGGAAGTCGAAGGATGGTGTCAATGCACGTCGTGACTTGGAAGAAATGGGCTTGAGAAAATCGTTGCACTTGCAGCCGAGAGAGTCAAACAAGGCATACATGCCTCCTGCGCAGTACGCGATGAGTAAAGATGAGAAAGATGTCTTCCTCTCTGTTCTGAAGGGTGTCAAGGTTCATGACGGGTACTGTTCGAATATTGCTAAGCGCGTGAACATGAAAGAAAGAACATTACAGGGTTTGAAGAGTCATGACAATCATATTCTCATTCAACAGTTACTGCCTATCTCCATAAGGAATTGCTTGCCTAAGAATGTTGTAGCGCCGTTGATTGAATTTAGTAACTTCTTCAGACAACTGTGTTCTAGAGTTCACCGAATTGATGAGCTGAATGGTCTGCAAAAGAGGATTGCTGTGACGTTGTGTTATCTAGAAAAACTTTTTCCACCTGCATTTTTCGATGTCATGGTTCACTTGACCATACACTTAACTAGTGAAGCCCTGCTTGGTGGCCCCGTCTAATTCAGATGGATGTTTCCAATTGAGAGGTACATGAATACTTTGAAGAGGTATGTTCGTAATAGAGCCCGTCCAGAGGCATCAATAGCTAAGGGGTATTTGATGGATGAATGCACCAATTTCTGCGCAGCATATCTTAAAGATAATATTGAAACAAAGTTAACTAGGCCCTCGCGGATTAATGACGGTCCAGTTGAGGAGGGCACGCAATTTGATCTCAACAATATTGAGCGGATTCAAGTTCATCGGTGGGTGTTGTTCAACACCCCAACTATTGTGGCTTTGACTCAGGAAGTTATCACTCATTCATAAGAGTAATTTGTCAATTTTTTTCCTAAATTATCATACTTGTTGTTAACACGTGTTATGCATCGCAGGACACACATCGATGAGCTCAAACGGGACATGCCTCGTGCTACGGAGTTTGAAATTCATCAGTCCCATTACCGGTCATTTCACGAATGGTTCCAGAATCACGTACGTAGTCAATCATTAGGAGTAGTTTCACTTGTTCATGTCATATTACTTTTGTGTACTGATATTCAGTGATTACATGCATTGCGTAGGTGTGTAGCTTGCGAAGAACCAACGATCTTAGTCAGACCGATGAAATGAAACAGTTAGCTGATGGCCCCTTCATAACGGCCCGACGTTACACAACTTGTGACGTCAACGGTTTTCGATTTCGCTTAAAGGATGTAGATGAGAAACGAGCGACGCAAAATAGTGGGCTCGGTTGTCCATCTGTGGATGCTGGTTACTACTATGGCCGGTTGAAGGATATTGTTGAAGTTGTGTACAATCACGGGTTAAAGTTTCTATTGTTTAAGTGTGATTGGGTGGATCCTATCCGAGGGGTGAAAACAGATAATTACCAGTTTACATTGGTAAATTTTAACAATCTGTTACATCGTGATGATCGAATAAGTGCCGAACCCTACATACTGTCCTAAATGGCGGAGCAAGTTTACTATGTCAGAGATCCGAAAGATCCTAACTGGCAGGTTGCAGTTAAAATGTCAAGGAGGGGGGTGTATCAGATTGAATGTGATGAGCCAGATATTGATGCATTCGCCCAACAAGTTCTTGACCAGACTGCAGTTGTTCAACGTGATGAAGATGTTAATTGGGTTCGGGAAACCATTGAAGGAGATATAGTTGACTTACACGACCAGTGAACGGTTGGGAACTAATTCACCAATGTTAAATTTCAGTGTAAATAATTTTAAAATGTTACTTTCAATTATCTCGTTTAATGAAACTTATCTTACAAACATTTGAACAGATATGTCGGGACGAAAGAGGAGAGATCGTCCGCTGACGATGGACGAGCTCCTGCGCTAGGCCGAGGCTAGCACGCCATTTGGGGGGCCTAGACCGACATCGGATGTCGCCCAGTCTAGTTTGATGGCCCCACCGAGTAGGCCATCGACGTCTCAGGCGAGTCCTTCCACCCCAGTTGATGCTTCAGCATCGACTTTTTCATCTCCACCATCTCGGCCTGCGTCGACGTCTGCACAGACTGGTATAAGTTTATTTAATTAAACATTTTAGTTCTAGAAAATTATTTTAATTCAATTTAGTTAAATTATCTTTAATTTGAACAGGTGCTACGAGCATGGGCCCATCTTCCAGCAGGGGGAGAGGCCCTGCTCGAGGGATCTGGACGTGGAATTCCGGTCATCCTATAGACGTTGAGTTTGATGAGACGTACCATCCGGTGGGTCCGCATGCTAGCGAGCTCATCAGTCAGTTGGGACATATGGTCCGGGATCCATATGCATTCCCTCTGACTACACTTGATTGGGATGCATTCCCGATGGAGACACTAGACCGTACCTGGCAGCAGGTTAATGTAATAATTTAACATTTCTTCAAAAATGATGTGTCAATTTAAACTATAACTTAATGAAAAATATTTCTTTCATTTTCAGGACAACCTGAGGGCGTGTCCTGAGCTCTTCCGGCCAGTTTGCATGTCGAAGTGCCGGAAGATGTGGAAAGACCATAAAAATAAAGTTAGGATGCACCATTGGAAGCCACATCAGGATGCGCCCGACATACTTGACCGAGTTCCGAGGGGCGTACTCCCGGATCAGTGGACTCAGCTCGTCCGGTACTGGACGAGTGAGGAGGTCTAGGTGAGAAACTTGTCCTTTTTTATTTTAATTTTAAGAATTTACTAGTGACTAACGTAACTAACAGAAATAAGCTGATAAAAATTGAAAACAGAGAGTGGCTGCTACGAATGCGCAGAACCGCGCAATGCAGGGTCCCGCACACAGGTTAGGGACTCGACACATCACCCAGGTCCGCCACGAGGTAAAACGTTATATTGTACATGTAATTTATATGTTTGCCATTATGTATGATAGTATAATAATAATATAACTCTCCACCAAACAGTTGCGTTTCGAGGGTATTCTGGTCGACAGGATGTCTGTATGAATGCGTTCTCGAGATCCTCGCCACCCGGAGGTTGCAGCTATCATTGTAAGTTTTTATATTGAGTCGTTTAAATTATCTTTCTATTACTATGTCTTGTTATGCATGATAATATATTAAATGAATCAACTACGCAGGCTCAGTATCAGTCACGCCTGGAGGAGCTACCCGAGGAGGAGCGTAGTTTGCCATCACGGAGGGATGAGATATTCCACTCCGTCGTTGGCTGGGATGGGCACGGATACACGCTCACGTATGGGACGGGCATTCCACGCTCGCACATCACACGATCGGAGTCATCCGGTGCTAGCTCCTCCCAGGGCTCGCGCCTCCGTACAGATGAGGAGGTTGAGCAGTTGCTGCAGTCCATGAGGGCATCGATCAGAGAGGAGTTGAGGGCAGAGATGCAGGCCGAGTGGAGAGCGGAGATGGCAGAGATGGAGGCTCGTCTATCACAGAGTCGTGGCCCGCTTGCTTCAGACCCACCACCCACTTCTCAGGTTAGTAAGAAAAAAATATGTGCGTTTAAATTGTCAATAAGGTCATTGATGTGTCATTATTTATATTTTTTTAACTGTATAATAAATAATTACAGGCACCTGACGCTGATTCCGGCCACCAGGCTCGTCGTCACGCGGTTGGAGAGGGCAGTCATGATCCAGCAGGCTCGACTGATCGTGACTAGGTATAACAATTTACTTTAATTCAAGATTTCAACATGTATTGAAATTTGTTAAGTTGTGTTAGAAATTTATAGATTTTGAAACTTAAAAAGTTAGAAACTTACGGAACGATGGAACGAGATTCCGACTCCCGGATTGCTCGTCAAGCTGAAACGTATGTTTAACTCAATACGATAACTTAAAACTTAGAAAATCGGCCTCCGGGCGCCCAAAATGAGCGAACGGGCTCCGTTGCCCGTGAAACTGGACGAGCACGTGCCCGCAGTCATTCCTGACTTGCAGGAACTGACGGAACGAGAATCCGACCGCCGGTTAGCTCGTAAAACTGAAACGTAAGTTTAACTTAATACTTTAACTTAAAACTTAGAAAATCGGGCTCTCGGCGCCCAAAACGAGCGAACGGGCTTCGTTGCCCGTGAAGCTGGACGGGCACGTGCCCTTAGTCATTCCTGACTTGCAGGAACTGACGGAACGAGAATCCGACTCCCGGATTGTTCGTAAAGCTGAAACGTCAGTTTCATTTAATACTTTAACTTAAAACTTAGAAAATCGGGCTCTCGGTGTCCAAAACGAGCAAACGGGCTCCGTTGCCCGTGAAACTGGACGGGCACTTTCTCGTAGTCATTCCTGACTTGCAGGAACTGACGGAACGAGAATCCAACTCCCGGATTGCTCGTAAAGCTGAAACGTATGTTTAACTTAATACTTTAACTTAAAACTTAGAAAATCGGGCTCTCGGCGCCCAAAACGAGCAAACGGGCTCCGTTGCCCGTGAAACTGGACGGGCACTTTCTCGTAGCCATTCCTGACCTGCAGGAACTGACGGAACGAGAATCCGACCCCCGGATTGCTCGTAAAGCTGAAACGTAAGTTTAACTTAATACTTTAACTTAAAACTTAGAAAATCGGGCTCTCGGCGCCCAAAATGAGCAAACGGGCTCCGTTGCCCATAAAACTGGACGGGCATGTGCCCGTAGTCATTCCTGACTTGCAGGAACTGATGGAACGAGAATCCGACTTCCGGATTGCTCATAAAGCTGAAACGTAAGTTTAACTTAATACTTTAACTTAAAACTTAGAAAATCGGGCTCTTGGCGCCCAAAATGAGCAAACGGGCTCCGTTGCCCATGAAACTGGACGGGCACTTTCTCGTTGTCATTCCTGACTTGCAGGAACTGATAGAACGAGATTCCGACTCCCGGATTGCTCGTAAAACTGAAACGTAGGTTTAACTCGATACTTTAACTTAAAACATAGAAAATCGGGCCCAAAATGAGTAAACGGGCTTCGTTGCCCGTGAAACTGGACGGGCACGTGCCCGTAGTCATTCCTGACTTGTAGGAACTGACGGAACGGGAATCCGACTCCCGGATTGCTCGTAAAGCTGAAACGTAAGTTTAACTTAATACTTTAACTTAAAACTTAGAAAATCGGGCTCTCGACGCCCAAAACGAGGAAACGGGCTCCGTTGCCTGTGAAACTGGACGGGCACTATCTCGTGGTCGTTCCTGACTTGTAGGAACAGACGGAACGAGAATCCGACCCTCGGATTACTTGTAAAGCCGAAACGTAAGTTTAACTTAATACTTTAACTTAAAACTTAGAAAATCGGGCTCTCGCCGCCCAAAACGAGCAAACGGGCTCTGTGGACCATGAAACTGGACAGGCACGTGCCCGTAGTCATTCCTGACTTGCAGGAACTGACGGAACGAGAATCCGACTTCCGGATTGCTCGTAAAGGTGAAACGTAAGTTTAACTTAATACTTTAACTTAAAACTTAGAAAATCAGGCTCTTTGCGCCCAAAATGAGCAAACGGGCTCCGTTGCCCATGAAACTGGACGGGCACTTTCTCGTTGTCATTCCTGACTTGCAGGAACTGACAGAACGAGATTCCGACTCCCGGATTGCTCGTAAAACTGAAACGTAGGTTTAACTCGATACTTTAACTTAAAACATAGAAAATCGGGCCCAAAATGAGCGAACGGGCTTCGTTGCCCGTGAAACTGGACGGGCACGTGCCCGTAGTCATTCCTGACTTGTAGGAACTGACGGAACGGGAATCCGACTCCCGGATTGCTCGTAAAGCTGAAACGTAAGTTTAACTTAATACTTTAACTTAAAACTTAGAAAATCGGGCTCTCGGCGCCCAAAACGAGCAAACGGGCTCCGTTACCCATGAAACCTGACAGGCACTTTCTCGTAGTCATTCTTGACTTGCAGGAACTGACGGAACGAGATTCCGACTCCCGGATTGCTCGTAAAGTTAAAACGTAGGTTTAACTCGATACTTTAACTTAAAACATAGAAAGTCGGGCTCTAGGCTCCCAAAACGAGCAAATGGGCTCCGTTACCTGTGAAACTGGACGGGCACGTGCCCGTAGTCATTCCTGACTTGCATGAACTGACGGAACGAGATTCCGACTCACGGATTGCTCGTAAAGTTAAAACGTAGGTTTAACTCGATAGTTTAACTTAAAACATAGAAAATCGGGCTCTCGGAGTCCAAAACGAGCAAACGGGCTCCATTGCCCGTGAAACTGGACGAGCACTTTCCCATAGTCATTCCTGACTTGCAGGAACTGACGGAACGAGATTCCGACTCACGGATTGCTCGTAAAGGTGAAACGTAGGTTTAACTCGATACTTTAACTTAAAACATAGAAAATCGGGCTCTTGGCGCCCAAAACGAGCGAACGGGCTCCGTTGCCCGTGAAACTGGACGGGCACGTGCCCGTAGTCATTCCTGACTTGTGGGAATTGACGGAACGAGATTCCGACTCTCGGATTGCTCGTAAAGTTGAAACGTAGGTTTAACTCGATACTCTAACTTAAAACATAGAAAATCGGGCTCTAGACGCTCAAAACTCGCAAACGGGCTCTGTTGCCCGTGAAACTGGAAGGGCCCGTGCCCGTAGTCATTCCTGGCTTGCAGGAACTGACGGAACGAGATTCTGACTCACGGATTGCTCGAAAAGTTGAAACGTAGGTTTAAATTTCAAAATTTCAATTTTAATACTTAATTTTCTTTTATATATTTGCTGTAAATTGCCAATTTTTGTCATTAACTATTAATATTTGTTTCTCTTTTTTTCTTCAGGTTTGAGAGCATCGTATCCATACGGCAACCTGCTCGGACAATTTGATTTCTTTTTTCTTTTATTTTTATTGCTGGAATTGTAATGGATATAATTTGTTGAAACTTTTGTAATATTTTGAACATTATTAATATAAGATTTTGTTTTTGTTATTAGTTGTTGTAATGGATTGTAGTAGTTGTTATTGGTATTTGTAATGGATGGTAGTAGTTATATATGATCTATTCAGGTACAGATTCAGGTACAGGAATAAAATTGAGAAATTTGAAAAATAATGGAAAAAAAAATTTACTGACCATTAGCGGCCGCCAATATTACTATTAACGACCGCCCGTGGCGGTCGCTAAAACTATTTAAAAAAAATTTTAAATTAAAAAAAAAACTTAAAATTAGCTTTTGCGGCCGCCAATCCAGGTATTAGCGACTGCTCAGGCGGTCGCTAATACTATTAAAAAAAATTTTAAATTATAAAAAAAATTAAATTTGAACATTTGCGGCCGCCAATCCAAGTATTAACGACCGCCATGGCGGTCGCTACTACTATTAAACAAAATTTAAAAAAATAATAAAAAATGACTTTTAGCGACCGCCATGTGGCGGTCGCTAATACTTTTAGCGACGAATTTTCCGCGACGGGGTCTGCGCGGTCGCAAAGCGGTCGCTATAGACTATTAGCGACCGCCAATAGACTTTTAGCGACGGCTTTTGGCGGTCGCTAAAAGTCAATTTTCTAGTAGTGAGGCTTCTGTCACGGAACCCACTTTCAAGCACACATTGTCATCCTGGATCCTGTATTGCTGAATTAAAGTAAATTGAAGAATTTACTATGTGGACCCCATACACAAGCCATATGCAAATTAATCAAAGGAGGGGTCCACTCATCATGTCAGTTAAAGAATCTTAAATACAGTAGAAGACTTCTCATAAGGCCCACTGTTCAAGCAAATGAAATGTCCCACATGGCAGGGTCCGCAATAGTTGCAAATTTGAAATTATTGATGGATAATTCAAAAAGTACAATTCTGATTGGAAAAAAAGAAGAAGAGTTTGAATCATCCACATCTGATGTCCTTTCAAAAATGAAAGTTGTGAAGAGATAGAATCCATTGCAAATCAAATTTTAGAAGTTAATCCCGTTTTTCTCAGGATAACACATCTTCAAGTGGCCATAACTTTCAATCCGACTGTCGGATCGATGAAATTTACCTACCGTTGGAAAGCTTATTCAGAGTAGATATCCGTGGAGCCTAAGAACGTGTAAATAAAAGCTATATTGACAAAGTTATGGGCCTATAGATTTTCATGTTCATTTTTAGACGGGATTGCAATTAAATCCACACCGTTTATAATCATTTGCTACACATCCCTTGTGGGACCCCATTTGAAGATTGGCCAAGCCACCCAGAGGTTTCCAGAAGCTTCCACCTCATTCAAGTTCAAAAAGGATAAAAGATATACCTTATCAATGAGGAAAAATCAAATCTGCAGAGAAGGTGTCCAGATTCAATGTATCTGATAGATAACTGGAGAAATAAAAGAACCAAAAAGTAGCATACGAAAAACAACTCCCTTCCCTTGGACGTCCCTAATTACTCTCTCTCTCTCCTCTTTCTCTTCTTTCCCTAATTAATAGAATTTAAGAGTTATTGGGATTTTGGAGCCCTGTTCCAGAAATTGGAAATTTTAGAAAATAGATTTCTGAGAGACCATTTAACAAGGAGATGCTATCAATGAAATTACTTATGGAGTTCTTTTCAATGGCTGGTTAGATTTCTAGGTTGGAGCACATAGATGAAGCTATGAAAATCTTCAATTTAATCTATGTGATTTTTCTATTACTTTCTTGTTTCTTTCAAAATACATGCTCTATTAGAATAATAGATCTGTCTTCATGTCTTAGGCAGCCTCTGTTTTGATTTCTAATGAAAATAGTTTGATGATTTATACTTATATTGATAGATTATGCTTAGGGCTGAGATCCTTTCATAATTTATGGTTAATTTGATGAGTCATGCTTATAATTTTTCATTCTTTTATGAGGTGAAGGAGGTCTTGGGTTGTGACCTTATTCTTTTTATTAAAAATTGATTTTTGTGAAAGACAAATCTTCCAGATCCAAAACATTGATTTGTTTATGATCTGAGTTATTTTTGGGACAAATAGTAGAATAATTATATGGATGGATTAATTATCTTACTTAGTGGATTTTGGGTGCTCTGATCTGTTTTATATATTTGATTAGTTTGTGTTTCTGAATTTTTTCTAGTTTCTTTTCTTGGATCTCAATTACTTATTAATCTTTGATAAAAAAAATCAGATTTTGAATTTTAACTTAGTAGTGCTCCTTGTGGGATTCGACCTGTACTTGCCACTGTCTCGAAAAGACAACAGTGCACTTGTAGTATTAAAAGATTGAATTTAAATTCACATCATGGACTCTAGATTCACCATAAATTTAGCCACAAGTTCATCCCAAGGTGTCGTTTGAGTTGTAGGGGGTACCATTTGAAGTGTGTTTTGAGCATATGTACTAGAAGTACCCCAAAATTGATTTGACATTTGGTTGAAATTGGGCGGAGTAACATTTGGGCCATTCCTCCAACTAAAGTTGGGGTGATTCCTCCAATTAGGGTTGTACGTGTTACCCAAAGAATTGTTAAACTGCTGGTTGTATGTGTTGGTGGCATTTTCTTGCTCGTGAAATGCTTCTTGAAAAGCAGGGAGTGTTGGGCACTCCGAAGAAATGTGTTTATCACTAGTGCAGATGCCACAAACTATAACAGGTTCCTTATTCTTCATAAATTTCAAAGACTCAACTTCTCTTGTAAGATATGCAATTTTTGCTTGAAGATCATCATTTTCTTTTAATACATATAACCCCCCTCCCTTGGTTGATTCGATTGCTTTACGGGGTCTATACCTTCAGATGTGTCCCAATTTTATGCACTATCTGCCAAAAACTGAAGGTAGGTCCATGCTTGATTTAGGTTTTTTGCCATGAACTCCCCATTGCACATCATCTCCACGAATTGACCTGTTTCTGGACTAAGTCCATCATAGAAGTGACCAATTGTATTGTGCAATTCAAATCCATGGTGGGGACATGCAAGGAGTAGTTCATTAAAGAGTTCCCAACTCCTTGTCTTTTTGTTTAAAATTCATAATATTCCTCCGTAAGGTGTTGGTCTTATGTAATGGGAAATTTTTTTTAAAAAATTCCCGGACCATGTTAGACCATAGAGCAATCGAATTGGGCTATAGGAAGTGAAGCCATTCCTTAGCCGTATCTTTGAGGGAAAATGGAAATAAATGAAATTTTATAAGGTCTTCCCTCACATTATTGAAGTGTAATGTTGCACACAATTCTTCAAACTCTTTTATGTGCAAATATGCACAATCCGATTCAAGTCCATGAAATTTGGGGAGAAGTTGGATTACACCCGGTTTGATTTCAAATTGACCCGCACCTGCGGGTATAACCATGCACAATGGTGTGGCTTGTCGTGTAGGGTAAAGGTAATCACGTAGACTCCTAAGTGGTTGATTCACACACCCCCCACCCCCCCATTATTATTGGGTTCATTCCCATTACCGTTCTCATTCCTAATTTCATCATTATTACTATGCTCATCAGCCATATTAGAAATCCTAAGAGAACAAAGAGATCTAGATTCACAGAATTTAATCAAACTCTTGACAGGTGATTCCTTCCTTTCTAACCGATTTGAGGTGTCCCTCTGCCAAGAAGGTGAGGGTCTTTCCTTCTTTTTTGGAATTTTGAAAAGTTTTTTTTTTTTTTTTTAAGAAACCTAGAAAAAAAAAACTACCTAAGGTCCGTTTTTAGATTCAAAAGAATATTCCCAAATTCTTGCAAAGTCTTAATCTTAGAGAGTTTGATATTTCTAAGGAAAGTTTTCAAACTCAAGTTTATGAAACTGGCCTGACCAGGTAAGCCCCCAGATCAGTGGTGGGGTCACAATGCGTTGCAAGGGTCCCGCTTAAAAACCACTTTCCAGAATAAGAGACTTGTCTCCCTAATCTATTGGGACAAGATTTGCCTAGATATCGAACTAATCAAGAAAGGCAGTTTGTTCGGCTATCCAAAGAAATAACTAACCTTCTTAAAAAAAATTCTAGCAAGTTTTAGGAGTTCTTTTAAATTTAGGAGTTCTTTTAAAGTTTCCAATGAAAGGTCTGAAATTTTTAGATTTTGGCAAATTTGGTGGCCAAAAAGCTAAATTTGCTCGATCTAAGACTTACCTTTGTGAGGGAAAGTTCCAGAATTTTTTTGGAAACTTTAAAAACCTAAAAATATGAAAAAAAAAAAAACTGATTTTAACACACCTTAATTAATCCTAACCAGCAACTAAAAAAAAAAATCGACCTAAACTGGTCCAAATTAGAACAAGTAAACTAGGCAATTTTCCGAAATGGATGTGATTTTTGAAAAATCAAAATTTTTTTTTCAGATCTGAAATAGTCCCAATTTTATCACAAATCAGAGATTAAAAATCCACTTTTCAATGCAATAGGGCTGGTCCAAACATTCCTGATGGACCCGATTCTTCCCTCTCTCCCGCTGCCTCCGCCCCGGGTCTTTCGGGGTACGGCGGAGGGGAGGAGAAGAAAAGTAAAGGGTATCAACATCTTTTTTTTTGTACGGGTATGCCAATTTCACGTTTCTACTTGGAATTTAGAAACGGTGATCCGAAGATCCACCTTCACAAGTAGAAAGGGGAAATGAAACTTTTTCTAGTTTCTATTGCACACATATTTTAAGAAAAGAGATAAAAGGGTTTTTTTTTATATGCCGTGAGAGGCGGTTTCATTTGTTGCCGTGAAAGGCGATTTTGCCGTAAAAGGCGATTTACAATCTTATCCATTATGAAAGACAAGAGTTGTGATTTTTGTCTCTAAAAGAAAAATAAAGTACAATAGAAATCAAGAAAAGGAATCTGACTTCTCATTCGATTGTGGGGACACGTTCAGATCGACGGTCGCGAGTCATGTATGGGCTCCTCCGTCGTCCATGCAGATGAGAACACGATGCTTGGATTCTTGGCTTGGCTTTTTAACCTCAGATTTTTAAAGGACAAAGACCAAGAGAAGGTCTTATATCCGATAAAAAGCTAAGTAAACGGGCTGAAAAGCCACGTTTTAGCCATGTTGGTAGAAGAAGGGAGGTCCTTGGGGGGATGGCCCCCCAAGGGTGCTTCAATCACCTTTTGGTGGTCTTTGCAGCAGAGTTGCAGGGCCTCTGGATTTTCCGGGCAATTCTCTGGATTCTTTTTCCGTTCTTCGTCTCCTTTTTTCTGATCCCTTTTCCCTTTGGAATGCCCTCCTATTTATAGGCCTTTGGTAGCCATTTAGGAGGGTTTATGAGCATTGAATGCATTAATGCTCATAATGGGAGGAGTTACAAGTTTTAAAGTATTTGTTTTGTAACTTCTTTTTCCTTGAATCTGATTGGCCGATGGAAAATAATGAGCTTTTAATTGCCTTTAATCCCCATCATGGGAGGAGTTTCATGGCTTTAATGCCATAAATCCTTTGACTTGTAACTCCCATTTGCTTGCTTTTGATTGGGCCGTCCAAAATAATGAGTTAATGACCGCATTAACTTGTCATAAAATGGATCATTTAACCTCATTAATTGGTCGCCAAGTCGCTTGAAGAGTCGCGGGCCGCG
Source organism: Camphora micrantha (assembly GCA_003546025.1). Lineage (NCBI taxonomy): Eukaryota > Viridiplantae > Streptophyta > Magnoliopsida > Laurales > Lauraceae > Camphora > Camphora micrantha. Next base: position 36,461,220 of record QPKB01000004.1, on the reverse strand, counting down.
CCGCGTCTTTTGGAATTCTTCTTGCGATGACCGCCGGTGGATCCACATGTTGTTTGATGTCGGATGGCGATGCAATTTCAGACATTGATTAATATCAACATGCCGGCAACATCTGTCCTGCCGATTTCACGATCGGGCGGGCGGAAAGTGTGCTTTCTTTGTCTGCCGGTTGGCGATTTCGAGGCATCTAATGATCATCCAATGATTTCGGCGGCGAATCCGTGATGTTGACTAAGATCGACGGATTTCATGCACGAAAAATCAGATTTTGGAAAAATCACAGGGGCCAATCAACTCGAAACACGAAAAGGACCCGAAAAAGGGGGTTTCCTGCGACTTTTGGGTCGCCGGAATTCCATGGTCACCGGCGACCATGGGCCTTGGGCCCATTTTTTGGCCGCCGTTCGGTCGCCGTTTCTTCGCCGTTTTTCGATCCTTTTTCATTCTTTTTTCTTCTGTATTTTTTCTGACATTTCCCCTCATTTATTGGCCTGATTCTCTTGAAGAAAACCCGACTAGAAGCCATGCAAATCGGAGCACAAAGTTTCCTATTTTTCTGGAAAGCCGAAGACTTTGTTGTGCGGTATTGCCGATTTTTTTTCAAGCATTGAAACTAGGCCAAACGATGTCGGAATGACTTGAAATTCGACGTGGAGCTTCTTGAGCAGTAGATAGGACCAACCATAGGCTTTGGTTTGAGTTTTGAAGCCGTTCGGGGTCCCGCAAATGCTTGCCTTAATTTCGCCATGAGAGAAATGCCGAGCTTTGACTTGTGGTCAACCGATGTCCGATTGACCTGAAATTTGACAGGGAGCCTCCTGAGTAGTAAGTAAGACCAACCATGGGCTTTGGTTTGAGTTTTGAAGCCTTTTGGGGTCCCGCAAATGCTCGCCTTGATTTCACCTCGAGGAAAATGCCGAGCTTTGAAACTAGGCCAAACGATGTCCGTTTGACCTAAAACTTGACAGGGGACCTATTGGAGTCATTTTGAGATGATCCATTAGCTTCAATTTGGATGCCATGATTCCGGGGTGCTCCGCCGCTGATAGGCCTGTTTTTGCTTCCCGAGAGTTGATGAAGGGTCAAACGTCGTCCGTTTGACTTGAAATTTGGCAGGGGGCCTTTTGGAGGTATTTTGAAACCATCCGTAGGCTCTGATCGAAGTTTTGAAGTCTTCGACACTATCGCTGCCAGGAGCTCCTGTCTGGCTGTCGGAGGAGTGAAGTTAGGCCAAATGATGTTGAAATGGCCCGAAACTTCATGTGTACCCCTCTTTTGGCTGCTTTGAAGGATCTTGCAGTTTTTGTTTGATTCTGACAAGATCTAGTGCTTGAAGTGGCGCCTTCCTATTTATGGCAGGATGTGGCTCCATGTAGCTTTTGGTGTTGAAGGGACATAGTGACATTTTTGGTGTCAACAAATGCCCCCTCGAGGTACAGCGACAAGGTGGTCAGCTCTAGCAGTCGGTGTGCCTCGAAGAGAATTTGAAGGAGATCTTCTTGCTTGACCAAGAGTCTTGAGCGTTTTTCTTTTGATGGAGTTGCTTTTTTGAGCTTCCAAGGGATTTCGCGGTAATGAAAGGGGTCATGTACCGTCTCAAGACAAGGATTTTGAAATGACATTTGGATATGGGTTTTTGGTTTTGGGTTTTCCTTTTTTAACCTTGTGAACCTAAAGGCTTTATGTGGCACATTAGGCGGTTAAGAAGGTTTTTGTTTTTTGACCTTGTAACCTAGTAGGCTGTATGTGGCGAGTTAGGGGGTCGGGATTTTGGTTTTTGGTTTCGGCCTTGTGACCTAACAAGCTGTATGTGGCAAGTTAGGGGACCATGGTTTGGTTTTTGGTCACTCTTTGGGACAATTTTGGGTCCATTGGAGTGGTTTGGTTTTTTGTGGAATGTCAGTTTCAAGATTGTGGCTTGATTTGGCGCATGAGGTTGGATGGTTTGGGTTTCTTTTGGAAGCCCATGAAGCTTGGAATTTTTTGTATGGTCCAATCATCTCAAGAGAGGCATGGAACCATTTTTGTATGCTCTTGGTAAGAGAAATTTTGACTAAAAGCCACTTTTAGTGCCTAGGTGGTCAAACTTGGCTCATATGGGCTAACCCATGGGACCTTAAGCTTTTAAAAATGGCTTAGATCTCATGTGGTGTCATTTTGTAAAGAATATCTAAAAATATCCCTTTTGTATAGAGAATTTCTAAAAATATCCTTACTTGGAGAGAATCTCTCAAGTTTCCTTGATTTTGGGAGAGATTTTCTCAAAGTTTCTCAAATCCCCTTTCTTTTTGGAGATAATTTCTCAAGAATCTCCTCTTTAGGAGAGAATATCTCAAATCTCCTTTTCTTTTAGGAAGTTTGCTAATTTTTAGCACTTACCTCCTTGCTTTTCTCCTTTTTTCCTCTTTTGGTTTGCTTTTTCTATAAAAGCAATGGAGATGGGTTTTCTTTCTCTTGTTGCTTTCTTTTTGCAAAAACCTTCAAGAGTGCTCCAAGACAAAGAATTTCTCAAGGATCTTCAAGTTTCTTCTTCTTCTTCTCCATGGCTTCAAGTAGGTCTTCTTTTTCCAAGAAAAACCCCATGTAGATGTAGAAAAGTTTCATTTTCTTTTTTTTTTTCTTCTTTTCTTTTCTTTTCTTTCTCTTTTTTTTTTTCACGTGTTTTCTTTTCCTCTCTGTTTTTTTTTTTTTGCACACGTTCTCCTTTTTTTTTTTCTTTTTTTTTTATTTCTTCCCCTTTTTTTTTTTTTTTTCGCTTTTTTTTTTCTTTTGGTGCTGTATGGACAGGTCCGTACGGACCTGGCCGTACAGCCACGTGGCCTGTGGGCCACCTCCCATGGGCCAACCCCTTTTTCTCTCTCTTTTTTTTTTTTGAAGAGGGTTTTTTTTTTCCTTCTTTTTTTTTTGCTCACCATGATATGAGGTTTATGCAATTCAAGATGATCATGCATTTTTTTTTTAATGCATCAAGATAAGAGGCTAGAATTTCTAGGTCAAGTCAACATGGATTTTGACTTAGACAAAGTTTGATTAGTTTTGACCAAATTGGGTTGGAGTTGGTCAAACTTTTGTCAAAGTTTTCCTAGCATCTAATGCATGATGGTTTTATGCATGATTTTTGGTAAATGGAATTGGGAGCATGATGATGCATACCTCGAATTTTCTTGCAAGTCTTGGGATTTTTGGAGCTTGCAGCAATGTTAAGCCCACTTCTGATCTTGCGAAGATTTGAGAAGAAAGGCTTGATCTCGCAGCAATGTTTGAATTCGAGTCTTCTTCGGGAATCCTTCATTGATTATGAGCTCGCAGCAATGTTGAGCTCATCTTCAAGCTTCCTTTCTTTTTCGGGGTGCCTCCCTTTTCTTCGAAATTGCCCCGGAACCATGCCAAAATTTTGCTAGGATTTTTTTTTATTTTATAGCAAAATTCTGTCATTCGGTGTTTGATTTCTTCCTTTCTGACTTTTGCAGGTGGTTCCTCCAGAACGAACAAGGGTAAGGGCCTTGTTACTGATGCACCTCGCCGATCTGCCAGATCTTCCAATGCGGCCGTTCAACAGGCGTGGGAAGAGGTTGACGGGAATCTCCGAAGAAAGACTCAGGAGCATGAGCGATGACAACTTCTTTGGGAGGAATTCCCTCGTGCTGAAGATGGATCGCGGTTTTCTGCCGCATTTTATGGCGGCATCTTGAAGAAGCATGGCCTGGAAGCTTTGGAGGCTGAGGCCAAAAGTCTGCTCGAGGACCTCAGTCTTTGGTTGAAGACCATGATGGACTGAGTTTTTGACAAACTTTCTTCTTTCATTTTTTTTTGGTACCTCCATGTATAAATATTTTGGCACTCTATTCTTTTTTTTTGTATCCCTTTGTTATACTTAAATTCTTTTTTGTTGAAAATAAGCAAAAGTTGAATGGGAATGTTTGTTTGAAAATCTTGATCAAAAGGTTATCATTTTGTGAAAATCTTTTGTCAAAAGTGTTGTTTTGGCATGAAAGCCAGATTTTGTGGCACAAGGCCTGGTTTTTGATGGCGTGAAAGCCGAAAATTTTGAGGTGGCATGAAAGCCGATTTTGGTGGCGTGAAAGCCAAATTTTGGTGGCGTGAAAGCCGATGTGGCATGGAAGCCAAATTTTGGTGGCGTGAAAGCCGATGTGGCATGGAAGCTAATTTTTGGCATGAGAGCCGAATTTTTGTTTTTGGCGTAAAAGCCGGATTTTGGCATGAGAGTCGATTTTTTTTTGTTTTTGGTGTAAAAGCCGGATTTTGGCATGAGAGCCGATTTTTTGTTTTTGGCGTAAAAGCCGGATTTTTTGAAAACCAAGTTTTGTTTTGTTGGCATGAGAGCCAGATTTTGTTTTGATTTTTGGCGTGAAAGCTGATTTTTGGCGTGGAAGCCGAGTTTTTTGGCGTAAAAGCCGAGTTTTTGGCGTAAAAGCCAGGTTTTTGGTTTTCAAAAATGCAAGTATCGACTAAGAGTCGCCTCCCTGCTGAATGGTATTGCAAGTATCGATGGAATGTCGCCTCCTTGCTCATTCGGTTGCGAGTATCGATGGAATGTCGCTTCCTCGCGAAGTTGGGTGCAAGTATCGACTAAGCGTCTCTTCCTTGCTTTTTCTTCAAAAATTTCGTTTTGCGAGTATCGATGGAATGTCGCCTCCCCACGATTTTTGAAATTTGAGGTTTTTTCGAACCTTTGTTTTTCTTTTGACATTTGGGTTGTGGATATCAACTGGAATGTTGCGTCTCCACGATTTTTGAAATTTTGCAAGTATCAACGAGGTGTTGCTTCCTTGCGATTTTGAGGTTTTGGAAGTATCGAATGGGGTTCGCATCCTTCCAATGGGTTTTTGCGAGTATCGACTTGACATCGCTTTCCCGATTTTTGTTTTTAGACACGAGGGTCGTAAATTTTGACCTAAAACCATTTTTTGGCGGTAAAAGGTAAGGCGGACTAGGGTGGAAATTCCTAAGTCCTGATTTTTGTTTCAAACCAAGAATTTTGGGTTCAAGGATCGAAAATTTTGGTTAAGTTTGGGAAGAGGTTCCTAAACTTAGATTTTCGGATTTTGATTTTCTTTTGAACAATGAAACGATGAAAGTAAGTATTGTTTTGGAAGTTCAACATAAAGGTGAAAATTCCAAAAGGAGTGGGTTTGACGAGCAAGTACCTGGAGATAGGCTTTGGCCTTGCAGGCGTCACTCTGACCCAGTGGAGGAAGTCTTCAAGGGTAGTACCGCTTCAAGAACTTGTCGTTGATGGGCAGCATACATCTATCACCTTCCATGTTTAGAAGTGCGTATGCGCCATTGGAGAAGACTTGGTCGATGATGAAAGGTCCCTCCCATTTTGGTTCAAATTTGCCTTTGGATTTGTGAGCGAAAACCATCGGCCTTTTTACCGCAAGAACCAAGTCACCCTTTTTGTGGGCGCGTTGCCTGACCTTTTTGTCGAAAGATCCAGCCATGCGTGCTTGGTAGAGCTCAATGCTTTGGAGTGCCTCGAGCCGTCTCTCATCGAGATTGCCAGCTCTTGGAGTCTTAATTTGACATTGCTTTCTTGCGTCATGTCATTTTGTAGAGATACCCTTAAGGAAGGAATTTGTACCTCTAAAGGGACAACAGCTTCGCATCCATAGACCAAGGAGAATGGCGTGCTATGGGTCGGTCCTCGAACGGTGGTTCGGTAGGCCCACAAAGTTTCGGATAGTTTGTCGCCCCAGTCCCTTTTGTGGCTAGAGACCATTTTCTTGAGAATTTTGCAGAGTGTCTTGTTGAAGGCTTCTGCCAGTCCATTCGCCGCCGGATTGTACGGGGTTGAAGAACAACTTTGGATTTTGTACTTGTCGCAGAACCTGTAGAATCTGTGATCACGGAATTGTGGTCCGTTATCATGGACGAATCTTTTAGGTATGCCGAAGCAACAAATGATGTTGGTGCGTAAGAACTGAAGGACTGATGAGGTCTTCATTTTGATTGAGCGCAAAAGCTTCTGACCACTTGGAGAAATAATCTGTAGCGGCGAAGATGAAGCGATGACCTTTGCTTGACGGAGGGGAGACAGGACCTACGATGTCCATACCCCAGGCTTCGAAAGGCCATGAAATTGCTATAGGATGTAGCCATTCTGGAGGCATGTGGACATAGTCTCCATGAACTTGGCATTGTTGGCAACGTTTAGCAAATTGCATTGCGTCAGCTACCATGGTAGGCCAATAATAACCTAACCTTTTTATTTGATCGTAGAGCTTTGGACCAGCCTGATGAGCTCCACAAAGACCAGCATGCACCTCTTCGAGAGTTTCTTTAGCTTCTTGTTGTGATAAGCAGCGTAGAAGTACTCCATTGTAGGATTTTCTGTAGAGCATCTTTGAAGGAACGTCCAGATGAAAGTTTGGGGTTCGTCTTTGAACACTTACCCGTTCTTTTGGATCTTCAGACAGGATTCCGAACATAATCAATGAACGGATCCCCCCAGTCGCCGATCGGAGGTCTGAGGATGGAGATCCGACTTCCAACCAGTTGGTGGCACTCAACAACTGCTTGGTGTGTATTGAGGGGAGGGAGAATCCTTCTCTCACACACTGTAACTTTCATGTGTTCTCCTTCTTGGACCGCCATAGAGGCGGCGAGTCCAGCCAGGGCATCTGCATGGATGTTTTCGCCTCTACGGATGTGGGTGATATGACAGATGTCAAATTTTTGCCGAAGTGATTGCGCCTTGTTGTAGTAAGGCAACAGATCAGGCTTCCTGATTTCAAATTTCTGATTCATCTGGTTGACGATCAGTTGAGAATCCCCGAAGGCTTCTAGCATTGTGATGCCGGATTCGAGGGCGAGCTCCAATCCTACAATCAGGGCTTGGTACTCAGCTGCATTGTTTGAACATGGTTCCAGTAGCGAGAAGGCGCGTGGAATCATGTATTTGTCGGGACTAACAAAGAGGATGCCAATCCCTGATATTTGATTTCCTTTTTCACTTGTCCTGGTTGCACCGTCGAAGTACATATCGCAGGAAGCATTTGATAAGGAAGCCTCCACGTTGTAGACTGACTCGTCTGGGAGATCATCCCTGAGTGGAGAATCTTCAGGCAACGGATACTCTGCAAGAAAGTCTGCTAGAGCTTGACCTTTGATTGCTTTTTGTGGTACATACCTAATATCAAATTGTGACAGGAGGATAGACCATTTTGCCAGTCGGGCATTGAGGGAACCTGCTTTTGTGACAAGGACCTTCAGGAGATTGATCCTCGAGATCAGGTATACTGTGTTGGACAGCAGATAGTGACGTAGCTTTTGTATAGCAAACATCACTGCAAGACATTCTTTTTCGACTGGAGAGTAGCGATGCTCTGCACCTACCAGCATGCGGCTCAGATAGTATAGAGCAGCTTCGTTTCCCTCGTGATTTCCTTGTGCAAGTAGAGCTCCCAAAGAGTGGTCGAGGGCTCTTGTGTACAAGATAAATGGTTTTCCAGTTGTGGGGGCAGCCAGTACTGGAGGTTTCGTCAGGTATGACTTGATGTCTTGGAACGCAGTTTCTCATTCAGCATCCCAGACAAACTCCACGCCCTTTTTCATTAGGCGGGAGAATGGACGGCATTTCCCTGACAGGTTGGAGATGAACCGTCGAACGTATGCCAATCTTCCTTGAAGCCCTTTTAACTGTCTCAAGGTTTTTGGGGATGGCATTTCTAGGATAGCCTTGACTTTGATAGGGTCAAGCTCTATTCCCGCTTTCCGAACTACGAATCCGAGGAACTTACCCGATGATACACCGAAGAAGCATTTTAGGGGATTCATTCGCAGTTTGTGCCTGCGTAGTCGGAGGAAGACTTCTCGAAGATCTTTGAGATGGTCTTCTTTCTTTTTGCTTTTGACGGCGAGGTCATCAACGTAGATTCGACCGTCTTGTGCTGCATATCTTGGAATATCTTCATCATACCGCTTTGATATGTCGCACCAGCATTTTTCAGACCAAATGGCATTACAGTGTAACAATACACGCCAAATGGGGTCCGAAATGATGTGTGTCTTTCATCTTCAGGATGATTTTTATTTGATTGTACCCAGAGAAACCATCCATGAATGTCATCCGCTCGAATCCACAGGTGTTGTCGATCATCACCTCCGGTATGGGGAGCGGAAATTCATCTTTAGGACATGCATTGTTCAAGTCTCTATAATCAATACAGACCCTAATCTGCCCGTTTTTCTTTGTCACTGGGACGATGTTGGCCAACCATTCAGGATGCTGTTCCTCGCGGATGAAGCCAACGTTTTTGAGTTTCTGAACTTCTTGTTCAATTTTGTCCATTATGTCAGGACGGAATCTTCTTTGGCCTTGTTTGACAGGCTTGATATCTTTTTGTAGATTGAGTTTGTGAACTGCTATTTTGGGGTCTAAACCAGGCATTTCAGCGTAAGACCATGCAAAACAATCAACAAACTCACGAAGAAAAGCGATATACTCGGGTAATTCATCATCATTTATATTCTTGCTTAAGAATACAGGACGTGGGCTATCTGGCGTTCCCAAGTCTATCTTTTGAACAGAATCTTCTGTTGGAATACTTGAAGGTGGTTCCTCCATAATATTTTCGGAGGCTTCCAACTCAACAAGGCCTTCCGGAGTTTCAAAGGTATTCTCAGACCAAGGCTGTGCTTCTGACCGTGGGTCTTCTTGATCGGCACTCTTCTCAAGACTTGCTATGAGATGGTTCGAATCGCCTGTTGAAACTGGATCGAAGTATGGCACTTCTTTTGGAGATGATGGTTCTTCTGGACCAGAAGACTGTGCATCTGTATCATCGGACAATTCCTCTTCATCATCAGAGAAATCGTACCAATTGGAGGAGCTTCCTGGATCCTTGACGGGTAACTCTTCAAAGAGATATCCAGGGAGATCAATATCTTCACAGACACGAGATGTTGAGGCTTCGTCGGCCAGACGACTTTGTAGCCTTTGGGTCAACTGTCTCATGGGAGCATCAGGGTCGTAGCCCAGTCCGTATGAAGACTTTTCTATATGACGATAGAGTTTCCAATCCTCCTGCTGGCCTTTTGTCAGGGTGGGCTCCAATGGTACGAGAATACCGTGGCCACCTCCCAAGCCGATTGGATTTCGAGCGTCATAGCCCATTTTCTTCATGATAGCTTGCGCCATTGGACTATACAAGGATAGTTGTGGCATACCTTCGTTTTGGAAAGGCTCAAGCGAAGAGTTTGATGAAGAAGCCGCCGACCTGTGGAAAAAGATCGGCTTTTCTTTTGGTGAGGTTGTCGGAACAACGAAGGAAGCTGATGCTGGATCGCCTATGCCAGCAGGTGCCTCCAATGGAGTGAGAGCAGGTTGAGCTTGCTGAGTATCAGCTTGGCTTGACGACGTGTCGTCTTCTGTCTCTGAATCCGAATCTGTGTCTTGCATAATAGACACAAAGGAGATGACAAACTTGCCCCCAGGCTTTTGTTTGGTCTTCTTTGCCTTGGTAGTGATCACCAGCGGCTTTGAAGACTTGAGGGAGACAACAAAAGGAGATTGGTTGATCTCCTCGGTTTTGCCGGATGGTTGATTTTCTTCCGGTGATTGCTGAGGAGCCTTGCCTTTATCTTTCTGGAGACTTTCGGCAAAGGATGCTATTTCTTTCTCCTTTTCTTCGTTTTCATCTTTGTACATCTGCGAGTCTGCAAAATGGACTTCTTTGCCTTTGAAAGGCTTTTTGTCCGCAAATACCCGATGTACCAAGCCGTCGTCGCCAACAAACTTGATGCACTGATGAAGAGTTGAAGGAACAACACCACTCTCGTGTATCCAGGGGCGTCCGAGAAGGATGTTGTAGCATGAGGGGGTCTTTATTGCATATACAGTGACTTCAGAGATAAGATCACCGATTTGCAACTTGAACCTAATCTTGCCGATAGGCCTCTGAGCGCTTCCATCGTATCCAAAGATAGACACGGATGTGTGACTCAGCTTGCTAGGCGGGATGCCCAGCTCTTCGAGTGCCGAAGTAGAGATGAGGTTGAGGGCAGAACCCGGATCGATCTGTACTCTGTGTATCGGCATCTCTTTGATGTACCCTGTAAAGTATAAGGGCCGGTTGTGCTTTGTTTCGCCTAGTAGGAGGTCTTCCTTAGTGAAGGCGATAGTTGCACTTGCTGCTTTTTGAACTGAGAGGCAATCATTGCAAGATCCCTCAGTCTTCTTCTTTTCTCCTTTTGAGGAGGTATTTGATTTTTTAACCCTATAGTCCATTTCAATTTGTAGGACTTGTGGGGCATGCTTGTCGACATCCACATTCAGTCTTTGCAGTTCTGAAATGAGACTATCACGAGTTTGGGGAGACATTCGTAATAAGTCTAGGATGTGCAGACGTGCAGGTATGTGTCTAAAGTGCTCAATCAAGTCATACTTGAAAGCCTCCTTAGGGCCTGCATTTCATTAATGTTGCCACTTGGGGCGCTTACATTCTGTCCCGAAGGATTTACATAAGAAGAAGAAGTTAGATTGTAGTTTTTGTGGTAATCCCGGCCAGAGCGGGTACCTTTACCAACTTCGAGAG